>CM060358.1:6718842-7918842 GCA_030545235.1 Helianthus tuberosus
TTCCCCCCTTGCTTATTCAAAGCATGTGGCTATCTCTTATTTATGTGTTTTATTTGCCGATTATTTTTTTTACTGAAAACGAAACAGGAGCTTAATTTCTCACTTGGATTTTGTTTCATGTTTCGTCTTCTCACTTTTTCACATTAATCTACCAGAATTTACAAAAATTTAATCTTAAAATAATCATTGAGCATTAGTTATTTACAGAGTAAATTGCCATTTTAGTCCCTGAGGTTTGATCAAACTTGCCACTTTAGTCCAAATAGTTTTTTTCTTGCCATTTTAGTCCCTGATTTTTTGCCATTTTTTCCATTTTCATCGACCACCACCACCACCTCCCACCACACACCCCATCACAACCTTCTATCATCGCCACCACCTGCCTACACCGTCACCACCCACCCACCCCACCACCATCACCACCCACCATTTCCACCACCACCGGCCACTTTTCCACCACCCACGTCATCAACCAACACCGCCGCAATCATCGTAAAACCAACAACCACCGCCATCATCTTCACTGTAAAACCGGCACAAGACCATCCCCATACCATTGCACCTGCAAAAAAAGAAAGAAAAATGTGGTTTGACCAAAATTCACCTAAGTTAAACTAAATTTTTTGAATAGAGTTAGTGGGTTGGATGAAAATGACAAAAGTCAGGGACTAAAATGGCAGAAAACAAAACTATTTGGACTAAAATGGCAAGAAAAAAACTATTTGGACTAAAGTGGCAATTTTGGTCAAACCTCAGGGTCTAAAATGGCAATTTACTCTTATTTATAATATGTACCCTTTTTTATTGAAAAGCATATGAGGATCTCTTAATTTCTATTCTTTCATATCTTTTACAAGAAATGAGCTCAATTTATCATTGTCTTTCTGTTTTTGTTTCTTTTTTTCCAGCAAAGAAGAATGGAGACAAAACATGTGTGTCTTTTGGTGCTAACCGTACTCTGTTTAATCGTTTCAATCGCGGATGCCGACACATCGCCAGTATTGGTGAAAAAGGTCAAGGGCAAAAAAGTTTGCGATCAGGGTTGGGAATGTAAAGGGTGGTCCGAATATTGTTGCAACCTCACAATATCTCAATATTTTGATTATTATCAATTTGAGAATCTTTTCTCGAAAAGGAACGCTCCAGTGGCACACGCTGTCGGTTTCTGGGATTTTAAGTCGTTTATCACCGCTTCAGCCATTTATCAGCCCCTAGGGTTTGGTACCACCGGCAACAAGACGACGCAGATGTTGGAGATTGCTGCTTTTCTTGCTCATGTTGGAAGTCAAACTTCTTGTAAGTTCATGCTTCTGACGTGTTGACTTTTCGTTCTTTATTTACGATGAGTCTTTTTATCATACGAAACAGGTTAAATTTAGAAAACTGGGTAAATGGGAATGGGTCAAATCACAGATGGGTCGAAAAAGTTGTCAGTCGTCACTTTGGGGTAGGGGTGTGATTTTCTGATACGACCCGAAAACACGACACAAACCTAACACGAAATTCGCGGATTTGAGTTTAGCCGAAACGGGTCGGGTCAGTTTCAGGTTGAACCTGCGAAACCGTTTAGCAAAATGTGTCACGTTTGTGTCAACCCGGCCGGGTTGACGGGCTGACCCGTTTAACCCATTTATGTTTTATTAAATTTTTTTTACAATATGTTTTATAATTAAAATGTAACTGTAATATATAAATTTGTGTATTTAGTGAAATTTTAATTTTAATATATTACTTTGCAAAAGAAATTGAAAAAAAATTCCGGTTAAACGGGTTGTGCTCAACCCATGAAGATTCGGGTCGTGTTCGGGTTCATATGTATGGCACGTTTTTCCGGTTCGGGTTTGTCTAAAATTTTCAGGTTTGGGTCGGGTTGAACCCGCCAAGACGCAAACACGACCCGTTTAGCACCCCTAACTTTGGGTATGAATTTAATAACAAGATCTAATTGGAATCCGTATGGACTTCTAAACGCACCCCTTTAGGTGGTTTTGGAGGATACCCAATTATATCGGTACCTACCTATTCCTTCAAACCCATACATACCCTTGACTAAACATACTCAAAACACTATCAAACCCATACCCTCGAGCCAAACACCCTAAATGGGAATATAACATGATTTTGTTATTGAAAATGGTTTAGGTGGATATGGAGTGGTGACCGGAGGGCCCACAGCATGGGGATTATGTTACAACAAAGAGATGAGCCCTATGCAAGATTATTGTGATGATAACTACAAATACACTTACCCTTGTGCCCCCGGAGCTTTATATTTTGGTCGTGGTGCTTTGCCCGTTTTCTGGTATGAATCAATTTTTTCCCGATGTTATTTAATTATATGTCACTTGCTCTAAAAACTTGTAACTAGGTATGTGTTTGAGCCTTTGTTCTTTTTGCGCACCACAAAATAGTCGTTTCTTGTTGGGCGAGTTGGGTAAAGAGTCAAAATGTGTACTTTTTTTAACGGGCTGGATTGATCCGGAACACTGTCTATTTTCTAATAAAGAGTAAAATGCCATTTCGTCGCCAAGGTTTGGCCGCTTTTGTGACTTTCGTCCAAACGTTTGTTTTTCCGCACCTGGATCCAAAAGGTTTGAAATTTGCCATTTTCATCTGACTCGTTAACTCCATCCATTTTTTTACGTTAAGTTGGGGGCATTTTCGTCATTTTAGCTATTGGGTTTGTTTATTTGGCAAGATTAAATGACGGAAATACCCTTGACTTGTCGTTAAAAATGGACGGAGTTAATAAGTTGGATGAAAATAGCAAGATTTCAAATCTTTTGGATCCAGATGCTAAAAAACAAACGTTTGGACGAAAGTGGCCAAAGCACATGGACGAAAATCAGATTTTACTCTTTAATAAATATGACTACTATAGCTAAATTTTTCAATAATAGACTATTTTTTTAAGTAATATGATTTTGTTACAGGTCAAAATGGGTCAGTTTTTTGTTGACCCGAAACACATTTCTCAAAAAAAAAAAATTACGCTTACAACCAGTCACACATAACTAAAATCCATTCATGAGTAAATAGATATAAAGTGATACCTCTATTATCCTGTTTTAGTATTAATACAAGTTTTCGAAGTAAATGATCTAGGATGTTATATGCGTAAACAATCCCACTTGGATGACTCTCGACCCGTTTATCCCAAATAAAACATTAAACTAACCGTCATGTTATTACAGGAACTACAACTACGGATACCTTGGCGACTGCTTAAAAGTCGACCTTTTACACCACCCCGAATACCTCGAACAAAACGCCACTTTAGCATTCCAAGCGGCAATCTTCCAATGGATAACTCCATTGAAAAAGGGCCAACCGTCGCCACACGATATCATGGTAGGCAACTGGAAGCCCACCAAAAACGACACTGACTCCAAAAGGATTCCTGGATTCGGATCCACCATGAATATCCTATATGGCGAACGCACATGTGGAAAAGGCGATGTCGATGACATGAACACCATCATTACACATTACTTGTATTATCTTGACTTGATGGGCGTTGGCCGAGAGCAAGCTGGGCCCCACGAGGTTCTTTCTTGTGCCGAACAGAAACCGTTTAACCCTTCAAC
The DNA here is from genome assembly GCA_030545235.1 of Helianthus tuberosus. Classification (NCBI taxonomy): domain Eukaryota; kingdom Viridiplantae; phylum Streptophyta; class Magnoliopsida; order Asterales; family Asteraceae; genus Helianthus; species Helianthus tuberosus. The sequence goes on from CM060358.1 coordinate 6,722,430, forward strand.
GGTTACTAAAGACTCGGCTTCGAGTTAACCTTGGGGTTGAAGTAAAACACCATGTTTGAGGTTCATGGTCCTTTGTTATTAAGTGTTTATTATTTATTTTGTGAGATATGTTTTTTTTTTTTTGTTTTAAGTTGGAATTATAAAGACAAATCTTATATAAGTTTGTTCAGATTATGTTTCTTGGGTTTGCTTTTGTATTATAATTTTTTAATAAAATTGTATCAAGACATGTTAGCATGTTACATGAAAAATTGTAAACCTACTTATTTGTGCATTGCTTTTGGTAACAAATTGTTATTGTCCTTTTGGTTTGTAAAGCTACCCTTGGTTCTGAAAAATTAAAAAATGATTTGGATTCGAATCAACCAGAATCCGAATCATTTTTGAATTCTATGAATTCAAATCGGTTTGAATTCGAATTCAGTTTCAAAAATGCCAAACCCGAATCGATGAACACCCCTAAGTTTACTATCTAGGGTTTAGTGGGGCGGGTTTTTTAAGTGTTTATTTCTAGCCTAATCGTGGGGAAGGAATTAAATAACCAATTTGGGGTGTAAACGAGCTCTCAAGATTAGTTTTTATTGTTAAAAGTATAAATTGGTGTGAGGTTAAACGAGCTTAAACTCGAGCCTAAAGTGAATTCCATTTTGTAAACTAGCTTGAGCACAAGTTTTTCATTTTGATGTATTAGTCCTAGGCTCGCCAACCAATTATTGATATAAATATAATAATTATATTTTATACAATAAATATATGATTAGATAATAAGTAGTATTATTATAAATCAACTTGTAACAAAAAAGTAACTAAATAATATATATTTTGTGATATATAAATAAAATTATAAATATATAAAAATATTATCATATATGCATATAAATAAAATAATTGAATACTCGGTGAATAAAAAAAGTGTTGAGCCTGAGCCAAACTAACACAGACTAGTTCGAGCTTTAGACATAAAACTCCAAACAAATCAAGCTAGCTTGAGCTATTTTTAATTTAATGAGCCAAGCTTAAGCTTAAACTACTCATCTACAACAATTAGTTATAAATCTACACCTAATAAATAAGTAGTTGTTGCATCACGTGTCACAATTTTGTAAGCCCTAACTTTTTAATAGTTAATTAAAAAAACCTAAACATAATATGTATTCCTAAATCTTTATTACTAATAATTTATTATGAGTAAATTACAAGTTGTCCTTTATGTTTACACCAAATTGCAGGCGTTGTCCTTTAGCGTAAAAGTTTACGAGTTTTGTCCTTAACGTTTCAAACTCTTGCACGTTATGTCCTTTATGCCAAACCCAGTTAGATTTTTTGGTTAAATCTAGTCATGTGTCTTACACATGAGGGTATTATTGTCATTTCACCTTCTCAAGGGCTAATGTGTGTATATTTCCATATTATAAATTAACATGTATGTGCTTCATGTTATTGTACTCTATGTTTAGAGGGTATTTCAAAAAAGTTTTAATATTTTAAACTTTTAACCCAAAACATCTTATCTTTGCAATTTAACCCCTTTGGTTTTTTTACTTTTACCACAAAACTTTTCATCTTTTGCAATTTAACCCTAATGCTTCATGTTGTTGTACTCTATGTTTAGGGGTATTTCAAAAAAGTTTTAATATTTTTCACTTTTAACCCAAAACATCTTATCTTTGCAATTTAACCCCTTTGATTTTTTTACTTTTACCACAAAGCTTTTCATCTTTTGCAATTTAACCCTAATACTTTTTTACTTTTAACTTTGGCCTCCATAGTTTTCATCTTTCGCGAGTTTTTTGTTTTACATTTCGTTCAAAATTTTGCGAGTTAACACACCACAACATGCGTGTGGGGTTCAAAGTTTTTTCGTCTATTTTTTCCCATTTGAGAAGTTCGTCGCAACGTACGGGTCCTAGATCGACTTAGGTATTTTTCTATGTTTTACGTTTCAGCCTAATTTTTTCACATTAACACGCCGCAATGGGTGTGCGTGGTTCAGCGATTTTTCATCTGCTTTTTATTCGGTTTTATTTTCTCCTTTTCTATTTATTTTGTTTTTATGAGTTTTTCGGCGTTGATCACTGTTAGTGGTGTGGCATTGGTGCTACTTTGCATGGTTTTATGTCCCCCGCCGCAACGCGGGGGCCTTAATACTAGTTATATATTAATTAAAGAGTATCAGCTTGTGGTGTAATTGTTACAAAATAGTCCCTCAATAAAAGTTCTTTACATAATAGCCCTTGAGAAGTTGAAATGACAACAATACCCTCATGTGCAAGGCACATGATCAGATTTAACCAAAAAAATTTAACTGGGTTTGGCCTAAAGGACATAACGTGCAGGATTTTGAAATGTTAAGGACAAAACTCGTAAACTTTTACGCTAAAGGACAGCGTCTGTAATTTGGTGTAAACATAAAAGACAAAGTAATTTACTCATTTATTATTCTCTTTATTCAGACTATGTAATACATGGGTTTTTAACCTGTTATTCGACACCAACTCAAGAAACATAAGCAGTTAGCTTTGTGCTTGAATGATAAGTTTTGTAAAGTCTCAAGAAAAATAAGCAGCCAGCTTTGTGCTTTTGTGCTTGAATGATAAGTTTTGTAAAGTCTCAAGAAAAATAAGCAGTCAGCTTTGTGCTTGAATGATAAGTTTTGTAAAGTCAATGACTTGAATAACCGGCAACATTTTATTACATGCCAATAATCTAAACTAGCATTGATCATATAACAATCATTATGTATCATTAGTGAATTAATTGACTATATATATAAAACATGCACGATCTTCCAACTACACAAACCATCATATCATTTTAATCATTTTTGTAATGCATGTACTAAGCATAATTAGGATTCAAATAACGTGTATGTATACACACATAAATGCATACACACATGTGTATATATACACATATATATCATGTTTGGTCTCTATCCACATATCCTTAAAAAACATATAGGTAACATGAAGAATATTGTTTTCCTTGTGATCATTGCACTTGTCTCATCATCAACATCAGCAAAAGTTACATACAATGTGGCAAGTTTCGGAGCCAAAGGCGACGGTAACACTGACTCGACAAAGGCGTTTCTCAGCGCTTGGTCGGCTGCATGTAACTCTACCAAGTCGGCTGTCATTTACGTCCCCACTGGCACCTTTCTACTAGCAACCGCCATCACGTTTGCCGGTGAAAGATGCCAGAGCGGTTCCATCACGATACGCATATATGGCACGCTTGTCGCTCCTTTTAACTACGCCGCTATTGCTAACTCAGGTGACTGGATTAGGTTCCATAGAGTCAACCATGTCACTATCTCGGGTGGTACCCTCGATGCCCGAGGTGGTTCGCTTTGGTCCTGCAAAACCTCTGGCAAAAGCTGTCCGTCCGGAGCTACGGTAATAATAACATTTCCTACGCATTTGTGGCAAAACATTTCTTTTTAGTTAGATCAATGATCCGTCGGAATTGCGTCACAACTTGCGACGTCAAAAAAGTTATTATATATGTTATAATTATTATACATAAAAACTTTTGTGAATAGTGATTTATCTTTTTTTTTCTTTTTTCTGTTTTTTGTCTTTTTATATTTTGTATACTTTTACAGTTTTACCCCTCAAACGTCAGCATTGACACTTACATCACCTTAACTTTCTAAAGACTTTGTAATCGTGTTTTACATGTTTATTTTATGTACATATGGGTATAAATTTAAGTTGATTTATGTTTCGACGTAAATTTTTCCGGAAATGAGTCGGGTCAAATGTAATACGTTTTCGCGCTTATTTTTATGTACGTTTTCAGTTAGTCTGTTTTTTTTACATAAAATTATTACGGAATGCCTTGCAACACGCGGGGCAATTTACTAGTTATATGTATAATTATTAAACGTAAATATAAGGATATATACAATTATATTTATAAATAATAATAAAATCAGTATAATAATAAAATATAAACATATTTCCTACACATTTATGACAATGTTTATTTTTCATTAGATTTGTCACAAATACGCAGGAAACAACCATGTATGAATGCAGTTTCCTACGCATTAACCACAAAATGCTTAACTTTTAATAAATGCGTCAGAAAACGTGATTTGTGACGCATTTTCTACGGAAAACTGGTGTCAGAAATTTCAGATTTTCTAGTAGTTAGCAGTTTTCTTTGTTTGTGTTTGTGTAGTTTCTTAGATCTTTCTTGTGGTATTATAACCGCATGTACATATGTATATAGCAATGAATATTAGTTTTGTGTATATTATGCAGACACTGGGAATATACAATTCAAAGAATATTGTTATAAGTGGATTAAAATCTGTTAACAGCCAGATGTTCCATATTCTGCTAGATACATGCACCAATGCAAAGCTACAAAGGGTTAACATCTCAGCATCTGGTGCTAGCCCGAACACGGATGGCATACACTTAATATCGTCGAATGGTGTCACCATCTTGAATTCCAAAATCGCTACGGGGGATGATTGTATATCTATAGGTCCTGGCAATAGTAACCTTTGGATACAGACGGTCGCGTGTGGCCCTGGTCATGGCATCAGGTGAATTTTTTATACTTTACATGTATAATAAAAAAAACTAAGAGTTAAGTGCCATTTATGTCGCTGTAGTTAGTCCACTTTTGCCATTTCAGGCCAAATTTCAAAATTGTACCAATTTCCTTCCTCACATTCTCGAAACGTGCCATTTCAATCCAAAAAACTAACCTCAGTTAAAAAAACTCAGTTAGCTCAGGGGTGAAATGGTCATTTAACATAGTGGTTTGGAGTGGTCGGAGGTTGGTGCACAATGGAGGGTATGTAAAACCTCGGAACCACTCAGAGCCACTATGTAAAATGACTAATTTACCCCTGAGCTAACTGTGTTTTTTAACTGGGGTTAGTTTTTTGGACTGAAATGACACGTTTCGAGAATGTCAAGGAGGAAAATGATACAATTTTAAAATTTGTTCTGAAATGGAAAAAGTGTACAAACCACAGGGACGTAAATGACACTTAACTCTAAAACTAATATAAAGTTTTCTCACCGTTTTGTGTTATCAGTAGTAACTTTTGTTTTATTGGTCTTTGATTTCCGTGCTCACATATTACGCTATCTTGATACTATACTATACTTTACATGCCATGATATGGTTTTTGCCTTTTTGGAGCCGAGTAGGGCTGCAAACAAACTAAACTTTAAGCGAATAGTTCATGAACCGTTCGGCGGGAAGTTTGTTTGTGTTTGTTCGTTTAATAAATGAACAGACACGAACAAAACATTTGTTTGTTTAGTTAAATAAACGAACATGAAAAGAGGTCACGTTCGTTCATTTATGTTCGTGAACGTTCGGTAGCGTGTTCGATAGTTCCTTAGGATTTTAATTTTTATATTTATATTTATATTTATATTTATATTTATATTTTGACATTCTTTTATTTTTATCTATTTTATTACCCAAACAAATTAACAATTAACTTTATTTGAGGTAATTGAGACAAATAAACCCTATTCCAGTGTTTGTTTGTGTTCGTTTCTGTTCATGAACACTCATTTGTGTTTATAGACGTTCGTTTGTGTTCATGTGTGTTCATGAACATTTGTTTGCGTTCGTTTGTGTCGTTCGTTTGTGGTCGTGTGTGTTCATGAACATTTGTTTGCGTTCGTTTGTGTTCGGTAGCTAAAATTATCAAACGAACGCGTTCATTTCCTCTATGAACGAACACGAACAGAAAATCTCGTTCGATAAGTGTTCATGAACTGTTCGTGTACACATGTATTTCCTTAACGACGAACTTGAACAAGGCCTTGTTCATGTTCGTTTGGTTCGTTTGCGGCCCTAGAGCCGAGGGTATCCAGACCCTACCAATAGCTTGCTATGAGTCAGATTTTGATTTTACTGGATACGTTTGTTTATCACATAGATACGCGTTATGTAACATTCTTTTTGGCTGCAGCATCGGAAGTCTAGGGTGGGAACTCGACGAACCGGGTGTGCAGAACATAACAGTAACGATGGCAACCTTTCGAGGAACTCAAAACGGCGTAAGAATAAAGACATGGGCAAGAGCGAGCCACGGGTTCGTAACAGGTGCTCTTTTCCAACATGTGACCATGGTCAACGTTAGTAATCCAATCATCATCGAGCAAAGATACTGCCCCGACACAAACAACTGCCCAAATCAAGTGTCGGGTGTGAAGATCAAGGACGTGGTGTATGACGATATACATGGAACATCTGCCACCAAAGTGGCGGTGAAACTCGATTGTAGTCAGGGTAACCCATGCAGCGGGATAAGACTAAAAGACGTTAACCTTAACTATGTTCCTGGGAATCAACCAGCGGTGTCCTCTTGCGCGTATGCTGCTGGGACCGCGTCTGGCATATCTAACCCGACAAGCTGTCTCTAATTAACTAGTTGCATCGCTCACTTTGAAGATTCGAGTATTTTGGACATCTTCACTAGGTTTTAAGTTAATGGCTGCAATTTACTGATGTAAAATGTATTGTATCAAACCATCTTTTACTTTCTTTCTATCTTTATCACTATATATTGATGACAATAGCAACCACAACACATCCAGTAGGCTGCATAAAATGAATGAAGGAAAACAAAAATGCAAGACAGTTGCTAATAATAATTGTCATGAAATCATGTAAATATTTAGAACTGAAAGTCGTTCTTATACACTCATCATCATCATCATACTCAGTAAATCCCACCAATAGCAAAACTAAGGTAGGGTCTGAGGAGGGTAAGATGTAGACAACCTTACCTCTACTCCGAAGGAATAGAGAGGCTGCTTCCAGTGAGACCCCCGGCTCGATAGCCACCTAAATAATGTAATTTCCTATCTGACATGACAAAAGGAAATGGCCACCTAGTGTGTTGGTGGTATTTTATTTATAGAATGGACTTAAAACAAGGATTAAATACAACAAACAACTATGGATGTGCAACCATCTTTGCAATAAACACCATGACCTTTACATAAACCCAATTTTCCAAGCTATTCAGAAAATGAAACAAAGCATGTCTCGCACGGCGATTGACAAGTAAAGCAATACATACCATCCAAAATCCGGTAGCAAAACCAGTGGCCCCTCCAATATAAAACCATCTTTGAAGATCATCTATGCCTTCCCCATCATCCATATTTTCACGAGTGACGAGTGGACCTTCTAATTCTTTGTCTCCTGGACAATATTTGGACAAGGGAAGTCCGCATAATCCTGCATTTCCGATGTACCTTGAAGGTTCAAAGGACTGGAGTTGAGTGCCAGATGGAATTCTTCCTGACAAGTTGTTATACGACACGTCTAGATAGTTTAATAATGTCATGTGAGACATGCTTGATGGTATTCTTCCTGAAAGATTGTTTCTAGATAGATCCAAAATTAGAAGTTCTTTCATCTGACCAATATTCGTTGGAATCTCTCCAACCAAAGCATTCATTGACAGGTCGAGTGCAATCAGTTTCTTGAGATCGGTTAGTTCATTAGGGATTTTTCCTGTTAGATTGTTGCTTGATAAAATTGATAATCTTCAAAAATCCTAGAGTCTTGCTAAATTCATGTAAACTTCCTTGCCACTTGATCATGGCACGATCAACATACTCACTTCTATCGATGAAGGTAAAGTCAAAATAGTGCACATTCTGATGTGGGAATCCATCTCGACCCATCGAAGTGATATTATTGAGACATGAGGGGATGGCTCCGTTGAGATTGTTCGTTGACAAGTCTAGAATTTGTAAGTTTGCTAATTGACATAATTGTGAAGGGATGGTTCCAAAGAAGTTATTTGATGTTAGGCTAAGCGCATAGCCGCATACAACTCCGATAAGCTTTCCCCTATCCAAAACGGTACGTAACTAGAAAACTTGTTGGCCCCCAATTCTAAAAACATTAGCTCGGCGCAATTCTTTAAACACGAGGGCAGTTCTCCTGAGAAGCTATTGTTCCATTCAACTGATTGTTAGAAAGGTCTAAAGATTGTAGGGATGAAAACTTTTGGATATCATTGGACAATGACCCTGTGAAATGGCTACTTGAAGCATACAATCGTCGTAACATAAGCGATGTGCATCCGGACAAGTGGTTTAAAAAAATAGGAAATTTGACAGGCACAGAGTTTCTATCAAAATACAAAGACGTCAAACTACAGAGATTTCCAAGATATTTTGGAATGTTATCTAACTTGTTGCGAGAGAGATAAAGATGTGCAAGTCTATTGCTTGTTAACGGGAACAACCAATGATACATGGACGAGTTGAGATTGTTTTCTATGAGCGAAAGGGTAACAATAGACGAAGAAGAGTTGTTAGATGAGTAAGTGTATGGATGCTTGACTTGTGAGAGGTCACATCCATCTAAACTTAAGTATAACAACTTTTTAAGACTTAGAATCTCATTTACCCAGTTATCTACCTTGCCCAAGGAAGTACCTGACATATCAAGGCTCTCCAAATGAGACAAATGAGACAACCAGTCTAGATTCTCAATTGTACAACCATTGAGAGATTCAAGTGAAAGCTCTTGCAAGTTAGCGAGGTTTTGAAATTCCGAAGGAATTGTTCCAATAAAATCATTCAAACCAAGGTAAAGATACCTTAACTGAGTCATGGAACCAATGAACATGGGTACGGTTCCCGTAAAATTATTGTTGGAAAGGTCAAGATACTTTAAACGCGTCATGGAACCAATGAACATGGGAATGGTTCCATTGAAAAAATTTCCGTAAAGGTCAAGATGATTCAAGTAACTTAAGTTAAGCAACGAAGGGCTAATCTTACCTCTTAGAAGTCCAACGCTCAAATCAAGAATTGTGACATGACCAGTTTTGTCGTTGCACGTGACTCCACTCCAGTTACAACAATCATTGGCTACTTCTTTAGGTGTCCATGTAGAGAGAAGGCCGACAGGGTCTTGATGAATGTATGATTTGAAATGAAGAAGAGCATGTCTCTCTTTATCGATGCACTTATAATTACTAGCTTGGTGGCTAAGTGAAGTAGCGGTTGTATTCTTAAACCATACAAACACAAGGACTAGAGAAACAACAAAGAAAACACGACGAATGAAAGGTTTATGGCAAATATTATCTTCCATAATGCGGTATAAAATCGTGTTGATCTTTTGTAATGGATATATCAAAATATATGCCTAGCTTTATAGACACTTTAAGTTTAGAGTATGTGTTGATATTTTCAAATAAGTTGACTTTCTTTTGATTTTCATGTCCACTTGTGTCGACAATTTGTGTGGAGTGTGTGTGGACTAAATTATATGTCCCATATTGGACGACTATTTAAGTCTTGGCAATTTGTACATATTATAGATATTTTTTCCAAACCAAATTGCGTTAAAATATATATTGTGTGAAGCAAAAAATATATATAATAATGGTAATAAAAAACTTAAAGGGATAAAAGTTGGTGAAGTCAAACACTCGTAAATCATAAGTCTTCACAATTTCTTTAGACCAGACGGTATGGGGGCCGGCCCGGCGCCGGTCCCCCACACCGCCCCCCGCTCCTCCGGCTCGTCCCTTTCGGCTCCCACCAGCCGTTCTCGACGGGGCTCATTCCTCTCTCCTCACACACACACATCTATACATACATACATATATATATATAAAGGGGTTCGTCCCCCACCCCTAGGTCCATCCCCTTCAAGCCCCTCCTACGTGGCGCCGACATGGCGGCCCATCCCCTTGGGAATGAGGCTCTCCATACCCACTAGTCTTAGTAAACTACACGATGGTCGCATAAGTGATAAGTCTTCACAATTTTTTAGTAAACTACAAAATGGTAGTTGGTTTACCAAAATTTTGAATTTGCTTTGTCGTATATACCCAAAAAATTATATACGAAAACTACATATATAACACTACTGAGCGAAAATTTCGGGGGCTTTTGGAGTTAAATCAAGACATGTGCATTCTATGTGAGGGCTTTTTGATATTAAGGCTGAAACGGGCAAGTTGACACAAACCTAAAGGATGTTTTAGCCGGTTCGAAACCGAGCCGAACCGGGTTTTACCGCAGTGGGCCTTCATGCAAGCGGATTTTCCCCGGAACTGGTGGCTTGGGTATGCATCCAACTCTGACTGTTATGGAGTAGGGGATGCATTTGCTCGATTGAAGGCATCCCAGGATGCTTATCCGGTGATTTAGTTGGTCGTTCAAAAAAAAGTATAAACTCATCAATCACTAAAATTTATGTGAATGTAATTTAAATAGTTATTTTTAGCTAAGTTTAGAAAATAATTTATTAATGAAAAAGAAAAATGCAGTTAACAAAATTAAGCATTAAATGTTACTAACAAAAAAAACAAAGCTAAAATAAAGAATTTGGAGACACCGGGATTAGAACCCGGGTCTCCTTGCTTAAGCAAGACAGTTACCGCTAGTACAAGTGCTCATCTGTGTTATCTCTCGATTCAGTGCATATATTATAATACAACGTAAATTTTATCCAAAATTAAAAAGATTTGGGCCCTCGGATGGTTTGGGCTTGTGTCGTCGTCCACCCCTCACCCCCTATGATAATTATCATTAAATAAAGTTAGTATTTTTTAGCTGGTAGAAATAGAAAGAAAACAAATGTGTAGACAACTAGGGGAATACCCGCGCTCCGCAGCGGGTTGGCAGAAATTTGGTATGTGTTGTTTCGGCTAATTACAATATCGGTATTCACTATATCAACCGAAAGAAACCCAAAAACATAAACTCAGTAGTGTGCCCAGAATAATATCGACACAAAGTTTTACATCGATTGAAATTCTTAAAAAAGCCTACTGGTTCAGACTATACCGATACCAGTGTCGATGTTGTTCGGTCGGAATTTGTGGTGTTTGTTAGGGTAACGAAACGGCACTGGCACTCGAGAAAAACACTTTATTTATATTACAACTCTATTGTCAACAAATTTCATACTGATCTAAACATAGTCGTGTTTCATATTTTTAAGTTAACGAACACAAACTATTGAAATAAAATAAAATTAAATAAATTAAAAATGTATACTATTTAGAGAGTATAAAGCGTTAAATAAATTAAAGGGATTAAAATGTTAAAATTCTATTGAATAAAAATTAAATTATGTGATAATAATTATAACAATCGATAAATATAAATAATATTGAAATAGCAAATTATCATAAATTTAATATCATAGTAAAATAACAATTTAAAAAAATAATTTAAGATTATAGTAAAATAACAATCTAAAAAAATAATATTATGAAAAGCCCCCTCCAATTTGGTTACACAAAAAAAAGAGGGGAAAAACTTTTTATCCACGTATTAAGGTTAAATGCCAGAACCACTTGAACTACTTTATGTTTCCTTAATATTCTATATTTTATTTTATATTTATACAAAGTAAGTTGTGAATAATAATAATAATAAGCTAATGGATTACATATGGCACTCAAATATTGGCTCCATCACCCAAACTAACCAATATAGAATGTAAGGATATAGAATAAGCAGGTTTAAATTATTAAACAAATCTTGACAAACCAAAGATATATGATACAGACCAATTTGAACATAAGCACCCATCCATATTCTCAAACAAAAATATATATATATGCCTGGATAAAACTAGAATCTACGGTCACGATCATAAAGCTGCAGAGGAGATCAACGGTCACAACAAGTTCGCTTATTTTTCTTCATGCTTTTTACATTATACTTCTGGAGCGGCTGGTGCAGGAGCCCTCAACAGCGGTTGAAGAGCTTTCACGACAATGCTCATATTAGGCCTAAACTCACTCTCATATTGCACGCATAAAGCCGCCACAGCCGCCAGCTAGATCAACAAAACAGATGCCGTCAGTTAGTTAGTTAGTTAGTTAATGATTGCAGGTTTGAAGTTAATAACAATGGTTAAACATATTATGTTAAAAAAAATATTAAAAAAAAATTATGCTAATATATGGATTTAATGATGCAAGAAAGGACTTTGTGGAATTAAACCCATCAACTTTTAAATATAATAACAAAGTCCCTGGCTGTTATTATATTTAAAAGAAGTCTTTGTTTGCATAACTAAATCCTTAAACTTTTTAGAAAAAAATTAACAAAAAGGTTCTTCTATTTCAAATGATTTAAGTTCCAAAATATTTAGAAACGACTTTTTCATTAATTTTAGCAGGCCAAGAATTTAATTGCCCTTCTCGTTAATAGAAAAAATGGATGAAGTTAACTCAGTGGACTAAAATGGCAACGGTGAAACCTTTTTGGACCCACAGGCGAAAAACGAAACCTTTGGACTAAACTGGCAAAATGGCCCAAACCACAGGGACTAAAATGACATTTAACTCTTTTTAATATAAGGGACTTTTAACAATAGATTTAATGATTTAATCATGCAAATATAAAGTCCATGGACAAAATTGAAATATTATTATAGTTTTGGAAAGAGATAGACCTTGGCAACTGCTTTTGGAGGGTACTCTCCCTTGAGCCTCGGATCAACACATTGTTTAACCTTGTCTTCACTTAGCCTAGGTGTCGCCTACATGTAGAAGAAACAAGAATAAATAAATTCCGCTTATTTATACTTTATATCATTTCTCATTAGGCTCGATTTCCATTTTGTGGGCCCATCATTGTTGAATTGTTTCATGTACATAATCAACTAAAGAGATCCGTGATATTGAAAGTGTCGAAACAAATGATCAAAAAGAGGCTCACCCAAGTGACAAGGCTTTGTTGTCCACGTGGCATTGTGTGATCAACGGGTTTCCGACCAGTTAAAAGCTCAAGCAAAACTACCCCAAAGCTATATACGTCACTTTTTTGCGTCAGCTGTCCCGTCATTGCATATCTACATAAAGATTTCAAATAAACATTAAATAACAAGTTTCTACAAATAAAAAAGAATAGTTATCTAGGGGTTTAGAATCTTACTCTGGTGCATGATAGCCAAAAGTGCCCAAAACACGAGTAGAATGCAAACGAGCAGCCATATCAGGAGCTTGATTTGAAATATTAAAATCGGCAATCTTGGCTCTAAGATCCTCAAATAATAGCACATTGCTAGACCTAATATCCCTATGAATTATCGAAGGTTGGACCTTTTCATGCAAATAATCAAGTCCCTTTGCTGCATCGACGGCAATCCGTACTCTTTGCATCCAATCTAACACAGGCCCCGGTTGTGCTCCTTGCACACCCTTTCTTCCTATATGTTTACGTAAAGATAAAGATTAAGAAACCCATAAAACCAGATTAAAAAAAAAATTAAAGAGTAAATGCCATTTTCGTCCCTGAGGTTTGGCCAGTTTTGCGACTTTTGTTCAAAGGTTTGTTTTTCCGCGTCTGGATCCAGAAGGTTTGAAATCTTGCCATTTACATTCAGCTCGTTAACTCCATCCATTTTTTTGAGATTAAGTGAGGGGTATTTCCGTCTTTTTGTTAACTCAGGGGTATTTCTGTCTTTTTTGTTAATTGGAAATACCCTTGACTTAACGGAGAAAAATGGATGGAGTTAACGAGCCAGATGAAAATGGCAAGATTTCAAACCTTTTGGATCCAGATGCGGAAAAACAAACCTTTGGACGAAAGTCGCAACACTGGCCAAACCTCAGAGATGAAAATGGCATTTTACTCAAAATAACTCAAAATAAAACAAAATAAGTATTTCCATACCATGTAATATGTCATGTAGAGATCCCATTGTTGCAAATTCATAAGCCAAAACACGTGTGTTACCTTCCACACAATAACCGCACAGCTCAACAAAGTTTTCGTGCTTCAGTTTTGAGACCATTGAAACCTTGAACAGAATGGAAGTTAAATTCTGTTTTTTTTAAACAGGACCGACTAAACCAAAGTCCCAAACAGGAACCAGAACCGAACTATGATCGGTTCTAAATTTTATTATAGCCCATTTTTCAATCGGGTTGGGTACAAACCAGAACTTTCCTTATCTTGAAATTAGAATGGAATTGGTACAGTACCCGCACCAACCAAAAATACTGGTACCGAATATTATCGTACGGTACGGGTATCGGTATTTCGGCACGGTACCTACTTTGGTACCACTTTGTTTTTTTAATCTTTTGAGTACTCGCACGGTTACCATATAGGTAAAACTGGTACGAGTACGGTACCAAATAAGGTAATATTGGACCTGGTACGAGTAGTAATACAATATTAATACAATACGGGTACCAAATAGTTAAAACTGATACAAGTACCATAATACGAACCAGTACCATAATACAAACTAGTACTATATAAAATCCGGTACCAGTACCCTTTTTTACCCATAGCGATACCGAATACCGAAATTAATAAATCCAGGTACCGATACATGTCCCGAATACCCAAAATTGGTACGGATACGACATACGGGTACAGGTATGGGTATTTGGGAAAAAATCTCATCCCTACTTGAAATGATGTTTCTTTAGGTTTAAAATATATTCAAATTATAACAAACCCGAGTACAGGTGGCAATTTCGACTTATTTACCACCGGATGATTTTGATTGTCTTTCGTCTAAAATAAGTGTCAGACTATAAAAAGTTAAAAACTAAGAGCTGTTTTGACACACTACCTAACCCGCCTAACCATCATGCCACCTCTAAACCCTCATACGTATCCGGTTTGTGATCCAGTTCGGAACCGAACCCCTTTCGATCATTATGTTTATAAGTGATGATACTTAACAGATTATTTACTTGCAGAAACATAAAGTTTACCTGACTCAAAAACTCGTTATTGGATTCAGCCTCAGTAGAGACATCAAGCTTTTTCACAGCCACACTTTTACCATTATTTAAATCTGCAAAATAAACCCTTCCATATGAACCTTCACCAATCAATGCCTTTGATCCAAAATTCTCGGTTTTTTCTTTCAGTTCATCGAGCGAAAGTGCAGGCACTTCGATTGTTGGCACTTCTTTTTGCTCATCGAATTTTTCTTTCGGTTGTAATCTGTCCTTTTGCTGTCCTACATTATATGTAGATAAAAAAAACATTATAATAATATCTAGAAAAGTTTATATAAATAAAGACCGATAAAATATGCATCATTGAAGCTCTCATAATAGGTGAGGAACCGTATGCAAATACAAAAAGCATAGATATTAATGGCGAATAGCGGACGATGGGCGATGGCAACAAGCTACCTATACGCTACGTAGTGATAGCGATGAAATAGCAAGCGCTATTTTATGTTTAGCGACACACTATGAGAAAATTTTAGAAATATTTTATATGTATATTATATCCAAATAAGCTGCTTTATATGCTATTTTATATGTATGCTTAACAAAAAAACCTAAAATCTTGCTATTTTATACCTGTAAAATCCCGCTATTTATATTAAAGCAGAAAAAAAAATAAACCTAAAGTCCTGCTATTTTCCCGCTATATAGGTGCCAAAATCAAATAGCGACACATGAGTGTTTAAAGTTTTAATAATACACCGAACTGTTGCTTTTCGATAGACCAATAGAAGGGTATTTTGGTCTTTTCAAATTATCAAGGCATTTCGTCGTTGAGAATTTGTTTCTCTGAATTTGGTATGACCGACATTAGACACATACTTGGGTAGTTAGGTGGCTTATATTTATAAAGTTATTTCAATATCTAGGTGGCTTTAATAAAAAAAAGATGAATGTTTGATTGGCCCCTACATACATAATAGTCGTATTAAACATACCATCAACATGATCATTGTGGCTTTTTACCACGCCATTGTCGTTCGAAGGGTAAGATTCTTCGACTTGACAAGTGCAACACAACCACCTCCGCATCCTATCGCTCTTCGTCAAAGTTAAATCGTCTTGAGCCCTTAGTTTCACCAAACGTATAAAGTATCCAGGTGGCGGCACGTATCCCTACATAACCATCAAAACGTGTAAAAAAACATATCACTCAATACACAACTTTAGCGTAAACTTATAACATACATTGCACTTATTATCTTCTCTCTTGTTTACATGAACAGAACGAAAGGATAATGAGACATTCAGAATCTGATAATCGGTTTTTATAAATCGTGTGTTACTACTTGTCGTGTTTGGATGAGTTTTAGTAGTTACGTCACTTATAGATTATGGCGGCATAAAATGTTTCAAAATAGGGTATCTATATAAGTAGTAATTTCATTCTAACCTTGTTAATCAGTTATGCTAGTAACTTAGTATCAAATAATTAGATAATCATATGCAGAATTGTGACATAAATTTGCAACAACCAAATAGTCACTATCATAATCTAAAAACTGGATCATAAGAAATTCACAACATTTTTACACTTAAAATTAAAGAAATTTTTTTTCCATTGAAATAAATCTTTCCCATCAACAAGACATCAAAGATCTCACACACATGCATCAAAATTAAACAAACAACAACAACCATACCCAATAAATCCCACAAATAGCAAAGCTACTTATAGAGTCTGGGGAGGGTGGGATGTAGACAGACCTTGCCTCTATCCCTAGGGATAGAGAGGCTGCTTCCAGAGAGACCCGGCCGCCTTCCGACCCACGGGAGTATACAATGACAACTTCCGGACACTCATGCCTCGGCTCCAAAACGAACAGTAACACAAATTCTCACCATTGAACCACGAAAATGACGATGAGTAACCATCACAAATATAAAACTTCTTCCAAGAAACCAAAGAATTGAAACCCCAATTGAATAAACTCAAAGAATCATCCAACAAGCAACAAAATTTAACATCAATTAAAAAGATCCAGTAACAAAAGATTACAAACAAGAAACCAAATTATTCTTTTTAAACACCAAATGAACAATACAACTGTAACCCATTAAATCACAAGAAAGTTGTAAGCAATACAAGAAACCCATCATCATGAATTCTGAAAGATACTATTTTTAATAATCAAGAAACCAGATTGTTTCTTTTAAACACCAATTGAACAATACAACTGTAACCAATTAAATTAAAAAAAAAAACTCATCATCAAAAACTCCAAAAGATACAATTTTTATGAATCAAGAACTTCAAAAGATACCATTTTTAATAATCAAGAAACCAAATTGTTTATTTTAACCAACAATTTAACAACACAACTGTAACCAATTAGACCGTGGGGTATGGTGGGGCTTGGGTTGGGGGCATGAGTTGACACGTGGAGTTCGAGCCCCCCCCCCCCCCCCCCCACCGGTGAGTGACGTGTCCATGGGGTATGGCGGGGCTTGGGTTGGGGCGTGGCTTGGCAGTTTATTAAAAAAAAGTTACAAAAAATTAAAAAAATTACCCCGCCCCGCTATGACATGGCCAACAAAGCGAATAGGAGCCCGCCACATAGGATCGCTAGCCCGCCCCACGCCCGGCTTCAAACTCCCGCCCCTTGGGCCACGCCCCAACCCAAGCCCACCCGGGGTGGTGGCTTGGGCGTTTTCAGCCAACCCACGCCCCAACCCAAGCCCCATACCCCGTAGTCTTTTAAATAACAAGAAACCCATCATCAAAAACTCCGAAAGATATCATTTTTATGAATCAAGAACTCCAAAAGATACCATTTTTAATAATCAAGAAACCAAATTGTTTCTTTTAAACAACAATTTAACAACACAACTGTAACCAATTAAATTAAAAGAAACCCATCATCAAAACTCCAAAAGATACAATTTTTATGAATCAAGAACTCCAAAAGATACCATTTTTAATAATCAAGAAACCAAATTGTTTATTTTAAACAACAATTTAACAAACACAACTGTAACCAATTAAATAACAAGAAACCCATCATCAAAAACTCCAAAAGATACAATTTTTATGAATCAAGAACTCCAAAAGATACCATTTTTATAAATCAAGAAACCAAATTGTTTCTTTTTAAACAGCAATTAAACAATACAACTGTAACCAATTAAATTAAAAGAAACCCATCATCAAAAACTCCAAAAGATACAATTTTTATGAATCAAGAACTCCAAAAGATACCATTTTTAATAATCAAGAAACCAAATTGTTTCTTTTTAAACAGCAATTAAACAATACAACTGTAATTAATCAAATTACAAGAAACCCATCATCAAAAACTCCAAAAGATACAATTTTTATGAATCAAGAACTCCAAAAGATACCATTTTTATAAATCAAGAAACCAAATTGTTTCTTTTAAACAACAATTTAACAACACAACTGTAACTAATTAAATAACAAGAAACCCATCATCAAAAACTCCAAAAGATACCATTTTTATGAATCAAGAACTCCAAAAGATACCATTTTTATAAATCAAGAAACCAAACTGTTTCTTTTTAAACAACAATTTAACAACACAACTGTAACCAATTAAATAACAAGAAACCCATCATCAAAAACTCCTAAAGATACAATTTTTATGAATCAAGAACTCCAAAAGATACCATTTTTAATAATCAAGAAACCAAATTGTTTCTTTTAAACAACAATTTAACAACACAACTGTAACCAATTAAATAACAAGAAACCCATCATCAAAAACTCCTAAAGATACAATTTTTATGAATCAAGAACTCCAAAAGATACCATTTTTAACAATCAAGAAACCAAATTGTTTCTTTTAAACAACAATTTAACAACACAACTGTAACCAATTAAATAACAAGAAACCCATCATAAAAAACTCCTAAAGATACAATTTTTATGAATCAAGAACTCCAAAAGATACCATTTTTATGAATCAAGAACTCCAAAAGATACCATTTTTAAACAGCAATTAAACAATACAACTGTAATTAATCAAATTACAAGAAACCCATCATCAAGAACTCAAAAAGATACAATTTTTATGAATAATAAAGTATGCAAAAGCAGCAGTGAAGGTTTACCTGTGTTGGGTGTTGTTGATTTAGGGCTTGTTGATGATGGAAGAATTTGGGGAAAAGACAGATAAGCAACGAGCGATTACAAAGAGGAGAGTTTTAGAGAGAGAAAGAATAGCGGTTTAAATTGACATCAATGCAAAAACGCGGTGGTGATGTCATCCATTTTCAAGAATTTATTAGGGTGTCCGGGGCACATGCGGTGACCCAAGTCACCTAGCGGGAACACCGCCGCCGTTGGTGCGGGGAGGGGATGCGGGGAGGGGAATCGGGGGAGGTCACCGAAGAGGGGAGTGGGGGATCTGTGGGCCCATGCTTGCTGCAACCAATCAAAACTTTGTTTTTTTTTTTTCTTTTTGAATAAAAAAAGCAATTCACCTAAGAGGGGAGTGGCGCCATCAAATTGGGGTGTGAGGGGAGTTTAAGAGGGGAGTTGACGTGGCATAACCTGATTGGGTGTGCGTAAGAGAGGGGACTCCCCTCTTAGGGGAGTGCCCCGGACACCCTTAGTCAAATTAGAGTGTTTTAAACTAGGAGTGAGCCGGTTTAGGTCCGACCGAAAATAGCCGAGAATCGAATCGAAAATATACCTAACTCGACCTAAACTCAAGTATCTAGGTATTTAGATCGGTTTTAATTTTTCATATAAAATCGGGTCGGGTCGGTTCTCGGTTCTCGGTTCTTTTCATGGTGAAACCCGACTTGGACCTATGGACCGGAACCGACCCTATATTTAGGGTAGTGAATCAGTTCTTTATTTTATGTTTGATCGGTTCTCGGATCAGGTCGGGTAATGATCAGGTAGGGTCGGGTTTTTCCTTTTGCTCACCCCTATTTTAAACTTTTAATATATCTAACTTTTAGTGCTTTTATGTTTTAATAATTGTACTTTGTAAGTTTTAAGAAGTTTCAAACCTTACTACTTGTAAACATTGACCTAAAAGTTTAAACTTTGGTTGATTTATTTAGACTGTCCTAAATGTTTAAATTTTGGTTGATTAAGACTTGATACATGAATTCTCATTTGGTTCATTGGTTGTTTTGAGTTAACTTTTTTCAAGTCAAGATGAATGCATAAAAAATAGAAAAATACATTAAAAAACAAAGGGATATTGGATTGAAAAAACTCCAACTTTCACTGATTGACCAATAACACTCTCAATTTTTTATTTTTACCATACAACACCCAATTTTCAACTTATTTTTCTTTGTCACTCCCAAACTAACTGGACTCTAACCCAATTAGCTGACTCAGATGCCAAGTCAAGAAACAAATGCCATCTCATCAAACAAGTGCCACGTCACTAAATAAGTGTCACATCAGCAAAAAAACTAACTGGGTTAGGGTTCAGTTAGTTTGGGAGTGTTGTATGAAAATAAGTTAAAAGTTGGGAGTGGTGTGGTACAAATCGAAAGTTGATGGTGTTATCAGTCAATCGGTAAAAGTTGTGGTTATTTAAATCCAATATCCTAAAAATAAATGGGACATCTTTTGCCTAGGGGTTTTCGGCTTCTACCTATTCATAACATTACAAAAGACTCTAGCATTGCCATCTCCACAAGATTATACATAACATAATAAAAACAAATATGTCATGTTCTTCACATGTTTTTCTAGATCATTGAAAATTACAAACAAGATTAAGTTTTTTTTGTCTTCTTCTTCTTCTTTATTTGTAGCCTTGGGTATTTCTTATATATGTCCTCTTGAAATATTACATAAGATGACCCTGAAGTCACCATTTCCAGGGGTGGATCTATGTATACCGTTACGTGTTTACACGAACCCACTAAGTTTCAAAATTTTAATAGAAATATATATATAAATTTGAAGTGAACCTATAAATATTTTAAGAGGTGAACCCATAGGCAAAATGAAAGCCTGATGCAATGGAAAAAGTCATTCGTTTCTACACATGTGGTTGCACTTTCGATTCTCATTGCTTACGTTTTTTTGGAAAGACTAAAATAGAAACATGATAGCATAAAACATGGCATCAGAATTCAAATAGCAATATCACTATGCATACATAATTCTAGGAATTTCAAATAATGGCCCGAAGTTGCCACTGATACGCATCACCCAACGTCCCAACTCCAAGCGGGTCATAATTTTGGAATTGACCATTAATCAAAAATTTATTTGTGAATTATTAATAAAAATAAGAATATAACATTATAGGGTTAGGATAAAATAAAAACTCACCCTAGTCAAGAGAACTATGAGAACTCTTGTTAGCTTTAGATCTAAGGCCATCAACGAACAAGATTAAATCTGATGATTTTAGCATGTGGGTCAAAAATGACTCATTATATTAATACACATAATTACAAAAGGGTAATTTAGTCATTTGGATGTCCATGCCGTTTGAATGTCCATGCTTTTTCCCCTGTTCGGTCACATAACAAGTCAACACACATCAAATCAAAAACTTGTTGAGAGAGGGATGAATATTTGGTATGGTACCGGTACCACGCTCATCCCTATATTGAAATGGGTGTTTGTAAATATACCAGTATTATATATGTTTTATTTGCTTTTTAATTTGCATTTACGATTTACATTTTTAAGTACAAGCATATTGTAGAAATAAAATTTCGAGTAAACTTCCGTTTTGCTCCCTGTGTTTTGGTCGTTTTAACGGTTTTGCCCTAATCCTTTAAAAACAACCATTTTACTCCAATAGTTTACTATGTTTTTTTTTTTTCATTTTGCTCCATGGCCTTAACTCCATCCATAATGTCTGATAACTAAAAGGGCATTTTGTTAATTTTAAGAATAAAAGTAAGGGCATTTTGGTAATTCATTTGTAAAGATATTTATATGATATATACACACTTATACAAAATCTCTCTCCTCACTCTTCTCTCTCTCTCTCAACATCAGATTCATCTATCTTTTCATTCTCTATCACCAACCACCACCACCCCACTAGAACCCACATTACTAGAATCCAACCACCACCGCTACCATAACCATCACTTCCGGCACCACCTCATCGGAGTTGCATATCAGAGGTTTCCGGCGAGGCGGCGAAGCTCGGTCTAAAGTCAACGGTGACGCCATACGTCAGATCTGGTATTTCCAGTGACAGTTTATGGTCGTCTAAAGCGGAGATGGTGGAGGACGAGACAGTGATAAGCGGTGAGCATAATGTCACGATCCGCCTAAATACATAATTTTTTTGGCGAGTTCCGGAAGATTCTTGAACAATAAAGAAGCATATAGGGCTGCCCGGAAGTTTCCGGAACAACCTACAAGTTGATGGAACGTCTTGGCACCATCGGAAGACTCTAGATCGGCCTTGAAAGAGCTCGGAAGGGTCCAGAAAGGGCTACATAATTCTGTCTAAAGTTTCAGCCAAGAATTCTCTAGAAACACCTTGAAAACACTTGATATTTTGCAAGAAGGCTCTAGAAATCAACTTATAAATATCCAAGATATTATGTAAAGAATTATCTAGATGGAGAATTCTCTAGAACTAGGAAGGACTAGTATAAATAGGATGATGGGGTCTCATTTGGAGATCACCCAACAATATGACAAGTAAACACACTTGTACTTGTAAACACACTCTTGTAAATCTTCTCGTAATCAATACAAAGTTGTTTCTTTGTATACACAACTTGCAACCATCACTTGAATCACTCAAAACACTACATCGTTGGGGCACATAGCTTAACTTAGATCAAGTCTAAGTTGCTACACGTGAGTCAAAAGTTTACTCCGTGACAATAAGGTGGGTTTAAGGAACTTTTAGCTCGGTTTCTTCTTCTTTTTCTTCTGATCCATACCTTTTTGTTTTCCCAGTCGTCTGTTCAACCGCATTTTCCGGTGGTGGTGGTGGTTGGAACTGATAAAGGTCAAGAACACCCACATTGGAGGTGGTGGTTTCTTGATTTTCCGGCAAAAGCCATTACTCTTCCTCAAAATAATGGCGTTGATTAGAAAAAAAATCATTACCCTTTATCTCGCCTTCGTCGCACTCCTCGGCCTCAAAATAACCATCACTGGGGTTTTTTCTCTTCCGATTACCAAACCGATCATCTCCGTCTCCGTTCGGTTTCGTCAACGAAGCCATTACTCTTCCTCTGGTTTTCTCGAAAATGTTTCAGAAAGATGGAGATACAGAGAAGTTATGAGGGTTTTGCTTTGATGCCTGCGCTCAAGTTCAAATGGTTCATGGTTGTACTTTTTGTTCAAAAGTTGCACCCTTTGTTGGAGTAATTACTTCACTTTATATTAATACTTATTATTTAAATATAAATTACCAAAGTACCTTATTTTATACTTGAATTTACCAAAATACCATTTGAGTTAACATATAATATGGATGGAGTTAAGACAAGACCGTGGAGCAATTAGTGACCCGAGGAAAATGGGGTTCTTTCGTTGAATGGTCAACCCTTCTCGGTTCACGATTTCGAATCATTTTGTCAAGTATAGAAAATACTGTGAGGATATTGCGACTTTAGGAAATGGACCGACTACTGTTTTTCTCAACCAATTGCCATCCTTTAATAGAATCGCATGGTGTAAACAATACGATGATTATGCCACATTCAATGTCTCAATGTTGCTTCCCGTTTTTCTGTACAATGAAAACTCAAGCTCTTGTATCCCTGCTGAAAGTTCAAGCTCTCTCATCCCTTATCAATGCTCAAAATCTTGTATCGGAGTGGTGGAGATAACTTTAGACAATGGGCTATATTCGGATGGGTTATTTTCGTTGGAGACTGATTTGGGAACTGTGTTTACTCGACCGAATGTATGCTTCTACATCTGTTATTGAATTTTTATTTTCATAAACGGGATATTTTTAAACCTGGTGCACTTCTATTTACAGGAACAAGATGTTAATGTGCTTGATGTGAAGGATCTTAAACTCTACAAGGTAATATTCCAACATAATGATTATTAAACTTATATAATTATCCAACTTAAAAGGTTATGATTATAAACTTACATCAAAATTTTGTTATTTCTAAAACAGAATATAACGATTACCGGAATTGTTAAACAAATTGAAGATGCAATACAACAAGTTTGCGTATCGTGTAATCTGAGTTGGGCACAAGTTTGGATCTCTACAAATGAGATTCAAACAGGGCAATTAATGGCACTAAAAATTGTCGGGCACATAAACGGTACACCGGGAGAGGACTTTGCTTCATACTCCGCATTGTGTAACCTATTTCCTCTTATGAGTGATGAGCCTGTTTTGAAAACATTTCTAGACCATGAATCCCGATACATTCCGATGCCTCGTCCTGAAGTTTTAGAAGTTGTCGGTGTTAACTTAAATTTGGAAAATATTATTACAATTTTCTCAACCAATGAAGTATTTGATTACATGTTTGAATTCGTGGGTATAAAGGATTCAAACAAGCATTCTTTGCAGACAATAATCCTTATGTTACAAAGTTCTTTTCCTCAATTCACGTTCAAAGTTGATGTTATACTTGTTGAGGCTGTTGATTGTCGCAACCCCCGATCCCTTATCTGTCCCGGGAACGGGCGGACGCGAACTCAGAGTTTCGGTGGTATCAGACGGTTAACTTGGCAGCGGAATTTACATCAGGACCGTAGTAAGGAAATGTTTATCAGAGTAAAACCACCATATTTTATATTAATAACTACATGGGTAAAACCCAAGTTTCTTATTACAACTTAGGGATAAACCCTATTTTATTGAATTTCAAAACATCGTGTTTTAGATAACTTTTATAGCCACTTATTTTCCAAGCCGTCAGTGCTCTCGAGCTGGCTTTTTCCCAGTTGGCTTTCACATTGTGTTACCTGAAACATGTTTTTAAAAATATTTGTCAGTGAGAAATACTGGTGAGTGAATCCCAATTTAATCAAAACAAGTTTTATCATTCGCAGTATTAAGAGCGATTACAATGTTTAAATCTTCATAATTACCCATTCAGTACTTGCCATTCGACCGTATCTATGGCTATGGTCATATCACACATTGGCTAACTCGTCGTCCAATTGTGAAGGTTATCAAGTAATGTATACAAAACCCCATAGTACCGACGATAATTGAAGAATTACACGACTCACATACTGGTAATATAATATAAAACAATTGAGGTTTTATAAAAACAGTTGACACAAAAAGGAGATTACTCACATTGCTATCTTAGATTTTCCGTAAGGGTTTCCTGGTGAAAATCTATAATTTACACAAATATACATGCGTTAGTATTAATAACCCATTTTAACATTAGCAATACTCTCCCCGAGACGGCATTCCAATGACTACGTCGGGCAGAACCACGACAGCCATTACAGAACCCTAGATCAATCGGGCAGCTTATCTAATACGTATCCAGGGGTTATAATACTTAAAACGGAGCAGAACTTCGCTAATTAGGGGGATATAATACCCGACTATTACTTCTACTACTCAGAAATTCGTTTAGAAAGAAAGAAATGAACGATTTTTGTTGAAGCCCGAGGCCTCCTTATATAGGTGCTGAATCTGGTTCTCTCGTGGCCCGCGTAAGATTAGGCAAGGGTTTACGCGGCCCGCCAGGGCAACTAGGGCGGCAAATGGTCGTTGAGTCGTCGACATGTGTCAGCACCGGGTTTCTCCTTATCTTATAGCTGTCGCGGCCCGCGAAGAATGGAGCAAGAGTTTACGCGGCCCGCTTGAACTTAACAAATCAATGAAATCAGGTTTCAACCTTCATACTGCTCGCGTAAGAGTTGAGGGGGGTTCTACGCGGCCCGCCTCAGCTTAAAAATCAGATTTTTAATTTATTTTTAATGCTATACTATATTTCGGGCTCGGTTTTTACATACGGGGTGTATTTTAAGACATATTGGGGTATGTAAAATATATTAGGGTGTCGGAAAATATTCGAGGGTGTCGGTTTTCTTGAGGGTTGCTACATCCTCCCCACCTTGTTTTAGAGCTCGTCCTCGAGATCTATTGGAACAAGTGTGGATATTTTCGTTGCATTTCAGATTCAAGTTCCCATGTGTACTTCAAGTCCTCTTTTGGAATTTCACTTCCTTTTGACTATAACTAATCTCTTGTGCTTGAGATTCTTAACTTTTCTATCTTCAATTTGTAGAGGCCTTTCTACAAACTTGTGTTGTTCATTTACCTCTATATCCTTAAGAGGTACTACTAGTGATTCATCAGCTAAACACTTTTTGAGATTAGATACATGAAACACGTCATGTATTCCTGCCATTTCCTTTGGCAGTTGTATCTGATAGGCTACAGGTCCTATTCTTCTAATAATCTTAAAAGGTTCAACATACCTGGGACTTAGCTTTCCCCTTTTTGATGAATCTTACCACTCCTTTCCAAGGAGAGACCCTTAATAATACTTTATCTCCTACTTGAGATTCTAATGGTTTGCGTTGGTTGTCAGCATAGCTCTTCTGTTGATCATGTGCTGCTTTCAGTCGTTCCTTGTTTCTTGCACTATCTCAGGTCCATATAGTTGCTTTTCCCCAATTTCTGCCCAACAGACTGGGGTTCGGCACTTTCGTCCATAAAGTGCTTCGAATGGTGCAGCATTGATACTTGTGTGATAACTGTTATTATAATAAAATTCTATTAAAGGTAAGTGATCATCCCAATTACCTCCAAAGTCAATTACACAAGCTCTAAGCATGTCCTCCATTGTCTGAATTGTCCTTTCACTTTGTCCGTCCGTTTGAGGATGATAAGCTGTGCTTAGCTTTATCTTGGTTCCCATTGCCTTTTGGAAACTTGACCAAAAATGAGAAGTAAAACGACTATCTCTATCAGACACAATTGATAAAGGAATTCCATGTAAAGAAACAATTTCATTTACATATAACTTAGCTAACTGTTCCATACTGAAAGTTTGCTTCATTGGTAGGAAATGAGCTGACTTGGTTAGCCTATCTACAATCACCCAGATTATATCATTTCCTTTCTTTGTTTTAGGTAATTTAGTAACAAAATCCATTGTTATTAATTCCCATTTCCATACTGGCATTTCTAACTGTTGTAGAAATCCTGAGGGTTTCTGGTGTTCAGCTTTAACTTGTGAACAGGTTAAACATTTAGAAACATAGCCTGCTATGTCCTTTTTCATTCCTATCCACCAGAAATTTTTCCTTAAATCCTGGTACATCTTATCATTTCCTGGATGTATTGTATACTTAGACTTATGGGCTTCTTCTAGTATATGATGACGTAAGTTTCCTAATTTAGGTATCCACATTCTCTTCTTATGGAATCTCCAAATTCCATCTGTTCCTTGTTCTAATTCCTTAATCATACCTTTCAGTTTTTCAGTATCATCCTTGATTACTGATTCTTGTACTTTTCTTATCTGATCATTTAAATCTACTTGAAGATTTAATTTAAGAGAATGTACCCTTTTTGTCTTTTCATGATACTTTCGGCTTAAAGCATCTGCCACTACATTTGCTTTTCCTTCATGATACTGGATATCATAATCATAATCATTAAGCATCTCCATCCAGCGTCTTTTGCCTCATATTCAATTCTTTTTGCCCGAAAACATAGCTTAAACTCTTATGATAAGTGAATATGGTAAACTTACTACCATAAAGGTAATGTCTCCAAATCTTAAGGGCAAAAATTATAGCTCCTAATTCTAGATCATGGGTTGAATAATTCTCTTCATGATTCACTAAATGTCCAAGAAACTATACTTGCTCTAACCAAAACTTGTACTTGTAAAACTTAGCATAAAGCTTTTCCTTTCTTAATAGACTTAAAAGTGCGTGCAAATGCTTTGTATGATCCTCTTTAAAATTAGAATATCGTCTATAAAAACAATTATGAATTTATCCAAATATGGCTTACATATTCGGTTCATCATGTCCATAAATGCGGCTGGGGCATTGGTTAAACCAAATGGCATGACAGTAAATTCATAATGGCCATACCTCGTTCTGAATGCGGTCTTAGGAATGTCCTCTTCTTGTACCTTTAATTGATGATATCCTAACCTTAAATCGATTTTTGAGAAAAATTGAGCTCCTTGTAGTTGGTCGAACAGATCATCGATTCTCGGTAATGGGTATCGGTTCTTAATCGTGACTTTGTTCAATTCACGGTAGTCAATGCACATATGCATTGATCCGTCCTTCTTTTTAACAAACAGTATCGGCGCTCCCCATGGCGACGAACTCGGCTGTTTGAATCCTTTCTCCAATAATTCGTCCAATTGTTTCTTCAGTTCCTGCATTTCTGTGGGTGCCAAACGGTAAGGTGCTTTGACAATCGGGGCTGTTTCTGGTAGCAGATGGATTCTGAATTCGACTTCTCTGTCTGGCGGTAGTCCTGGTAATTCTTTAGGAAATACATCTGAAAACTGAGATACTACTGGAATATCTTTTAGTTCCTTTCCTTTAGTGTTAGTGATTATGGAAATCAAATACACTATAGAACCTTTTCTTATATAACTTGCAGTTTTCATCACAGAGATAAATTTTGTGGATCTAGAGGGCTTATCTCCTTTAATTGTGATCGTTTGACCTTTTGGTGAATTTACTTGAATTTAACTTTTGATCACATAAAATACTGGCTTTATTGGATATTAACCAATCCATTCCTAATACAATATCAAATCCTACCAGATTCATTGGGTAAAGATTTGTAATAAACTTATGGTTTAGAATTTCTATTCTTGCTCCCTGCAAGATTTCAGAAATCTTAATGGTTTCTCCATTCGTTGTCTCTACTAGACATACTTGTGGTAGTTTAGTTAATGACTGATTTAGAAATTTGCAAAACGAAGTATTAATAAAACTTTGGTTCGCACCAGAGTCAAATAACACTTTAGCAAAAACAGCATTAACTAAAAACGTACCAGTGATCATATTCGGGATCATCTTTGCTTCTTCTGCAGTCAGAACAAATGCTCTAGCATTTTTAGTGTTCTTGTTGTTCGTAGCTGGAGATAATTTTGGACAGTTTGGCTTGATGTGACCTTGTTCTCCGCAGTTGTAGCATATCCTGTTGTTTTTCTTCCTGCAGTCTTCTTCCTTGTGTCCCGATATTTTGCAAAAGTTACAGTATATGGAGCATCTTCCTGAGTGCTTTCTTTTGCAATTCTTACAGTAGGGTGTAGAGGTAGAACCTATATTTTTCCCACGATTAAAATTTCCAGAACGAAATTCTTGTGTAAGCTTCTGGGTGAGGTTCCTTCTATGGTCTTCTTCACGTGTACGGACTAACTCATCAGTCAAGGTATTCGCTAGTTCTACATCTTCTTCTATGGTTTGGGGTCTAGCTGCCTTGACTACATGTCTTATCTCCCCGATTAATCCCCAGATGTAACGGGAGATTAACACTGGTTCGGGTGAAGCAAGGGTTGGCACTATTCTAGCATATTCGAAGAATATTTTAGTGTATCCCTTACTATCTACACCAGTCATCCTAAGGTTTAGGAATTTGTTTGCTATCTGTTCCTTCTCATTAGGTGGACAGAATTTCCTTTCTATCATGTTCTTAAATTCTTCCCACTCCATATTGTAAGTTATATCACTTCCCCTAGTTTGGAGGATAGTGTTCCACCATTCTAGTGCGGAATTTTTAAACAGATTAGAAGCAAACAATATTTTATCTTCTTCTGCGCACTTGCTTATTCTTAAAACAACCTCAATCTTTTATATCAAGCGTAGGGTTGCAATGGCCTCTTCATTGCCCGAGAATTCCATTGGTTTACAGGACCAGAATTCTTTGTAAGAACAACCATAAGGCATGGTTCTTCTTCTTTTGGGAATGGACGCTTGAAGTAAGGGTCCATTGTTCACGCTGTTTTCTGGTTCGGTTGGTCGCTTACTGCTATGCTTACTTTTATTATTCGCTTCTTGAATCGTTTGAATAATAAATGACATTGCATTTATAATTTATTGTGCCACTATGTGTTGAATGACACTATTATCCATTTGGTTTCCATTGTTATTGATGCTAGGATTCTCATTAACCAAGTTAATGTTACTCTGGTTATCATTATTCAGATTTCCTTGATTTACTTCGTCGGCCATCTGAATTTTTAAACAAATATTAATATCATAGAATAATATTTAATATAGCCAATCACATGAAATGCAATTTAGCCAAAAACATCGATCATTGTGACTTTACTATATTCATATATTACACATCAGTACTGAAATTAAAAATTACAATACCGACTGAAATAAATAATAATAGGCATCCGTACACACATATTTTATTTTATTATTATTATTATTACTATTATTATTATTATTATTGTTTCACCATCACATTCAAGGATATGGATTCATCCAGAAATCCATATTGCGCTCATCGTATTTCCATACGAGTCGCTCTCCCATTTGTCGCATTCTCTCACTACTTTCTAGAATTTCCTCACCAAAAGTCCTAAGTTCTTGTACATTTTCTACACTCATTGGGGGTGCAGGTTCTAGGACTGGGTTCGGAATCTGGGGTGCGGGTTTCTGATACGGGGTGTAGGTGCCTGAAATCGATAAGGATCTTCTAAAACTTCCCTAAGGTATACATCATGGTAATATGGATCTAGAGGGTCCAAACCTGGGTAGGCTCCTAAGTTTTGCATGGGTATGTCTTCATGTAGGGCTGTAAACGAACCAAACGTTCGGCGAACAGTTCGTGAACTGTTCGGCGGGAAGTTCGTTTGTGTTCGTTCGTTTGTTAAACAAACGAACACAAACAAGAAATTCCGTTCGTTTAGTTAAATGAAAAAACATGAACAGAGGTCGTATTCATTCGTTTATGTTCGTGAACGTTCGGTAACGTGTTTGTTTGTGTTCGATAGTTCATTAGTGTTTTTAGTTTTTATATCTATTTAACTACTTCAAAATTCCAACAAATTAAATATCTAATAAGTGTCCGTGTATTATATATTCTGTTTATGAACGATTGTTTGTGTTCGTTTGTTTCCATTTGTGTTCATGAACATTAGTTTGTGCTCATTTGTGTTCATCAACGTTCGTTTTTGTTCATTGCCTAAAATTAAAAAACAAACACAAACGAACACGAACAATTTCATTTCTTTAACAAACGAACATGAACATAAAATCTTGTTTGATAAGTGTTCGTGAACGGTTCGCAAACACATATATTTCTTAACAAACGAACACGAACAAGGTCTTGTTCGTGTTTGTTCGGTTCATTTACGGCCCTATTTTCATGTATTGGGTAACGTTGCACATAGTCCCTATTGTTATCCCACCAGGGGTCGTAATTTGGGTCTAAGGGATTTGGTTGAAATGAGGTTTCCTTATCTTTTGGTGATCTACCTAATTGACAATAGATGTCCGAAATTCTTTTCTTACTTATACTGTAAACTAACAAATAGTCAATTAACACATAACAATAATTACAATTATGCACGTATTTCCATAATTAATTTCCTAACACAAAATATAGCTTTAAGTGTCAGCGGAACACTTCTTTGGCTTAGACCAGTGGCTAGGCTCTGATACCACCTTCTGTCGCAACCCCCGATCCCTTATCTGTCCCGGGAACGGGCGGACGCGAACTCAGAGTTTCGGTGGTATCAGACGGTTAACTTGGCAGCGGAATTTACATCAGGACCATAGTTAGGAAATGTTTATCAGAGTAAAACCACCATATTTTATATTAATAACTACATGGGTAAAACCCAAGTTTCTTATTACAACTTAGGGATAAACCCTATTTTATTGAATTTCAAAACATCGTGTTTTAGATAACTTTTATAGCCACTTATTTTCCAAGCCGTCAGTGCTCTCGAGCTGGCTTTTTCCCAGTTGGCTTTCACATTGTGTTACCTGAAACATGTTTTTAAAAATATCTGCCAGTGAGAAATACTGGTGAGTGAATCCCAATTTAATCAAAACAAGTTTTATCATTCGCAGTATTAAGAGCGATTACAATGTTTAAATCTTCATAATTACCCATTCAGTACTTGCCACTCGACCGTATCTATGGCTATGGTCATATCACGCATTGGCTAACTCGTCGTCCAATTGTGAAGGTTATCAAGTAATGTATACAAAACCCCATAATACCGACGATAATTGAAGAATTACACGACTCACATACTGGTAATATAATATAAAACAATTGAGGTTTTATAAAAACAGTTGACACAAAAAGGAGATTACTCACATTGCTATCTTAGATTTTCCGTAAGGGTTTCCTGGTGAAAATCTATAATTTACACAAATATACATGCGTTAGTATTAATAACCCATTTTAACATTAGCAATACTCTCCCCGAGACGGCATTCCAATGACTACGTCGGGCAGAACCACGACAGCCATTACGGAACCCTAGATCAATCGGCCAGCGTATCTAATACGTATCCAGGGGTTATAATACTTAAAACGGAGCAGAACTTCGCTAATTAGGGGGATATAATACCCGACTATTACTTCTACTACTCAGAAATTCGTTTAGAAAGAAAGAAAGAAATGAACGATTTTTGTTGAAGCCCGAGGCCTCCTTATATAGGTGCTGAATTTGGTTCTCTCGCGGCCCGCGTAAGATTAGGCAAGGGTTCACGCGGCCCGTCAGGGCAGCTAGGGCGGCAAATGGTCGCTGAGTCATCGACACGTGTCAGCACAGGGTTTCTCCTTATCTTATAGCTGTCGCGGCCCGCGAAGAATGGAGCAAGAGTTTACGCGGCCCGCTTGAACTTAAAAAATCAACGAAATCAGGTTTCAAGCTTCATACTGCCCGCGTAAGAGTTGAGGGGGGTTCTACGCGGCCCGCCTCAGCTTAAAAATCAGATTTTTAATTTATTTTTAATGCTATACTATATTTCGGGCTCGGTTTTTACATACGGGGTGTATTTTAAGACATATTGGGGTATGTAAAATATATTAGGGTGTCGGAAAATATTCGAGGGTGTCGGTTTTCTTGAGGGTTGTTACATTGATGGAGTTCAACGATTCAATCTTTTCGTATAAAAGGGATCAATCTCTAACAAAGGAACGTAAAAGGTGATGTAACTAAATGACGAACTTACAATGATACAAAAATAATTCGGAGTAACTCTTAAGGAGGTTGCCAAGAACCTTGAATGTAATGATCATATTCCACCATATATTCCAACTTAAAATTAAATTATAAATTTTAATAACAATAATTTTCTTTCATTCTACAAACGGTTTAACTACTCTAAGATCAAAGTTGAGATTACCCGGTGTCAAGGAATGGTCGGGACTTGGGGTGTTAAAAAAAACCCGACTCCAAAACCGAATCCAAAAACCCGTATCCAAAATATCCAAAATTTCGGACATCCGAATTTTCGGATATCCGAATATCGGATAATCCGAAAGTTCGGATTCAGATATTAATTCTAAAAATTTTAGGATATTCGGATTATCCGAATCCGAAACTTAGAAAACAAAAATAATAGAAATATGTTAGAGTATGTATTATATGCATTATGGCCCAATGGCCCATTACCCATTTTAGCTTTAGGATACCGGATACATTAAGTCATTAAGACTACTCTATGACAGTACGCACACATTGAAAATTAGGGTTTCTTGTTCAGTGTTCACACCATAACAGTGCGTCGCCCCCTTCTCCCACCTTCGATCTCACCTTTCTTCCACATTCCATCTCCGGTCAATGCCTATTTATCCGCCGGTAAATTATAAATCTGATTGATTTCTCTGATCGGACGCCGCTCTCCGTCATCTGTCTTGGTTTCTCCAGTCACGAAAGATTCGATTTGAATGTTTAGTTGTTTAAAACTTTGGATTGTTTTGAATATGTTGTGGTGTTTTGAAACTTTGAACTTTTTAAGCTTGGATTTTATTATCAGTTTGTTGAATGTTTTAGATATAATAAACTTGAAAAATTGTATACGAAACATGTTTAGTTTTGATCTAATTAGAAAATAGATTTTTGTTTTTTTTTTAAGTTCGGATATCTGTTTTGATATCCGCACTAATCCAGAATTTCAGATTCGGGTTCGGATGTCAATATTCACTATCCGAAATTTTCGGATATCCGAAAATCGGATTATCCGATCTTGAACACCCCTAGCCGGGACCCACATACATGAAGAAAATGAACATGACAGTTCCACCAACTATTACCCAAATCCTCAGGTTAGAGGAAGGGAAAAAAAACGGGGAAGAGCGAAACTTCTGCTCAGAACAAGGATAAAGAAAATGTGAGACTCCCACTAGAACTACCTAGGAGTCCAAACAAAGAAGAAAAAATCATAGTAAAAGTTGAGATAAGACGACCATTACGAAATTTTCTATTTCCTTGCCTGTGAGCATGGAACCCTCGATGTAGAAATTGCTAAAAGACTTAAGTTGGAGGATGGGAGTTATTTCATTGATTACAAGGACGGTGATGATGATTGGGTCATACTGACTTATGAGGTGGAGATGGAAGACTGCATCAAATGCTCAAGGAAACATGATTTTGGCCGAATCGTACTACGGTTGCGCGTACGAGCAAAGGAAGGTGCAGGTCCTAGTGCTTCAGGTTAGTGACACTAGTTTGTTAACTCATGAAGATTTTGTTGAAATGTGGTATGTGGTGATTCAAACTTCAAACTTCAAACTACGAAGGTGGTATATGTGATATAGAGGCTGATATTTGTAAATTTTGTTGAGATCAGTATATGTGATATTGGTAGGGTGGTGTAAATGTGATATAGAGGTCTATATTTGAAAATTTTGTGAAATGGTATTTGAAAATTCAAACCGATCATCTCCGTCTCCGTTCGGTTTCATCAACGAAGCCATTACTCTTCCTCTGGTTTTCTCGAAAATGTTTCAGAAAGAGGGAGATACAGAGAAGTTATGAGGGTTTTGCTTTGATACCTGTGCTCAAGTTCAAAAGGTTCATGGGTGTACTTTTTCTTACAAAAGTTACACCCTTTGGTGAAGTAATTACTTCACTTTATATTAATACTTTATATTTAAATATAAATTACCAAAGTACCTTATTTTATACTTGAATTTACCAAAATACCATTTCAGTTAACACACAATATGGATGGAGTTAAGACCGTGGAGCAAATTGGTGACCCGAGGAAAATGGGGTTCTTTCGTTGAATGGTCAACCCTTCTCGGTTCACGATTTCGGGAATCATTTTGTCAAGTATAGAAAATACCGTGAGGATCTTGTGACTTTAGGAAATGGACCGACTACTGTTTTTCTCAACTAGTTGCGATCCTTTAATAGAATCGCATGGTGTAAACAAAACGATGATTCTGCGACATTCAATGTCTCAACGTTGCTTCCCGTTTTTTTTTGTACAATGAAAACTCAAGCTCTTGTATCCCTGCTGAAAGTTCAAGCTCTCTCATTCCTTATCAATGCTCAAAATCTTGTATCGGAGTGGTGGAGATAACTTTAGATAATGGGCTATATTCGGATGGGCTATTTTCGTTGGAGACTGATTTGGGAACTGTGTTTACTCGACCGAATGTATGCTTCAACATCTGTTATTGAATTTTTATTTTAATAAATGGGATTTTTTAAACCTGGTGCACTTCTATTTACAGAAACAAGATGTTAATGTGCTTGATGTTAGGGGTGTTCAAGATCGGATTATACGGTTTTCGGATATCCGAAAACCGGATATCTGAAAATTTCGGATAGTGAATATTGATATCCGAATCCGTATCCGAAATTTTGGATATCCGATTTTCGGAATGTCCGAAATTTCGGATACGGATTCGGATATCCAAACGGATATCCGAATTTATAAAAAAAAATAAAAAATTCGTTTTGTGTATAGATTAAATCTAAACTTATATTCGATTATCCAAATTTTCAATTAAAACAAAAAACAATCATAAGTTCACACGAATACAATTATTTACTACTTTTTATTAGTTTTTACAATACTTTAAACTAAATATAATGCTCATATATGATATATATTTATAAAAAAAATAATTAGCTTTCGGATATTGGATAATCGGATTATCCGAAATTTTTGAAATTCATATCCGATTCCGAAAGATATCCGAAATTTCAGATATTTCGGATTCGGTTTCGGATCCAGATTTTTTTGAACACCCCTACTTGATGTAAAGGATCTTAAACTCTACAAGATAATATTCCAACATAATGATTATTAAACTTATATAATTATCCAAATTAAATGGTTATGATTATAAACTTACATCAAAATTATGTTCTTTCTAAAACATAATATAATGATTACCGGAGTTGTTAAACAAATTGAAGATGCAATACAACAAGTTTGCATATTGTGTAATCTGAGTTAGGCACAAGTTTGGATCTTTACAAATGAGATTCAAACAGGGCAATTAATGGCACTAAAAATTGTCGGGCACATAAACGGTACACCGGGAGATGACTTTGCTTCATACTCCACGTTGTGTAACCTATTTCCTCTTACGAGTGATGAGCCTGTTTTGAAAACATTTCTAGACCATGAATCCCAATACATTACATTCTGATGCCTCGTCCTGAAGTTTTAGAAGTTGTGGGTGTTAACTTCACTTTGGAAAATGCTATTACAATTTTCTCAACCAATGAAGTCTTTGTTTACGTGTTTGAATTCGTGGGTATAAAGGATTCAAACAAGCATTCTTTGCAGACAATAATCCTTATGTTACAAAGTTCTCTTCCACATTTCACGTTCAAAGTTGATGTTATTCTTGTTGAGGGTGTTGATGGAGTTCAAAGCTTCAATCTTTTTCGAATAAAAGGGATCAATCTCTGATAAAGGAACGTAAAAGGTGATGTAACTAAATGACGAGCTTACAAAGATACAAAAACAATTTGGAGTAACCCTTAAGGAGGCTGCCAAGAACCTTGAATGTAATGATCATATTCCATCATATATTCCAACTTAAAATTAAATTATAAATTTTAATAACAATAATTTTCTTTCATTTTGCAGATGGTTTAACTACTCTAAGATCAAAGTTGAGATTAGCCTGTGTCAAGGAATGGCCGGGACCCACATATATGAAGAAAATGAACATGACAGTTCCACCAACTATTGCCCAAATCCTCAGCTTAGAGGAAGGGGAAAAAAAACGGGGAAGAGCGAAACTTCTGCTCAGAACAAGGATAAAGAAAATGTGAGACTCCTACTAGAACTATCTAGGAGTCCAAACAAAGAAGAAAAAATCATAGTAAAAGTTGAGGATAAGACGGGCATTACGAAATTTTATCTTTCCTTGCCTGTGAGCAACGTTTTCAAACCCCGACCGGACCGGCCGGCCGAACTGGTCAGGCCGGGATTCGGAAGCTTTGCCAGGCCAGTTCACTTTGTCAGCCCGTTTCTGCATAAGGCCGGGGGTCCGGTCGGAGATCGACGGTTCGACCGACGATCCGTTAGGAGAGGTTGAGCCGGTGCTTCCATCTTCTGTTCTGTTACTTCTGTAAACTCATTCACACTCAGCCTTAATCGATCTTCTTTGTGTGTTCATTGATTGTTATTCACTTATTTTTCTTCAAGAGATGACTACCATTATCTATGTATGAGATGAAGGCAAAAAGAAACAGAAGAAAGAAGGATGAAGATGAAAACGACTGATAACAAAAGCAACTTTCAAACCCTAATAACCTAATAATAAGACAAATGGGCTAAATGGGCTAAGATATGTAATTATTACATTTGGGCTTCTCCACCAGTAAAATGAAAATGAAAATTATATTGAATAATAATGATATATCATATAATCATAAGCAAAAAAAGCTACGTAATATAAAAATTGTAAATAAAATAAAATTAACCAAGTGAATTAGCTATGAATGTAATAAAATAAATAACTAAGTATTATTATAGATAGATAATTTTAGATTTAGATATTTATAAAACTAATGATTTTTCATATTTTAAAAATCATATATATTACTATCCGGTTTTTAAATCCGGTCCGACCAGTGAACCGGTGAGGAGGCCGGTTCAACATCCGGTCCGGTCCTGAAAACATTGCCTGTGAGCCATGGAACCCTCGATGCAGAAATTTCTAAAAGACTTGAGTTGGAGGATGGGAATTATTTCATTGATCACAAGGACGATGATGATGATTGGGTCATACTGACTTATGAGGGGGAGATGGAAGAAAAATGCATCAAATGCTCAAGGAAACATGATTTGGGCCAAAATCGTAGTACGGTTGCGCGTACGAGCAAAGGAAGGTGCAGGTCCTTGTGCTTCAGGTTAGTGACATTAATTTGTTAACTCATGAAGATTTTGTTGAAATGTGGTATACGGTGGTTCAAACTTCAAACTACGAAGGTGGTATATTTGATATAGAGGTTGATATTTGTAAATTTTGTTGAGATCGGTATATGTGATATTGGTAGGATGGTGATATATGTGATATAGAGGTCTATATTTGAAAATTTTGTGAAGTGGTATATGCGATATAGAGGTTTATATTTGGAAACTTTGTTGAGATGCAGTATATGAGTGGTACAATAGTTTTGAACATTTTGGTTATAATGTGTTGATTTGTTGAAAAACAGTATATGTGTGGTATAATAGTTTTGAAGATTTTGGTTGTAGTGTGTTGATTTGTTGAAAAGCAGTATATGTGTGGTATAGTACTTTTGAAGATTTTAGTTATAATGTGTTGATTTGTTAAAAAGCAGTATATGTGTGATACAATAGTTTTGAAGATTTTGGTTATAATGTGTTGATTTGTTGAAAAGCAATATATGTGTGGTACAATAGTTTTGAAGATTTTGGATATAATGTGTTGATATTGGAAGGCTTTGAACGATTTTCCTATGGGGTTCGGAAATTTATATAAGATTTGTCTTGGTAGGTGTGAATTTTACCGAATTGATTACAATTTTTTACTGTCCTTATAAATGTGTAAACTATGCCGGTAGTGTCAGACTTTGAAGGTTGAGAAAGTGAATTGCTTATGATATATGACATGTTACGTCTACACACGTGTGGTGCTTATTACAACAAACCTTGAAATTTGAGAAACTGTTATTACGTGTTCTTGTACGATGAGCTTACTGTAAATTTGGTGGCTGTGGGATGAGCCCCAAGGGATGGGCCAAGGGTGTGGTGATGAGCCCCGTTATAAATACGTATGTATGTGTGTGTGTTGATAAGGAGAAGAGGGACCGTCGTTGGCGTCTTGGAGATGATGATGGGGACGAGACGAAACAGTGGGGAGCGGTGTGGACGTGCCTCCACGGGGATCGACGGCCCTCCGCTGTCCCCCACACCACATAGCCTAATTGTTCTTATAATAACCCTTTAAAGTATTGAATCTTTTGTTATTCTGTTTTCTTTTCTTATTATATACCATGGTATATCATATTTATGTTTCAATGAACATGTGTGGATACAAAAACCGTAATCGGTTAATCGGATAACGTTAATCAATCGGTTTCATTTAGTCAGTTTTACATATGGTTTCGGTTCGGTTTGATTACGTGTCAAATAACCTTGTTTTACATGTGCTTTTGATTCAGTTTGGTTTAGAGCCAGATAACTGCGAATTACATTCGGGCTAAAGGGCAAAAAAGCAATTTTGTCATAGAAATAAATAGATTAAATATCTAATGGTTTTTCACATGTTGATGTTTTTATAAAGGGCTTTTACGGTTTTTCACATGTTGGTGGTTTTAAAACCAAATTGTCCATATTGATTATGGGTTTTACAAAGGGCGTTTACAAAACCAATTGTCAGACTATTTTTTAATAATAAAGAAAAACAAAGAAGTTTCATTGTCGAGTCCCTAAGAATCAGACCACTGAGTTGACTGAGGAGATTCATCTACGTCCAAGCTTCACCTTCGAGATTACTACAAGAAAAAGAACACCATTAGCCTCGCCACGGAGGGGGGGGGGGGGGTAATCTGTGACCAAGCTCTAATGTAAGAATAAGAAAGCTTGCCTGGGTAACAATTAGAGTTCGACACGATAAATCGGTTGGAGTAAATGGTGTGGATTTCTTATAAGCTTATTCAATGATTCCATAGAGAATGTTTTTGAGAGTAAATGCAGATGGCTTTTTTAGGGTTTGAGTTACCTTCCCACGTTGATCTCCTCCTTGGCTTATATGGGGAGATTCACTTATCAGACGGGACCCACTATTGTTGAGGTCTAACGGATAAACTGCCGGGTAAAAGGAATGTCTGGGCATCCCTGTCTCCCTTGTGGGATCTCAAAAGATCCTTTCATTAAATGATAAGCATCCCAATCACAGAAACCTCGCCGCCCTCAACTCCTTCTCTCTTACATGCAATTAATGCTGATGAGAAGTCCCATCATCGGTCATCCTCATCGGAACAGTGACCTGCTATGGGAGCCATGTTTTCTTTCAGGTCTCCTGCTCAACCTATTGCTTTGGTTCTTTTATCATACTTGGGCCCAATTGGTGTTCAATAATAATGGGCTGGTTGATTATAGAGAATAGAAGCCTAGACGAGGAGCCTAACTAGGGACCCTCGTCATCATTCACTATGACGGTATTGCTTTGTCATAGTCTTTTCGAATTAACTAGATAGTGTCATTGGAGGCATTTTTTATTATTATTAAATAGGATCTTTTTTATAATGTAAGTAGAAATACTGGATCAAAAAGGAGCTTTTGATATCTAACACATGTTAATTAAACCAACTATTTTACTAACATAAGAGAAACCGGTCTTTAATGTTTGGTTTGTACACGAATGCCCCGCTACAATGTATATGTATTGTATAAACTTAAGAAATTTTGCATCATATATAGTGATACTAAAGATATTTAGAATTCACACCTCACTGCAACGCGTGGGTTGGCGTTAACTCGTATATACAATTACCAACTTGGGTCATGTCCTTTCATTTAAAAGTTGCGTCGGTTAAAAAATATATTATACATATATACAAATACCAATTTGGGTCATACCCTTTCATTTAAAAGTCGTGTCGGTTAGAAAAGTTATATACTTTAAAAGTCGCATCGTTTAGAAAAGTTATATACAATTACCGACTTGCGTCATAGCGTTTCATTTAAAAGTCGTGTTGGTTAGAAAATTTATATACTTTAAAAGTCGCGTCGATTAGAAAAGTTACATATTATAATATAATATTAACAGAGTTATCTATATATTTCACCAAAACACTTGCCAAGTTACATCAAAACAGATGGTAGACGTGCAACAAGTTGCGCCTCCACCCCTTTCTGAATTGCAAACCCTAACCTTCCCAAGACAAACCCCTGCCCCTGGAGTTGAACAATTGTTATGGATGACCCGTTGGACCCTTGTCAAGAAGTGGATAGCTTTTGGTGCTAAGGAGTCAAATGTATCAAAGGCTAAAGGGACAAAGACATGTTGGTTCTCTACGTAAGCTTTAGCGTGCTTATCCACTTTCTTTGATTATGCCTTTCTTTCTACTTGTCCAGCTACAAACCCGTTTTCCCTTAAACAAACCAAGGGGAAAACCCCCATGAGGTCCACACGAGCATGTTTCCCCCAGCCAAAGATGAGCAGATCCGCTCGTCGCAGAGTAGATCTCCCTTCCAGAGGGTCCGTGAGTAAATTCACAGGGGCCTCATTCTTAGTAGAAATCACATATCTTCTTATGATGTCCCACAAAACATCCCACACTCAGTCATGTCGATATTTGAACCCATGGAGCTCTTTACAATGAACTGCGTGCTCCCTGTATTTTTTCCATACAAGCTTTACGTTATATCGGGTAGGTTTCATCTTCCGGGTACATAGGGATCATTAACCGGTATTTGAGAATGGCTCTGTATTCTACTGCAGACAAGCATTGTCCCAACCCCTCAATCGGGATAACGGTCAAAAAATCCTGAGCATGGGGACCCTTCAGACACCCAAACACCGCCTTCTAGCGGGATGACAAATCAAAAACTTCTCCCAGCCTTTGAGCGATTTTGTTAAACAGAGCATTCACCAAAGTTTTTTTATGGCTTTGCAGGGGCGATGTCCTTATTAGAGAAACCGCCAATATCCAAGCTGGGAGAGGGACACTTAAGCGTTCGAGCGCCTGCTGATAGTCCAGGTCAAGCCTGACGACTTCACTGTTTCGAAGGATATGATCATGTAGTTCCCAAGACTGAGCTCTAGACACCACAAAGGCATAAGCCCCAACATCTTGAGCTCAGAGGAGGCCTAAACCACCTAAACACATTGGCAGAGATGCCAGATGTAAGGACTCTCAAAATTGTCCCAAAATAACCCGGAAGTGAAAACCCGGAACCCTGAAACCATACCGTGCATAAAAAAATAATAAAACAAGAAATATGGTATTCAGGCGGGC
Organism: Helianthus tuberosus; assembly: GCA_030545235.1. NCBI lineage: Eukaryota > Viridiplantae > Streptophyta > Magnoliopsida > Asterales > Asteraceae > Helianthus > Helianthus tuberosus. Next base: position 6,764,476 of record CM060358.1, read on the forward strand.
CGCGTAAGAGTGGGCTTAGTCTTACGCGGGCCGCGTCAATATCACATTTGACCGGATAAGTATCCAGGCCACGTATAACCCATCTGGCAACCCTAACTCGTGACCCAGCAAACCTATGCGTAGAATAGGCGGCCTCGCGGGCCGCGTAAAGGTCAAGCCAAGGTTCACGCGGGCCACGTGAACCTCAGTTTTCAGCTATAAATAGCTTAGCTCAGGGGCTTTCATTATGTGTCGACGAAAACTTTCAAAAACGAAAGTACACTGCTCTAAAGTCGAAATTTCAATTATTATAGCGAGGCGCTGCTACGATACAGGGTATTAACTCGATCGCTGCTACGATTCAATGTCCGATCGATTGAAAACTATCTAATGGATGTTTAAGTGCTGCCCAAATTAGGGTTATGCTTTGTCATTCGTCGTGAATTCGATGGATGTTTAAGTATCGGACTTTGTCATTCGTTGTGAGGGTTTTAATCTCGTGAGTTATCGTAAATGCTGTATTAGTTACTGACCTAGTTCATGTGCATTGTTATTTAAATTAGGTTACAAGGCTAATCAGTAGGCTAAACTCTGCCCGCATAAATCTGCAATGTGAGTCATTCTCTTTTTATCAACTGTTTTACAATACCTCAAATTATTTTCAAAAGTTATAATTACAGGGAGTAAGTCGTGGATATCTTGAATCACTGGCTAGTGGGGTATTGTGCACATTACTAATTTCTCACGGTTAGGTTCATTGACCTAACAATGATAAACGTCACTACTTGGGGTGGGACCCAATAGTGGTATGACCATCGTCACCATTGTGACACGGCGCCAGATAAAAATAAGATAGAAGCCATTGTAATCGCTCTTATGCTGTAATTAATAACTAGGTGTCATTTTATCAAATTGAGTGACTCACCAGTATTTCCCCGCTGACAAAATATTTTTAAAACATGTTTCAGACGACCTGCTGTAAATCAAGGAAAACGTGCTACGGAGCACTAACCAGCTTAAAGAGGTGGCTCAGTTAAAAGTGAATAAACATGTTTTAATAAATCAGGGAATTTCCTAGTTAAATTCCTCTATTGTAAATTACGGGGTTTTATCCCGAATTATGAAATAAAATAATCGGGCATTTTTAAGTTTTAAAAGATCCTGTTAAAATCTTCCGCTGTCGCATCAATTAATAAATACCACGCGAGTTCCTGCCCCGCGGCTCCTGGACCGGGTCAAACCGGTGGCGGTGGCCGTGACAGGAAAAGGTGGTATTAGAGCCACTGATTTAAGCCTATTAAGTATTTAAAAATACTTAATTTTCCTGATTACTGTCTTGTGATTATGTGCTTTTAACTGACTATCTGTTAGTTACAGTATGGGTAAGCAAAGAATCTCGGATATCTATCTTAAATTAGATAGTTCACCGAAAAATAAGGGAACCTCATCCCAATCAAATTCCTCAAGATACTCAGCAGCTACTGAGGAGGGAATATTTGTTCGTAAAGCACAGTATAAGAAATCACTTTCTCCTAATAAAAGAAGTTTGATTATTAGGAAGAGTCAAGAGAAAATGAGGAGGTCACAATCAAAAGGAGTAACGATCAATAAGGAAACTCAGGAAATAGACATTAAACCACCATGGGAAAATGAGTTAGATGAAAAATGGACAAATCTTTATATGTTAGCTACTGTAGCAGTAAATGCTAACTTTTGATTAAATCACCAAACCAGTATCATCACTTATGCTACCTACAAGCCAGAAATTTTAATAACCACTAGTATATTTTAAATTTTAGTAGTACTAAAAAAATAAAATGTTTTGTTTCAATAAAATAGTTTATTAGATATTCATAATTAATATTAAACTTTCTGCTTTCCGTTCTGTGATTCTGTGAAAATTTAGTTTACAAAATTTTAACCTAAAATTTTGTGTGTTTTTCATAAATGCTAAACAGCATGAATGAATTATCTGAAGCTCTTGAGAATCTCAATCTCTATCCTGTGAAAATAGAAGTTTCCAGAGACTTTACTGGTTACATAGCCGATGTTGAGGAAACCATGGAATTCCAAGCTCCACCTCCGGAGAAACAAAAGCAAAAGAAGAGAAGAAGATTTGTGGGTTGGAGGCGTGTACGCAGAAGGAAACCAGTGACTAGGAAAATTCCCAAAATAGAAAATCCTATGGATAAAGGAAAAGGGATAGAAATGGGGGGAAATTTTAGGCAAACAGGAATAAAAGTTGGAGAAAGTTCTAGGCAAGCCGAGGAATTACCACTACAGGAGGAATTAGATCGCATACTGGCAAGTTGTGATGTTATTAGGCCTATTAATAACAACCTCTTTTCATATCCTGCTACAACCCAACTTCCAATAAACCTGGAACCAGCCATCCCAGAACCTTTGATTCACACCCAACCACAAGGAATGGACGAATGGTGGACCAACGACTGGCAGTTTCAAAACCTCCTAAATAATCCTTATACCTTTTTTCCCTCAGTTCGACCCAGAACCTGCACCAAACCCACCAATGAGTAATGAAAACTTAGCTGAACTCCGCCATTTTGGCGAAGAGCTGATAGATGCAGGGAATAGAATCAGGGAGGTGGGAGAACAGATCTCCTGGAAGTACGACGAGAGGGAACGTCACTTCTAAGATGCCAGCAGGCGAGGGATATAGTGGTTGTGAAGCTATGATTGTATAATAATAATAATAATAATAATAATAAAAATATAAGTCGGTAAAATAACCCAAAAATAAAACTTTTGTAAGATAAACAGTGTGTACGGATGCATAATATAATATAAAAAAATGAGAGTCGAGAAATCGACAATTTTGACTATACGTGTGTTGTGAAATTGTGTGATTATTTTGCATATAACTATTATTTATTTGGTGCTAATAAATTATATATGTATTAATTACCAGATGGCAAACGCTGGTAATGAACCAGTTAACAAGGTTAACCAATCCGAGCAACACAATGAAGATCAATTTCTGAATAGGCAAGATATCGAAAATATCATTGCTCAGGGAATAGCCAATGCTATTCCAGAAATCCTTGCTGCTGCTCGAAATCCAATTGCACCTCAACAAATTATTCCTAGCAAGCGTACAAATGACGATAGTTTCAGTAATAGTATAAACGGAGGCGGCAACCATATTAATAACGACAATGAGGGAATACAAGCTCCACTCCTTAAGAAAATGAAAGTTGCAACACCTGGTTGCACTTACAAGGAGTTTCTTGCTTGTAAACCAGCTGAATTTGCAGGCAATGAAGGGGCGACTGCGGCACTGCATTGGTTGGAAAAAAACGAAGCAGTAATTATGATTAGTAAATGTGTTGAAGAAGACAAGGTCATGTATGCGTCGCATCTTTTCAAAGAAGGGGCGCTAGAATGGTGGAATACAGTTCTACAAGCTAAAGGAAGAACTGTGGCCTATGCCATGAGTTGGGAAGAATTTAAGAGTCTCGTGGAAAAAAATTTTATCCCGAATACGAAAAGGAACAAATGACGAATAAGTTACTAAATCACCGAATGATAGGTGTTGATTGTAGAGGGTATACTTCGACATTCTTCGAGTATGCTAGAGTAGTACCAACCCTGGCTTCGCCAGAATCGGTACTTATTTCTCGCTATATTTGGGGCTTAATTAGCGAGATCCGTAATATTGTCAAAGCGGCAAGACCCCACACGATCGATGATGCGGTGGAATTAGCCAATACTCTGACTGACGAATTGGTGTGGACAAGAGAAAAAAACCGGAAAAAGGAAGTAGCCCAAAAGATTACCCAGGGATTCCGGATGGGTAACCGTAGCAATTTCAAGAAAAAGGGAACTGGGCAATCTTCCACTGTTCCATTTTGGAATTCCTGTAAAAGAAAGCATTTTGGAAGATGCAAGGGGTATTGCAATTTTTGCAAAATTCTAGGACATCAAGAAGAAGATTGCAGGAGAAATAAGTCATCAATCTGCTACAACTGCGGAGAAGCTGGACATATTAGGCCAGACTGCCCGAAACTGGTCAAACCAGCTGATAACAAAGTCAAACCTGCAGAAGGAACTACCAAGAAGAATGCAAGAGCCTTCCAGTTAACTACTCAGGAGGCAGAACTAATTCCTGATGTGATAACTGGTACATTCCTAGTTCACGACGTCTATGCAAAAGTATTATTTGACTCTGGTGCAAACCAAAGTTTTATAAATACTTCATTCTGCCAAGCTCTTAACTTACCCTTAACCAACCTTAGGCAGATTTTTACAGTCGAAACAGCAGATGGAAATTCTGTTAAAATAAATAAGGTGGTGCGAGAAGGAAAGATAGAACTTTTAGGTCATAAATTTTCTTCAAACCTGTTACCTATGAAATTAGCAGGATTTGATGTGGTGTTAGGAATGGGTTGGTTGGTAGCCAACCATGCTCTAATTCTTTGTGATAAGAATTCCATAGAAATTCATACACCCTCAGGAGAATTAGTGGTGATTACAGGAGACAAGCCACGAAAGCCAATGAAGTTCATTTCAGTAATGAAAGTTGCTAGTTATGAACGAAAGCAAGGAATAATGTATATGATTTCGGTAATCATTAGCACTAAGGGTAAGGAGCTTAAGGAAATTCCGGTAGTATCAGAATACCCGGATGTATTCCCAGAAGAACTACCTGGACTACCCCCAGATAGGGAGGTAGAATTTAGAATTCATTTAATTCCTGGTAATACACCCATAACCAAGGCACCTTATCGATTAGCACCCACCGAAATGCTAGAATTGAAAAAGCAATTAGAAGAATTGCTCAGTAAAGGATTCATACAACCTAGCTCATCCCCTTGGGGAGCTCCAGTGTTGTTTGTGAAAAAGAAGAATGGTTCGATGCGAATGTGTATCGATTATAGGGAACTGAATAAAATTACAATTAAGAATCGATACCCATTACCTAGGATTGATGATCTTTTTGATCAATTGCAAGGAGCTAGATACTTTTCTAAGATAGATTTACGCTCCGGATACCATCAGTTGAAGGTACAAGAAGAAGACATACCTAAAACTGCTTTCAGAACTAGGTATGGTCATTACGAGTTTACAGTCATGCCCTTTGGATTAACAAATGCTCCAGCAGCATTTATGGACATGATGAATAGGATCTGTAAACCGTACTTGGATAAATTCGTAATTGTCTTTATCGATGATATACTTATTTATTCCAAAAGTCAGGATGAACATTGTGAACACCTGCATGCACTTTTAACTTTGCTAAGAAAGGAAAAACTTTACGCCAAATTCTTGAAGTGTGAATTTTGGCTACAAGAAGTGCAATTTTTAGGACACATGGTAAATCACGAAGGTATTCACGTAGATCCCGCTAAGATAGAAGCAATCACTAAATGGAAGGTCCCGCAATCAGCTATGGAAATTAGAAGTTTTATAGGGTTAGCCGGATACTATAGACGGTTTATTAAGGATTTTTCCAAGATAGCTTTACCATTAACTAAGCTAACCTGTAAAGCAATTAAGTTTGAATGGGGACCTAGGCAAGAAGAAGCTTTTAAGATTTTGAAGCAAAGATTAACCAATGCCCCTATTCTAGCCTTACGAGAAGGAACAGAGGATTTTGAAGTATATTGTGATGCTTCAAAGCTAGGATTAAGATGTGTGTTAATGCAACGCAAGAAGGTAATTGCGTATGCCTCAAGGCAATTGAAAAAGCACGAGGAAAACTATACGACTCATGACTTAGAATTAGGAGCCATAATTTTTGCCCTTAAGATTTGGAGACACTATCTGTATGGAAGTAAGTTTACCGTCTATACAGATCATAAGAGCTTAAGATACATATTTGGGCAAAAAGAATTAAACATGTGGCAAAGAAGATGGATGGAGATTCTAAGTGATTACGACTGTGATATTCAATATCACGAAGGAAAAGCAAACGTAGTTGCAGATGCCTTAAGTCGTAAGTATCATGAAAAGCAAAAGCAAGTTCGTGCTCTTAGATTAAGTTTACAAATTGATTTAATGGAACAACTGAAAAATGTTCAAGAAACAACAATCAAGGATGATGCTGAAGGAAAGAAAGGAAAAATAAAGGAATTAGAACAAGGAAGTGATGGAATTTGGAGATTCCACAAGAAGAGGATTTGGGTACCTAAGCAAGGAGAATTAAGAAATAAGATTCTAGAGGAAGCCCATAAATCTAGGTATACCATGCATCCTGGTAACAATAAGATGTACCAAGATTTAAGAAATAATTTATGGTGGATAGGAATAAAAAGGACATAGCTAGATATGTTTCTAAATGTCTTACTTGTTCACAAGTTAAAGCAGAACACCAGAAACCCTCAGGTCTACTACAACAATTAGAAATGCCTGTATGGAAATGGGAACTTATAACCATGGATTTTGTTACTAAGTTACCCAAAACCAGAAAAGGTAATGATGCGATTTGGGTAATTGTGGATCGATTAACCAAATCAGCTCACTTTCTACCCATGAAAGAAACCTTTAGCATGGAAAGATTGGCAAAGTTGTATGTAGATGAAGTAGTATCCTTACATGGAGTCCCACTATCCATTGTTTCGGATAGGGATAGTCGTTTCACTTCCCATTTCTGGACAAGTTTTCAGGAAGCCATGGGAACCCGACTAAATCTCAGTACTGCATATCATCCTCAGACAGACAGACAAAGTGAAAGGACAATCCAAACCATGGAAGACATGCTTAGAGCATGTGTGATCGATTTTGGTGGAAACTGGGATGACCACCTGCCTTTAATTGAATTCTCCTATAACAATAGTTATCATTCAAGCATCGAAGCTTCCCCATTCGAAGCACTGTATGGACGAAAATGCAGAACTCCAGTTTGCTGGGCAGAAATAGGAGAAAGTCAATTATCAGGTCCTGAAATTGTACAAGAAACTACTGACAAGATCACTCAAATCAAGGAAAGACTGAAAACGGCTCTAGATCGTCAGAAGAGTTATGCCGATAATCGTCGCAAGCCGTTAGAATTTCAAGTAGGAGATAAGGTACTCTTGAAAGTTTCTCCTTGGAAAGGAGTAGTACGATTTGGTAAGAAGGGAAAACTAAGTCCAAGGTACGTAGGACCATTCCCAGTAATCCAACGTATAGGACCAGTTGCCTATCGTTTACAACTACCAGAAGAGTTAGCCGTAGTACATGATGTCTTTCATGTATCCAATCTCAAGAAATGTCTATCTGACGAATCTCTGGTAATACCTCTTCAAGATGTAGAAGTAAACAAAAAGTTAAAATTTGTTGAGAAGCCACTACAGATAGAAGACAGAAAGATCAAATTTCTCAAACACAAGCGATTAGTGCTTGTCAAAGTCAAATGGGATTCAAAGAGAGGACCCGAGTACACTTGGGAGTTGGAATCAGAGATGAAAAGAAAGTATCCTCACTTATTTCAGTAAATCTCGAGGACGAGATTTTAAATAAGGTGGGGAGGATGTAAGGACTCTCAAAATTGTCCCAAAATAACCCAGAAGTGAAAACCCGGAACCCTGAAACCATACCGTGCATAAAAAAATCAAGAAAACAAGAAATATGGTATTCAGGCGGGCCGCGTAAGAGTTGGCTTAGTCTTACGCGGGTCGCGTCAATATCACATTTGACCGGATAAGTATCCGGGCCACGTATAACCCATCTGGCAACCCTAACTCGTGACCCAGCAAACCTATGCGTAGAATAGGCGGCCTCGCGGACCGCGTAAAGGTCAAGCCAAGGTTCACGCGGGCCGCGTGAACCTCAGTTTTCAGCTATAAATAGCTTAGCTCAGGGGCTTTCATTATGTGTCGACGAAAACTTTCAAAAACGAAAGTACACTGCTCTAAAGTCGAAATTTCAATTATTATAGCGAGGCGCTGCTACGATACAGGGTATTAACTCGATCGCTGCTACGATTCAATGTCCGATCGATTGAAAACTATCCAATGGATGTTTCAGTGCTGCCCAAATTAGGGTTATGCTTTGTCATTTGTCGTGAATTCGATGGATGTTTAAGTATCGCACTTTGTCATTCGTTGTGAGGGTTTTAATCTCGTGAGTTATCGTAAATGCTGTATTAGTTACTGACCTAGTTCGTGTGCATTGTTATTTAAATTAGGTTACAAGGCTAATCAGTAGGCTAAACTCTGCCCGCATAAATCTGCAATGTGAGTCATTCTCTTTTTATCAACTGTTTTACAATACCTCAAATTATTTTCAAAAGTTATAATTACAGGGAGTAAGTCGTGGATATCTTGAATCACTGGCTAGTGGGGTATTGTGCACATTACTAATTTCTCACGGTTAGGTTCATTGACCTAACAATGATAAACGTAACTACTTGGGGTGGGACCCAATAGTGGTATGACCATCGTCACCATTGTGACACGGCGCCAGATAAAAATAAGATAGAAGCCATTGTAATCGCTCTTATGCTGTAATTAATAACTAGGTGTCATTTTATCAAATTGAGTGACTCACCAGTATTTCCCCGCTGACAAAATATTTTTAAAACATGTTTCAGACGACCTGCTGTAAATCAAGGAAAACGTGCTACGGAGCACTAACCAGCTTAAAGAGGTGGCTCAGTTAAAAGTGAATAAACATTTTTTAATAAATCAGGGAATTTCCTAGTTAAATTCCTCTATTGTAAATTACGGGGTTTTATCCCGAATTATGAAATAAAATAATCGGGCATTTTTAAGTTTTAAAAGATCATGTTAAAATCTTCCGCTGTCGCATCAATTAATAAATACCACGCGAGTTCCTGCCCCGCGGCTCCTGGACCGGGTCAAACCGGTGGCGGTGGCCATGACACCAGACGCCACTGGAGGTCACCAAAGAAGGGGCCACCACTCACGACTATGTTTTCTATAGCCTCCCTGAGGCCATCATCAAACCGAGATACCGCATCCTCCATCAAATGGGGTTGACAAGTCCGCAGCCTCAAATTATTTTCAAAAGTTATAATTACAGGGAGTAAGTCGTGGATATCTTGAATCACTGGCTAGTGGGGTATTGTGCACATTACTAATTTCTCACGGTTAGGTTCATTGACCTAACAATGATAAACGTAACTACTTGGGGTGGGACCCAATAGTGGTATGACCATCGTCACCATTGTGACACGGCGCCAGATAAAAATAAGATAGAAGCCATTGTAATCGCTCTTATGCTGTAATTAATAACTAGGTGTCATTTTATCAAATTGAGTGACTCACCAGTATTTCCCCGCTGACAAAATATTTTTAAAACATGTTTCAGACGACCTGCTGTAAATCAAGGAAAACGTGCTACGGAGCACTAACCAGCTTAAAGAGGTGGCTCAGTTAAAAGTGAATAAACATTTTTTAATAAATCAGGGAATTTCCTAGTTAAATTCCTCTATTGTAAATTACGGGGTTTTATCCCAAATTATGAAATAAAATAATCGGGCATTTTTAAGTTTTAAAAGATCATGTTAAAATCTTCCGCTGTCGCATCAATTAATAAATACCACGCGAGTTCCTGCCCCGCGGCTCCTGGACCGGGTCAAACCGGTGGCGGTGGCCATGACACCAGACGCCACTGGAGGTCACCAAAGAAGGGGCCACCACTCACGACTATGTTTTCTATAGCCTCCCTGAGGCCATCATCAAACCGAGATACCGCATCCTCCATCAAATGGGGTTGACAAGTCCGCAGCCCAAAAAGTAACTTAGCAACCCCCATGCACGACTTTAGCGGAAGGAGTTCACATTGGGATCCCTAGGGCAGGGCAATAGTTTCATGAGGTAAACCGCCCCCGAGGCCCGCTGTAAGGACCTGCAAAAATGATCATAAACGACCGTAAGTGAAAACCCGGACCCCTGAAACCCTAATGTTCATGAAAAACCAAGAAAACAAGATTTTTTGACTTCTCGCGGGTCGCGTAAAAGATAAGCCCAGGGTGGCGCGGGCCGCGACAGGACATCTGGTGACCGGGGGTGTGTTACAGGCCACGTGGCAGCCACGTGGCGAACCTACTGGTGACACGCTAGCCCTACACGTAGACTAGGGGCCCTCACGGGCCGCGTAAGATTCATCTAAGGGTTTACGCGGGCCGCGTAAAACCCAATTTCATGCTATAAATTGCCTGTGCATGGGACTTGCTTCTGTGCTCGAAAACTTTACTCAAAAACGAAAGATACTGCTCAAAATCACAATTTCGCTTAGGGAAACACTGCTACGAATACAGGGTATTAACTCGATCACTGCTACGATGCAATGTCCGATCGATTGAAACCGATCCGATGGATGTTTAAGTGCTGCCCGTATTTGGGCTATACTTTGTCATTCGTCGTGAGGGTTTTGATTTCGTGAGTTATCGTAAATGTTGTATTAAGTTACTGACATAGTTTCGTGTGCATTGTTATTTAAACTAGGTTACAAGGCTAAATTAGTAGGCTAAACTCAGCCCGTCTAAACTTGCAATGTGAGTCATTCTCTTTTTATCAACAACGTGTTACAATACTCAAATTATTTTCAAAAGTTATAATTACAGGGATTAAGTCTTGGTTATCTTGAATCACTGGCAAGTGGGGTATTGTGCACATTACTAATTTCTCACGGTTAGGTTCACCAACCTAACAGTGACAATCATCACTACTTGGGTGAAAGGACCCAATAGTGGTATGACCATCGTCACCAGGGTGTGACACGGCGCCAGATAATAATAAGATAGTAGCCATTGTAATCGCTCTTATGCTGTAATTTATAACTAATGTGTCGTTTTATATAACATGAGTGACTCGCCAGTATTTCCCCGCTGACAAAACCTTTTTAAACATGTTTCAGGTGACTTACTGTGAATCAAGGAAAAGTGTCACGGAGCACTAACAAGCTTGAAGTGGTGGCTCAGTAAAATAAATAAACATGTTTTGTAAAACAAGGGATTTCCTCGTGAAATTACCTTTACTATAAATTATGGGGTTTGTCCCAATTTGTGAAATAAAATAATTGGGCATTTTCAAGTTTTAAAAGATCCTGTTAAACTTCCGCTGTCAAATCAAATAATAAATACCACGGGTTTTTGTCCCACGGCTCCTGGACCAGGTCACACCAGGACGGGGGCCGTGACACCCGCCGCCCTGCCAACTCCCCAAAAAAGCTAGGATCACGACTAACAGCTCCACCAAGGAGCTTAGATTATGTTGTTGTATTAGTTGTTGTATTTGCTTCTTGAATAGGGATGGCAATGGGTCGGGTTTGGGACGGGTTTAGGTAATCCCAAACCCAAACCCGATTAGATAAGCTTGTCCCAAACCCGTCGGGTTTTTAGCGGGTAAATACCCATCGGGTATCGGGTATACCCGCGGGTTTCAGGTAAACTCGTTAATTTAAAAAGCTTACTCGTTGAGTATACTCATCTCAAAACCCATTAGGTATCTATCGGGTAACTACTAACCGGTTACATTTTGTATTGTTATTATAAAAATACATATCAAATAATTACAATGTATACGGAATAGAATACCTATATGTGTAAAAAATGGATGTATCATATATATACATATTAATAATATAAAAGAAATTATATCGGGTAAACGGGTACACTTTATCGGGTAATTGGGTCGGGTAAACGGGTATATCACTAAATCCCAAACCCGTCCCAAACCCGCGAAAAAAATAAAAACTATTCCCAAACCAGTCACAAACCCGTCCCAAATATGTCGGGTTTCGGGTTTACCCATCGAGTTCGGGTTTGATTGCCATCCATGTTCTTGAACATGTTGTATTTTCAAATTTCAATGTTGTACTTTGATTTCGAATATTGTAATTGACAATTATAAGGTATGTCGAATTTTGATGTTTAATGAAGTTGAGAAATCTGGATAATCATCACTAGTGGTGAATTATGTATGAATCATGAAGGTTATGCCCAAATTAGTGATGTATATACGTTTAGGAACAAACCCTAAGTGAAGACTCTGAGTAAATTGCTAGAATTTAGGTGTTTGGATGAATTACCACACTTAGTTAAGTGGGTTTATGTTTAATCCATGAAATGGTATGAACTTGATTAGGAATATGTGTAGTATGTGATGGGTATTTGTATATAGAGTGATTATGGTATGGAATTTGTATGATGTTTACTTGTGTTGATAAATGAAGGTGATAATTAGGAAGAAACACATGAAATACTTGTACATTATGCTTAGGAAGTAGTACGCACACCAAGTGTTTGATGAAATGTCTAAATGACAATAATATGTGAAATTGTATGCAATTAATGGGTAAACATGTATAGAATGTGGTATTAATGAAATTGATAGTAAACTAACATGAGGAATGTATTTTAGATATAGTTCATGTGAAGATTATGTTAGGTTGATGTTGAGTATGCTTTATGTTTGTTTGAATTGACTAATGAAAGTCATACGTGAGATATGAAATTGATATGATCGTTCATACGCACAATCATATATGCTAACAAGAATGTGAATGTAATGACATGTACGGATAGGAGTCATGTCAACGTGGACACAAGCATGGAAGGGCAACGGGCCAAGGATAAACACGGAAGCTATGCTTGAACTCGGACGCACGAGGTAAGTGAACTCCGAACTTACCCTTTTGCTTGTTAATGTATTTATGATATATGGTAATTATTGAAGGTAACGTAAGAAGGTATGAATCGTTGTTATTACTAAGTTAAGTTTTAGTGGAAATGGGTCAGAAGTGGTTAATAAAGAGATTTGATTAAGTTTGGGTAAGAAAGGGAATGTACATAATGAATTATGCATAAAGATGAGTTATGTGTATTCGAGGTCATGTTCATATGAAAAGACGCTAATGATACTAATCGTTTTTCTATTGAGAACTAATGTGAAGTGTAGGTATGTTAACAATGGAGGTGAAGGTTGACTTCGCAATTTGATGCGAGTGATACAATGGATGGATGAAGGGGCTAGTAATAGAGGAAGCATGATATGTTGTCGCTTTATTATGCATATGTTAAGATTTTGTATTTTGTCATCGGTTGCTAATGATGTGATTGAATGTGGTGACTGCAGGCTGTATAGGTTTATGGATGTTTCATCAAGAAGTGTACGTGGTTGAAGATCGAGTCAAGACATGGATTGTACGTGGGTGTGTATGTGATCACGTAATTTGATATTAGTATGTTAGCTTTTGATTAAGTATAGAAGGGATTAATATATTTAATGTGAATGAATGAAATTAATAAAAGAAATTTAAAATATGAAATTTCCGCTGCGATAAATTTGGTTAAAACGTGTTAGGGCGTTACACTCTGACTCTCTGCACGCCCTGCACTATCTGTAGTGGTTTACATGAATAATGCCCCTACCTATGGGCATTGTGCTACACGTGTCATCCCAGTCAGCAAAGGGGCATTATGAGCGTTTTTCACAAATAGGCGTAGTGGGATAATGCCCAATAATGCCCCATCAATGATTACCCAATTATTTAAAAAAATTAAAAATAAACTAAATAATATTAGTTGTAATATTCTTATTGGCCAAACACATGAATGGAGAAGACATCAATGGACATATACAACGTTTTTTATATAACACCAATGCAATTTTTTTTTCAAAAATAATGCCCAAAAACGCCCTATGTAATGAGGGGGGGGGGGGGTTTGAAAATAATGCCCAAATAATGCCCCACTACGGGTGGTCTTACAATCTTGCTGTTTCATTTCTATTTTTTTGCTAGATATAAACTTACATTTATACACTAGGCTACATGAAAACGTCAAATTCAAATTCAATATAATAATTCAGAAATATTCAAATTACAATAGCATTTTTTTTGTTTTAAATGCTTTATTATATAAAACAAAAATAAAATAATGATATAACACTTAGGTAGTGTTTGGTATGCAGGAATGAGAGGTGGAATGGAATGAGTGATTACGAGGGAATGAAGAAAAAAGTGTTTGGTTGGTCAATGGAATGGAATCACCCATTCCAAAAGCCATTCCATTCCCTCAAAATCATTCCTTCCACCCCCCATGTTTTTTTTCCATTCCATCCTCTCTTGCACCATTCCTCAACAACACCACAACCCACAACCTTCACCACAACCCACCACCACCACCACCACCACCCACCACCGACGCCATCGCCGCCACCCGCCACCACCTCACCCCGACAGCCACCGTCGCCGCCGCCACCCACTCGCCACCGTTATCACCCACAGTTGCGACCAACCGCCTACGCCACAACCAACCGCCGCCGCCACCACCTCACCCCGACAGCCACCGTCGTCGCCGCCACCCACTCGCCACCGTTATCACCCACAGCTGCGACCAACCGCCTACGCCACTCGCCGCCGCCGCCCACCACCATTCGTCGACGCCACCACCACCGCCACAACCAACCACCGCCGCCGCCACCAACCGCCACCTTTGCTGCCACCCAGCACCAACGGCCACCTTGTCGCCACCACCACTCGTCGTCACAGCCGCACCGCCACTCGCTGCCACCACCACCACCCATCGCCGCCCCCGACACCCACCACCACCTATAACCACCCATAATCACTACCACCGACCACCACCACCACTCACCGCTAATTTTATTACTCCGTTTTTCTTGCCTACCGAACAATACACAATAATAATTCATTCCATTCACATGGTAACCAAACAAGACATGGAATGGTAATGATCCATTGCATTCCCTCGTCCATTCCATTACCTCGTTCATTCCATTCCTTCGTCCATTCCATTACCCCATACCAAACAGACCCTTATAGTAATAATCAAACAAATATAGTTTCTTACAACAATATCATACATGAGTTCCTTTAACTTCCAAACACCATCCTATTTACATTTTGATATTTGAAACTAGGTCTTCTCCTGAACATTGTAGTATGTATCATCGTTGTTTGGTAATTTTATCTATGTTTCAGACTCATTACGAAGCACAAGTGGCGATAGAATAATTGATTATTTTCTTTTTATTGTTTATTTTTAATAACTTGCTCGGTAATTGTATTATTCCATTTAAGTCAATAAGTCACTACATACTGATTTTTCCCAAAAAGCCAATAGCTCAATAAATTGTTTCAAAAAGCTTAGCCAAACATGCCCTTATTATTATTTCGACTTAATTATTCTTTTCCATGATAACGCTTATGAGCGAACATCGCTGCCATTATTTTGCCACAATGAAAACAATATTAGTGTTCACCTTTATGTTTTTCGACAAACGAAACTAATAAGAGTGAACGTAGTGGGGCGCTTTCCCCCTTCATGGCGCCACCAAAACGCCGGCAACACCAAAACCTTGGGCGCTATATTTGAAAAATGGGGGTGTGGCGCGATATATATCGCGGCGCCATGTGTGTTTGTTTGAAATTTTTTTTTAATTTTCTGGGGTTAAAAGATTGGTGGGGAGAAGAAGATCATCATCACCATTTTTTCCGGTGAACTTGGTTGCCGGAGAAGAAGACAGCCAGAGAAGAAGGCCCTGCATTTTACAGTTTGGTCCCTGCATTTTTTTTTGTTTTTCTCTTATTTTGTTTTAAAGTTTTACACTTTGGTCCCTGCATTTTACACTTTGGTCCCTGCATTTTTTTTTTATGTTACTGTCATGTTTTTTTTAAGTGTAATGTTTTTTTTATTTTTATTTTAGTGTAATGTTTTTATTTTTATTTTAGTGTAATGTTTTTTTAATTTAATGAAATGAATTTTAATTTTATAAAGTTAGAAAATAATTATTAAAAAATAGAAATTAATAATTGAGTAATGATTAGGCAGGGGCTTTATGACTACGGGCTTTATTACTACGGGCTTAAAATGCATAACGCCCCATAGCGCCCACCCGCACACGTGGCGCGCCACGTGTTGCATAACGCCCACAAAGGGGCGTTATGACTACACATGGCCTAATAACCAAACTCCAGTCGTCTGTGTAGAAAAAACGATCACACTCCAGCCGCGAAGCCCTAGGATAAAAAAAATATTTATCAATTATTTTTATTCCCATTTCGCCCATAAAACAAGACTTCTTCCATCTTCTTCTCAAGAGTGGTTGCATCCATAAAACACCAAAAAAAAAAAAAAAAAAAAATCACAAACCGCCACAAATCCCTAAGGTACGAACTCTATTTTCTCTACAATCTTCACTCAATTCAATCGTAAATCACTCTTTACATGTTAAATAATCCGATAGTTTGTAGATTCATGTATAACGATCACTTATTATCTTCAATTTCTCCACTCGTTTGATCGCGTTCGTCACTACGGCTGTTGATTTGGATAATAATTGATGCGACTGTCAGTTACTGGTTTCTGATTGTGTTGTTGATTGATTAAAGTAGGTTACATGTAGCTGATTATTGTTATTGGTTATGAATTGTGAATTAGGGCTCAGAGTTGAATAATTAGACTGGATATTAAGTGAAATTAAGCTCATGTTTTGTTGTTTTATGCTGTTAGTTGATCGGTTTACTGCCGATTTATTCGTCTGCCAATCCTGATCTTTCAAATTGCAGAAAAAAAAAAAAAAGTTTAGGTATAGTTTTAGTTGCTATGATTTCAACTGAATTGCATTGAATTGTCGTTGGATCACGAAGAAATCGGCAGCTAGTTTTCGACTAGGACGAAAAAAAAAACAAATAAAAGTTCGATGCTACTCTTATATTCTTGACAGTAGTTAATACGGTAAAATATCGGATATCGGTCAAGGACCGATATTTGAGATATCGGTTATCGCGGTGGGATATCGGTAATTTTAATATCATGCTAAATTTATATATATAGCAATTTAACACTAACAATTGTAATAAGTAAGAACTGACTAAGACTTAAAACACTAACATTTAACAGTAACAACCAACAATTAAGACCTAAAACACTAATAGCAGCAATAAGAAGAAAAATGAACGGTAGAAATAAGAAGAATGGTACTGATATCGGGAAAATCGGTGA
Source organism: Helianthus tuberosus (assembly GCA_030545235.1). NCBI lineage: Eukaryota > Viridiplantae > Streptophyta > Magnoliopsida > Asterales > Asteraceae > Helianthus > Helianthus tuberosus. The sequence continues at coordinate 6,781,391 of CM060358.1, forward strand.
TTTATCGATCAAATATCGGTCCTATATCGGTCAAATATCGGACAATATCGCTGATATTATCGGTACTGATATTCTGACCGATATTTTGTACCGCTATCTCGGCAGGGGACTGATAACCGATGTATCACTAATATATCGGGATATTAACTACATAGAATTTCTTGTTTGATTTGACCAAGGATGGAAAAAAGTAGGTTACATATAGCTGATTTTTATTGCTTATGAATTAGGGCTTAGAGTTTCACAACTAAACCCCATAATAATCGGTTAAAATACAAAGCGAAGTCGTATTTTGTTGTTACTTGATCAGCTTACTGTTGATGATTTTTTCGTCTGCAAATCTTGATATTTCAAAATGCAAACAGAATAAATTTAAAAAGTATTAGGTACTTTTAGTTTTAATTGTTAATATTTTAACTTAGTTGTGTTTAATTGTCGTTGGATCATGAAGAATTTGGCAGCTTGTTTTCAACAAGGACAAAAACACAAATAGAAATTTGATACTAGTCTTATATTCTTATTTGACTTGATGATCATTAGTTATCTTCGGTTTATCAACTCGTTGATTGCGGTTGTTAATACGGTTATAAGTTTTAATAGTTTGACACGGATGTCAGTTACTGATCTTTGATTTTGTTATTGATTGAAAAAGGTAGGTTACATATAGCTGATTTTGATTGCTTACGAATTAGGGCTCAGAGTCGAACAACCAAACATCACAGTGATCGGTTAAGATACAAATTAAAGTCGTACTATAAGTGCAATTTCTGATCTTTCAAATTTCATAAAATTTAGCTACTCCTAGTTTTAATTGTTATAAACATGAACTGAACTGTGTTGAATTCATCATTGGATCACGTAGATTCGAAGAAGTCGGCAGCTAGATTTCAACAAGGGCAAGAACACAAATAGAAATTTGATACTAGTCTTATATTCTTATTTGATTTGACTCTTTGACAAAAGATTTGTTTGTTTTTATGGGAAGTTAAGATTTATTGTTTGCTTACACTTAAAATCTTGAAATAGGTTTATAGGTGTTCCATGGTGTAGGTTTTACTGTTTTATCACCGGAGAGTTTCACATTTAGCAATTTATTACGTTTTTTTCCTGATTGAAGTTAGTATAATAATGCTTAGGTTCTAGTTTATGTCACTTAAAGCACATGAAAGATCCTAATTATTGTGTATTTTATACAGATGGAACAATCTATCTCATCTCTTGCATTTAAAGGTTCTATTAATGAGGCAATCATTGAAGCCAAACAGCAGAAAAAACTTTTTGTAGTATACATATCAGGTAATATTTCACTTTTATGACATGATCAGTTATTCCTCGCATACTCTTTAAACTTTTGTAGTTTAAAATGCTTTGATTTTGGTATTTACAGGAGAAAATGAAGACTCAATCGCTATGGATAAATCTACTTGGTCAGAGTCAAGTGTGAGTTAATGTCCAATATGATTTCTTCTCTAATTAAATTAACCATAATATGTTCCATATCATGTTGTATTTCGATCTTTAGTCACCATAATATGTTCCATAATATGCTAGGGGTGAGCAGAAAACTGAACCAAACCGAACCGAAAAAACCGATTTAACTGAACTGAAAAAACCGAACCGAAATTTACGGTTCGGTTACAGTTTTACATTTTATGAAAACCGAAAGAAACCGAACCGAATAACGTAAAAAATCATTTTTAATGTTTATTATATATTGATTTAGGAATTATTAATTTTATTCTTGGATGTTAAGTATTTATAATAAAAAGATTAACACGTTTATTTATCTTTGAAACGATTTATCCATTGCCTACAAGAAATAACAAATTTAAATGATTATAAAAGTATTATAAAAGAAAATGCCTTAATAAAAACTTTGGAGAAACATAAAAATAGATTAGAAGGTTGTTTTTTTGTGAACAATATTAATTAAAAAGTTTAAATATAATCACTTAAATGTAAACATCTAAGAAAGATTCTTAAATCTTGGATTATACTTTTCATTTTTGAATTTTACGTAATATTTGCTCAAAAAACTGAAAAAACTAAACCGAACCGTTGCTAAAAACGAAATAACCGAAATCGAACGGTTTTACCGAACATTTCGGTTTCGGTTTTACCAAAATACCGAACCTAGTATATGCTACAAATTTTGGGGAAAATATTATGGTTTAATGACAGCTGGCTGCATTTAGGTGGCAGAGTCATTATCGAAGTACTGCATTTTGCTGCACATTCTAGAAGGAAGCACAGATGCAGCTCAATTTTCTGCAATATGTATCCTTTGTTTGATTCAAAGATTTTATTTATCAGTGAAGCCACATGATTAAATAAATTATAAGTAGATTTTATTTTGTTTATACATGTATGGCATTCCTTGAATCAATTTGAATAGATCCACAGAAACCTGCTCCTTGTATTACAGCTATCGGATATAACGGTGTCCAAGTATGGCAAAATGGTAAATTTACAACTAAACAAACAAACAAATGTACCGTGTAAATTTACAACTATGGGTGGTTTATTAATTTTTTAGATTATCTTTCTAAAAGCTCAAAGTTTCATATATATCCTTCTAAAAGCTCAAATTTTCATATTTATCCTTTCAAAACACTAAAAGTAGTATATTTACTAATTCCTAAACAATTGAGATAAAATCAGTTACTTAACAGTTTGGTTCACTGAAGAATTGAATAGGAAACAAGGTTATTACTATGAATCATCTTGGTGCATAATGTTCTCTGTTTAGTTAGTGAAAGAAAATGTTATAAGTAACTGATTTTATCTATCTAGTATATGAAATTGCTCACTAGTCTTTTGGGTTGTATTACTTTTAGCTTACAAAATTTTTATTTGTTTTTTTAATTAATTAACAGAGGGCTTTGTGAGTGCTGAGGTTCTGGCTTCAACCCTTGAGAAGTCATGGTTGAGTCTTCATGTTCAGGTTGTTTATGCATTCTAATTGTGTAAATTGTAAATTAGCGTTACATTCTTCTACGATCAAATATAGTTAATACACAATTATTTTCAGATACAGTTCTTATTGAGTCAAAGATTTGACTCATTTATATCATTGGCTTGCTTATGATATAACTGCATTTTCACATACAGGAAACAACTGCCACTTTCTTGACTGCTGCACTTGCCTCGAGACAGTCAGAACAAATTCCCTCTCAACCACGCGAAACTGGAAGCTCTTCCACATCATCCGTTACTACAAATGCTAGTGCATCTGTGGACAATAAAGTTTTAGATAATGACAAAGCAAAATCTGAGAATCGTCCTCCACCAGTTGAAGTAAGTCAACTGACATCGCTCCTGTTTGTTCGATCTTTTTTATTTAAGGGGGTCAAAACGGGTAACCTTTTGTATGGGTGGAAGTGGGCTGGGCTGGATTGGGCTGATCCGGAACACCTTTTATAGGTTTTTTTTTAATTAAATTGTGTTATATACAATTACAGAGAACATGTATTAACTAAAATAACTCACTTTTTGATTAAAGAGATGTACTAGGTTGTGTGTGTGTATATAGGTTGTGTGTGTGTATATAGGTTGTGTGTGTGTATATATATATGTAATAGGCTCTGTGTGTGTGTGTATATATATATAGGGTGAGGATCTTGAGTGAACCACAAGTTATTTGAGAACTTGAGAGAACCACTATCAAGCAAGTAATTTAAAAAAAAATTATCATTGTAAAACTAAAAAAAAACCAAAAAAATTATATGTAGATTGGTGATATACATATATGATTATATGTAGCATGCAAATGTACACGTGTAGATGTATATATATGTAGTTTACGATGTACGTGTATGTAACCCATCGATCTACATATTTTTTTTTTCAAATTTTCTTTTATTTAGGAAAAGAATAGTAACATATAAAAAATGTAAGAAAAAAAAATAAAAAAAAATTGTTTGGTTGATAGAGGTTCTCTCAGTTTGCAAATCTCCATGTGGTTCTCAATTGATCCAATTCTTATATATATATGCATTAAAAGTATTATTTGGGCAACATTTGACATGTTCAACCCATTTGACCTGTTTATTTTTTTAGCTATTTATTTCATTATACCCATTTTGCCCGAAGTATAACATGAAGCCACTTATTGATAAGTAAATCGATTGAAATTACCATCTTTACTTCACTCATGTCATCTCACATCCAGGTGTTATTTTAATGATGTTTTTCTGTTACCTGAACAGGAGAAAAACTCGAAACGTGATAGTGACGTGTCTCCTGGGCCATCAGTTAATAAATTAGAAGAAAGTAATGTTAAACCGCCAGTTACAACAACCAACAAACCAGTTAACGAAGTGAAACCAACTGCAAGTGAACCCGGAGTTAACCAAGTGACTGCAAGTAATGTTAAACAGCCAGTTACAACAACCAACAAAGCAGTTAATCAAGTGGCCCCAAGTGCAAGTGTACCTGTTGTGGACCAAAAACCGAGCTTAAATGTTAGTCAACATGAAGCAAAGCCTGAAAAGTCTGAAAATATTCAAACTGAGAAAGCTGAAAATATATCAACTGATATTTATTTAAATATACGGTTACCTGGGGGTGCAAGTTTACAAGAGAAATTTGAACCTACAAGCACTTTGAAAATGATCAAAGATTACGTGGATGAAAATCAAGAAAGTAGCATTGGATCTTATGATCTGGCCATTCCTTATCCTCGCAAGGTTTTCACTGACCAAGGTATACCAATTTTTTTTTTTTTTACTTAATTACCCTTCTCTGCAGAAATATATAGTCAACTTTTGATATCTGTGAAGTCAATTGAGTAACTTTATAGACTCAAAACTACCACTAAATAATTTTGTTACTATAAATGCAGATTTAGGCAAGACTTTAACGGAGTTAAGTCTGCTTAATAGACAAGCATTAATAGTGGTGCCACATCTCAAAGGCTCGGGCCCCAACAGAGGACGATCATCCCTACCCAACCCGTCAGCATCTGTGGGGTCCACCGGATCTGCAGATGGTGAAAGTTATTTCTCACTTGTGAGACGGTATCTATCGTATGTAAATCCTTTGGCGTATTTGGGTGGCGGTGGCGGTGGTGATGCTACAGCAAATTCCTCAACTTCTGGACCGGAAACTAGAAGGATTTCGCCGGAATCTGGTGATTTTGTTTTCCTATACATTTAATAATTCATTTATTCGCTTAAATATGTTTTTCTTTCCATTTGAGATATCTTAATCCCTTTTTAGTATATTCGTCACTTCTAGGAAAGTCAACCTTGTTAAATACTGAATATTTAGTCAAAGTTGTGATTATAGAAGCTAGGGGTGTGCACGGTTCTGTTCGGTTCAGTTTTTTGGCAAAATCAAAACCGAAAACCGAAATTTCGGTTTTTAAAAACCGTTCGTTTTCGGTTTATAAAAACCATTCGGTTTCGGTTTCGGTTTTAGCAACGGTTCGTTTTATTGGGTTTATTCTGTTTTTGAACAAATTATGCAAGATTTAAAAATTAAAAGTATAATCCTAGATTCAGTTATATTATTTAGATGTTTACATTTATGTTAATATATTGTTCACATAAGCCTAACATTCTAATCTATTTTTATGTTTCTCCATAGGTTTTTACCAAGGCATTTTCTTTTATAATACTTTGAAAATCATTTATTTTTTATGTAAAATTTTGTTATCTCATGGCAATGGATAAATCATTTCAGAGATAAATAAACATGTTACTGTTTCTATTATAAATACTAAACATTCAAGAATAAATTTAATAATTCCTAAATCAGTATATAACAAACATTAAAAAAAATGATTTTTTGGGTTATTTGGTTCGGTTTGTTTTTTTTTGGTTTTCGGCTCAAGCTGATAATTTTTAAACATGCAGGCACGCCGCAAGGAAACTTTACGGGAAGCAGGAGATCCTACCTCGTAACGTCAAACCAAAGCAGTAATACACCATCAACTAGTAAAAACGACAAACCAAATTCGTCTAGATTTGGAAGTGGAAGCAATATTCACACCTTGAAACATGATGAAGATGACACCCAATCCAGAGGCCAAAACGCTTTCTGGAATGGCAATTCCACCGAGTATGGCGGCGATGGCGACAACAAGTGAGCGCACCGTTGACAAAAAACACCTTTGTTATATATTTATTTGCAAAAAGTACATTTACATACATGTTACGTCTCATAAATTTCGAGTAATAAATATGTTCTGACTTCTGACTAGAATCAGTGTGCTGCATCTGTAATTTTACATTTCTTCATCATTCAATGTCCAAGAAAAGCAACTTTCTCCGCCCAAACGGGCCCCTTGGATATCTAATGATCTAGTGTGCTAATAATCCTGTACATGCCAACCTCGAACCGGTTCCTACCCTACCCGACCCGCGGGTACATACCCGTTCCAGACCCGGGGTTGGAAAAAGAACCGAACCGGATCCGACTGGGTGGAACCAAAACTGGCTCCCCATCAACCCGGACCTGAACCGGCCAAAACCCAAAAAAAAAAACCTGGCCAAACTGGTCAAAACCCGAATGTACCCGGAACCGGATCTTGACTTTGTTGACCAAACCCGGAACCGGTTCCTACGTGATTCCCGGTTCTTGAAAAAACCCGTTTTGTGCACCTTTAAATGTCAACCATGTCATACATGCCATCAAGAATTCAAGATATTGCTGAATTAATTGATAATGGGTCAAAACAGTTAACTCTTTGATTTGGGTCAAAAAGGGTCGGGTCAGCCACAAACGCTTTCGTCTAAGCGTTCAAACCTTTTTGGTGCTTCGGGCCACTTCTCAACAACACCTGTAGAGACGTCATGCGTACGTTCTACTTTAGGTGATGGGGTGATGCATGCATCCGGTTTTTATACCCACCGTGGTCATTATCATCGTTCTCGTCACATAATCTGGAACTCTTTTGACTCTTCTCCTTGCATATGATATGATTAGTAGGTTTTTGCCACAGGGCGATCGGGCTTTCTCTTTTAGTTTTTCTCCAATTAATATGTGGGGCCCGTCAACACCAATAGCTCCGCAGTCGTAAAAGCATTTTCATTAGATACTCATACAGCCTATCTTCTTTTTTCTATTTAGAAAGAGAACTTTTCGGGTCGAGTTCTACCAAAAGTTACCCGTTGATTGGGTACCTAACATCATGGGCGAAGCTTTTAAGGGGCGGGAGGGGGCGGCCGACCCCCTGAACTTTTCGCTTAGTAGTGGAGAGTATATAGTTTTCGTATAGAAAATTTTGGGTATATACGTTTTCGACCCCCCGGTTTTATGGAAATTTTTAGGTCCGGTGACTTTAGCTCCCTCAATCGGAAATCTCAAGCTTTGCCACTGCCTAACATGTTCATCTATTACCTTTAGATATAGCATCTATACCGGTAAAAAAATGGAAAAAAGTTACCAACTTCTGAAGCAGATGGTTAATATCCGGAAAAAAAAATGTTTCGGGTCAACCAAGCAGGGCTTCATGGTTATGGTTTGTTGGTACCAGAAATTTACCCTTTTGATCTATACCCAAGAAATCTATTTTGCCACCTTAGGTCACATAGTATGCATACCAAAAAGGAGTTTCCGGTCAACCCAACTCAACCTGGTATTAACTTGTACAATTCGACCCATTACCCAACCCACCCATTCAGCCATTTTGGCACATAGGTTATTGACTTGTACAATTTTAACCCATTAAAACCAAATGGCGGCGCAGTTTGTTGCTCGTCTACCAGCTATCATCATGTAATTTACCCTTGTGATTGGAATAAAAAAATTTATTGAATTGCACTTGAGCTTCATATGTCTTCTATAGACATTGTTATGATGTCATGATACATTAAAGAATCTCCAAAGCTTGCAATCTGCCTTGTTTGAATCACTTTAATCTAATTAGAGTCGATAATGTGGTTCACTTGTTTACCGATAATTCGACTTGAATTATGTTTGTTGTTTAATCAATGGAACATGTAAATCCGTAAGCTTAAAAAGACATGCTTAAATAGAAATGGTCAAAAGTCACTCCAAACATATTAATGTGTTAAACGTCCTAAATCAATCATATCATACGTGACAAAATATTTGATCATGTCTAAAGAACATAAAATTTGTAATAATGTTGACACCATAGCCCTTTAATGGGGGTGGAAACGAGCCGAACCTAGCCAACCTGAGCTCGAGCTCAGCTCGGTTTGATTCAAACTTTGTTTCTAAAGCTCGAGCTCAGCTCATTTATTATTTATTAATTTAGTTATATTAATTATAGATATTATTTTTATATAATTTGTTTATTTTTTCATAATTATTTAAATATATATTTAATATATTAATAAAAACTTATATAAACAGTAAGCTTGTTTAGGCTTGCGAGCCGGCTTGAGCTCGATATGCGAAGCACAGGCTCGTTTGCTAAACAAGCTTGTTTTTAGACTCAGACTCAGGCTCGTTTAAGCTCAGCTCGTTCGAGCTTTTTTTTTTCGATCCAAACTGGAGTAGCTCGGCTTGTTTGCAACCCCTACCCGTTAACATCTACCTTTGCTTGGTGGAGACCTCTATTAACAAATGAGAAAACCATTATGACACATTTTTAATACTAATCAATAAAAACATCATTTGGGCCCACTTAACACACTAATTGTTAAAAGAACATTAGACTGAGGGGAGTGGGGCGACTCCTCCCTTTGAGATGCCCCAAGATGCCTCAAACACCCTCGCCTCTTAGGCAACTTCCATAGCAACTTCATCTTGGGCGTCTTGCACAGGATGCCATCCTCCTTTTTCATCCACCAATCAAAAACCTTACTTTTTCAAACAACCAATCATAACTCTTTATTAGGCATCTTGAGTTGCCATGAACACCACCCCCATTTTTTTTACCCAACTACCTCTATGATGACGTGGCGACACATGGCGCAAGTCGCCCCCTCAAAAGGTTGCCCCACTCCCCTCAGTCTTAGCTTTATGGAACAAGAATCTTGAAAAATAGGCTTACTTTCAAGAACCCCACTTACCCGACACCCATTATCAAGATTCATGCTATTCTAATCGCCCCAGATTCCAATGGAATTGGTAGGGCAACATTGTGAAATTGGTTATGTTATTCAAGCAATTATCTTGATTCTTAGTTGTGAGTTTATGGGAGGTGTTAACGGTCTATGTTGATCAGTGTCGAAGTTTGAAAATTTCCATCCGGGGATCGGAAGTCACCGTACCTAAAAGTATATACCTAATTTTTTTTATAAATCCCGGGGGTCGAAAACGTATATACCTAAAACATTCTATACGAAACGTACATACATAACACTGCTGGGCGAAAAGTTCGTGGGGTCGGACGCCCCCCCTCAATGCTTTGCCCCTGACGTTGACGGAACCAGAATTTTTTCTTTTTGAGATTTTATATATAAAGTTCAACAAATTAGGTGACTATTGGGTCAGTAGACCTTGTTAACCCCTTAGTTTTTAGCTTGATAGTGGATCTTTATGGCCCACGAATGTAAGAAGTTGAACATACAATTAAGATGAAAAATAGTCCGATTAATGGGTTTGTGAGATGGTTAATGAGTTTAGTTTAAGATAAAATTATTTGTTTAATTGTATAAAATGAGTTTTGTTGTTTTTATGCTTGTTAATGAGTTAAATTATTTTATCTTGGGGTCCGTGTCAAAATTACATAGGCCAATTTCAAAATTACACGGGTTCCGTGTCAAAATTTATCAATGTTGCGGTTAACTCACATATACCTAATAAACATGTAACTAGTTACGTCACGTATCAAAATTACGTAAGCCAAGATTCTTTTTCCACTGTTGCGTCACATATCAAAATTAAGTAAGCCAAGATTCTTTTTCCACTTCTTTATTTCACTCATTTATATTTAATATTATTGCTTTATTACTTAAAGTAGTTATATGTATTTCATTTATATTTTTATCTCTAAATATTGATTTATAATGCTAAATCATCATTATATAACCCGTATAACACACGAATTTCTAACCTAACAAGTAAAATACGGGTTTCTAAATTCTAACCTAACATAAAGAATAGATATAAAGACATATAATATCATAAATAGAATAAGGGGCTATTTGAAAACTTCTGAATGGTTAAATACTGAATCAGTAAGAGGTCTGAACCATTAAGTACTGAACCAGTTAGATATCTGAACCATTAAGAGCTAGTATAATACTTAATCATTCAGGGGCAAATGTCTGACCAATTCAGATTAGAGATCTTAACCATTTAGACTCTGTATAGTGCTTAACCATTCAGAGGAAAATATCTGAACTATTCAGACATCTGCTTGTGAAACAAACAGTTTAAACCATTAAATGCTGAACAAGTAAGAAATCTAAACCGTTAAGAACCTCATTAAGAGGTAAACAACCAGTCCGTTAGACTATCTTTAAATACACATACATAAATAAAATACACATACATAAATAGTCAAACAACTATAAATACACATACACAAATAGTCAAACAACTATAAATGCACCCAACATTTAGCCGTTTAAAAATACAATTCTTTAAAGTTCAAACCCAAAAAAAATAAAAATAAAAAAATAAAAGGTCAACTTGCAAAGGAAAAAAGTATATATACATGAAGAGATTTACGAGAGTCAGTTTCGGTCATTAAGATTCTGTATTCAACAGATCACAGAATACCAAGGATAATAAACCCTCCATCACCTCTTCAAAAACCCCTGTTTCTTGATTCACAATTCATCAAAGCATCACCTTTTTTCCTTTCATTTTCTTTTTCATTCTGCATTTGTAGTTGAAAATCAATCAAACCCATTTCAATTTTGGGTCTCAAAAAAAAAAAAAAAATTGTGGTTTTTCACTTTTTCTGATTTGGGTATTTAGGGTTTCTTGATTTTAAATTCTTGTGAAAAAGGAAGGGTTTTTATTTCTTTTTTTGGTGAATTATGGTTGGTTTTAAGGGTCTGTTTACTAAGAAAACATTGTTTGGTCTCTTTTTGGGACAAATTCTCTCTCTTTTTATCACATCAACTGGATTTTCATCATCTGAGCTTGCTAGAAGAGGTTTGCATTTTCAGTATTTTAATTTGCTTCTTATGTTATGTTATGTTATTTATTTATTTTTAAATTGAAAGAGATCACATTGTTGTTCTTGAAATCCGGCTGTTGCAAACGAGCCAAGCCGTGCCGAGCCCTGATTAACTTATGAGAGCTCGAGCTCATCACGGTTTGAACTTTGTTTTCAAAGATCGAACTAAACAAGCTTGTTTTTAGGTTCGGGCTTAGCTCGTAAACAAGTTTAAATAAGCTCGGCCCGGCCCGTTTACTAGACAACTCTAAATAAGGGTAAATGTTATTAAATATTAATAAAATATAATATTACAGTAAATCTCGATAAGGCTCGACGAGCCTGATGAGCTTCACACGCCAGGCTCAAGCTCGGGCTCGATATATAAACGAGCTTTATCAGCGGCGGAGCTTGAACGAAAACTTGGTAGGGGCCGGACTCTCAAAATCTAAATTGGTGGGGGCCGAACTCTTAGAAATCCAATATTTTACACTAAAATATGATTTTTCCGAAAATTTTCTGTAAAATTAACACTACGAGCGAAAAATCGGTGGGGCCTGGGCACCCTCCGGCCCCAATAAAGCTCCGCCTTTGAGCTTTATACTAGGCTCAAGCTCGGCTTGGCTCGTTTCGAGCCGATCTCGAGCAGCTCGCGAGCCACTTGGCTCATTTGCACCCCTAGAGATACGGCATGATTTACGAACTTTCTAATGAAATGAATAATCTTGATGGGATCAAATGTTCTAATTTATGTCATTATGTGTAACATAGGGATCAATGCACCAACATCACAATCATTAGCAAACTATGTGTTGTTAGCGATTGTTTACGGCGGAGTTTTGATTAGCCGAAGAAATGGGATGAAGGTTAGTAAACATTAATCTATTGTCTTTTCAAATTTTACAACTTTTCTTAAAGTTGACCAGTTTATATAAGATTCATGCATTTGATTGTTGACATTTGTATGAATGTTGTTTTCAGTAGACAAAAGGGAGTGTCTTGTGATGTTACAATAGAGTTTTTAACTTTTTAAACCACTATATCTTGTTTTCCATTTCAAAGAAATCTCATTTCAAAAAAGATGCAAAAAAGATAAGGTAGAAAAGGAATACCAAAGTGTTTTCTGATGCAGTTTCGCGTGCAATCAAATGGCTCAAGAACGACTAGTAATCAATGACGATAAAAACGGACCGAATGGTTCCAAGAACAATGTTCTTTCAATTCAAATTCAATCAAAAACTGAAAAACAATAAACCCTAGATGCCCTATTTATACTAAGCAATTAAAAAAGATAAAATCGGACATTTGAATTTTAAATAAATAAAAGATATGCATGCTCCTGCATCATTTTCTTATGTGGATTTTATTGTTTCACAATTTGTCTACACAATATGTTTTCTTACAAGCTATAAGATTTTGCATTTTTATATAGTTATGCTTTGATTGCAACCAGGGATGTATTCAAGTGGGGTCCAAGTAGTAGTACAATCGACTTAAACTCGATGAGTTCAAACATTCTAATTCGAAGAACTTGACTTACTAAATATACTTTTACTTAAGCAACCGATTATTTGATATTTCAAGTATAATCATCATGTTAAAACTCACATCCAAACACTCACAAATCATTTTGTCACCAATTAAACAAATGAACAATTTGTTTTATGTCAACATTTGCAGGCAAAATGGTACTATTATTTACTTCTTGGGCTAGTAGACGTTGAGGCAAATTATCTTGGTAAGTCTTATACTATTACAAATGATCATATTCAACACTTATTTTTCGCTGCATATTATCTAGAGGTGACAATTTAACCCATTTTGTATGTGTGTTGATTTGGGTTGTTTGATTAACGGGTTAAGTGCACAAAAATGTATCGAACTTGACGCATATATTTTAACTGTTTGTATAACTAAAATCGTTTTATCTTTAAATGTATTAAGCCGGACGACTTGAACAAGTGGCAACACATCATTTGTTTATATTTTTGTATTATTTTAGTATTCTACACACAATTACATTACAAGTCAAGTTTAACACGGTTAACCTTTTTTTAGTGCAAAGGGGACAAATGAGTCGGAAGTTCCCTAAAGCGTATTTTGGCGCATAAAAACTCACAAATTATTATATTCAAAATCAAAAATTGAGCTTTGGAACAAAATGTTGTGATAAATCGTCTAGTTATGTGGAAACGGGTCAAATGGGTCGAAAGTTGGTCAACGTATATCAAATACAGAAAAACTCATAAATCATTATATTATTTTACACAATAATGGCTTATTCATTATACTCGGTAAATCCCACCAATAACAAATCTAAGGTAGGGTCTTAGGAGGGCAAGATGTAGACAACCTTACCTCTACCTCATAGGAATAGAGAGGCTGCTTCCAGTGAGACCCCCGGCTTGATAGTAGTTTTGCATCAAGCCTTGGACATAAGCCACATAACACTAAGCAATTGAGACAAAGCCTTGGACATAAGGCACATAGTTTTGCATCAAACCTTAGACAATAATGGCTTATTACTTATTTAATTTTTTTGCACAGAAAAGTGTTTCGGGTCATCCGAATTCCAAACCCAACTAATTTGACCCGTTTCTTGACCGGCCCATTTCACTATCTCTATATCAAAAGTTGACTTTAATGTGCTATCTTGAACAGTGGTGAAGGCATACCAGTACACATCGTTAACAAGTGTTATGCTTCTGGATTGCTGGTCAATCCCATGTGTCATAATCCTTACATGGTTCTTCTTGAAGACAAAATACCGGTTCAAGAAAATTGTCGGTGTTGTAATTTGTGTTGCTGGTATTGTACTCGTTATTTTTTCAGATGTACATGCATCAGATCGTTCGCGTGAGTATATTATGCTTTTATTCCATTCTTTTACATTCATATTTTTTATTTTCATCTCCATTTATATATGTGTATCTAATAGTTTATCTGTATGTTTAGAGAGCGGTAGCAACCCTGTTAAAGGGGATTTGTTGGTCATTGCTGGGGCTACACTTTATGCTGTCTGCAACGTTAGTGAGGTGAGTAAAACGGGTTCTGGTCAAAACGGGCACAAACTTTTTCTAAGGCTTTAACCAATTAAATAACTAGTTAACGCGTTAAATGAAAACTATGCTGTTACAATAATATATTTTGTCTTTTGGAATTTGGATAATACAATGTAAGAGGTTGTATGAAATAAAAATATACTTTCATCGGTTGTGAATCAGTTTGACCCGTTTTCTTTTTAGCTTTATTTTTTATCCTATCCATTTGACCCGTTAGAGATCAAACATAACTAAATAAGTAGAAATTGCCACCTCTGGTCTGACTTAAGTGATCCGTTGGTATGAACATGCATACACTGAAAAAGAATTCATATTCTTTTGCAATGTAAACGAAACAAAAAATAAAAAAAAAATGTTATTTCAGTGCATCCTGATTATTTTTGTTGATTTGTACAGGAGTTTTTCACAAAAACTGCTGATCAAGTCGAACTCTTGGCAATGTTGGGGCTCTTTGGTGCCATTGCTAGTGGTATTCAAATGTATCCTTTTGTACATTTTTTTTATTTTTAAATTTTTAAATTTTTTTACATTATGCTATGATAAGTTTCTTCAGTTTCTTTTATGAAAGTATTAGTAGAAAGCTTCTGATTTATAAAAAAAACTCTTAGTTATTTGCATGTTTCTGATTCAGTTACACTAAGCACTACTTTCATATTGTTTGTTTACTCTCAAAATAGTAGTCAATTGCATAATTACCAATGTATTGTTATTTTGTGGTCTTCAACCATGTTCATAGAAGCGTGCTTGAGCGAGAGGAACTCAAATCCATCCATTGGTCATCAGGAGCGGTACTCTCTTTCGCTATTATATACACATTATACGTATATGTATATGTATATAAGATGTCCATGTGTGCCGTCTTTTGAATTACTTCACAACACATTTCACAAGACTTTTGACTCCTTTCATTTTTAGCTATGTTTTTTATTTGACCCGTTCGATATATATAATATACAACTCAAGTTGACCTGATATAAGTAACGGGTAGAAACAAGCACAATCAGAATTATATTTTTTAGAAAAACCATACCATTAAAGTAGGGTGCAAACGAGCCAAGCTGAGCCTTAGCTCGATTAACTTGTGAGAGATCAGGCTCAAGTTCGGCTCGGTTCGAGCTTTATTTTCAAAGTTCGAGCTTGGCTCATTGGTAGTTTCTCAAGCTCGAGCTCGGCTCGGCTCGGGCTCTGGCTCGGCTCGGCTCGTTTGTTTTTTTATTAATTAATATATTAAATAAAAGTAATACAAATAATACACTCGTTTAGGCTCGCGAGCTCGATAAGTGAAGCTTGGGCCCGTTTATTAAACAAGCTTATTTTTAGGTTCGGGCTCGGCTCGTAAACAAGTTTAAATAAGCTCGGCTCGTTTACCAGACAGCTTTAAATAAGGGGTACATGTTTTTTTTTGTTTTTTTTTTTGTCTTAGGTGCTTCCATATGCTGGATTTGCAGCAGCAATGTTTCTATTTTACTCCGGTGTGCCGGTCCTGTTAAAGGTGAGTGATTTTCCAGTTATGCAAACATGTTAAAAACATATTTTTTCCCTCTAAATTTGTTCGTGTCAAATTAAAATGCAGATAAGTGGGTCCACAATGCTAAATCTGTCTTTGCTGACATCTGACATGTGGTCGGTTTTGATCCGCATATTTGTATACCGCGAAAAGGTTAGTTATTAGTAATCATAAACAAATATATAGCTTAAAAATTGATTTTTAACAAAGCTCACATTTGTGATTTTGCATGTCATCAGGTTGATTGGATGTACTTTGTAGCTTTTGCTGGTGTTGCTGTTGGGCTAGTTGTTTATTCAGTGTATGTTTTTTCTTTCTATTTCAGCTATGCTATACACTTGTTTGGGTTCGGAAATGGGCTCGGGTCAAAAGGGTAATATGTAGCGCGGGTCGAGAAGTTTTGAATACGATTAAGAACTATATTATTACAATGATAATATAACTTTTTAAATAAAATGCTTTACAAGATTTTATCCATAAATGAATCCATCTTGACACATCTTAAGAGACATAAACCTTATTTGATCACTTTGTGGGTCCCATATGTGCATTGTGGGACCCGCAGAATGAAATGAACGGATCACATGGAACCTATTAATGTTTTTCGCAGGTTCGACAAAGAAGTGGACGAACCCGGAGGTGATGAGCTGGGAAAAAGTATGCATTTTGATGAGGAAGCTGATGTGGCGGGTCGGTTAAGTTAGTGATAATAGCATTTAAGAAAAGAAATACCCGGGTACTTGAGGGATCTTGAAATATGTTTGGAGCCAATGTTTTTTCGTTAATGATTTTGGAAAGAAAAAGAAAAGCAAAATTAATGGTTTGTTTAGATAAATGGGTTACACTGGTAATGTTCATGTTACACAATATTAACTGAGGTTGGAGTTATGCATGTCTTTTATACACATAAATATATGGGTCATGTTCGGGTTCAAAAAATTAACCCGTCAACTTGAAACCTAAAGCATGCCAACTAAACACGATTGACACTACGGAAGTTATAGACAACTTGTAGGTCGAAGTAATCCAGAAGCAGTGCCGGCAGCATACGAGCAAGAGGAATTCGCTGGTTGACCTCCAAATTTAAGGTCAACATCCTTCAATACAATTCCTCTACACGGATTCCCCTTGCTGCAATCAAACTTCACTGCCACGCGTGTTGCTGATGTTCCATGCACGTTTTCGTACACCACGTTGCTGATCTTTACTCCTGAAGCCTCATTGGGACAGTTGTTATTATTCGGACAGTAATTTCCGTCTATTATGATCGGGAACTTAACGTTCATCATCGTTGCTCCCTTGAAATAAACACCGTTAACGAACCCATTGCTACTCCTCGCCCATGCTTTTATCCTCAGACCGTTCGTTGTACCTACGAATGTGGTCGTTTTTACAGTTACATTCTGGACACCGGGTTCTTCCCGTTCCCACCCCAGACTCCCAATGCTGCATCCGGAAATCAAATGTATAATCATTAGCAAATTGTTATCTCGTGGGATAGAGGAAAAGTTTGCTTTTATATCACCCCGCCCAGACCCTACATTGGATGGGATATTACCGGGTACGTTTATTTGTCTATATACATGTGTGTGCGCATGTGTTTTTCTTAACCAAAATGGTGTATTTCAAGAAAGTTGTTAGTAAAATGGTGTGTTTGAGAATTCCGAAAAAGAAACTTATGTGTTAGTTGGGTGTACCTTATGCCGTGACCGGGTCCACAAACCACCTTTTCTATCCAGATATTAGAGTTTCCTGGGCCTATCGAGACGCAGTCGTCGCCTGTTGAGATTTTAGAGCTCAAAATGGTGATTCCTGTGGAATATTTTAAATGGATGCCATCTGTGTTCGGGCTGGGCCCAGGTGCTACGATGCTAACTCCTTGTATTTTCGCGTTCTTGCAACTATAGAGCATCATGTGAAACATTTGGCTGTTTAATGACCTTAATTTACTGATCACTATGTTTTGGGAATGGTAGAAGCCAAGTGTCTGCAACAAATACATGTTCATTATAATTTCATGAAAAAAGAAAAAAGAAAATAGGTACACAAACACGCGATGTAGATTTGTCGAAGTGTATGGTCTTACCGTAGATCCTTTAGGACATGCTTTTCCAGATGTTTTGCAGGCCCATAGAGAAGATCCTTGGGCATCAAGGGTCCCACCGTTTATGATGACATTATTAACTATGTAGAACTTGATCCAGACTTGCGCGTTGCCAATAGCATTATAACTAGATGGTGCCACCAAGGTACCAGCTATGTTGAATGTGATGGTTCGGCTCTTACATCCTTGACCAGAGAATGTAAGCGCCGAGGCAATCAAGTACTTGCCAGCTGGCACATAAATGCTAGCGGGAGTGGTAGAGTTACATGACAAACTCCATGCTTTCAAGAACGCGTTCTTTGAGTCTGAGCGGCCATCTGGCTTGGCTCCAAAACTTTGGACATTGTACATAACCTTTGCGGATGATAACCGCGAAACTAGGAAAAGCAAGACCATGATATGTTTGATCACCATGATAACTGATATGTGTATCTCCTCTCTATACTTACTTTGAAGTAGTTGCTTAGTTAGTTTTGTATGTTATGTACTTATTGATTTGGTTATTTATAGTTATAGTTAAGAACATAATAAGTACAGGTAGAGGGGTACATGCAATGATCAGGGTTTGCATTATTTGATAATGATTGATAAGAAGTAGTCCGTATGAATAGGAGTACAAACTGATCGAATGTCAAATGGGTGGCAACTTGAAAGGAATATTAATCATGTAAACACTAATTAATATTATACCTTTCAAACAATTCTTTTAATATTTACAGTTGTACTTAATTCCCTTAGTTGGTTTCAACAAAAAGGATTTTGATAAGGGAAAATTATGGATTGCAATTGTGTAGGATTGTTTCCGATCGGTGGGTTGAACTTATAAACTCGACGACGATCCACATATTTATTTGTGTCAAAGTTATCAATCTCAATTAGAACACACGAAAAGCATGCAGCCCGTGTGGTTCATTTATTTAAACGAAACAAACGGTTTGTGGGTTGTAAATGAGTTGTTATAAATAAACCGTAAATGGGTTGACATGCTGTCCTTATAAAGTGTACTTTCTGTTATAATTTTAAACGGGCTAGTGGTTAACGCTTCTACCCGAACACGAGTTATTTTTTTAAACATGTGAAACACTGAAACAGTTCAACTTGAAAATATAAAACTTGATTGTTTTTACTTTGTGTTTGAAGTGTTGTCATACTTAGAAAAAAGGCATAGAAATAAATTCAGTTTTATGTCTGTTATTATTAGTTATATTAATGTCTAAACCTCATTATAAACTGTATCTAACTCAATTAGGTAGAGTTATATTATATGACACAATATAATATTTCCTCCTACATGATACAATAAAAAAACCAAAAAGTATAACGACTATCAAAACCCAAAGCTAAGTAAACTTTCAAAAATTAGCTATTAAAGATAAATGATTAGTCAATGCTTGTAATTTCCTATAATTTGGCTTTTTAATCTTTAACAATCTGGAATAAGATGAGCCTTTAATAATTTCCTATAATTCCAAAAAGTATAATTTGGAATTAGATGAGCCTTTAATAATGAAACTAGCTCGTGACTAATGGTAGGTGATTCTTTATTTAAAAGTGGATATAGGCTCGTAAGCTGGTGCATATGATCCCACATGGGTTAGACTTTAGAAGAATGTCAAACAATTTTAATATTTACTAGAAATTCAAACAATTTTAAAGCGCAAGAATTTTCTATAAAAATTAGTGATTAGTTTGTTAACGGTCATAACAGATATTGACAATATTAAACTCTCAAAACTCACAAATATCACAATCATGTAGTCATTATAATGGTCAAAGTGGGTGCCAAAGAAGTGTAACATCCTAATTTGGAGAGCCGAGATGGGAAGGATCGCGACGACCGATGCCCTTATTAAAAGGATCTGCTTCAATGGTGACTCGTTATGTCCCCTATGCGAAGACGGCGAGGAGTCGGCTGCTCATCTCTTTTGCTCGTGCTTTGTTGCCTCAAATATTTGGTGTATGATTAGTCGTTGGTGCAAGATCAGTCCCATTTTTGCTTTCTCTATCCAAGACCTTTTCCGTATTCACGAACTTGCTGGCTTGAACAAAGCTGCAAGCGAAGCCCTCCATGGTATTATCATCGTTGCCTGTTGGTGTATCTGGTCGGCGAGGAACGATAGGAGATTCAACAACAAAAGAAAAAAAATCTTAGATATTTTTCAAGATATTAAAATTCTAGGTTTTCATTGGTATCAAAATAGATCTAAGAATAGAAGTATTGTTTGGAGAGATTGATGTTCTTTTAATTTGATGTAATTGGGTTTTGGTTTGGGCTTCCCTCGGTTGAGGGTTGCTTGTGAATAAAAGTTAATTTTCAAAAAAAAAATGTAGTCATTATAATATAACCTCTTTAATTATCATAATCATGTAGTTATTAAAATATAACCTCTTTGAAAAAAAATTGAGGGATAAGATATTCATGTTGTGCTGACGACTTGAAATTGAAAAACACCTATGTAATGAATTGTATCAAAACTCAAACATGACTATGTAATTCATTTAGCGGCGCAGTTTGTTGACCGCTTACCGACTATCTTGGTATAATTTGTTTGACCTTATATATAAATATATTTTTAATACAGCAAAAAAAAAATTATATAAAGAGAAATTTACGAAAATAGCCAAAAATAAGTTTAACTTACCTAAATGGCCACCTTAGACCATGGGGTATGGTGGGGCTTGGGTTGGGGGCATGAGTTGACACGTGGAAAACAAACCCAAACCCACGCCCGTGGGGTATGTATTGTGGGGCTTGGGTTGGGGGCATGAGTTGACACATGGGGGCATGTGAAATGGCTAGTTTGGTTTGGCCATTGAGAGCCCGCCATGTCACCTTGCTAGCCCGCCCCACGCCCGGCTTCAAACCCAAGGGCCACACCCCAACCCAAGCCCCAAGGGGTGGTGACTTGGGCGTTTTCCCCCAACCCACGCCCCAACCCAAACCCCATACCCCACATTCTTATGCGTCGGTGGAGCATGACATCACTGATTACGAGAGAGCTTATGCGTCTGTAGGGCTGATTCATGCGTTAGCCAATATACAAGTGACACGTGTCTCAATGACATCCATGCGTCCCATGAGTGCGTGACTCATCCCATGCGTCTGTGACTCATAAAATTTACTTTTAGCGAGATATTGAGGCATCCCATGCGTCCGTGACTCATCCCATGCGTCCGTGACTCATCCCACGCGTCCGTGACTCATCCCACGCGTCCGTGACTCATCCCATGCGTCCCTTTGAGACACGTGTCACTTCTATATTTAAGGACTCATGGGATAAGTCAGCAACGCATGGGATGCGTCACAGACGCATGGGATGATGGGATGAGTCACGGACGCATGGGATGAGTCACGGACACGTGTCACTTCTATATTTAAGGACGCATAAACTCTCTCGTAATCAGTGATGCCCTGTCCACCGACGCATATATGATGTGGCCATTTTGGTAAGTCAAACTTATTCTCGGCTATTTTTGTAAATTTCTCTTCTCTTATATAAATGGGTTAAACGAGTTGATCACGAGTTGGCAAGCCATAAATGGTTTGTAATCAAATTATAAATGGTTGAACATGGCGTAAATGGATTGACGAATGGTATACAAGTTGACAAGTTTAAGCTACAAACACCATGCATAAAAAAATTAAAATACCATGCATAAAATTTACAACACCATACCAAAAAATTCTTCTCACACTTCTTAAAAAAATTGTCTTTTTAGCTAAATCCTATATATATAAACGGGGTGACATTTTTGTAAACAAACCCAGAACGAGTATTGTATTTTAGAGCTAATTAATAGATGCGAAAAGAAACTACCTGTTGCAAAATTGATGCCGTTTGTGTTGTTTGATACACATTGCAGATTTTTTTTTTGCCAAAATAACAAATTACAAACAAATGACAGGTAAACGGACAACAAACTGCGTCGCGACCCTCTTTTGAATTGCAAAACCGATCCTACTAAAGACGAAGCGACCGTTAAGGGTTGACAAATTAATTCTAGCATAACCCAAACAAAACACATTACTTAAATGAGACTAAGAAACTTAAAACTGGCATGATTATTTTGGTAACGTGTTATAAATTTCAATAACGTTGGATGTGTTCTGGGAAATGATATATATTAAAACGTACTGTAGAAAGTATTTGAAGAAATTAAGGTGTAACAATTCTGCATTAACGTTTTTCTTTATACATAAAGAGTTAAATGTCATTTTATTCCCTTTGGTTTGAGTCATTTTGACAGTTTAGTCCAAATGTTTTATTTTTCGCCTTTGGGTTCAAAAAGTTTTCACCGTCGCCATTTTAGTTCACTGGGTTAACTTTATTCATTTTTTCTGTCAACGAGAAGGACAATTCGGTCATTTTATATGGTCGAATTACCTTTTTAGTTAACAGAATTACATATAAAATTGTTGGTTTCAGTCCTCTCTTCACTCACACAAAACACACACTCACATTGTATATAAAAAAAAGAAAAACAGACACAAAGTAGGAAAGATGAAAAGCTGTACTTCTATTCAACAAAAGCCATGGCTATAAATAGCCTACAATTCCAACAACTTCAACCTAAAAACTAGTCCCACTATCTCCTAATTCACAGCCACTCCAACGTTTACATCCAATGTTTTAAAAACCGGTTTTTTTATTCATACAGGGTTAGGCTCTGAAATGGTTCAACCGGTTGAACCGGTTTGTACCGGGCGGTTCAACCGGGCAACTAGTTAACAATACAATTCCATAAAATATAAATTAATCTAAAAAAACAATCCAATCTCAATTAAGATTTATATAACTAATTATGGTTTTATTTAAAAATAATTGTTTTCTTGTAAAATGTTATGCATTTTTTAAGAGTATTTTTATTACTTATAAACAATATTACATTGGATGGTGTGAGTAACAGTTTCAATAGCGATTAAATATTGTAATGGAAGACACTAGGTTAATTACCAACAATGGAATGTCGGTATTACCTTAATATCGTATTTTTTTATAATAAAAAAATCAAATTTTAAGATAATACAAACCGGATTTACCGGCGGTACATAAGACATACCGTATTTGAGTTTTACCGGCCTTTATCGTACCGGGCACATGTCCGGTATCCGGTTTAACCGGTATAACCGACCGGTTGATACCGGTATTTAAAACATTGTTTACATCCACCAAGTTAGGTCAAACCTTGACTTGGACAATTAATTAATGAGCTATTTACCAAAATAGCCAATAATAAGTTTGACTTACCAAAATGGCCACTTCATGAGTCGGTGGAGCAGGGCATCACGGATTCAAATGTGTGGGATGCCTCTTTCAAGACCCCTCATGCATCTTTAAATATGGAAGTGACACGTGTCTCAATGATTAGGTAGACTCCTCCAATGCCCCTTAGCAGACTCATCCAATGCCTCAGGCAGACTCTTCAAAATTCTAATATTTATTTAATTTAATTTAATACTTGTTGTCGATAATCCCAATAAACACACACACACCCACACCTACTGTGTGTAAACGGTTACTCAAAATCCACCATGCCACCGGCGAACGACGGTTCTCCGGCCACCGTCGACGGCTGTTCATGCGAATACGACGGCGATAGCCACAAAATCTGCTCACAGTGCGAGCGAAAATCGAAGAAAAGCGGTCTGACGTCATCTTCGTCTTCGTACGCGTTACTTAGCTTGGATTCGTTTCCGGTTGAAGATTACGATAAGCGGTGGAGGATTTTTACTGCTTCTGTTAAAGGATTTGTTATCGGAGCTGGAATTAAGAAAATTACTTTTAAGAAAATACATAAAAAAATTTAAAAATATACGTTAATAAAATATTTAAATTATTTTTTTTAAATTAAAAAAAATATTTTAAATTTATATACGTAAAGATATCTTTAAAATACTTAAAAAAAATACTATACGTATATAAATTTAAAATACTTTACGTATATAAATTTAAAAAATATTTTTTTAAATTAAAAAAATATATATTTAAAAGAGTCTGCTGAGGGGCATTGGAAGAGTCTGCTAGGGGTGTTTATCGAATCGAATATCGAATTTTCGAATCGAATTGTTCGAATATTTTTATTTTTTCTTGAATTCGTATTCGAATTCGATTAAAACCTATCGAATTCGATTCGAATTCGTATTCGAATAAAAAACCCAATTCGTATTCGATTCGTATTCGATTAAAGTTTCGAATCGAATTCGAATAAATTCGATTTAATTCAAATTCTTTAAAACATGTAAAAAAACTATCAAAATGAAACATAAATTTTAAAACAGCCATAAAGCACGATATCACATTAAAAGGTTTCAAATAAAGTACCACAAGTCTAAAATTCAAAACGAGAAGTCAGGAATTATCACTCCACATTACAAGTTAATATTTTTATGGTTAGAAATCTATTGAAAGAACTTAGGTTTTACTTATGGGTCATGTAGTGGGTTTGGTAATAGGTAATTTTAATACTTGAAAAATTTTTAAAAATAATTTATTGTATAGCTTAAAAGTTATACATGTATTATCTATATACCTTTATTAGGAGAACTGTGTTTTCTACCCTTTTGGTAATTTTACCCTGTGTACAAGTTTTGAAGCTAAATGTATAAATGAAGCACGCCATTTTAGAGGGGCTAAATTGAGACAAATTTCAAACTTTTAAGACAGTTAGAGGGCAATATAGGGATTTCTCCCCTTAATACCCTTCATCACCCTTCATTAATGTCCACGCTCAGCACCCTCATCAATGAAAATCATCAGTTATAAAACAATTGAAAATCATCAGTTCAAATCATTGAATGTCATCGTTTCAGAATTGAATGTCGCTTTTACACCTTAAATTTGGCATAGACGCTCCATCTAAACCGGTACAAAAGGAGCTAGGGTTGTTGATTTCCCCCCAACTCAAGTCTGATCGTGTGATGTCTGCAAATCAGAAAAAGAAAATGACCTATCAAGCAAAGTTTGACCACCTTTAAATCTTCAGTCTGAAAACCAACTCTCGCCCTCTATTTTCCTCTTCAAACTTCAGGCGATTTTGACCCAGGCATGAGTTTTCCGGCGACACCTACTTTCAGATCTCACGATTTTGACCCAGGTAATAAACACTAGAACTCATAAGTTTCTAATTTATGTATGTCTCTATTTTTACTGTTTAAAGCAAAACTTTGTATACCTAGCTTCTTGTTTTATTCAGGATATATCACCTAAATGTTTCTTTGCTGGAGTTTGTTGTGGTGGCTTGATTGCTCTTCCAATTCAGGTTATTTAACTTCTACATTCACGTAATTGACATCTTTTAAGCACCCTCACCCTTACTTGTATTTTATTAAAGCTATGACCAAGTTTGCAATAATGACACTATATTTGATTTTCCCTCTGCATTTCAGCTTGGAATTGGTTTCTTACCGAGAGAATGCCCTACTGTTGCCACAGTAGTGGTAAGGATTTATCTTTTACCACAAATTATTGATACTTTTCAATATGATATCTAAGATTTTATAGCACACTTATATTACAAACGCATTATACCACAAATAAGTGTGGTTTCCGAAGACCACTATGTGCCCATAATAACTGGTTTTTTTTAATCTTATCTTTTACTTTGATGTTTGTGAATTATTAATGCGTTAATTAGCATTACAAAAACAATTTCATTAAAATGATAATTGAAAAACCTGTAAATAAAAGATTTTGGAGGCTTTATGCATTACATATAGACTTTGGGCAGACTTTCGACATGTTTGACACTGGGCAACATACATTTAAAATCTTTTTTATGCTTTGTTTGGTTATCATATCAGGGATCAGCATCTAAAGTAACTGGCACCTCACTGAAGGAGACTACAAGGGCTGAAAGGGCATACATTTTTGCAAAAAGGGTTACACCTGCAGGTGGTATGCGTTCAAGAAAACCAATATCAAGTGTTGAGGCTGACATAGTAGGTGGTGGGTTGATCACATGCTCTCATGCTCAACCAAAACAGGAAGCATCCACTGCATCATCAAAACGTTATACTTTCAAAGAGGGTATAGTACTTGCATTTTATATAGTGTTTGTTTCTCATCTATCAATTTATATGTATATTTGAATGTAGTGAACCGTCATTTGGCAGGTGATAGAGTTAAATATGTGGGATCTTTGCACTCTGGATTTTCTCCTCTGCTACCTGCCGTAAGGTATCTTTAAATGGAAACTTTTAGGCCTGTTTGGTGAATTTATAGTTCTATAGTTTTTGAAATATACTCTATCCGTATGGCAGTAAATAGAGAGAGATGCAAAAGAACGGAGAAGTTGTTAGCTTTCGACAAAAGACATACGTATATGCAAATCACAGGTAGATTAGGTCCGTCCGTCAGACAGGCTAAGCCACGTCTCAACAGCAGTACGTTACTCTGTTGATTAATTTTAGAAAATGACCATTATACCCCTATACGACATTCTCATATTAACATGATAATATTCCTTGATCCAAACAGGTAGTCGGAACCGTTGGATATGCAGCTCCAGAATACATCCAAACCGGACGCCTTACATACAAGAGTGATGTATGGAGCTATGGAATATTCTTATATGAACTTATAACGGGCCGAAGGCCATTGGATCTTAACAGGCCCAAACATGAGCAAAAGCTATTGGATTGGGTAAGACCACACCTCACATGACTTAGAAAATTTCAACTGATTATAGATCCTCGGCTCGCCGGGAACTATTCTCTAAAATCCGCACAAAAGCTAGCCGCGGTAGCTAACAAGTGCTTGCAAAAACAACCAAGAATGAGCCAAGTGTTGGACATGTTGAACCAGATTGCGGAAGGCGATATTGCGAGTCCAGAAACACCATTGCCGTCATTCAAGGCTGCCACAACACCGATTAATGGCGATTGTGAGAGGTCAGTTAGGGAGAGGTTGAAGAGGAGGCTTGTTGATCCTGTTATTGTTGATAACACGTGGTTGGGTTGTTTGATAGGGAGTCCTAAGCTCGTGAAAACTAATTAAATGCGACTATGTTAGCGTGTTGTATAAGCGCACGATCACAAATATAGACTACTTATAAATGTAACTGAATAAGACATAAGTTATAACGTTATTGTTGTTAAACTTATATACAATACCACAACGTTATCATGTTTTGGTACATGATTAGATACTAAGAAGTTACACAAAAAAAAAAAAAAAATCAATTGTTACCGGTTATTAGGAATTAGCTTTAAAAAATAGATAACTTCAATTCGTTGCTTTATGTTGTTTTTCGAATCACATACTTGAACACAGAATCACAATTTCAATTCACATACTTTTTTTTGTAGAATTATAATATTTATAATAAAATCACATTTTTTTACAATTAAATCGGGGTTAAAAAATATCTCATTGGACTTATGTATTTTATTCATGGTCGACTATCTACCACAAGCTATTGTGTCTTTCTTAGACTCGATCTCATCGGTTATAGTTCCAAAAGCACCATACAGTTACACATTTTGGTACTAAGACGTGGTACACTGTTCTTGCTTGTACTGTTGCTTACTTTGCTGGATTGCGTTTGTGCCTTATGAGTTACACGTATCCCCGTCTATTTTGCCTACACTATGGTGTGATAATATTGGCGCTACATATTTAGCGGTTCATCCAATGTTTCATCAATGTACGAAACACATTGACCAACATTTTATATGAGATATGATGCTAGCACAACATCTCAACTTTGATATGTTTCGAGTTTTGTTCAAAATGCTAGCCTCCTAACGATGCTAGCACAACATCTCAGCTTGGATATGTTTCGAGTTTTGTTCAAAATGCTAGCCTCCTAACCAAGGGTTTATCGTTTGCTCAATTTGATAGTCCTCGGTTTATGTTACACATTGCTTCAAATGTATTGCTTGTAGGACATACTAAACTATTTATTTAAACGGCGTACCTGGTGCATTAGGCTCCTGTATTTGCCCAGGTCTGGTTAGGGACCGGATCACGAAGCTTCGTGATCCGATGTTTTTTAACTATCAAATTGAGTGACATGTTTGGTTTTGTAACTAACAAACTTCATGTTTAAAAGTCAACATTTATAATACATATCATAAATGAATATGATATCAGTCGGGATACCCGCCGCAACGCGCGGGCTTTCCCACTAGTACATAAAAATAATAAATAAAAATGTATAATTTTTATTCGAATTTCGAATCGAATCGAATTTGAAATTATAAATTCGTATTCGATTCGTATTCGATTTACTTGACTCGAATTCGAATTCTTATAATCGAAACGAATTCTTGATAATCGAATCGAATTTAAACGAATTTCGATTTTTTCGAATTCGAAACGAATCCTGAACACCCCTAGAGTCTGCTGAGGCATTGGATGAGTCTGCTGAGGGGCATTGGAGGAGTCTACCTAATCATTGAGACACGTGTCACTTCCATATTTAAAGATGCTTGAGGGGTCTTGAAAGAGGCATCCCACACATTTGAATCCGTGATGCCCTGCTCCACCGACTCATGAAGTGGCCATTTTGGTAAGTCAAACTTATTCTTGGCTATTTTGGTAAATATCTCATTAATTAATAACAAAACAAACCAAAATAACACTCAATTAAAACAAATAATAAAACTAAACTAAACTAAAGTCAAGATTAATTCCAACAAAAATGACCGAATTGCCCTTTTCGTTAACAGAAAAAATGGATTAAGTTAACGCAGTGGACTAAAATGGCAACAGTGAAACCTTTTTGGACCCACAGACGAACCTTTGAACTAAACTGGCAAAATGAAACCTTTGTACTAAACCGACAAAATGACCCAAACCACAGAGACTAAAATGACATTTAACTCTACAAATTAATACATGGGTTTCAAAAATTCAACCCGCTAACCAGAAACATAAAGCATGCCAACTAAACACGATTGACACTACGGAAGTTATAGACAACTTGTAGGTTGAAGTAATCCAGAAGCAGTGCCTGCAGCATACGAGCAAGACGAATTCGCTGGTTGACCTCCAAATTTAAGATCAACATCCTTCAATACAATTCCTCTACACGGATTCCCCTTGCTGCAATCAAACTTCACTGCCACGCGTGTTGCTGATGTTCCATGCACATTTTCGTACATCACGTTGCTGATCTTTACTCCTGAAGCCTCATTCGGACAGTTGTTATTATTCGGACAGTAATTTCCGTCTATTATGATCGGGAACTTAACGTTCATCATCGTTGCTCCCTTGAAATAAACACCGTTAACGAACCCATTGCTACTCCTCGCCCATGCTTTTATCCTCAGACCGTTCGTTGTACCTACGAATGTGGTCGTTTTTACTGTTACATTCTGGACACCGGGTTCTTCTCGTTCCCACCCTAGACTCCCAATGCTGCATCCAAAAATCAAATGTATAATCATTAGCAAATTGTATATCTGTGTATCTCTGTGGGTACAACTTCTCTATCTTGTGGGATAGAGGAAAAGTTTGCTTTTAGATCACCCCGCCCAGACCCTACATTGAGTGGGATATTATCGGGTACGTTTATTAATTTGTCTATATACATGTGTGTGTGCGCATGTGTTTTTCTTAACCAAAGTGGTGTATTTCAAGAAGGTTGTTAGCAAACTGGTGTGTTTGAGAATTCCGAAAAAGAAACTTATGTGTTAGTTGAGTGTACCTTATGCCGTGACCGGGTCCACAAACCACCTTTTCTATCCAGATATTAGAGTTTCCTGGGCCTATCGAGACGCAGTCGTCGCCTGTTGAGATTT
This sequence comes from Helianthus tuberosus, assembly GCA_030545235.1. Lineage (NCBI taxonomy): Eukaryota > Viridiplantae > Streptophyta > Magnoliopsida > Asterales > Asteraceae > Helianthus > Helianthus tuberosus. The sequence goes on from CM060358.1 coordinate 6,810,839, forward strand.
TAGAGCTCAAAATGGTGATTCCTGTGGAATATGTTAAATGGATGCCATCTGTGTTCGGGCTGAGCCCAGGTGCTACGATGCTAACTCCTTGTATTTTCGCGTTCTTGCAACTATAGAGCAACATGTGAAACATTTGGCTGTTTAATGACCTTAATCTACTGATCACTATGTTTTGGGAATGGTAGAAGCCAAGTGTCTGCAACAAATACATGTTCATTATAATTTCATGAAAAAAAAGAAAAAAGAAAATATGCCCTTGTACAAACACGCGATGTATATTTGTCGACGTGTATGGTCTTACCGTAGATCCTTTAGGACATGCTTTTCCAGATGTTTTGCAAGCCCATAGAGAAGATCCTTGGGCATCAAGGGTCCCACCGTTTATGGTAACATTCTTAACTATGTAGAACTTGATCCAGACTTGCGCGTTGCCAATAGCGTTATAACTAGATGGTGCCACCAAGGTACCAGCTATGTTGAACGTGATGGCTCGGCTCTTACATCCTTGACCAGAGAATGTAAGCGCCGAGGCAATCAAGTACCTGCCAGCTGGCACATAAATGCTGGCGGGACTGGTAGAGTTACATGACAAACTCCATGCTTTCAAGAACGCGTTCTTTGAGTCTGAGAGGCCGTCTGGCTTGGCTCCAAAACTTTGGACATTGTACGTAACCGTTGCGGATGATAACCGCAAAACTAGAAAAAGCAAGACCATGATATGTTTGGTCACCATTATAACTGATATGTGTATCTCCTCTCTATACTTACTTTGAAGTAGTTGCTTAGTTAGTTTTGTATGTTATGTACTTATTGATTTGGTTATTTATAGTTATAGTTAAGAACATAATAAGTACAGGTAGAGGGGTACATGCAATGATCAGGGTTTGCATTATTTGATAATGATTGATAAGAAGTAGTCCGTATGAATAGGAGTACAAACTGATCGAATGTCAAATGGGTGGCAACTTCAAAGGAATATTAATCATGTAAACACTAATTAATATTGGCTTATTAGGCCACTCGGGGCGGGTACGTGATAATATCACGGAAACAAGTTCAACGCGTTATATCCCACCGCCGGTCCATACTTCAACGCGTTAATCTTCCACGGAAACCGATTTTCGTGATGTATTCAACGCGTTATGGTTTATTTTTGTGAGGGTATTTGTTGGTTGGGGGGAAATTGTTGGGTGTGGTGGTGAGTGATGACCACCCCGCCTAAAAAAGGTTGTGAGTGATGAAAAAATGGTTGATGACATGGCGGAACTTGATTGGTGCTTGTGAGTGATAGAAACTTTCACTAGTTAACCACCCCGAGTGGCCTTATATCTTTCAAACAACTCTTTTAATATTTATTACAGTAATACAGTTGTACTTAAGGGATTTGTTGTTTTTAACAAAAGGGATTTGGATAAGGGAAAATTATGGATTGCAGTTGTCTAGGAATGTTTAAGATTGGTAGGTTGAACTGATAAACTCGAAAACGATCCATCTATTTATTGTGTCAAAGTTATCCATCTCAATCCGAACACATGAATAGCATGCAACCCGTGTAAATTATTTATCCAAATGAATCAAACGGGTTTGTGGTTGTAAATAATGAATCGTAAATGGGTTGACATGTTGTCCTTATTAAATTTATTTTCTATTATAATTTTAAACGGGTTGGTACTGGTACCGCTTCTACGCGAACATGAATTATTTTCTAAAACACGTGAAACACTGAAACAGTTCGACCTAAACACAACCTGTTATTAAGTGTGTTAGATTTGAAAATATTAAACCTGATTTATTTTTAATTTGTGTTTTAAGTATTGTCATACTTAGGAAAAAGGCATAGAATTATATTCATGTCTATTATTATTAGTTTTTTTTTTGAATGGCTAAACTTGTGATTGAACCCATAACCTCCTACCTTCTGTTTTGATGTAACTTGGCAAGTATGAATGAGAAGAATTGGTTAAAAAAAAGTTTTATTGTTTGTTTTGAATAACATAGAATGATAATTGTATAAGTTTAAACCACATTTTAAAAATGTATCTAACTTTTGAAATTACGTGTAGTGTGATCCAATATATTTGGTTTACTTTTATATTCACTACTATATGTAATGAATTTTTAAACTTAAATTGTAATGTATGTAACTTTACAAATATACTTGTAAAGTGGGATGAGTTATGTGTCTTCCCAAAATATTGTTGTGTCGTAGAGTTATATTATATGATACAATATAATATTTCCTACTACATGATACAATATAAAAACCAAAAAGTATAACGACTATCAAAACCCAAAGCTAAAGTAAACTTCCAAAAACTACCTATTAAAAATAAATGATTAGTCAATGCTTGTAATTTCCTATAATTTGGTTTTTTAATAATGAAACTAGCTCATCGATATAATGGTAGGTGATTATTTAAAAGTGGATATAGGTTGGTAAGCTGGTGCATATGATCCCACATGGGTTAGACTTTAGAAGAATGTCAACCTCAACAAACTATAATTCCACTTCCACAAATGCTTAACTATATAAAAGTATCTTCTCATTCTTCTAACGAAGATGTAATAATATCTATTAGAAATTCAAACAATTTTAAGGCGCAAGAATTTTCTATAAAATTAATGATTAGTTTGTTAACTGTCATAATAGATATTGACAATATTAAACTCTCTAAACTCACAACTATCACTAATGTAACCTCTTTGAAAAACCTTGGGGGATAATTGTTGTGCTGACGACTTGATAAACACCTATGTAATGAATTGTGTCAAAACTCAAACATGACTAGGTCAAACGGGTTGTCAAATCACGAGTTGGCAAGTTCTAAATTGTTTGTAATCAAGTTATAAATGAGTTGAACATGGCGTAAATGGATTAACGAATGGTATACAAGTTGACAAGTTAAAGTTACACACACCATGCATACATAAAAAAAATTAAAACACCATGCCTAAAATTTACAACACCATACCTAAAAATTCTTCTCACAGTTTTTAGAAAAAAAAATGTCTTTTTAGCTAAATCCTATACGTACGTGTCGAGTTGACAAATTAACTTTAGCATAACCCAAACAAAACCCATTTATTAAATGGGACTAAGAAACTTAAAACTACATGATTATTTCAGTGTCGTGTTATAAATTATATTATATTATACAATATAACAATTGATGAAGCCTCTTAGGAACAGTCCCCGCTTCCAAGTTGCTTTTAACCGCCATCTGCCGGTTCCCACCTACTTCTTCAAAAAGCCATCTTCAATCTCAGCAAAACCCCAAACTCAACCAAATCCGTAACCTCCTCACTTCCGATCAGATCGCCACCCTTCCGTTCCGTTTCGCGGTGGTGTTACGGTGTTGATTGGAGATCTCCGGTGATTCCTAGGGCTCAGATGCAAAACCCCAAACTCAACCAAATCCGTAACCTCCTCACTTCCGATCAGATCGCCGCCCTTCCGTTCCGTTTCGCGGTGGTGTTACGGTGTTGATTGGAGATCTCCGGTGATTCCTAGGGCTCAGATCGAATCTGTTACTCCTGTTGTTCAACAGTTTCAACGAAAGATCGCTTCCATGGGTATATCTATCGATTATTATCATTATTTTATTGATTTGACGTTGTGAGAGTAATCAATCGATATAGAGTACATCAATATAGCGAGTACTTTTAGTGTTACTGGATTGCTGATTTTATACTTTTTAGGTTTTTAATTTGTGATTTAGTTTGATGCTTGTCAACTGATTGCCTACAAACACACGCAAAACGGAGTTCATGTTGTAATCAGCTTTTGTTTTTAAATTATTTTTTAATATTTACTATTATTTTATAGAATAAGGGGATCCGGTGCCGACGCCTTGCAACCCTGTTTCGGTCACCATCTCTGTCTTCTACCCCTTTGTTCCAGCGGCCACGGTTGTACCGGAGGCTGATATGATGGACTCAAACCGAACAGACCATGATGGTGGCGACGTTACCGGTAGCGCCTAGGGTTACAGCAAAACTCCGGCGAGTTATATCTGTCGTGCATGTCCCGTTTTGGTGTAGATCGGCAAACGCCGAGGTACCAACAATGTGGTAAGTTCCAACCCTATTGCTTCCTTTACGGCGACGTGAGCAACTCTGGTTTCTAGCAAGTTAGATGCTTAGGAAATGAATCTTGGTTATGTGTTGAGGAACTATTGTAGAATTTGATGTTTTACCACATACTCTGTGCTTCTTTAACAGTGGAAGAAAAATTTGGATAATTTGCAAGAGATGGTAATTGTATTATTGGAAAATAAACCAGGTGCACAACTATGTCGTATTTATTACATAGTCTGCAGTCATGTGTAAAAATTCTGATAAATAAATGACATGGCTATGTTTATGATAGTCACATACCCATGTGATTAAGGTTAGGCAAGTAGCAAGAGTATCAACGTATATTTAAGCACCGCTGACATATACATTAGAATTGTTATTACTACACATCTATATGTGATGCGTATGGATATAGATCCGAATCGTCATCTCACAAGGTTGTTGGTAATTAGACTGGAGGGTATGGAGAGCCTCATCCCCAAGGGGATGGGCCGCCACGTCACCACCACGTAAGCGGGGCTTGAAGGGGATGGACCTAGGGGGTGGGGGATGAGCCCCTTTATGTATATGTATGTATGTATATATGTATGTATGTATGTATAGGTATATGTGAGAGGAGGCCCGTCAAGACCGGCAAGTGGCAGCCGCTTGGGACTAGCCGGACCGAGGGGGGCGGTGCGGGGGACCGGCGCCGGGCCTAAGCCGGCCCCCATACCTTTAGTCTTAGATAAGGTTGGATCAGCACCTTCCCGTAACCACAACTGGTCGGAGTAAAAGTTAAGACGAATTTGTGACAATTTTGAGATGTATTATAAAGCTAACGAACGCCAATAAAAAAAATTAAATAGGATTGCGTAATAACCAAATTAAATAAATAATCATTAGTAAAATATTTAATATTACTTTTTGTTGAACTTCTTATGCCTACTGTTGTTGTATAGTTTAATACTTTTTATAATAGGGCGGATGAGGAACCAATTGACTTGAAGAAGTATTTTCAACTTTCATGTAAGTCAAAGTGTGTTAGAGCTTGGCTCCGGTATTAGGTTTGTCCTGTTAACCCTTGAATTGTAATTTAAAGTTTTAAATTGCTGGTATACTAATTGTTAAGTTCAAATCTAGAGTATTTGTTTTTAAGCAAAATTGTCCTAAAGACTTATCATCAAAACACTTATCATAAAACACATAATTTTTCTAGGGTCATTCAGATGAGATTAGTAGAAAATCAAGTAAGCTTTGATATGCTTGAAGAATATTTGGAGGCAAATCTTGAAGGAGCAAACGGGGCCGAACAGTTTTTGGGTTTAGAGATAATGCTTTATTTCAAGATTATCATGGGATTATATCTTTTAGAAAGTACAACCTTTTTACATAAATGTACAAACCCAAAATGCTCATATTTATTAAACAGTGATCCAGAAGGTCGAAATTTTGATACTTGATTGTTTTTGGCAATGGCACGTTTCATGAAACAAGTGAGGGGAGGCAAAGCAAAATTCAACCCTGATAGAGTTGTCTTGACAGTTGGTGCAACCGTGGCTAATGAGCCTGTAGCCTTCATTTTGCCTAATCTTGGTGGTGCTCAGACTACAACATTAGTTCAAATTGAATAAAATATCATCAATTAAGTAGTTAATGGTTCATATCATCAATTAAGTAGTTAATGGTTTACATAAGTGATGTTAGCCTGTATTTGTGTGCTGTTCAAATGAATAGAAGTTATTTAATGTTGCTCCGTACCTTGAATCAATACCTAACACAGCATAACTTTCACATTGCCAAATCCGCTGCGAAGCGCGGGTCTATTTACTAGTTTCAATAACGTTGGATGTGTTCGTGGGCAATGATATATATTAAAACTGTAGAAAGGGTTTAAAGAAATTAAGGTGTGACAATTGTGCATTACCGTTTTTCAAATCCATACATAATGCAATATACATAGAGTAGATATAACGCATATATCACTCTTTTTATCTTTCATCCTTTTCACTTTCTTTCGTTTATCTCAGATTGGTTTTGATCTCTCTCTCTTGATATCCTCTCTAAAAATCAAGCTATCAATGGTATCAGGGCTCAATGATCTGAGCTCCGGGACCTGCAAGTAAACATATCATGGAGAATTGAATACAAGGTAACAAGATATGGAGAAACTCGAGAAAACTTTGAAGGAACACACACAATCGATTTAGAACTCTCGACTCTAAAATTCCATGGTGAAGATGTGGATGGATTGGTGTATATGCAAACATTTCTGATGAGGAAGCTGATGTAACGGGTCAGTCATTGTCACACCCCGATATTTACAGCTCAGCCCGGTGGGCTCGGTGGAGAGTATCGTGACGTAAGATTGATATCGTCATAGTCAAACATACACAGAATAGCACAGTTGAAGTCTTGGAATATAAAATATTATTACAAACCCAATGTATGAAAATACCCAAAGGATAATTACATACGAGCTTGCAACATTTAATCCACAGGCGGATCTAAATAAAATGTACAAAATAAAGTTTAGCAGACTTTAGGGCATCCAAAGGATTTGCAAGATCCTTTATTAATACCAAGCAGCTCCCAGCCTATTTGCGTATAGTACCTGTCACTTAGTCTTTTGAAAATACGTCAGTTTACACTGGTAAATACAATTAACTGACACATTTGAAAATGTTTATGAAAATTGATTTAGGTGCACAAGGCACGGAAATATTTTATGAAAATTTATTTAAATGCACAAGACACAAATATTCTTTATAACTTGGGACAATTATATTAATAACAATCTTGTATCAGATTTACATGTTTGTCCAACATTTAGGACCGGTATTAAATAAACCGAACAAGATTAAACAACACACCACGAATATAAACTCACGGCGGGTTATCCCTAGCAAATGAGTATATCTTTTACATACGCAAGTGACAGGTGTATGCCTACACCCCGTGCTTAAGTCGTGGTCAATTACGCTTCTTAAATGAGCCAAGGATATCCAGGACACGGTTGTTAACCCCCAATGTTATTTGTTATCAAGCAATACTGATTAAAACGGGATTATGCAATTTAACCATATCCGATTAAAAGGTTTCTACACCCGACCAAGCGGTAATAATTTACCGTATCCTAAGCCCGTATAAGGGAAAATAAGTTAAAAGTATTTACCTGAGCTACTTCTCGATTTACAGCAGGATTTATATAACTCAGCCGTATCCAATTTAATTAAATGCAGATAGCTTTTACCGGGAGGCTCTAGTCTGGAATGATGGTAATATATATAACCAATTTAGAATGCTAACGGGTCTTATTTAGGTCATAGACCTAGACCGGCTAACTTAAGTATTTGAAACGGTACGATACGCTAGATTAAGCGATGACCGGTATAAAATGTAATTTAGACCCAAAAAGTATGAAGACTTGTATAATATGGGTAAACTAAATACATTCTGGATTTTGAAGTAAAAATGATAAGTTTTGACCCGTTTTGGCTAATTTATGCAAACTAGTTACATAAACCGTACCGAACGCGTATAAGCATAACGGGTAACCGGATAAGTCAAGTACAAGTTCCATAAGTTATTATGCTTAAAATATATTGTGATATCAATAGGATATCTTCCATTATGCCCAAAACGAATCTAAAACCAATTTAAGCCCCGCAAGGGTATTTTAGTCATTTTAAAGTTTATAAAAGAGGTTAAATAGCAATCTGAGGTTCTGGTCTAAAATATACAGTAAAAATATTAATTTTATCAAGTTACATCAGTAAGATATCATACATATGTGAGGTTTATAATTTATGGCCAAACTATGCACCGTAGGGGCATTTTGGTCATTTCACATATGCTTTTAAGGTCAAATTTGGAAATCTGAGTTCAAGACTTATACTTACTGTTAAAGTATAAAAATTTATTTATAAGATCAGTAGGTAACAAGTCTTAGGCGTTAAATATGGTTTTAAACCATACTATGCGCCTAATTAGCGTAAAAGTCGGTAATTGACGGTATTCAAGATGTTTATAAAATTCTAAAGTTTTAATCAGTTTCTAATGCTTAAAATATTTTATTTAACATATGATATTAGTAGGAAAAGGTTTGGTATGCAAATCATATGTTAAACTCATTTTATTAACAAAAAGGGCATTACCGTCATTTACCGAATTTATACTAGAACTCAATGTTATGGTCAGTATAAAATTTGAATTTTTTTTTCCAAAAATCCCTAATTATTATGTCATAACAGTGGGTAGCAATTTTGGTGTCAAAAATTGGGTTTAAATATGATTTATGCCAAAAATGCCATTTAATTAACAAAAAGCTTTTGTTTTACGATATCTTGCATAACTTTTATTTCTGACCAGAAACTGATGTCAAATTTTTAGGACATACTTATATATCAGTAATAAAGCTTTTTGTCCTCTCACATTTTCAAAAATCTCGTTTTTATAACATAAGGGCAAAATGGTCAACTTTTAAGCATTTAACGGAAACATGTAAATGATTCAGATTTCTAAGGGACCATGTAGTATGACCTCAGAGGGTTATATTAACATATAATATGGTCACAAAGGGACCCTAAGACATAACTATACTAAGCTAATTCGGGTCAGAACTAAAAGTCAAAGCAAAAGTCTACTTTTGCGACTTTCGGTTGCGAACCGAGCCTAATAATCAGAATTGTCGGGTTGAACATGCCTAAACATGTTCTTATATTATTTACCAAGTTGTTTAAGCGATAAAGTGTAATTTATAGCTTCTACATTATCAGATGTGATTTATTTTACAAAAACTGACTCGTTTGACTTTTCTGTTAAGTAGTTTGACCCGACAATTGACCAAGTAAAAGTGGTAATTAGGAGGTGCCCTTTTGAGGGTTTAACACCTATCTAATTACGATCACGTAGCCATGTTCGTTGCGAACAATGGCTTGACCATTTATGGTCTAGCTAAAAGTCAAAGCGTTTATCGTAAACGTTTGACTTTTCGGCTCTAAAAGCCAAATAAAATAACTAAGCACGAAAGGAACACTTACAAGTGGTCCTTAGGACTGAAAAGAACTCAAAAGGAGGTTCCAAATATTCAGGATCCTCAGATTTGAGAGAGAGAGAGAGCAAGAACTCAAGAAATGGTGTGAATTTGAATGTGAGAAAAGTTCACCTATTTATAGTTTTCAATGATCCCTAAGATCTTGACATGTGTATGAGGGAGTTATGAGATCATCACATGTGTAATCTGGTTTCATAAATCTGTTAGCAAGCCCCTAGGATGATTAAAATGGTTTTAGAGATCAAGTGGTGAATCAAGGAAGAAGAACTGGCAGCTGAAAGTGAGATTCTGCCAAATTTGAGCCGTCTCCGTGCGCCACAGCAAAAGGGTTATGCTGTGGCGTCGCGCTACCACCCCTTATCTCAGCAAAACAAGTTTTAAACTTGTCATTTTTAGTCCTTGCACCTTTATAAGCTATGTATCTTTTATTTTAGGCACAATGGGCCCTTGTAGTTAGTTTGTAAATGATCTAGGGAGTATAACCAAAGACCGTTAGGTCCAGTTTCGTTAAACGATTACCGAAAACACTAGTTTCTGCTCGTTGACGCTTTCAACCCTTTAATTTGCGAACATGTGCGTTTTAACGCAAAATGGCATAAAAGCCTTTCAAGATCAATAATAAGCATTCCCAAGAGTATGATGGGATATTACGACACTCCAGTTTACTCCAGTTGGCTTAAATGGTTGCTCAAAGGTATAGTTTTAGAGTTTGACGCTTTTGGCCCCTTTAATGCACAACTTGCACGCATTATCATTTTATCGCGTCAAAGCCCTATGTCATCCATATTAGGCATTCTCGAGAGTATTATCAAACATCATGATGCTTTGGGTTCGTTAAATGGTCACTCAGAGGTTAATTTGAACATGTTGACGCTTTTAACCCATCTTCTTGATAATTGCAATTTAAATCGTTTATTTGCATCGAAATTCCACGAAATCATTATCCGACAATCGTGCGAGTATAAAAAGATTCTACAAAGCCTTGGGATTGTTAAAAGGTCATTCAGAGGTAAGAATTAACATGTTGACACTTTTAACCCCTGTGGTTTGTAAATTTTTGGTTTTAAGCACAAACGGCTTCTTGTGTCCGACAATTTATTCAATAAAGAATACGAACATCATATGAGGTCAATCAGAGGCTCAAGTTTGGGATGTTGACATTTTTAGTCCCTCAACATTCAAAGTTTTTGTTTTTGACGAAATTAGTCCTTCATAGTCAACGTTTGACTTTATTAGGGTTTATTACACGTGTCAACACATCATTGGACGTGATTTTACAAGGTGTTACATCCTCACTCCCTTAAAAGAAATCTCGACCTCGAGATTTGTTCAAAAAGATAGGAGTTCTTCTGTCACGTAGTGAATACGACCTCCCATGTATAATCAGGGCTTCTACGGCACCCCGTTTTACCTTAATAATAGGTATATGCTTTCTTTCTGAACTTCTTAACTTGTCGATCCTTATTCGACACTGGTTTAATAACAAACCATAAGTTTTTCGTTAATCTATACTTCAATGTGGTAATGCTATCGACTTAAAAGCTAGACATATCCTGAAATTACCAGTGTGAAACACATTGTGATTACCATCAAGCTTCTCAGGTAAGTTTCAGCTTACAAGCTACCGATCTTGTCATATTCGATTTTTCTCAAGTAGTCCAATATATATAGAGTTTAACTTGACTGTTATATCAAATGTAGCACACCTTTCTAGGGTGGTACCTTCTGTTGAATCTTGTTCCTAATTGAGAACTTAAGAGGTTTGCGACCCTCATTAATATTGATTTTCTGCCAGTTACTGGCAGCTTTCGGATAATCACAGATTCGTATGATTTTATCCGTTAATTCCAGGGTAATTTTAGATCCCGATAATTAGACTTACTAAACTTCTGTCCATCAAATTCCTTATTATACAAGGTCTCCGAAGGGGCAGCCTTGATACTTATATACCAACTATTAATTATAGGAAAGCTTATTCAAGGTGAGATAGTCATTCCAACTACTGCTTAACCCAATCTTTTAATGAATAGCTAACCTCACGGTTAGTTGAACAAATCGATGATCCTGGGCAGCTGATGGCAATTCTCAAATGTTACCTAAGTAGGGTTGCGGTAATTAATGCATAAGCATAATGAACCGTCTTTCTTAATTAATAATACCGGAGCTTTCAGAATTATGATTTAGGCTTTATGAAACCTTCTCTAAAAGCTTATCTAATTGGTTCTTAGTTCTTCCATTTATGAAGAAGACAATAGATGCAGCCCTAAGTGGGATGCTAATCTTAACTCTACTCGCCTCTCAGAAGGTGAATAAGGTAGTTTTATGAAGAAGACAATCGAGATTCACAGAGATGACAGAGATATTCTGAATCTCAGGCTTTAGTTCATCTATCGTTATTCGTGCCATATAAATGACACATTTTTCTTTATGAATGCACGGATGCCTTAATTAGTGACACCTATTTGGGCATTGCTATACAGGACATCTTTTTTGAATACCATTAGCTAACTTTAGTACTATATGACCATTGGAATATCTCAGTGGTTCCGTGCATTAAACCTCCATACTGGCCAGGCATGGAAGCAATCTACGGGATACACTAGGATACGCCAATCCTCATATGGCACTTTTATCAGGCATAATCTGGCATTCGCAGTTGATAGAAATCAATGAGATATCAAAAATAAAATAACATATATTGTCGTACTCCATCTGAAGATTCAAGTACTCCAGATCTTATGAATGACGATTTTCGATAAGAATAGAAGAAATGGTTCCTATGATTTTCGTCGGTAGGTTTTACCTTATACTTAATATCTGGAGTTCTTATGGAAAAATTTTAAAAGTTTGCTATGCTTATGATCTATGAAAGACTTAATAGTTCCTAAATCAAAACAAAATTCTTATCAATTGATTCACGATAAGGGATGTACCTAGTGCCATTATTGATACGAACTACCTCAAGCATTCAACAGAAGGGTTTAGGCGCCTCCATTCTTAGTCTCTCTAAACTTAACTACACCCCTTTTATTTAGATTTCTGGGAGTTATCCTCCTTTCTCCTTTTCTGCCAGTCTCAGCTTTGACTGGTTTATTTCTTAACCCATATAATGTGAGTGGCTGAGATAGATCCATAATGGATTTACAAGAAGCAGGCTTTGAAACCTTAATATGCCCTCTTATTTCCGATGCTAAACCACAAATAATTTATGCATTAAGCTTAGATTTTAGGTTAACCGAATAGGGCACTATTTCAGATAATGAATTAAAGTCTGTCTCATACTGTCGACAGTCTAGAACTTTTATGGTGAGAGTCAGGAAATTCGGATTCCACCTTTTCCATTTCGTTTTGCAGACAACAGGTTTTTCTGATAAGGTCCGTAAACTTGGTCCACCCCACATTGCATGAAGGCATCTTTCTTGTGGACTTTATTAATGTTCTTACCAACTAAGGGCATTGCCCTTAAATGTCTGTGATACATAACTTACAATATCCTTTCCAGCATAACCACTAATACACATAATGGTTTCTATTTCATCCAACAATTTTATGCAATCAATGGCCCCTTTTTCGCCATTGAAGTCTCTTGATTTGCAAGAGACGAAGTACTTTTAAGTACATCCTTTAGAGGAACGGGGCTCCTTGCCATATATGTTTTATTTGGTTTATTCTTCGCATTCGAAGTATGAATAAAGCTCTTCTCATGAGCAGAGGAATGTGTTTTAGAGCAAGTAGCATTCGGCTCTTTGAACCTTTTCATGACCTTTCTCATAGCCTTTCTAACAGCTGCGTCAATCCAAGCTTGGAGTTTAACTCCATTAACACTGAGGTTCATATTTGTTGCATCATTAGCATTTGTCACATCTTTAGTATCGTGACTGTTGTTTGTCTGATCCGAGTTTGCCATACTCGAAGCTTGGTACTAAACATCAATTTAAACAATTGCTTAATTGCATTACAATAGCTAGTCATCTCCCTAACGACCTATCATACATTAGCCATGGTATCATTAAACCATATAGGCTAATAGGTTATGAACATTCCTAATGAATGTTATTTGCATATTTATCAATTACATTTAGCCTAGGTCACAAGAGGACCATCAATGGCATTTAGGGTTTGGATCGAGTCCATTACCTTTTTGACAGGGGATCAACGTCACAACAGTCTTTGTTATGTTGACGATTTTGGATAGCTCAAAGGCTCGCCTCAAGGACTTTTAAAATATGGGACATAAGTTCGTTATGAAGGACATATAAATGTAGCACATAGGCTTGTCACCAAGGACATTAATAGCCATATGGTACGAAGGCCTTGTCGCAAATGACATATAAGATAGGGCACATAAGGCCTGTCACAGAGGACATTAATATATAAGCCACAATCTTATTTGATCAGGGGCTTTACGGTTTGAACATAGTTCTTTACCTTTGGGCAGAGAGTCATAGACTACAACTGTCATTATTTTGAAGGACAATTTATTTTGCCACAAAGGCCAATCCATGGACATCACTAATGGATGTTTATATATATACATATACATATATATATATATTTATCGTATTTGAGGATATTAGTCATGATCTTATCGATCTTATAGACTATAAGGCTTGGGCATTGCCCATCACCTTTGATGGTGAACCATAACGGTCACATTTGTCAATGCCACTAATGGACAATATAGTATATAGCCCGTAGGCAAAACATCACTAAAGGATGTTAAATAATATGATCATCGTATCAGATGATATTAGTCATGATCGCATTCATCACATATAGACTATTAGGCTTGAGCATAGCTCACTACCTTGGACAGGGGATCATAAAGATCACAATGTCAATAATGGACAATGTGTTATAGCTCGTAGGCAAAACATCATTAAGGATGTTAAATAATATGATCATCGTATCAGATGATATTAGTCATGATCGCATTGATCATATAGACTATTGTGCTTGGACATAGTCCAATATCTTTAGACAGGGGGTCATAGACCACAACTGTCGTTGTCTTTTTGGACAACAAGTTTAGCCCGTAGGCACTTCATCACTAACGGATGTTTATATTTTGATCATCACATTGATGATACTTGCTATGATCTAAATCGATTATATAGGTTTTATGTGACAACTGGCACTTTTCCATACAATAATTAGACAGTAATATGTGCTTTAATGACTATGCATGATTTAGTTTACAAGACGAATGAATTTCTGATTACTGTTATATACATACAATGGCATTTCATGTTGCAAGACTTTTATCATTACTACATGCAACAAAAATATAGTTCTATTAATGCACAGAACAGAGATGGCACAGTTATCAGACAAACTAGAAGTACTGACGGGAGTTCAGTACTTAGACATACATGAGGTTAAGACACAAAATAAGCCCCAGGACCAAGTGTTACACTAGTATAGTGTGTAGGAAAGTAGGGATTACAAAACTGCCTTCCTAGTGATGACCTAGGTGCCGGAAAGTGCCAGAAACACACTAAAACTGCAAAATTCTGCAGAAAATAAATAAAATCAGCAAAAATTCAGCTTTTAACAACTAAATATAATGCAGAATTATGATCTAATGGTCCTGAATGCTTTCCTAAGGGCCGGGAATCGAAACTGTCATGAAATACAACATAAAGCACACTAAACTGCGCAATTTAGCACTTTAACGAACAGTAACGAAACGAACAACCGGACACTACCCGAAACATCAAATTTTTACTAGAAGCACTGTTTTTATGTTACGAATGCTAGTTATGGTCACCAAACAACATAAAACATCTTATAAACACCATAACATATAAACACTAACTAAGTCCCTTAAAACCCAACTAACTTAACTAACTAAAGGTTACAACCTAACTAGCACCCCCCCCCCCCCCCCCAAACCGGTTACAAACATGGGTCCCACCCCATGATTTTATTTCATTTGTTTATTAGATTTGTCACTTGCTTTTGAAACATAATAACCACAAAATAAGAAAATTGTTGGAAGAACTTTCTATAAAACTATAAGACTATAACATAAATCTTCATCATCTTCCAACACCCAAAACTCCCTCTTCTCTCCTCCATGGCTACGGCCCAAACCTCACACACATCAACACCCATTTTCATTCCATTTCAATCCATTCTAAGGTGATAATAAGGTGTAAGAAGCAAAGTTAGGAAGTGTGGAAGCCTTGGAGATTGAAGGACCTTCACCATTTGCTTTTAACCACCTATTTTCCTCATCATCTTCATACTTGTTCATCCCTAGCCTTGTGCTAGTAGTAAGACTCTTGTGATCTCATTTTACTTCATATTATGTTGGTTAAAAGATGATATAAGTTGCTAAACATAAAGATCATGAAGAAACATAAGCATAAACATGAACATAAAGCTCTAAAACATGAAGATCAAGTTGTTTTAAGTGTATGTAGTATACTTGAATGTTAATTTCTTGTGTTTATGATGTTGATCATCATAAGAACCTTGCTAGATGATGATTAAACACATGATCTAGCAAGTGTAAGGATAGATCTTGAGAAAATCATAATGATCATCCTCTATGTAAACATGAACTTGAACAATGAAGTTGTTTTTATGAATAATGAAGTATGAAACATGTTATAAGACTTGTAGAATGATAATTTCAAAGATAGGTTTCTCAAGAAACTAAGTTAAAATACAAGATTTACATAAACTTGCTTCTTAAAGAAATTAACCACATTTTTAGTGGTCAATCAAGTGTAGAATAGATATCTAACAAGAAAAGTTCAAGAAGAAATAATTTTAGAAAATCACTTTACAAGTTTTGAAGATCTAAATCTTTCATGAATGATATTTTTAAATAAATAACCACACTTTAAAGGGTAACTAAGCTTACTAAATACTCTAGTAAGTTACTACAAATTTTTGTGAAATTTCAAGTTCATGAAGTAGTAGATTATACTTGTTTTTGGCAAGATCGGTAAGTGTAGATTGTATATTGTTGATGGTGAATTGATTGTGTTGATTTTACAAAAGAAAATGATATACCTTGATGGTAGGGAAACCTCTATTTTTAGGGGAAACTATGGCAAAATGTTTCTAAATATTAAACACTTAGAAAAATATTTCCAAATAAATATTTACAAGTGTATTTTGAAACCATGGATTTTTCACATAAAAGTTTGCCATAATTTTTGTTACAAAATATAAATATTGGAGGTTGGTTTTTATAAATAAAAGTGAGTAAATGTGTAATTAGGAAATATATATTTAGAAGTCACCATGTGTGTGATTATTTGTATACTTTGTGTATTAGTTATATTATTTTAGGACATGGAATAATATAACTCATCAAAATACCCAAAAATTACAATCCAAAATATTCCAAAATTCCAAGAATACGAACATACAAGTTATACACAAAATATTGGTGAAACCGAACTAAGGAATGTAACTTACAAAATACTCCGGAAATAATATTCATGTGTATATTTTGGTAAATAATATTTTAGACACCAAAGGAAACAAAAATATGATTTTTACAATTATTACAAAGTTACATCATATTTTGACAAGAGGAAAATATATTATTTTGGATGAATAAAAATATATATATTTTTCATGGAATTACTAGAAGATGTGATATTTTTGGGAGAAATATATATTTCTTAAACAAACATGAAATACAATATTTTTGAGGTGAAAGATATATTTTCTCAAATAAATATGAAATATATCATTTTTGAGAAAAACAAGTTTATATATATATATTTTCTAAGTTAGACTTGAAAATATATTCTTTTTGAAACTTATATGAAAATACAAATATTTTTTGCCAAAGGAGAATTATAAATAATATTTCTTAAAGTATATATTTTGGAAATATATATTGGTGAGCTTTTATTAGAAATAATATTCCGGAAAAATTGATACAAAATTTAATATATGAATACTTAACAATTACAAGAACATACGTATTCTCGTACGTATAAATATACTCCGGAATACGACACCGATACATGGCAAAAATACACAAGTATAAGAGTAAAAATACAAATACGCCCATCCTTGGGAATGAAATATATGTATAAGTACTTGAAAAGTAACGAGTTAAATTATATTGTTTTAACAATTATTCTAAAATTTAATAAATATAATTTAAGTTAAAATATTTATTATTTTAACAAATAATTATATAATTTGGAATAATATTAAGGACACAAAGAAACGTAACTCAAAGACACAAATTAATACTAAGTAAAAGCATGACCCGCTCGTCTAATAAACCGTAGTACGTTGTAGGTAGTCGTGCACACTAGTAGCAGCTTGAGTTACGTCGGATTGAAGAACACCGAAACGTGAGTTCATGTCCCCCTTTTCTCTTAACTGTTTTTGGTTTTATAACTCTCGGGGGTGGAATACATGTTATGAATGTTTAAACGGTATGAATTGACTATGAAGTGAACTATTAGATCATGTGAGCATAGATTAAATTTGAAATGCCATTAATTCTTAATTAGGGACGAAGGTTAGATCTAACGGGTACGGCCGAACCCCACTCATGGTACTTATGTGACCACTTGAGTGCTTCGGTGTCCCGGTCGAGGTAAATCGACAATGGTCAAGGTAAATTGACATAGTCAGGGTAAATTGACATAGTCAAGGTAAATTGACATAGTCGAAGGGGAATTCGACATAGTCGAGGGAATCGATGAGGGTATAAGCCTACTCATTGTGAGTGCTCCCTATGTCTTCACATGCTTTAATGTCCTTGTAAAACATTAATTTAATATGTTCATAAATGCTTTTCATACCTGTTATCAAAGGAGTCTCTTAAAAGTTACAAGCTTTTCAGTACTCAAACAAAACGCATGAACTCGCTCAACTTTTGTTGATGTTTTCCAAAATTACATGTATTTCAGGTAACAAGTTGGATCTTGGGCGCATGTGTTGTTTCTAGAAGTAGATTCCAAGTTTAGATGTCATCCACTTTTGTTGATCTGTAACTTAGTCGAAGGTTGTGCTGTTTGAAACTTAAATAAATGGTGTTTGTAATACTTTAAACTTAATGAATGGATGAACATCGTTTTGATCATATAGTTGTTTATTATAATTGAATGCAATGGTATTAAATAAGTCACACATCATACGCTTCCGCAAAAGTCAGGGTATGACATTTTAAGGCTTGGACGTAGTCCAAATACCTTGACGGCTGGTGTGGTCTCTCAAGTCATGCTGCCAGGAGTGTTAACATGTTCTTAGATGTTAACAATGATTAATTTGTCTTAATGGTTACACAATATTACCATGATCACATTGATCATTTAGGTTTGGAGGCTTGAACATAGTTCACCACCTCTGGATAGAAGGGGTATCTCCCTTAACTATCATAGTAGAAGGAATAATCATCCTTAACTACCAAAAGTTTTGGCCAACTAATGTGGACTTGCCACTTGGCAGGGGTAAACCATTAAGAATATCTTTTGAGATTATTTAGCAGATCGATAAAGTTCGAATAAAATTGATACTATTGTTTGATAAATGACGAAATGAATACCTATATAAAATTTTCAAAGTTTTCCATAAAACAATTAGGAAGTTTACAACAGTGCCTTAATCAGGACGTTTAGTATTTATTTGTTCACAGAGGACTAAAAGAAAACTATAAGTCCGTTTGGGGACTATTAAAAGATTATAAGTCCTTATGGGGACTATTAAAACATTGTAAGTCCGTATGGGGACTATTAAAATATGATAAGTCCATATGGGGAATATTAAAATATTATAAGTCCATATGGGGACTATATTGAAACAGTTTGCCCACGAAGGGTCTATAATGAAATGTCATGTCCGCTAAGGGTCTATTTCGAAATAGTATATCCCAAAAGGGATTTTAATAAAACAATATGTACACAAAAGGACTACATTGATACAGCGTGCGCACTCAAGGGCTTTGCTAAATAGATGTCCTCACAGGGACTCAAATCGTAAGATATGTTCATATAAGGATTATAATAATAAACAAATGTCCATACTGGGACTATATAGAAGAGATAGGTCCTTATTGGGACTTTGAAGCAATACCTGTCTAAACAGGGACGAAAGGGAAAATATAAGTCCGTTTAGGGACTATAAGATATGTCAATCATTGGGACAATAGTAAAACGATATGTCCCCGAAAGGACTGTTATGAATTATTATGCCAGTGGAAGGACTATAATGTAGTATAATGTCCATGAGAGGACTATTTTGAAATACCAAGTCCACGAAGGGACTATTTAAATAGTGTATCCACAAAAGGGATTTTATTAAAATCACTTGTCCATGAAAGGACTATATTGAAATAGCATGCCCACCGAGGGACTTTATTGAAATATAATGTCCACAAAAAGACTATATTGAAATATATTGTCCAAGAAGGGGCTGTTTTGAAATATAATGTCCTCTAAGGGACTATGATAAACATACATATATACGAAGTCTTATCAGGAGACGTAGGTCCATAAGGACTATGATGAGATAATGTGTCCACAAAGGACTTTAGTAATCAAATGCCCATACAGGAACTTAAAGGTAAAAATTTAAATGTGATGGAAGAAGGTTTCTAATGTCTTCCTTGCTTTATTCTGATTGTTTCTTCTTCTTTATTTATTGTGCGCGGTAGCGAATCTGAAGATTTTAGTGAATAAAGTAAATATTTCAAATCAGGATCCATTGTAGAAGTAGAATCCAAGGATTCAATGATTAAAGAAATGACATGGATCACGGATTAGGTTTTGACTTGTATAGTCTAAGTCTGAAATTCCAAAATTCGAAGGTAAGAAATAGGGATTAGTAACATCCACATGTATCATCTTCAATGTGGGAGCCTCAGGGACCTTCTGGTATGGACTCCGTAGTCTGGTTAAGGGTTTAAACAAGTTTGGGTTTGGAAATATGTCCATAAAGGTCTTCCACCAAACCGGCCGCACGCCCATTCTAGCTGTGGTATGAAGCTCAACATTTCTTGGCCTCGAACGGGAAGAATCTCCATTAACGGCTTCTTTGCTTGGCGACATATTTAAAACACATAAAATCGAAAACAATGTTTACTTAATAGGGATGAGAGCATTTCTATGTTAAGTCTAGACTCAGAAAATCTAAGGAAGATGCTACTGTGTCATTTGAGATTAAACACTAAAGGCTAGTGTTTAATTCACTCAAACGTTGGCTCTGATACCAACCTGTCACCCCCGATATTTACAGCTCAGCCCGGTGGGCCCGATGGGGAGTATCGTGACGTAAGATTGATATCGTCATAGTCAAACATACACATAATAACACAGCGGAAGTCTTGTAATATAAAATATTATTACAAACCCAATGTATGAAAATAGCGAAAGGATAATTACATACGAGCTTGAACATTTAATCCACAGGCGGATCTAAATAAAATGTACAAAATGAAGTTTAGCAGACTTTAGGGCATCCAAAGGATTTGCAAGATCCTTTATTAATACCAAGCAGCTCCCAGCCTATTTGCGTATAGTACCTGTCACTTAATCTTTTGAAAATACGTCAGTTTACACTGGTAAATACAATTAACTAACACATTTGAAAATGTTTATGAAAATTGGTTTAGGTGCACAAGGCACGAAAATATTTTATGAAAATTTATCTAAATGCACAAGACACAAATATTCTTTATAACTTGGGACAATTATATTAATAACAATCTTGTATCAGATTTACATGTTTTCCAACATTCAGAGCCGGTATTAAATAAACCGAACAACATTAAACAACACACCACGAATATAAACTGACGGAAGGTTATCCCCAGCAAATGAGTATATCTTTTACATACGCAACTGACAGGTGTATGCCTACACCCCGTGCTTAAGTCGTGGCCATTTACGCTTCTTAAATGAGCCAAGGATATCCAGGACACGGTCGTTAACCCATAATGTTATTTGTTATCAAGCAATACTGATTAAAACGGGATTATGAAATTTAACCATATCCGATTAAAAGGTTTCTACACCCGACCAAGCGGTAATAATTTACCGTATCCCAAGCCCGTATAAGGGAAAATAAGTTAAAAGTATTTA
Organism: Helianthus tuberosus; assembly: GCA_030545235.1. Classification (NCBI taxonomy): domain Eukaryota; kingdom Viridiplantae; phylum Streptophyta; class Magnoliopsida; order Asterales; family Asteraceae; genus Helianthus; species Helianthus tuberosus. The sequence goes on from CM060358.1 coordinate 6,832,019, forward strand.
CCTGAGCTACTTCTCAATTTACAGCAAGATTTATATAACTTAGCCGTATCCAATCTAATTAAATGCAGATCGCTTTTACCAGGAGGCTCTAGTCTGGAATGATGGTAATATATATAACCAATTTAGAATGCTAACGAGTCTTATTTAGGTCATAGACCTAGACCGGCTAACTTAAGTATTTGAAACGGTACGATACGCTAGATTAAGCGATGACCGGAATAAAATGTAATTTAGACCCAACAAGTATGAAGACTTGTATAATATGGGTAAACTAAATACATTCTGGATTTTGAAGTAAAAATGATAAGGTTTGACCCGTTTTGGCTAATTTATGCAAACTAGTTACATAAATCGTACCGAACGCGTATAAGCATAACGGGTAACCGGATAAGTCAAGTACAAGTTCCGTAAGTTATTATGCTTAAAATATGTTGTGATATCAGTAGGATATCTTACATTATGCCCAAAACGAATTTAAAACCAATTTAAGACCTGTAAGGGTATTTTGGTCATTTTAAAGTTTATAAAAGAGGTTAAATAGCAATCTGAGGTTCTGGTCTAAAATATACAGTAAAAATAATAATTTTATCAAGTTAGATCAGTAAGATATCATACATATGTGAGGTTTATAATTTATGGCCAAACTATGCACCGTAGGGGCATTTTGGTCATTTCACATATGCTTTTAAGGTCAAATTTGGAAATCTGAGTTCAAGACTTATACTTACTGTTTAAGTATAAAAATTTATTTATAAGATCAGTAGGTAACAAGTCTTAGGCGTTAAATATGGTTTTAAACCATACTATGCGCCTAATTAGCGTGAAAGTCGGTAATTGACGGTATTCAAGATGTTTATAAAATTCTAAAGTTTTGATCAGTTTCTAATGCTTAAAATATTTTATTTAACATATGATATCAGTAGGAAAAGGTTTGGTATGCAAATCATATGTTAAACTCATTTTATTAACAAAAAGGGCATTACCGTCATTTACCGAATTTATACTAGAACTCAATGTTATGGTCAGTATAAAATTTGACAAAAATTTCTAAAAATCCCTAATTATTATATCATAACAGTGGGTAGCAAGTTTGGTGTCAAAAGTTGGGTTTAAATATGATTTATGCCAAAAATGCCATTTAATTTACAAAAAGCTTTTGTTTTACGATATCTTGCATAACTTTTATTTCAGACCAGAAACTGATGTCAAATTTTTAGGACATACTTATATATTAGTAATAAAGCTTTTTGTCCTCTCACATTTTCAAAAATCTCGTTTTTATAATATAAGGGCAAAATGGTTAACTTTTAAGCATTTAACGGAAACATGTAAATGATTCAGATTTCTAAGGGACCATGTAGTATAACTTCACAGGGTTATATTAACATATAATATGGTCACAAAAGAACCCTAAGACATAACTATACTATGCTAATTCGGGTTAGAACTGAAAGTCAAAGCAAAAGTCTACTTTTGCGACTTTCGGTTGCGAACCAAGCCTAATACTCAGAATTGTTGGGTTCAACATGCCTAAACATGTTCTTATATTATTTACCAAGTTGTTTAAGCGATAAAGTGCAATTTATAGCTTCTACATTATCAGATGTGATTTATTTTACAAAAACTGACTCGTTTGACTTTTCTGTTAAGTAGTTTGACCCGACAATTGACCAAGTAAAAGTGGTAATTAGGAGGTGCCCTTTTGAGGGTTTAACACCTACCTAATTACGATCACGTAGCCATATTCATTGCGAACAATGGCTTGACCATTTATGGTCTAGCTAAAAGTCAAAGCGTTTATCATAAACGTTTGACTTTTCGGCTCTAAAAGCCAAATAAAATAACTAAGCACAAAAGGAACACTTACAAGTGGTCCTTAGGACTGAAAAGAACTCAAAAGGAGGTTCCAAATGTTCAGGATCCTCAGATTTGAGAGAGAGAGAGAGAGAGAGAGAGAGAGAGAGAGAACTCAAGAAATGGTGTGAATTTGAATGTGAGAAAAGTTCACCTATTTATAGTTTTCAATGATCCCTAAGATCTTGCCATGTGTATGAGGGAGTTATGAGATCATCACAGGTGTAATCTGGTTTCATAAATCTGTTAGCAAGCCCCTAGGATGATTAAAATGGTTTTAGAGATCAAGTGGTGAATCAAGGAAGAAGAACTGGCAGCTGGAAGTGAGATTCTGCCAAATTTGAGCCGTCGCCGCGCGCCACAGCAAAAGGGGTATGCTGTGGCGTCGCGCTACCACCCCTTATCTCAGCAAAACAAGTTTTAAACTTGTCATTTTTAGTCCCTGCACCTTTATAAGCTATGTATCTTTTATTTTAGGCACAATGGGCCCTTGTAGTTAGTTTGTTATGATCTAGGGAGTATAACCAAACACCGTTGGGTCTGGTTTCGTTAAACGATTACCGAAAACACTAGTTTCTGCTTGTTGACGCTTTCAACCCTTTAATTTTGCGAACTTGTGCGTTTTAACGCGAAATGGCATAAAAGCCTTTCAAGATCAATAATAAGCATTCCCAAGAGTATGATGAGATATTACGACACTCTAGTTTACTCCAGTTCGCTTAAATGGTTGCTCAAAGGTATAGTTTTAGAGTTTGACGCTTTTGGCCCCTTTAATGCACAACTTGCACGCATTTTCATTTTATCGCATCAAAGCCCTATGTCATCCATATTAGGCATTCTCGAGAGTATTATCAAACATCATGATGCTTCGGGTTCGTTAAAAGGTCACTCACAGGTTAATTTGAACATGTTGACGCTTTTAACCCATCTTCTTGATAATTGCAATTTAAATCGTTTATTTGCATTGAAATTCCACGAAATCATTATCCGACAATCGTGCGAGTATAAAAAGATTCTACAAAGCCTCGGGATTGTTAAAAGGTCATTCAGAGATAAGAATTAACATGTTGACACTTTTAACCCTCGTGGTTTGTAAATTTTTGGTTTTAAGCACAAACGGCTTCTTGTGTCCGACAATTTATTCAATAAAGAATACGAACATCATATGAGGTCAATCAGAGGCTCAAGTTTGGCATGTTGACATTTTTAGTCCCTCAACGTTCAAAGTTTTTGTTTTTGACGAAATTAGTCCTTCATAGTCAACGTTTGACTTTATTAGGGTTTATTACACGTGTCAACACATCATTGGGCGTCATTTTACAAGGTGTTACAGTCATGTTAAATACACTGGCTCGGAGCTCAAATGCTGGGGGCAACAACCTTGCACCAGTCAATGAAAATAGCATTTAAGAAAAGATATCTTTGCAGCCAATGTTTTTTTTTTGTTAATGATTTTGGAAAGAAAAAAAACGCAAAATTAATGGTTTGTTTAGATAAATGGGTTACACCGGTCATGTTCATGTTACACAATATTAATGAGGGGCGGATCTGTGTGGCAGCCAGAGGTTGCCCGGGATACCGCTCAACTTTCTTCGCGAAATGTAAAAAAAAAATTTGGTTTCTCGGTTTTATGTATTCGGATATCCCTGAACAAATATTGGGATACCCTTAAATATTATATTAGGAAGAGATGGGAAAGAAAAATGAAATATTTTGAAGAGTGAGAACTCTGGCCGAGTTGCAGAAAGACCAACGAAGAAGATGACTCTTCAGTTTTTATAAATTATAGCCAAAAGATAAGGGTTATTATTTGGGTTTTTGTTTTCTGGAAAGTGGGTTGCAAGCCTGCAACCCATATGGGCTCACGAGCCAATCCTTTTCCGTTTTATCTATTTTTATTTATTGTTTACAATTTACAAATACAAATTAACTTTATCTTACATATTATTATTTAATGTTTATTATCTATTTAGTTTAATTAATCAAACATATTATTTATTGGTTAATCTGTTAGTTTATTACTTTCTTTTATTTTATTCAGAGCTTACTGGTTATAACAATCTTTTATCATAAGTCATCTATTTTTTAAGCTATATAAATACCGGATAACACTTTTCGTGGTATAATGCTTTATTTTTGAGATTATTTAGTATTAAAAAACCTCAAACGCTTTAACAAATATACTAAATTAAAATTCGTGATGAATTGTTAGTACATATCAGAAAATACAAAAACTTAGGGTAGGACCTGACCCGTGCTGGAAATATTTGTGTTCGCTTGTATGAAATTGAAACATCAAAGAGTGACTTCATGCAAATAAAATCATGTATCCGTCAATGAATGTACAGTAAAATTTGCTCCGTTTTATGAATGTACGGTAAAAAAAAGAATTGGAACACCCCTGAAATTTTCTTCTAGTTTCGTCACCGATATTATCTGAGATTAAAGTTATGCATGTCTTTTATACAAATAAATATACGAGTCATGTTCGTGTTCAAAATTCAACCTGTCAACCCGAAACCTAAAGCATGCCAATTACTTGACACGATTGACACTATGAAAGTTATAGACAACTTGTAGGTTGAAGTAATCCAGAAGCAGTGCCGGCAGCATACGAGCAAGAGGAATTCGCTGGTTGACCTCCAAATTTAAGGTCAACATCCTTTAACACAATTCCACTACATGGATTCCCCTTGCTGCAATCAAACTTCACTGCCACGCGTGTTGCTGATGTTCCATGCACATTTTCGTACATCACGTTGCTGATCTTTACTCCTGAAGCTTCATTCGGACAGTTGTTATTATTGGGACAGTAATTCCCGTCTATTATGATCGGGAACTGAACGTTCATCATGGTTGCTCCCTTGAAATAAACACCGTTAACGAACCCATTGCTATTCCTTGCCCATGCTTTTATCCTCAGACCGTTCGTTGTACCTACGAATGTGGTAGTTTTTACGGTTACATTCTTGACACCTGGTTCGTTCAGTTCCCATCCTAGACTCCCAATGCTGCATCCACAACAAATGTATATATAATTAGCAGGTCATATATGTATATAGTAATATGTGTGTAGGTGTGTGTTTATATATTTAAGGAATTTATGTCTTTAATTAAGTGTACCTTATATGATAATATAACCGATTGTACACGACTTACACTTGTGTAGGTTATATATCAACCGAAAGTTCATACACACACACACACATACATGGCCACCAAAATAACATGCTTAATTATGCAAATAACGTGCGTAATCAGGGTTAACACAACCCATGTGTAATTATGTAAAAACCGTGTGTAATTATGTATTATAACTTGCGTATTTTAAAAATGAACATGCGTGATTTACTTCGCACCATCACACATTAAGGGGCTATTTTACGTTAACCTTCCCCTATATATATTGTATTTCAGGAGAGACGAATAAAGATTGCCTTTCTATCATTTTTTTTTTAATTTTAAAGATGGAAAAAAAAATAAAGAATTTACTTTGTTACGCCTGTTCTTGCAATATTTAGTGTTCTAGGTAAACCCTCCCTAAATGTGGGTGTATATATAAGGAATGCTTGTGTCAGTTAAATGTACCTTATGCCATGACCCGGTCCGCAAACCACCTTTTCTATCCAGATATTAGAGTTTCCTGGGCCCATTGAGACGCAGTCGTCACCTGTTGAGATCTTAGAACTCAAAATGGTGATTCCTGTGGATAATGCCAAATGAATTCCATCTGTGTTCGGGCTGAGCCCAGGTGCCAAGATGCTCACTCCTTGTATTTTCGCGTTCTTGCAACCATAGAGCAGAATGTGAAACATTTGGCTGTTTAATGACCTTAGTTTGCTGATCACTATATTTTGGGAATGGTAGATACCAAGTGTCTGCAACAAATACATGTTCATAAATCATAATTATAATTTCATGATAGAAAAAGAAGAAATGCACTTATAAAAACATGCGATTCACATACGCCTTTTGATAATTTGATCACATGGCTTAGGAAACGCATACAAATTGTATATTTGTCGAAGTGTATGGTCTTACCGTAGACCCTTGAGGACATGCTTTTCCAGCTAATTTGCAGGCCCATAGAGAAGATCCTTGAGCATCAAGCGTTCCACCATTTATGGTAACATTCTTAACAATGTAGAACTTGATCCAGACTTGCGCGTCGCCAATAGCATTATAACTAGATGGTGCCACCAAGGTACCATCTATGTTAAATGTGATGGCTCGGCTCTTACATGCTTGACCAGAGAATGTAAGCGCCGAGGCAATCAAGTACCTCCCAGCAGGTACATAGATTACGGCGGGGCTAGTAGAGTTACATGACAGATTCCATGCTTTCATGAACGCGTTCTTTGAGTCTGAGCGGCCGTCAGGTTTGGCTCCAAAACTTGTGACGTTGTACGTAACCCTTGCGGATGATAACTGAAAAACTAGAGAAAGCAAGACCAGGATGTGTTTGATGACCATGATAACTATATGTGTATCTCTCTATACTTTGAAGTAGTTACTTAATTAGTTTTGTATGTTATGTACATCTTGATTTGGTTATTTATAGTTTTTTTTTTTGAATGGCGGGGTTATAGTTATAGTTAAGAACATAATATAGGTTGAGGTACTCAATGGTGCAATCATGAGGGTTTGCATTATTGATAATGATTGATAAGAACTAGTCCGTATGCATAGGAGTACGAACTGATAGAATGTCAAATGGGTGGCAACTTGAAAGGAATATTAATCATGTAACACTAATTAATATAATATGTTTCAAACAAGTCTTTTCATATTTACAGTTGTATTTAGGGGAGTGGGGGTGGTCACTAGTGATAGAATTCCATCACTCACAAGCATCCAATCAAGTTTCGCCATGTCATTAACCAATTTTTCATCACTCACAACCTTTTTTAGTGGCAATGGTCATCACTCACCACCACACCCAACAATTTCCCCCAACCAACAATTGCTCTCACAAAATCAAATCATCAAGCGTTGATTTTTACATGTGTTATACTCTGCAGCCATTTCCACGCATTATAAAATGATGGTGGCGGTGGGAATTGTTTGTTTTCCACGCGTTATACTTTGCCTATCACGGAGTAAATTACTCCACCCCGCCTCCCCTTAGTTCCCTTAGTTTTTTTTTAATAAAAGGGACTTTAATAAGGGAAAATTATGTTGTGCAGGAATTAAAAATTGTTTGAGATTGGTGGGTTGAACCGATAAACTCAAACACGACCCATATAGTTATTCGTGTCAAAGTTACCAATCTCAATCCGAACACACTTAAAAAGTGTGCAACTCTACCGCGTAATCCATTTATCTAAACAAGTCAAACGGATTTATGTGTTGTAAAGGAGTTGTAATAAACGAGTCATTAACAATTAACGAGTTGACATGTATCCTTATAAAATTATAAATTTTAAACGGGTTGGTGGGTAATGCTTCTACCTGAACACGAGTTATTTTTTTTAAACATGTAAAACAGTTTGGCCTGAACACCATTTGTTTATTAAACGTGTTAGATTTGACAATTTAAAACCTGTTGTGTTTTAAGTATTGTCATATTTAGACCAAAAGGCATGGAAATATATTTAGTTTTCTGCCTATTATTATTATTATTATTATTATTATTATTATTATTATTATTATTATTATTATTATTAGAGTTAACTGCCATTTTCGTCCCTGTAGTTTGGTCACTTTGGCCATTTCAGTCCATTTTTCAAAAATGCGCCATTTTCGTCCCCCACGTTCTGGAAAGGTGCCATTTCAGTCCAAAAATCATAACCCAGTTAAGTCAGTTTGTAAATAAGGACTGATTGTGTAAATTTGTAACATAAAGGACTGATTGTGTAAATTTGAAAAATGGACTGAAATGGCAGTTAACACCACCACCACTAGCCCTGCCACCACCACCACTCCGCTGCCACCACCGCCACCACAGCCACCACCGCCACCACAGCCACCACCGCCACCACAGCCACTGCCACCACCACCAATCCGCTGCCACCACAGCCACCACTAGCCCTGCCACCACCACCAATCCGCTGCCACCACCACCGCTACCACCGCCACCACAGCCACAGCCACTGCCACCACCACCACCACCACCGCCACCACAGCCAATCCATCCATCATTGTTCATCAACAGTCACCGTTCGGAGTTCATAAAAACCGAAACGAAAAGCTTGCGGGTTACGGGGACGTCTTCGTCTTCTCCGGTCGTCTTCTCCGATGAACTCCGAACTCCGGCGAGTTGCAGAAATGAGCAGGCGCCTGCGTGGTGGTGGTGGTGGTTTAGCGTTTCTTTTTTTTGTCATAAAGACATTCATAAACAATATCCCGCCGCAATGCGCGGGTTAGCGTCAACTCGTTAAGTACAAAAGTCTTAATTTTTAAAGACAAATGACAACGCATCATATTGAGTATAAAAATACAGGACGAAATTTGCAATTTATTCTTAGGTTTTACAACACTCAATATATCAAATGTATACTCTCATCAATTAAACAAAAAAATAACATAAACAAACAGAGTTTGTGGTTACTGAACAGTCGCGACTGTTTATCTTCAACGTCCACCTCTGGCTTTATTTGTAAATATTTGTGCTCAAACTTTTCAAGCTCCATCATCGTATTTTCAACATCAAAATATTCAATTTTATCGCTCTCAGGTATTTACTTTTTGTTATTTCTATTTGCATGATCATGTCCAGTCGGTTTGATTCACCTGTAACATATTCATATTGTCCAAACTGCTATTTTATTACATGATTATTAAACATTTGGTAAAAGTAGTTTATAATTGTTTATCTGATTGAGAATGGGAATTGTCAATGTGATTAAAACTGGATTTAAACTTGTTTATGATAGGTATTCTGTCTGATGGAGGGAAGTTCATTCGAGGGCGATTGCGAGTTCTATTCTCCACAAACTATTGTCTTGGTTGGAAGAAAGGGTAATGGGAAAAGCGCAACGGGAAACAATATTCTTGGAACAAAAATATTTAGATCTGAGCGTAGTTCATCTGGTGTAACAACTACTTGTGAGTCGAAATCAACAATATTGAAAGACTGCCGGAAGATAAACGTGATTGATACCCCTGGTATCGATATTAACTATGGTAATCTTTTGTATGATTTATTGCAGTACATAAAATAATGGCAAATTTATCATCTGTTACTAATTTTCTCTATGTGAAGAAACAGAAGCAGAAAGGTTCTTGTGCTGATACTAAATTTACTGAGGGGATTATCAATATGGTTGGGGATGGTCATTTCTGCAACTCGCCGGAGTTCGGAGTTCATCGGAGAAGACGACCGGAGAAGACGAAGACGTCCCCGTAACCCGCAAGCTTTTCGTTTCGGTTTTTATGAACTCCGAACGGTGACTGTTGATGAACAATGATGGATGGATTGGCTGTGGTGGCGGTGGTGGTGGTGGTGGCAGTGGCTGTGGTGGCGGTGGTAGCGGTGGTGGTGGCAGCGGATTGGTGGTGGTGGCAGGGCTAGTGGTGGTGGTGGTGGCAGCGGATTGGTGGTGGTGGCAGGGCTAGTGGTGGTGGCGGTGGCAGTGGCTGTGGTGGCGGTGGTGGCTGTGGTGGCGGTGGTGGCGGTGGTGGCAGCGGAGTGGTGGTGGTGGCAGGGCTAGTGGTGGTGGTGTTAACTGCCATTTCAGTCCACTTTTCAAATTTACACAATCAGTCCTTTATGTTACAAATTTACACAATCAGTCCTTATTTACAAACTGACTTAACTGGGTTATGATTTTTGGACTGAAATGGCACCTTTCCAGAACGTGGGGGACGAAAATGGCGCATTTTTGAAAAATGGACTGAAATGGCCAAAGTGACCAAACCACAGGGACGAAAATGGCAGTTAACTCTTATTATTATTATTACTATTATTATTATTATTATATTATTATTATTAAAACTTATGTTTAAACCTCATTTTAGGATGTTACTAACCTTTTAATATATGTGTAGTGCGATCCAATATAATCATTTACTTCTATATTCACTAATTGTAATGAAATTTTGAACTTGAATTGTAATGTATGTAACTTTAAAAATATACTTGTAAAGTTGGATGGGTTATGTGTCTTCTCATTTTGTGTCTCAGCCTTGGTTTCACTGTATTGTAGAGTTATACTATATGATATAATATAATATATCCTACTACATAATATAATACCAAACCTAAAAAGTATAACCACATATCAAAACTCAAAGCTATGTATATTTTTAAATATAAACTATTAAAAATAGATGATAATGAAACTAGCAATACATTATGATAATGAAACTGGCAATACATTAGTAATGGTAGATTGGTAGGTGATTATATATATTTTTTAATTAAATAAACGGTAGATTGTTAGGTGATTATATATATTTTTTAAGTAAGCTAGTGCATATGATCCCACATGGGTTGGACTTTATAGGAATGTCAACTTCAATAAACTATTCAATCTCTACAAATGCTTCATAATATAATAAGTATATTCTCATTCTTCTAACAAAGATATGGCAATAATCTATGTTTCTCATTCTTCTAACAAAGATATAATAATATTCTATCGTACAGTAATTCAAATATTTTGTAAGGTGCAAGAATTTTTCTATAAAACTAATGATTAAGTTTGTTAACGGTCATAACAGATATTTACAATATTAAATTCTCTAAACTTAACAAATATCATTATCATGTAGTTATTAAAATATAAGTTTTTGAATTATTGGTTGTTACTTGTTAGTCAACTTTTTTTAAAACTTCACAAAAGTATTTGGAAAAATTTTGGGGTGATAATCATGTAAGGATAACAGCTTGAAATTGGTAAACACTCACGTAATGCTTTGTGTAAAATACCCAAACATAACTGCGTAACCCATTTATATAAAGGGGTTACCCGACCTGGCAGATCACGAGTTGTCAAGCTGAAAAGGGGTTGTAATCAAGTTATAAACGGGTTGAACATGGCGTAAATGGATTGCGTATGGTATACACATTGAAAAGTTTAGTTAGTTCAATAACATTGGGTATGTTCGTGACGAATGATATATATTAAAATTATAGAAAGGGTTTGAAAAAATTATGGTTTGCAAATTGTATTAATTTGAAATGTAGCACGAACGACCTCCATTTCAACTTTAGTTGGGGGGGGGGGGGTTAGATAATCATCAAAGTTAGTAGGTTTTTAGTTGACCTTCTGAGTTGATTATTGGGTTTGTTAGGAGTTTCAGTTTTATGGATTAACTCTTGGTTAGATTACTATCATTTTTGTTGCTATCATTTTTAGGATTCTAAGTGTGTAAGACTTAGTGTAATATGGTGTACAAGAGATGGAGTTTTAAGGACTTTTACTAACAAGTCATTATAAGAACTTTTACTGCTCCCACTGACCTTAGAAGTGATTGGAGTGTCGCGCCCCGGTCAAAGATAAATTTATAAGTCTCAAATTACCTCAAACTAATAGCTAGTGATAGTCAGGGGTCAAACCACAAAGAGTCTATGGTTTGTGTCAGATTTTGGTCGATTATCAAATTGGAACAATTTATGAGCTTACTATGATAATATTTTCTTTGTTTGGTTTGTTTGGAAAAGGGTGTCGGATTGGACCGACAAATTTGCTTTTAACTACTAAAAAGAGATTACTTGAACTATTTCAGAAACTGATTTCTTGATTTTAAAACTATAATAGAGAACAAAGTTCACACCCGGTTCGATAATTGCGAAACCTAGGGTTTCTACACGTTTTAAGTTGATTTAGTTGAATATGATGATTAACAAACTTACTGTCACGTGGCTTAGGTGCCGAGAGCTATCAATGTCACAAGAACGGACCTCAATGCACTGTGTTACCAAGAACATGTAAATTCTAACCTATGACAAGGCATAATTGCACATAAACATTTCGCAAAGTCAAATTTAACATTCACTCGACAATCACGAACTCAATACAAATGTAAGCCAATTATCACAAGTTACAAATACTAAACTCAATTACTCACAAATCAAAGATAAACACAATGTTCGAAACCCTAGAAAATCTTTCAAAAATCGACACCGGGTGAAACCCGAGAGATTATACACTCATGATTGATGAAATAAGCACACAGGATGAGAAGCACACAAACGAAGGCATCTTGATTGTATCTTGAGTCTTGAAATGATGAAAGTTAGGGTTAGGGTTTGGATGGTGATTGTGGATTGATGGAGAGGTGAGCAATGTGATGGATTGAATGATTGGAATGGTGAGATTAGGGTTTTAATTAGTGGTAGGATGATAAATGGTGATGGCTCAAGGTTGGAGAGAGTTATGTATGATAAAGATCAACAATTAGGCTCCAAGATGATGATATATTGTTTCAAAATTCATAACCCTTGATAACACCTTCAATTTTCGGTCAAAGCTGGTCAATAAACAAAATTCAGCGTCAGTGCTTTAGGCGTCGCTCGGTGACGCGGTAGGTGGATGTCGGCAACGCGACTAGTCTGTCTGACGTCCATAGCTTCTGCCTACGGGCTTCTTCTGACCGACGGAATGCGTCGCTGACGTGATAGGAACATGTCGGCGGCGCTTTTAGCTGGTTTCGTGTTGGTTTTCCTCGTTTCGCGTGTCCAGATGGTCTTAGCTTCATCCCGATGCTCCGTAAAGCTTCCAAATGGCTCTTTAAACTCCTTTAGACTTGAAAAACACAAATCATATCAAAGTAGGCCACTCGATACTGAAACTCATGTAAAAACACAAACTATAGTATGATTAAACAACGAGTTTTTTTAACCACATAACACTTGTCTTTTGCTTACCCTCAAGTAGATCTATTTTTCACTTTCACGTGGGTTGAACAAACACACACATTTCCAATTCTCAAAAATTCAAGATAAGGTCTAATGTCATACCCGGTTCACAATTTTCACATTTAAAAAATGATTCAACAGTTAAACGGATTTCACTATTTTAACACATAAGTTGATTACCCAAGATCAACCCACCCTTAAAACTAGAACGCCATGCACATCCCTCACAATATTCGCTCCACTTGGTTATGTGGCTAAATAATTGATTCTAAAATATACACGTACTATATGTTAATTATGTACAGATGAAAGTGTAGAAATGAAGAAGATTGTTGAGTTGGAAGACTCACATGCTAATACCTAGGGGAACTTCCCGAGATCATTGAAAGATAGCTAAAGGGCCTTCATACATACATATATATATATATATATATATATATATATAAGTGTCCGCTAAAATGAGAACCACCTCGAGTTGTAAGAACCATGAGAACTACTTGATCCGGGGCGAGGTGGACAAAATTTTTTTTTCATAAACGTAGATGCATGTATTATAACAACATTTGTAAAAAAAAATTCAAAAAAAAAAAAATGTCGTGTGTGTAGTTTTGAGCACCACAAGTTTGTGTTTACGGGTACCGTAAATTTTCCGGTTAAATTTACGGTACCCGTAAACACAAACTTGTGGTGCTCAAAACTACACACCCGACATTTTTTTTGAACTTTTTTTTTACAAATGTTGTTATAATACATGCATCTACGTTTATGAAAAAAAAATTTGGTCCACCGCGCCCCGGATCAAGTAGTTCTTACGGTTCTTACAACTCGAGGTGGTTCTCATTTTAGCATTCCCCTCTATATATACATATTATATATATATATATATATATATATATATATATATATATATATATATATATATATATATATATATATATATATAGGGTAGGGTTCCAGCGTGAACAACCTCCCAAGAGTGAACTGCGTGAACAGATCTGGACCCTTGATTTCCTTTTTAGTTGTTAAGGGTAGGATTGTAATTGTATAAAAAATTATATTTAAATCATTATTTAAATATTGAATTAAGTTACTTCTTTCCTTTTTTAAATTCATTATCCACATAATGTGTTATTTCAATTTTAATTTTTATTTCAGATTTCATCACCCGAATTCAAATTTTGATTTTTAAGATCCACGTAACCTTCATATTCAACGATATACACATGTGTACTTGGATATAAATAGAACAGTACACATGTGTACTCAACATCGTACATATGTGTAATTAGCTACATAATACGTACATAGAAACAATACCTGTAAAACTAATTTATATTTAACAAATTACAAGTTCCATAATGTTTTCCAAACCAAACAAAAAAACATATAATTACAAGTTCCAGTTTTGTAAAAACAATAAACCAAACATAATCGAAAAAACAAAAAACATAATCTTTTACAACTACTCGCCACGTTGTATGTTGAATCATCCTTATCGACCTCATACGTGAATCATCCTTATCGACCTTCCATCTCCACTTTTCTCGTTAACGACATCTCCTATAATAGCACAAAAAAACTCAGCAACTAATACTTTGCATAATTCACAAGTGTACATCAACAACTTTACACATTCAATACACAAAAATTATGAGATATCACAAAAACAGACGCCACACACATGTGTACATTGGGTTATAATTAGAGCAAAATCAGAATACACATGTGTACATCGCATTAAAAACAGAGCAAAATTAGAATACACATGTGTACATCGCGTTAAAAAATAGCAAAATCAAAGAATAGAACAAAAAAAAAAAATAACAACTACTTTTGGATCCTAGGTTTAGTTGCAAACAAACAGCTAGCATATGTAAATGCATCAAAGACCCAAAAATTATCACACCACATCATCTATAAGCAGTTTATACAAGTATGTTCTCGACCACTCTCAACCAAGCAAATGGTAACAAATATACATCAAAATTAATGAATACCAATATTCAAACGAAATCTGTTACTGACCAGAAACTATGAACCAAAAAGATGTGCACTGCCACGACTTCTTTTCCGAATCCGAGAACCGAAACGAATCAACACAGAACTCGAACCCACTGAAACTTTGCTGCTGAATCTTCATCTTCACAGCTTCATCATCATCGGAGGAGGAAGAGACGCCGCTACCGCCGCCGCTGTGTACTGTCGCTGATCGCCTGCACCTCGCCGTCGTCATCATCATCACCAGAAGATGATGTCTGGAGTTGTTCGACCGTCGTGCCTCTTTCTTCTTCACTCTCTCAGATCTTCAGAGGGGCTCGGCGAATATGATGATTTTCTCAGATCTTCAGATCTGGTTGATGGAGGTGAGAGAGAAATTTGATGATAAAGAAAGATTGAATAGGAGAGAGAACGAGATTTATGGAATTAGTTTAAAATGGAAATTACACATATACCCTTATTGATTTAATTAAATAGTAACAATTAATCAAATAATTACCATCATGCCATTGACTTAAAATCTCAAGATCCTAAAAATCAAGGGCCCAGATCAGTTCACGCTGGAGAAAATGTTCACGTTTGAACCTAATCCTATATATATATATATATATATATATATATATATATATATATAAATTTATTTATTTATTTATACACACACACACATATAAACTGGTGGGTGATGTACGGACAATGGTGGTGGTGGTTAGGGATGAGCTTTTTTTCCCAAATACCCGTACTGTACCGTACCATACCTGTACCCGTACCAATTTTAGGTATGTGGTACATATATCGGTACTCAATTTTATATAGACCTTTAAAAGTTTTTTTATATTATGTTTTATTTCGTGTTATGGTATTTATAATACTTGTATTGATTTTACCTATACGGTACCCGTATCATATTGGTACTCGTACCAATTCTACATATTTGGCACCCGTACTATATTGGTACTCATGTCAATTTACCTACTTAATACCCCGTACAAGTGCTTAAAAACTATATAAAAACAAAATGGTACCAAAGCGGGTACTGTATCGAAAATACTCGTACCCGTACGGTACCTATATATTTGGTACGGTATTTGGTACCCAGTTTTGTTCAAATTCGGTATCACTATTTTCGGTACCGGTACGGGTATGGGTACGGGTCCGATACCAATCCCATCCCTAGTGGCAGTGGTGGTGGGAGGTGGACGTGGATGATGGGTGGTGGTGGTGGACGAGGGTGGTGGTGGACGGTGGTGATGGTGATGGTGATGGACGGTGGTGGTGTTTAATCCTCTGCAGACCTTAGAAGATCTTAAAAGTGGTTGGTCCAAGTCTGCACCAACAAGAGCTCGCGAAAATGTTTTTTAATGAAACATCTTCGAAAAAACAAACAGTCTGCAGATGGCAATGTCTGCGTGGAACAGACAGAAGAGCCTATGCAGATATTTTTTTAGAAAAACAAACACCATCTTAGAATAAGATGTAGACAAAAAGTAATTATTATTTACGAACACACTAACATTAAAAAATCTGATTAGTGTATAGGAAAACAAAGACTCAACCGAAAACATAACTCAAGACAAATGTTTGACTCTCTTTTTTAAACTTTATGATTAAGAAAGAAATTGTATCTTTAAGATTTAAAAGTTAGCATTTAGGAGAGATACACAGTACAGTGTTTTGACGTGTATACGGTCAACACTGTGCATGGGATAACAAGAATTCATGCGTTAATCGTAATAAATAGGGTTATTGGATTTTATCACCCCTAACTATTAGCTATTGGCCACTGCCACCCCAAACTATTACTTTGACGCCCGCCACCCCCAACTTAACACTTAGTGTGTCAGTCACCACGCCGTTAACTGATCACTAACTTTTGATCTTGTTACTATACATTTGGGGTGTCCTAAGATCCCTAAAACCTTCCTAAGATCCCTATGACACCCCCAAAAGTATATTAACGGGTTCTAAAGTTAGTGATCAGTTAACGATGTGGTGACAGAACACACTAATTGTAAAGTTAGGGGTGACGGACGTCAAAGTGATAGTTAGGGGTGACAGCAGCCAATATCCAATTGTTTGGGGTGATAAAATCCAATAACCCTAATAAATATGTTTAGAATACTTATGTATTATTGAAAAAGTATGTTTATAAGTTACAGTAACTTTCGGGTCATTAAAACGGCAAGAATCAGCAAGCAGATCAACTTACGCGATTTCAACACGTAGCGCGCGTGTGCGCGACATTTAATGCCATATCAGCAAAATAGTAAGATTTTGAGAAAAAAATAATTATTTTAATTTATAAACTAATTTGTATTGAAATTTACGCGAGAAAACGAGAATTCTGACGCAAGAAGAAGCTGAAACGGAGTTGTGTGCAGACAATGTTGGGCTGAAGAAGGATGAGCTTGGCTGATGGGCTTCAAAGTTCAAACCCACTCCACCAAACCTTAGGTATATAAACCCCTATATACCTCCACATCCTTCATTATTCACAAACACTTTTTCTCTCTGCCTCCTTTCTCTCTAACCTCTCTCTACATTCTCTCTCTAGAACACAAGATCCGTCGACCAGAATCCAGGCACCACAAGGCGAAGTCGTGGCGGCGGCGGCAGCCGACCACGGCGGCTGTCACACCCCGATATTTCCACATATTACCGGTGGGCCCGGTGGGGAGTATCGTGACGTAGTTGATATCATCATAGTCAAATAATCACAATTCAATGCACAACGGAAGTCTAAAGTAAGTATATTACAAACCGATTCAAAAGTAATATCAATATTACAAACGGATTGTAAGATGGATCCACAGGCGGATCTTAAAACAGAAAGATAAACACTGTTCCACAGACTTTAGACGTCTAGAACTTGCAAGATTCCCTATTAACGCCCTGAGCTCCCAGCCAATTACGTACAATACCTGTCACTTAATCTTTTTGGAAAATACGTCAGTTTACACTGGTAAATACAATTAACTGACTCTTTTGAAAATGTTTAAGAAAATTGATTTGAATGCACCAGGCACAAAATATCTTTTATAACTTGGGACAATTATATAAAAATAATCTTGTATACAGATTTATGTTTGTTATACATTCAGGGCTCGATGTTAGAAACCGAGTCAAGATTAACAGACACACCACAAGTATAGGCCCACCAGAGACTGAGATACCGTTTCCCTTAAACAACTGTCAGGTGTATGCCTACACCCCGTGCTTAAGACGTGACCATTTCTTAATAATGATGCCAAGGATATCTGGGACATGGTCATTAACCCCCAAAGGCCTTTATTTCAAACAAGACAGATTAAAACGGGTTACCTCAATAATTTAACCACAATCCGATTAAACATTCAATACCCGACCAAGCGGTATTATTATAATACCGTATCCTAAGCCCGTATAGGGAAAATAAGTTAAAAGTATTTACCTGAGCTAAAATGTAATTTTATTCTCAGCCGTATATTTAAATCAGCAAGCAAGAGTACCTCTACTGGGGCTCTCAATCTGGAATGAAGGTTTTAATAACCTATTAAATTTCTAACGGTCTTATTTAAGTCTTAACTTAGACCGGTTAGTTTTAAGGAAAGGTTTACGGCTCAAAACGCAAGATTAAATGAAGACCGGATTAGAATGTGATTTAGACCCGACAAGTATGGAGACTTTTAAAATATGGGTAAACTAAACACATTCTGAATTTTAAAGTGAAAATGATAAGGTTTGACCCGTTTTGGTTAATTCATGTAAACTAGTTACATAAACCGTACCGAACGCGTAAATTGCATAACGGGTAACCAAATGATTCATGCACATGTTTCACAAGTTAATATGCCTCAAATATGTTGTGATATCAGTGGGATACCTTCCATTATGCCCAAAACGAATTTAAAGTCAATTTAAGGCCCGAAAGGGCATTTTGGTCATTTTAAAGATTATAAAAGAGGTTAAATGAAAATATGAGGTTCTGGTCTAAAATGATCAGTAAAAATATTTAATTTAATAAGTTATATCAGTAGGGTATTGCATATATGTGAAATTTATTATTTATAACTAAACTATGCACCGTAGGGGCATTTTGGTAATTTCACATAAGCTTTAAAGGTCAAATTTGGAAATCTGAGTTCAAAAATTTTGCTTACTATTAAAGTATAAAAATTTACTTAAAACATCAGTAGGTATTAAGTCTTATATGTTTAAAATAGTTTTAACTCATACTATGCGTTTAAAACGCGTAAAAAGTCGCTTTTAAGCGATTTTCGGGTTATATAAGAAAATCTGAGTTCCTGATCAGTTTATAAAGTTCAAAATACTTTATTTATCATATAAAATTAGTAGCAAAAAGTTTGGTATTAAAATGTTATGTAGAACTCATTTTATTCAAGAAAAGCGTATAACCGACAATTACCGAATCAAAGCAAGAACCCTACGTTATGCTCAGCTTAAAAATAAATAAAAATCTTCAAAAATCCCAAAATATTATATTACATCAGTGGGTAGAATGTTTGGTGTCAAAATTTGGGTTTAAATAGGCTTTATGCCGAAAATGCCATTTAATTAATAAAAAGCTTTCAATTTACGCTGTCGCGCATAATTCTTAATTTAGACCTCAAACTGATGTCAAATTTTTAGGACATGTTTATAAATCAGTAATAAAGGTTTTTATCCTCTCACATTTTCAAAAATCTTGTTTTTACATCAAAAGGGCATAATGGTCAACTTTTAGGCAATTAACGGAAACATGCAATAAACTAGGATTTCTAAGGAACCAAGTTGTATAACCTCAGAGAGTTATACTAACCTATAACATGGTCCTAAAGGAATCCTAAGGAATATCTAAACTAAGCTAAATCGGGTCAGAACTAAAAGTCAAAGCAAAAGTCTACTTTTGCGACTTTCGGTTCTGAACCGAGCCTAAACTCAGAATTTTCTGGTTGAACATGCCTAGACATGTTCAATTAATATTTACCAAGTTATTAAAGTGAAAAAACTGATTTTATTTCCTTTACATTATTAGTTATGAATTTTGTTTAAAAACCGACTCGCTTGACTTTTATTTTAATTACTTTGACCCGACAATTAACTAAGCAAACGTGCCCTTTTGAGGGTTTAATACCTACCTAATTACGATCACGTAGCCATGTTCGTTGCGAACAATGGCTCGATCGTTTAAAAGTCAAAACGTTTATCGCGAATGCTTGACTTTTCGGCTTTAAGAGCCAAACAATTAAACTAAGCACGAAAGGACACTTACAAAGGGTCCAAGCAAGGATGGAATTGATCTAAAATGCTCAGGTATGAAGCATAGAAGCTCCAACTTAGAAAAATTCAAATCAAGTGTGAAATGAGAGCAAGAACAAGTGGGTTTATATAGGATTTCAAGAACCGTTAGGATCGTTTCTCATAACCCGTGTTGGCCCTCCATGTGTGCCCATGGTTTCTAAATACAATGGGGGATGAAAACCAGCTCATGGTATTGAGAATTTTACATAAAAGCCCTTGAAAAATGACCAGAATGCTGAAAATAAGAATCTGCCCAGACCTGGGCGTAGGCTACGACCTGCACAGATCAAACAAACTTTCAGAAGTTGCAGTTTTGGTCCCTGTATGTGTTTAAGCTCATATTTGACCCGTTTATAGCCCGTTAAGCCATTCTCAAGGCTCTACAATGATGTCTAAACATAGGGAACATAAAACATGCTCAAAAATATGTCGGATATCGGTTCGTTTGGTCGTACGGTTGTGTTGATCGGCTAATTACGACGAAACACGAACGGACGCGAAAAATGATCCAAATTACACGACGAATGGAATTTTATCATGCCAATCACTAAAATAAATTATTTTAATGATTACATAAATTTTTGGATGTCCGGATATATTCAGAACGAAAGATATGCGCGAAAATGCAAACTTATGCACTCTTTGACGCTTTTAGTCCCTGTTGATCAAATAAGTTTATTTTTGCGCACCAAACACCTCTAAGCCTATTTATAAGCTATCTAAAGGATATTTAGGGCATGTTTAACTTATGATCATATTCCGAAAGGTTCGATACCATACGAATTGGTATAGTTTTGCAGTTTGACGCAAATAGTCACTCTAATGCGCAAACTTGAGTATATCACCGTTTAATAGCATCGAAGCCTTATTTAATCCATATTAGGAATTCTTGAGAGTATTATAAAACATCATAATGCTTCGGGTTCGAAGAAAGGTCATTCAGAGGTATAATTAAACATATTGACGCTTTTAACCCCTTAAACTTGCAAAGTTGCGCGTAACGTCGCTTAAAGGCATAAAAGCCTTAGATGGCCAATATTTGGCATCCCCGAGAGTATAATCAACCATAATGAAGCTCTCGGTTTGTTAAAAGGTCACTCAGAGGTAAGAATTAACATGTTGACGTTTTTAACCCTTCATCGCGCAAACTTTCAATTAATTACGCAAACGGCTACTTTTGATCAACAAGTGGCTCATATGTGAATAGGAACACCGTGTAACATTATTTGAAGGCTTATACTAAGCATGTTGACACTTTTAGTCCTTTCGCATTCAAAGTTTTTGATTTTTCGAAAAATTAGTCCCTTAAATTCAACGTTTGACTTTATTAAGGTTTATTACACGTGTCAATACATCATTGGACGTGATTTTATGAGGTGTTACATCCTCACCCCCTTAAAAGAAATCTCGACCTCGAGATTTGCTAAAATAATGGAAGTACTTTCTGACGTATTATGATCTTAACCTCCATAGCATATTTGGGGCCTCTCTAAGCACCCAAGGTGTGACACCTGTGTCACTTCAACCATCAAACAAATGCTAAACCAATGAAATATTGTATTTCATGCTTGGGATTTGTAAAAATATGTGTATCGTTTACACATATCAACTCTTGTCCGATTTCAAGCTCTAAATCGCTTTCTGGAAGGTTATACGCGCACTGACGCGTAAATATAACCAGTTTAATCCAACGAACACTCCGGAATAGTGAAATAGTCTTAACATACCTTAAATAACCTTTACATAACTTATATATAAGTTTTGGAAGGTTTGGTGTGGTGAAATCAAGTTTAAATCGCTTACAGGGACTAAAGTTGACAAACTGCGAAAGTATGCCAATTTGAACTGTAACAGACATTCCGGAACATGACCATAAGTTAAACATACCATAAATATCCTTTACATAGCTTAGAAATAGGCTTTGAGGGGTTCGGTATGCTAAAATAAACTTTTGGGTCATTCAGGGACTAAAAGTGTCAAAAAGTGCACAAGTTTGCGTCTTCGTGCATAACTTACGTTCTGAATACATCCGGACATCCAAAAATTTATGTGAGCATGACTATATTATATTTTAGTGTTCGCCATAAGAAAAATCCATTCGTTTCGTCATTTGGATCGTTTTTCGCGCTTGTGCGCATTCCGTCGTAATTAAGCGAACATCGCGTTCGTACGACCAAACGAACCGACATCCGAGATATTTTTGAGCATGTTTTGAGTCCCCTATACTTTAACTTCATTTTAGAGCCTTGAAATGAGGTTAACGGGGTTCAAACGCATCGAAAAAGGCCTTAAAACACCACAGGGACCAAAACTGCCATTTTGGAAACATTTCTGAAATAGAGGGGCAGTGGCGTAGCGCGAGCCCTAAGGGCCTATGCAGTCGCGCTACGCGACTGCCTATGCTGGACAGAAAACATGCAGAAACTCAGTTTTTCGCTTTCGGGACCAGATTCGACGTATTAACAGCTGTTAACAGCTGTTCTCCACTCCTTAATCCCTTGCCACATGTTGATACCCTATGGTGAGTGGCCAATTTAGTCACCATAACATCTCGACAAGTGTACGGATACGATTAAGGCACGATATTCGACAAGCGATCTTAACGGTTCGGGTATAACTATAAATACCCCAACACCCCATTGCTAAACTTACAAGAAACTTGATTTGAGAAACTCTAAGTTGAAACATTTGTTTCATACCTGAGATTTTTGAATCGAGTTTAGCATTCGGGGACCCTTCGTAAGTATTCTTTCGTTCTTTTCCTTATTTTATTGCTTTTCGAGTCCGAAAGTCAAACTTTGTTTGACTTTCAGCGTTGACCAGTAATGGTCAATGCGAAGTTCTTTTGAACTTCGCAACGTGAGTGTAATCACGTTGGTCATAGTCCCTTGGGACTATGCCCACTGATTACCACGCTGTCTAGGGTCGTAGGGTAAGCGATCTAATAAATCGCTTATACCTCGAACCCGACCCAGTTTGGTCGATCATTAGGATCCGACCAAATACATTAGGTGACCCTAGTATAGGGCATAACCTTCCGAGGTTATACCCTATGGTCACATCGTTTAAGTAGTTGTATGATAGGTAGTTTATATGCCTTAGGTAAATTACCAGAATACCCTTTTCATGTATAATTGGTAATTAAGCATATGTAACCTAAACTTTTGTCACATAACTGATTATGTAACATGTTTAGGCATATAACACTTGTCATAGGGCTAGTTAGGCGGTCCGAACGCGTTTCACGCGAACGACGCGTTAAAGTAGCATAAGCTTCCTAAACGGGTCGTAATGGGTCGTAAACAATTATGTTAGGTTTCATTTAGTAAGTAGGCTTTGTTAAACCAAATGACACGAGTCTCTACACTCGTTTGGTTTACAAACCCCAATACTACCCGATCTTCCGATCTAGGTCCGGTTAATTAACGTAGTTATCTATATTAGGTGCCGTTTGATATCCGCGATCTCTAGCATTGTTTGGTTGTTACTCAAGGACTTCTGAGCAATCTCAAGTGAGTACATAGACCCCTCTTTTACTGTTTTCCAAACTGTTTTGGGGTGGAACACATGTGCCTACTTGTTACTTTCATGCTTTCCTGTTTTAACATCATATACTGCTATGTTCGTTAGTACATTATAGTACATGATTTTATGACATTTCATGCTAGGTGTGCCCAATTGTGTGCATTACTTAGTACATCGTTTTACATGACATTTTGACATAGACATTTCGGCATAGACATTTTAACATGATTGACATTTGATCATGCATTTTCCCACAAAACATAACTTTGATTTAAAACCAAGTTTTACTTCAATACTTTGTTTTTGTGCATATGGTTTAGTTGAGACATTTCACTTGCCATACATGACATCTTGACATAGACATTTGACACGGATATTTGACATAGACATTTGACACGGATATTTGACATAGACATTTTGATATGATTTACATCTTGACATGAATACTTTGACATATTACCCAATACATTTGACAATTGATTTAAACATAGACTTCTTACATTGGTTGGTTTGGTTTGATTAAGTGATTAAGTAACGATGCGTGTGTAATATGATACAAACATGGTGGATACGCCGCTGGTACTTCCTATATATAAGTGTTTGTATGGTATTACATATCATGGCGTTATTTGAATCATTTCAGTTTGAGACATAGAACATTTTATACAAATAACATACTTTTCACAAGACATTGATTTATAAACATCTTATCTTATGCAAACATATTTTACTTGGTTATTCATTTAACCTTACATTTATTTATACTTATCATCTGATCTTATCGATTTTCAAATGATTTACAAAGCAAAGCAAATAACAAGGTTCATGACTAAACATTTTCTCAAACATAAGTCATGAAACCTATTTTCACAAAACCTATGTATCTCACATGCATTTTTATGCTGACGTACCTATTTTCACATGTGTTTTTCAGGAGCTGTTGCATAAGATGATCAAGATACACATAGGCAGACTTGGGCTTTAGTGACAATAAAAGATACAAGACTAGTTAATTATGTTGTAGTCTCTTGTTTGTTAAGACATTGTAACACTTTTAATCAATAAAACGAAACTTCAATTGCCATGGATTTGAAACAATTAATTCTGTTACAACACTCCCCGACATTTCCGCCACGTTTTGTATGTTCTACGTGGTCGGGGTGTGACACAAGGTGACCTATATATTAGGTACATGTATCCCTTTGGAGCTTCTTAACCTGTCGATCCTTAGTCGATACGGGTTTCTCATCAAATCATAAATTTTCATTAATCTGCATATCATTATGTGATAATGCGTCTCGACTTATTGGCGAAACATTTCCTTAAATCACTAATGTGGGTCACATTGCGAGCTCCACTAAGCTCCTTAAATAGGTTTTAGCTTATAAGCTATTGACCTTTGATGCATTCGATTTCCTCAAATGATCCTATATATCTAGAGCTTAACTAGCCCGTTGTATAAAAATTTCAGCATACCCTTCTTAGGGCGATACTTCCAATTGGACCTTATTCCTTATTAAGGACTTAAGAGGATTGCGACTTTCATCAATCCTTAATTTTCCGCCGATTACTGGCAACCCACAGATGATTATGGATTTGTATGATCTTATTCGTTATTTCCAAGGCAACTTTCAGATCCTGATAATTGGACTTACCAATCTCCTGTCTAACAATAGATGTTCAACATTCCATCTATACAAGGTCCCCTAAGGAACAGCCTTGATACTTACATAACAACTATTAGTTATAGTATAGCTTATTTAAGGTGATATGGTCTTTCCAACTACTGCTTAAATCAATCTTAAGAGATAGCTAATCCTTACAGTTAGTCGAACAAATCGACGATCCTGGGCAGCTGATGGCGATTCTTAATTGTTGCCTAAATAGGGTTGCGGTAATCATTGTATAAGCAAAATGAACCGTCTTTCTTAATTAATAATACCGAAACTTTAAGAATTCGAATTAGGCTTTAAGAACCTTTATCTTAAAATTTATCTAATTAGGGTTTCGATTCTTCCAATAATGATAGCACTAATCGTCATGGGGATTTCACAATAATGCAGCCCTATGTGGGATGTAAATCTTAACTCTACTTGCCTCTCAGAGATAAACATGGTAGTCCTTGGAGAAGATAATCAAGACACAAGGAGGTTACAGAGATTTTCCAAATCTCAGGCCCCCGGTTCTACTATCATTGCCTGTGTCAGATAAATGACACATTTTCTTTATAAGTCCACGGATTCCTTAATCAGAGACACGTACTTGGACAATTCCTACATTGGATATCTTCTTTGAATACCACTAGCCAACTCTAGTACCATATGACCATCAGGATATCTCAGTGGTTCCATGGATTAAACCTCCATACTGATCAGGCATGGAAGCAATCTATGGAACATATTAAGACACACCAATCCTCATATGGCACTTTTGTCAAGCCGTCTGGTATTCGCAATCGATAGAGATCAAAGAGATATCAGCTACATATGCTGACGTACATCATCTGGAGAGAGGGCACTCTAGAATTTTTACGACTGAAGATTTCTGACGGAACAGAAGAAATGGTTCCTATGATTTTCGTCTGTAAGTTTTACCTTACACTTAACCTCTGGGGTTCTTATGGAAGACTTTAAGAGTTTGCTATACTTATAATCTATGAAGGATTTATTGGTATCCTATTCAAAACAGAACTCTTAGCATTTATTTTACTTCATATTTTATGCTTAGTGGTTCTAACAGGCAGATTTAATAACTTACAAAATTTATTATCCACGAACGACTTACCTGCACCTGAATCAAACAATACCCTTGCATATACAGGAATGTACCGTTTATAACATTGTCATCTCGCATGGCCTCTTTTGAACCCATCTGAAAGACCTTAGCGTTGGTCTTCTTAACTTCTTCAAGCTTCATTGCATATTTTGGGCAATTTGACTTGATATGCCCTTTCTCATTACAGTTGTAACAAGTCGCATCTCTTATCCTCTTGCATTCTAATGTTTTATGCTCACTAGATTTGCAGATCCCACAAGCCCTAGGCTGCGATTGGGATTTTGGTTCGAACCTGCACTTCCCATAATGGCGCTTCTTGCAGGTCTTGCATACAGGTTTCTTGTTGGACTTTTGTTTACCCTTTTTATTAGAACTCTGGGAGTTATCTTCCTACCCTTTCCTTTTTAGTTCATCCTTTGCATTTGAGGTCTTGCATACAAGGTCCTTGCAGGTCTTGCATACAAGGTCCTTCTCGTGAGTAAGGAAGTGTGGTCTTGGATGAGATTTGGAGCAAGTAGCATTGGGCTTCTTGAACTTTTTCACGGCCTTCCTCACAGCTTTTCCAACAACTGCGTCTATCATAGCTTGGAGAACATCTTTGGAAATTCTGAGGTTCACAATTGTAGCATCATTAGCATGTGTCGCATCTTCCATGACACGATCGACGACTGTCTTATCCGAGTTTGTCATACTCGATATTTGGTTCCTAACACCAAATAAAACAATTACTTAGTTGCAATCCAACAACCGCTATTCATCATCCTGATGACCTAACATATGCTAACCATGGTATCATTAAACCATACAGGCTAATATAGTACGAACATTCTCAATGAACGTTATTTAGATATGTATATATATCAATTATACTTAGCCTAGGCCATAGAAGGACCATCAATGGCATTTAAGGTTTGGACCTAGTCTATCACCTTTTTGACAGGGGATCAAAATGCCACATCTGTTTTTACCATATTGATGATTTTTTGATAGCTTGAAAGCTTGTCATAAGGATACTGGAGAAGAGTAATTCCTAATATAACATATCTATCTAAGATTGTTGAAGCAGTCTCTAAAGTATCATCAGCCAATTCCACCTCGCGTTATATGCCTAAAGTCCTAATAGGCGGATACAACAGCTTACAACATTTATTTTCCACAATAGACTTTTCTGCGCCATAATCAAACAATTCTCGCATACACATCATTAATAAGGAAAGGTACCTGTTATGTCGTCATCATTTTGCACCATCTCCTGGGCGTTCATTTGAAAGACCCGAGCATTGGTCTTCTTAGCCTCCTCAGGCTCCTTCTGATTCTTTGGGCAGTTGGTCTTAATGTGCCCCTTTTCGTTGCAACCATAATAGGTTGCGTCCTTCAACTTCTTGCATTCCAAGGTCTTATGCTCCTTGGACTTACAGATTCCACAAGGTAGAGGCTGAGATTCAAATTTGCATTTCCCGAGGTGGTATTTCCTACAGGTTTTGCACTTGGTCTTTTCACCCGACTGCTGGTTGTCCTTCTTAAACCCAGAACTTTTCTTATGATCCGAGTTCCCCTTTTTCCTTTTATCGGAGCGATGAGAATTCTCATCCTCCCTTTTACGCTTTCCATCATCAGAAGCTTTGGCAGCCTTGTTTCTGACCACATCGAGTGTGAGAGATAGTGAAAGATCTGCCGCTGACCTGAATGTAGTAGGTCTCGATGCTTTCACACTTGCCTTGATTTCTGGGGCTAGACCCCCAATAAAGCGAGCTATACGCTTCGGTTCTGGTGTGATCAAGTAAGGAACCAATCGAGACATGGTATTGAAACTTGTAAGATATGCCTGACAATCTAGGTTCTTCATGACCAATGTCAAAAAATCAGTCTCAATTTTCTCAACTTCATGTTGAGGACAGTAATTTTCTTTGATAAGAGCAACAAACTGATCCCATGTCTGATTATACAACGGGATCTTCCCAGTAGCTTGGATTAGTGACCTCCATCAAGCTAGAGCTTCTCCTTTAAAAGATTGTGAAACAAACTTCACAATGTCTTGCTCTGCACATCCACTAATATCAACAACGGTGTCCATCTCATCGAGCCATGTCATGCATTCGATGGTTCCCTTTTCTCCTGTGAAGTCTCTGGGCTTGCAAGAGACAAAATATTTATATGAACAGATTTTAACATGTGGCTCTTGGTTAAGCACCATCTGTCTAGACGGAACACTCCTCTGATTTGATGAGTGATGGACATCGTCCTCCTTTGACTCGTGTGATTTAGAAGGGGGCTTACTACGAGCCACAGATAGAGTCTTAGAGTGTGTACCACTTGATTCATTATACTGTCTGTCAAGAGCTCGAGTAACAGCGTTATCTATTAATGCCTGCAGTTCCGCACCAGTTATATTAACTCTGGTAGTATCATTGTCCTCCCTCGGGTGGCTGTTAACCTCATCTGATCCAGCCATGTAGCTTGATTGCTACATAAATATTGACAATGATTTATTCAGAGGTTATTATGGAATCATCATTTTTAACGATTCATTAACCATGGTAATATAAACCATATTGGTTAATTTGTTAATTATATTAGTCTTTTCATTATAATTTATCCTAGTTATAAAACATTAAGGATATTAAAGTGGCACAACAGGCCTAATCACAAGGACAGTTTTAAATTTATAAGCCATGATTCCAGAGAATCGAGGCATTAAGGTTTGAACATAGTTCATTACCTTTTCTTGACAGGGAGTCATAGACTACCATTGTCTTTTATCTCGTTAGACATTGAATATGGCCCGTAGGCACTTTATCACAAACGGATGTTTGTAAAAAAATGATCATCTTAATTGATGATGTAAGCCATGATTTCTAGATCATTGGGCTATTTAAAGATTTGGAAGAAATGCAGTGTAAAGATGACATGTGTGATTTCATCGTATCACTGTTGTCAGGAGTGCTAACATATTTTCAGATGTTAACAAGGATTTGAATCTTTTAAATAGGTTTTACCATTATGGTCATGTCTAAAACGACATATCGGCTAGGTTATACCTTTAAGATTCCTTTCAATATATAGGCTGGTCAATTATAAAAAGGAAGGATATTATGATTCATTTTATATAATATATTTATTATATATATCGGTAATGATTTTTGAATCATTAAATGAAGGAAGTACATAGATGCCCCTAAACGAGACTTAAAGGAAATAACATTGTCCACTCAGGGACTTTAAAAGATATATATGTCCTTATAAGGACTAATAAAGAAATGAAAAGCAATGAAAGAGTTTCTTCTTTACTTTATTTCTGGAAATTTTCTCCTTGGTTCTCCGTGTGAGGTATGAATACCTAAGGTTTTGGTGGGTAATCCAAATCTTCTATTTTAGGAATCTTTGCAAACGTGGAATCCAAGGATTTATGGTTATTGAATAATACGAATCATGAATAAGGCCAGGACAGGTATAATCCAAGTTTGGGATTCCAAGACTTGGAGGTAAGAAATATGAGTCCTTTGGGTCCATAGGTATTATCTTCGAAGCTGGATCTTCAGGGACAGCTGGTATGAACTCCTCCGACGTTGGCTTCTCATTTGAAGTTTCAAAAGTCTTGGGTATAGAATTTGAATTATGGTTAATGGGTTTAAAAGGTCATTCCTCCATATTGGTTGTGTGCTTATTTGAGCTGTGGTACGAAGCTTATCATTCTTATACTTCGGGTCTGGAGAGCTTCCACCAATGGCAGCTTCGCTCGGCGACACGATCCTGGGATGTATAAATATCGAAAACAATATATACATATAACAGGGATGAGATCATTCCAAGTTCAAGGCTAGTGTTTAATTCACTCAATGTTGGCTCTGATACCAACCTGTCACACCCCGATATTTCCACATATTACCGGTGGGCCCGGTGGGGAGTATCGTGACATAGTTGATATCATCATAGTCAAATAATCACAGTTCAATGCACAGCGGGAGTCTAAAGTAAATATATTACAAACCGATTCAAAAGTAATATCAATATTACAAACGGATTGTGAGATGGATCCACAGGCGGATCTTAAAACAAAAAGATAAACACTGTTCCACAGACTTTAGACGTCTAGAACTTGCAAGATTCCCTATTAACGCCCTGAGCTCCCAGCCAATTACGTACAGTACCTGTCACTTAATCTTTTTGGAAAATACGTCAGTTTACACTGGTAAATACAATTAACTGACTCTTTTGAAAATGTTTAAGAAAATTGATTTGAATGCACCAGGCACAAAATATCTTTTATAACTTGGGACAATTATCTAAAAATAATCTTGTATACAGATTTATATGTTTGTTATACATTCAGGGCTCGATGTTAGAAACCGAGTCAAGATTAACAGACACACCACAAATATAGGCCCACCAGAGACTGAGATACCGTTTCCCTTAAACAACTGTCAGGTATATGCCTACACCCCGTGCTTAAGACCTGGCCATTTCTTAATAATGATGCCAAGGATATCCGGGACATGGTCATTAACCCCCAAAGGCCTTTATTTCAAACAAGACAGATTAAAACGGGTTACCTCAATAATTTAATCACAATCCAATTAAACATTCAATACCCGACCAAGCGGTATTATTATAATACCGTATCCCAAGCCCGTATAGGGAAAATAAGTTAAAAGTATTTACCTGAGCTAAAATGTAATTTTATTCTCAGCCGTATATTCAAATCAGCAAGCACAAGTACCTCTACTGGGGCTCTCAATCTGGAACGAAGGTTTTAATAACCTATTAAATTTCTAACGAGTCTTATTTAAGTCTTAACTTAGACCAGTTAGTTTTAAGGAAAGGTTTACGGCTCAAACCGCAAGATTAAGCGAAGACCGGATTAGAATGTGATTTAGACCCGACAAGTATGGATACTTGTAAAATATGGGTAAACTAAACACATTCTGAATTTTGAAGTGAAAATGATAAGGTTTGACTCGTTTCGGTTAATTCATGTAAACTAGTTACATAAACCGTACCGAACGCGTAAATTGCATAACGGCTAACAAAATGAGTCATGCACATGTTTTACAAGTTAATATGCCTCAAATATGTTGTGATATCAGTGGGATACCTTCCATTATGCCCAAAACGAATTTAAAGTCAATTTAAGGCCCGGAAGGGCATTTTGGTCATTTTAAAGATTATAAAAGAGGTTAAATGAAAATCTGAGGTTCTGGTCTAAAATGATCAGTAAAAATATTTAATTTAATAAGTTATATCAGTAGGGTATTGCATATATGTGAAGTTTATTATTTATAACCAAACTATGCACCGTATGGGCATTTTGGTAATTTCACATAAGCTTTAAAGGTCAAATTTGGAAATCTGAGTTCAAAACTTTTGCTTACTATTAAAGTATAAAAATTTACTTAAAACATCAGTAGGTATTAAGTCTTATATGTTTAAAATAGCTTTAACTCATACTATGCGTTTGAAACGCGTAAAAAGTCGCTTTTAAGCGATTTTCGGGTTATATAAGAAAATCTGAGTTCATGATCAGTTTATAAAGTTCAAAATACTTTATTTATCTTATAAAATTAGTAGCAAAAATTTTGGTATTAAAATGTTATGTAAAACTCATTTTATTCAAGAAAAGGGTATAACCGACAATTACCGAATCAAAGCAAGAACCCTACGTTATGCTCAGCTTAAAAATAAATAAAAATATTCAAAAATCCCAAAATATTAAATTACATCAGTGGGTAGAATTTTTGGTGTCAAAATTTGGGTTTAAATACGCTTTATGTCGAAAATGCCGTTTAATTAATAAAAAGCTTTCAATTTACGCTATCGCGCATAATTCTTAATTTAGACCTCAAACTGATGTCAAATTTTTAGGACATGTTTATAAATCAATAATAAAGGTTTTTATCTTCTCACATTTTCAAAAATCTTGTTTTTACATCAAAAGGGCATAATGGTCAACTTTTAGGCAATTAACGGAAACATGCAATAAACTAGGATTTCTAAGGAACCAAGTTGTATAACCTCAGAGAGTTATACTAACCTATAACATGGTCCTAAAGGAATCCTAAGGCATATCTAAACTAAGCTAAATCGGGTCAGAACTGAAAGTCAAAGCAAAAGTCGACTTTTGCGACTTTCGGTTCCGAACCGAGCCTAAGCTCAGAATTGTCGGGTTGAACATGCCTAGACATGTTCAATTAATATTTATCAAGTTATTAAAGTGACAAAACTGATTTTATTGCCTTTACATTATTAGTTATGAATTTTGTTTAAAAACCGACTCGCTTGACTTTTATTTTAATTACTTTGACTCGACAATTAACTAAGCAAACATGGTAATTAGGAGGTGCCATTTTGAGGGTTTAATACCTTCCTAATTACGATCACGTAGCCATGTTCGTTGCAAACAATGGCTCGATCGTTTAAAAGTCAAAGCGTTTATCGCGAATGCTTGACTTTTCGGCTTTAAGAGCCAAACAATTAAACTAAGCACGAAAAGAAACTTACAAAGGGTCCAAGCAAGGATGGAATCGATCTAGAATGCTCAGGTATGAAGCATAGAAGCTCCAACTTAGAATAATTCAGATCAAGTGTGAAATAAGAGCAAGAACAAGTGGGTTTATATAGGATTTCAAGAACCGTTTGGATCATTTCTCGTAACCCGTGCTTCAATCTTGGCCATCCATGTGTGCCCATGGTTTCTAAATACAATGGGGGTTGAAAACCAGCTCATGGTATTGAAAATTTTACATAAAAGCCCTTGAAAAACGACCAGAATGCTGAAAATAAGAATATGTCCAGACCTGGACGTAGGCTACGTTGCAGGGTGCATAGGCTACGGCCTGCACAGATCAAACAAACTTTCAGAAGTTGCAGTTTTGGTCCCTGTATGTGCTTAAGCTCATATTTGACCCGTTTAAAGCCTGTTAAGCCATTCACAAGGCTCTACAATGATGTCTAAACATAGGGAACATAAAACATGCTCAAAAATATATCAGATGTCAGTTCGTTTGGTCGTACGGTTGCGTTGATCGGCTAATTACGACGAAACACGAACGGACGCGAAAAACGATCCAAATTACACGACGAATGGAATTTTATCATGCCAATCACTAAGATATGCGCGAAAATGCAAACATGAATGGAATTACATAAATTTTTGAATGTCCAGATATATTCAGAACGTAAGATATGCGCGAAAATGCAAACTTATGCACTCTTTGACGCTTTTAGTCCCTGTTGATCAAATAAGTTTATTTTTGCGCACCAAACACCTCTAAGCCTATTTCTAAGCTATGTAAAGGATATTTTGTCACACCCCCAAAATCCACAAGCGGAGTATCACCGCATGGAGGTGTGATTTACCAGGATCAAGCCACCAATCATATTGAACAACCTAATTAAGTAAATAAAACCAAACACAATATAATTGGTGTCCAAAAGAAAGTATCCAACTTTAAGTTAACAGCGGAAGCATAAAAGTAAAACCCAAACATAAGTAATAAGTTCATAAAGTTTAAATGTTTAACATGGAACTCAACAGTCCATGTCCCACAACGACCACTCCTCCCTATGCAAGCTCCATAAGCACCTAACGACCTGCAAGGCATGTAACAACGAGTCAACAACAAAGTTGAGCGAGTTCACAGTTGGTTGTTTTGTTTTACTAGTTTGTTTTGAAAACCATAAGTTGTTTCGTAAACCACGAGTTAACCAGTATCTTTGTTTCCCAAACCATATCCATAATCAGTGGGGGCTTCCCCATGTGAACCACTAGACCGTTACCATATCGACAACTGAAGAAAGTAAGTTGTGCCCTAAGTCAATGTCTATCATCATTGACTGAGTGCCCAGATCCATTAGTACACGCCCGTCCTACCAGCACGGTGTGAGGCTTGTCAACCCTAATAGCGCTATTAACTAATGACCCGCTCGCCATTGGCCCGGCGATTAAGTCGATATAAAAATGAGGGACTTAATGATAGAGTTTTGTCTAGTAAGTTTAAGGTTCTTGTCCTACCCAAGGAGGACGAACGTACGTATTCTACCCAAGGAGAATACGCAGGATTAATATTGGCATCCTACCCATTGAGGATGGCGGTACATATCCTACCCAAGGTGGATATGTAGGTTCCGTTTTAGCTCTTTAACCCCATTCCCAACCACCGGGAATCCCATGCCTTTTAAAGAGTGTGAACTCACGTCGGTTTGCTCGGTATGCTAAATTACTTATGCACAACAATTCAGTCAAAGCCTATAGTATGCACGTATACACAATCAGTTTACGTTCGTAATGATTCACATTCAATCTATCATCGCAAAGTGTGCTTGGCAGTTAACATCAGGTAACACGTAAACATTTATTTCAAGTTCATACAATTCACGCTTCACATACTTGATTTCTCAATCTATTCTAACATAGTTATCCTTTAACAGACTTAACAGACTTAACTGAGTTACTGTGATGGATTCCCAACTTGACGAACACCCCTTTTTCGTCGCGATCCCCCTTCGGCGAAAACCCAAGGCGACGAAATCCCTTGAGCGACGAAATCTCAAAGGGATTTCGTCATGATTGAATTTTCGTCGGGTCTTCGTCGGGACAAGGATTTCGTCGGGGTGAAACATGATCATCATCAGCAGTTACGAAATCCAGAAACCCTAACTATCGCTTAACAGTTAGTCGACCTCATCAATCAATCACCCAATCATATCAACTCATGCAATCACTGATCGATGTCGTAAGGTCGGTCAAAAAATAAAGTTAAAGTGTCATATTCACTTTTTACTAGTAAAGGGCAAGTAGGGTGTCGAATCCACGGGGAATCAGTGGAAAGTGTAAAAGTTCGTTGCTTTAATTATCGTCTATGTCTAAACTAATTGATTTTTGCAGTTTGAGAATGATTGTGAAAACGAAAATAAATTAAAGTTGTAAACAGTTATGAGAAAAAGACCAATCTCCGGGTTTTCAGTTTATGCAGAAAATCAGGTTACTTAGTTACGGCTAGTTGGAAATCACATAGACATGATTTGAAAACTTGTTTTGATAAATAATTAACGGACAATATATTTGATTGCAATGATCCACGATCGAAACCGAAAGATTGATGCAAATGAATAGTAATCCAATTAATTACCAATTTTAGATTTCATAAACATTAACCGGTTCAATGATTAAAGGTTTAAAACAATGACAACCTAGAATTTAATCCTGGTCGTTGATGAACAAACCAAATAATTGATGAACACGAATGAATATGATAATCAAATATTGTTTAACCGAAACAAAAACAATAGGAATGACTAACCGAAAGTTTAATCGAATCCTAATCCAAAAAGTTGTAACCAAAAAGCAAACCCAATGTTCAAACATAAACCCTAGTCCCGGAGACGGTCACGGGACGACTAGCCGCTCATGACGTTCGAACAATCCGCAATAGCTTGAAAGAATGATGAAGACATGATGATTCGGCGTTGTGGGGGAAGTGTGTGATGAATGGTATTGATGTTCGATGATGATTTGAGAACTCCCTAACTTGTCATATGCGGCTGCTTAATCGATCCTCTATAAATGATGTTAATATCCTTTTAGAAGTGCAAATAAAAATCGTAAAATGGCTGCCAAAAATCGAGAGTATGGAGGTTGATGTTGGGCCGCTTTGGGAGCCCAAAAGGTCACGAAGGATGCTACCCAAAATTTCGTGAATTTTGAATCCCAAAATTAATGAATGTTGGCTGCCAATCCAATCCCTTTCGTATGATGAACCCTTCCATGTTGTCCCCTCAAAAGCCACATGTGCAGCCCACTATATGTCTTCCTTGTTTTGTATTGAAATCCGTAAGCTTCATGTGCCAAACGTATACCACAACTGTATGTTTCTGTTTCTTTTTGTAAATCATGCATGAAACCGTAAGTTACGTGTCCTTTCCGTAAACAACATATCTAACTTTCTGTTTCTTTTCTTGTATACTCCCCAAAAGTCAACATGAATTATAAAACTCCACCAATTCCCATCGTCCAACATGTTGCATATATTAAAATGATGTTGTATCTTGACAATGATATGATGCACTAATGGTGATATTCCTGTAGAAGCTGCTCCCTCAAAGATCACGTGTAGATGCTACCTTTCTTTCAATGTTCCATATCCCTCTCACATAAAGAACACTTAACTTTCAAATACTTACCAATTGCCCCTTGAACTTCAATGCTTTCGCATTCTTTACGTATCCAAACATCCATTTCGACCCGAAACATTCCCGCGTGCTTCCGTTAGCCGCCTTTATTAATATCACATGTTCCGCTTCATCGTTAAATTCCGTAACTTCACCCATTTCACGCGTTTAACCTGAAACATACAACCACTCGCAATAATCCAATTCTAAACATATAATCATATAAAACCGCACAAAACATGTAAGATAAGCACTTAAACATGCGTGTTCACACTCTCCATCACATCCCCACACTTACCTTTGATTGTCCTCAAGCAAACCGATACGGAACTACTCGCCATAGTAACAACACTTCTAAACTCCTTAACCGGTGCAACAAAAAGTCCCAAGTCATACCCGTTTCATAGACTGACACAATCAAGATTGACAGTCCGACAAGCAATTGATGCAATTTCTAAAACTCAAGACTTGTCTATTCAAAACTTACATGCTTAGGATTAGAACACATGCTACACGCCCCTCACAATAAACTTTCCTCTCGGTTTAAAAACTAAACTAGCGTGTAATGTACTAGTATGTATAACACTCAAAACTAAACATGAAATCCTGTAATCATAGGCTTGTATAACAATCATACCTCCACTGTATCATATAACACGGCACGCATCAAAAGGACTTTCGGTTTTGGGCTTAGGCGAAAGGTGGGAAGATTTTTGGTTTATATTTATATGTTTTTATGTGGCGAACAAACAAACGACCAAACCGTGACAACTTTATTTGCAAACATAACGACTAACACATTCGGGTTGGTTTCTACCCAAGAACATAAACGATATTCACAACATTTCTATTTTTTTCTTTTTCTTTTTCTTTTTCTATATATTTTTTTCCTTTTTTTCTTTTCTTTGTTTTTTTTTCAATTATTCATAACTTGTCATTCACGGTCGGTATCAAATAATTCACATTAGGTGGACAAACGAAAGGTAAATAGGCTCAACATGGCTACTAAGGGTAATGCTTCGGTAAACATGAAACAAACA
Organism: Helianthus tuberosus; assembly: GCA_030545235.1. Taxonomy (NCBI): domain Eukaryota; kingdom Viridiplantae; phylum Streptophyta; class Magnoliopsida; order Asterales; family Asteraceae; genus Helianthus; species Helianthus tuberosus. Next base: position 6,869,456 of record CM060358.1, read on the forward strand.
AACAGGTGTACGGGATATCCTAATGCCTTTATCATTTACGTGCACATATCAAACCACAGTCTCAGCATGCATCAAATCATACAAGTTCTAACACAGAATAACATGCGGCCTGCTCTCAACAAATGAAGTCATATTGTAAATCATTCTATCATTCTACTGGCTCAAAATTCTCACCAAAGAAGGGTAAAAAGGCTGCCGACATATAGCATATGCAATCTAAAGCATGTTACCCCTAAATAGACATCTCTTCTCAATTCTTTTATCCTAAAAACACCTATCGGACCTACTCTCATGAAACTTAAAGGAATGACCATGACAAGGGACTATGTTAGTTACTACCAGCAAGGGACCCATTAGTGATTGAAACATTCGGTTTTCAAATCCATTTAGTTCACTTAAGGCGATGAAATTCTTTAAAATTTTCAAAATTTTCAATTTTTTCGCCTTTCATCGTTTTCAATCACTTTCAACCTCTTTCAAGCTTCTGTCCCAAATCTTTCCCTTCCCGGATTTCCATATCCCCACACTTGGGCGACATTGTCCCCAATGTATAGTGCTTTAAAAACAGAACCCGGGAATACCAACAAACTAACCCATGAGCGACCTTTCCTAACACAAATAATTCAACACCACCAAAAACAAAAACACACATAAAAGAACATGACCACCAGGCAACAAACAAAGATAAAGGAACATGTACCTGAATAAACGGAACTTCCCCACACTTGTCTGCTTCCATGGTGAAGAACAAAACAGACACTGACACACAAACTCAGGTTGCCTCCCGAGAGCGCTAAGTTTATGGGTCTTCAGCCAGACCATACCTGACGTTCGTTCATGGTGGTCGAAGTGAACATTTACCCACCGAGTTTCCTACATATGCTCGGTAATTGACATTCCAAATTCCTATATGCTCTCTTCTGCCAACAATATTTCTCGAATCAAATCGGAATAAGTGAAATCCATATTTGCCTACCGAATTTCCAATGTGTTTTCGATAGTTGGCATGTCGAGGCTTCACCTTCTTTCCTATCATGAACATGTCTGTTGGATCATTGTATAGCCACTTCAATATACCTTGTCCGAGGTCTTCTCTACTCACCTTTCTCTTATTCCTGCTCGAGCCATTATCCCCCGCTTTGTTAGTTGGAGTAATAAAAGTATGTAGCGGTTCGGGATAAACCTGGACAACATCAGTCTCTAGTTCTTCGGTAGGTGCTAAGTCTTCATGTGGGTTTAAACATATAACTTCAAGTTCAGGAAGACTTTCAACCTCCTCTTCATCTTCATCAATCGAATCTGGTATTTCTTGCGTTTCTTCAACAAATGCATGAATGGATGTGGTATTATCTTTCACAGCCTTCAATGTTGCAATTTGTTCGTCTATTCGATTCGATCGATGGACCATGGCCTCAGTTCTCAACCTGCTCTCTCGTGCCACCTCCATCATAATCTCCATGATTTCATCAAGTTTAGAATTTTGGTGTTTACCTTGACAATCATTTTGACTTTGGTGTGGCTGATCTGAACTCCCTTGGTAATTACCATGATTATTGTATGTTGACTCAGAGTAGTCATGGTAACGACCATTATAATCTTCTTGGTATCTTGAGAGAGGAACCACCTTGGATTCGTAATCATCATAATCAAAATTTTGCTCATACTTGTGGTTGACATTTGACTGATAGTGTCCCTGATATGAAGGTGCCTTGTACCCAGACATCAATTTTTCTTTCCAAAACGCTGGGTCTGTCCAAAACACTAGGCAATCTTCATGTATGTGAATTTTTCCACAACAAGGGTATGCCTGATGAGCGCTATCCATGATCCAAGGATATCACTTCCTGCATAAACAAACTAAAATACCCGCGTAGAAAACTAATATATAAAAAAAAGACTAAAAACTAAAAGAAATATTTTTGGATTTTTGGTTTTTTCTACTTTTTTTAGTTTTTAAGAAAAACAACTTACTAAACTAAGCGCACCGATTCCCCGACAATGGCGCCATTTTGATCGATCTCGTAAGGTCGGTCAAAAAATAAAGTTAAAGTGTCATATTCACCTTTTACTAGTAAAGGGCAAGTAGGGTGTCGAATCCACGGGGAATCAGTGGAAAGTGTAAAAGTTCGTTGCTTTAATTATCATCTATGTCTAAACTAATTGCTTTTTGCAGTTTGAGAATGATTGTGAAAACGAAAATAAATTAAAGTTGTAAACAGTTATGAGAAAAAGACCAATCTCCGGGTTTTTAGTTTATGCAGAAAATCAGGTTACTTAGTTACGGCTAGTTGGAAATCACATAGACATGATTTGAAAACTTGTTTTGATAAATAATTAACGGACAATATATTTGATTGCAATGATCCACGATCGAAACCGAAAGATTGATGCAAATGAATAGTAATCCAATTAAATACCAATTTTAGATTTCATAAACATTAACCGGTTCAATGATTAAAGGTTTAAAACAATGACAACCTAGAATTTAATCCCGGTCCTTGATGAACAAACCAAATAATTGATGAACACGAATGAATATTGTTTTGGTCAAAAATTACCTAAGCAATTAAGTGATCAAATTAGTTAAGTGAGGTAGTGTGCTAGAATTATGTGTAAAAAATATGTTAACCAAGTTAGATATGAAAACAGTTTCAGGATATGGCTAAGGATATAAAGTTGTATCTATGATCAAACAATGACCAGAAAAGTAAAGGTTGACACGTGATGTACGAGGAAAGCCCTTGATCAATCTAGATCGCCGGCATAAAACCTCGGGAGCTGACAATCGCAGCTGCCTTGTTCTTCTATTGCTTCAAATATCAGGATACAGTGCAGGATGTGGTGCGGATCGACTATGTGTTACAATGTAATTCGAATACAGGTGTTGTGTGTAGTGTTTGCGATGAGCTAGAGAGAAAGTGTTTGAAAATGTGTAAGTTGAGTGCCTTAATCTGATCCGCCCCCATCTATTTATAGTAAAACAAATGTAACTAACTATCCTACATAACCGGGATCCAACGAATATTCCTTAGTCGAACGTTGTAGACCTGGTCTTTCGGGTTCAACGTCTCTCCTTTAACAAATACGCCCGAGTCTTGAGGAGATGAAGTCCATTTGACCGTTGGCAAGTCCCAGTCTTTAACCTGCACGTGATTAATTCGATATACCTCAGGATATCACCCAGGATGTTAGCAATATCCCTGTCCAGTATCCTGATCACAGATAAACAATTAAAAGCAGGATATAGTTCAAGATACGTATGCTTAGAAAATGAGCCATAACAATTGTCCCCAAATATATCGGTTGGTATACCAATCCAACGGATATATTTTAAAAGTTTCACCTCATAACTTATGGAAATCAATACGACTAGACCCTTGAAATGACAGTGGTGCAACTTCCAAAGCGTTATTTACTCTTTACCCCCTATATTCAGCCTATATTAACCGAGGGACTCCTCATTATGGTTACCCTTATCTTCAACCGGATATCAGGTACTTTCCTCTCTATCCTTTCTATTTTCCTTGTTTATATCTCCCTTTCTCCGATTGTGATCTTCCATGGCGACCCGTACCAGATCGCAAATGGCGGACTCCGTTTCCACCTTCCACAAACAGAATCTGCTTCAGAAACCTTCAAAAGAGGTGTGTTCTTTCGATAATTCTGACATCGCGGCCCTACGAGCTTCCGGTGCCTTTCCCGCTGGGACAATCTTCCGTCCATTCGACCGAGAGGTCCGATCGGATTTTTGTTCTGACGAATGGGTCTGCTTCTTCGCCTACCCCTTCTCCATAGGACTTCAATACCCGTTTTCACCTTTTATTTCCCGTTTCTTCGAACTTACTGGCCTGAGCTTTGCCCAAATCATGCCCATGGTTTGGCGCATATTAGTCACCTTGGAAGGAATTAAGGCTCGCCATGTGCCCGACCTGTGCATCGAAGATTTGCCAAAGGATTATCGTTTAAGATCTCATGGTTCCAGCCGGTTCCTTCTATTCTCTATTTCCAAAGATCCTCTCATCCTCAAGGCTACCAAGACCGAGGATAAGTGGACAAGAAAATTATTTTTTGTGAAAAGAGACTCCATTGATTAGGGTTTTGACCTCCCTAAAAGATGGTTGACTTCTGGTAGGACTTAGGGTTTTAGGAATATCCCCAATCATATCCCGAACCTCCATCCTGAACCAACATCCTGATATGTTTATTCCTTTTCTTGCAGCAAACTTTAAAGAACTAGCTCCTCCTAGTGCTGAATCGGAAGGGAGAATAAAAGAGATCTACAAGCTTCCAGAAGGTGAAAGAACCTTTAACCTGCTACTCACAAGCTCAAGCCAAAGATCAAGCTCCAACATGTCTGGTAAGCATATTTTCAGGAATTATCTTTATATTAAACTGATTATTATTTTTAGAAGTATAATAAGCTTAAAACATCTTCCCTTATGTAGTGCCAGTTATTAACCTCGAAGGCTTCCAACTTGACGAGTTGGATAGTTACTCCAGCCTTGTGCCTGCCGAACAAGAACCTAAGCCGAAGCCATCTGCCACACCGAAACCCATCACTTCAAAGACTACCACCGCTTCTAAAGCCCCTCCAGCATCCAGGACCCGGGCCTCTAGTTCCAGGAAGAGGAAAGAAATGGACTCTCCAACCGCCTCGGAAACATTCTCTCTCGAGCATCATGGGTTTAGTGAAGCTACTTCATTCCTCAAGTAGGTAAAAATTCCTTTCCAATATCCTGAACATGCATGTTAATCATTATCCTGTCCATTTTACGCCGATCCCTGTATCTTTAACTGCAGGGCTTGGAACGTCTCATGTATTTGTATGAAAACGCCTGTGGGCTTAATAAGATGCTGCAGATCAAGCTCGAAAAAGGTGAAGCCACCATAGCCGATCAAGGAACAGTTGCAGCTGCCAAATCCCAACATTATGAGGACAAATACAAGGCAATGACCCAGGAACATCAAGCTGCCCTCCACAAAGCCAATGAGGATGCTCAAGCCAAACTAGATGCCGCCCTTATCCAATATCAGCAGAATATGAGTTCATATCGGGTCAGTCTCAAAGCATCCGTGGTCGTCTCTCTTCTCTAAGCCAGGATAAGGATGGCTTATGAGGCCAGGGATTTGGGTTTCGAATGCCCCTCCTGGAACATAAAGACTTGGGAAGCGAAACTACAGGATCTCGGAGGTCATCCCGTTGCTCATCCTGCAAAGCATGCTGGTGAAGAGCCTTCTAAGGCGGCAGAGGAAGTGGCCAATGCTGGTGATGATGCCGAGAAGAATCCTGAGGCTGATGCTGGTGCGAATGCTGGGAAGGAGGTTGCTGATCAAGAAGGTGCCGCTTCTTAGGCGGCGAAGTGGGCGATGATGGATATACGTGCCAAGGCCGGAGCCCACTTTTTTAAATTTCATGGTTGTGGTTGTGTAAACAATTTACTTTTCCTGTCTTCGAACAATTTATATTTCCTTCATTAGAACAATATGATGACCAAAGGTGGATGGGTCCTAGGTTTTAGGATGAAGCCCTTGGTCATCGGTTAGTATAATCTGTTTTGAACTTCGTAGCGGTTGAAGGTGGACAGGTTTCATTTTGAGATAAAACCTTCAACCGTTACGTAGGTATGGTAAAAACTAATTGTGCTTTTGGCGGATGGGCCTTGGTTTAAAGTGAAACCAAAAGCACAACTTTTGACTTGTTAATAATATAACTATCTTTTGACTTATTTGTTATTGCCTTGCATTACTTAATGTAACTCTTAGCTTTGTAAAAATTTTGTATTGTTATCTTATGAAAATATCTTGATCAATATGCTCAGCGATATATTATAAAAACTTTTTATTAGATAGAACTTCTAAACATTCCTTCAACTTTGTAGAAAGCTTTTTAAAGAGTGAAAAACAGTCCACTTTTCCAAAACCTGTTTTGATAATACCTAAATGATCAAAGTTTCAAACCAATATTAATTTCAAATATTTTAATCAAATATTCTGTGAAGTATTTTGAAAATATATTTTGAGAATATATCAGGATATTTAACCTTTTACCAAACATAGTATTATCAAAAACTTAAACGATGTTTACAAAGGAAAGATCATACCAGGAATAGGGTATAAACCTATTACCAAACTTCAATCCCTTTGCAACTCTTCCAATGAAGATGTCCCCTGTCTGAGACACTTAGTGCATTAGTTCTGAACCTTATCCTTCGAGCTTTACATCATTGCCTTGGTAGGAATGTCCCCTGTGTACAATGTCTTCAAATACTTAGAAATCCTCTGGATATCAATCCCCGTTGTATAGACAATTTTTCATGTTACAGGGGTAAAACCCAGGAATGTTCTGGAAATAAATCCCTTGAATTCTGGGGGAAATCCCAAATTTTCGTGCGCTACAGGCGGGAGTGTATAAACTCCAAGACTTAGAAAGGTGAAAACCTTTAAACCTTTGAGAGTATGAAAATACCCTTTCGTGAGAGAGGGTGATCAATCCTCATATACCTTTAGGATTCAGGATATAGCCAACAGTAACAAAATTGTCAGCCACTTTTACATGGACTGGTCCCGCCACCTTGAACTATCCCTGAATAACTTGCGCTCCAGGCGGAGTGTTTAAACCCAATTCGGAAGAAAGGTGAATACCTTTAAACCTGTGAAGGGATCAGGATCCCTTGTACGTGAGAGAGGGGGCCAATCCTCTAATCTTCTGAAGTATCCTGAGTGAGCATCCTGGAGCTATATCCCGAAGCATATACTGCAAAACATCCTTAAACTAAGGTGGGTGTTAGCTTGGCTAACACCCCTCCGATGCTTAAGTTAGTATTGGGTTTCAAAGAATAAATTAAACCAAACATATTTAAAAAAGATAGAATTCATACCATCCTGAGTTAGAAATTAAATTCTAAACTCACTTGAAATAAAGCTTAAGGTGTATAGCATTCCAAGATCTCGGTAGCATATCCCTTTTCATATTCTTGAGTCTATATGCTCATTTCCCTGCTTCTGATTCAACTTCATATGGTCCTTCCCATTTTGGAGCTAGCTTGCCATCGGCAGGATTAGTAGTATTCTGAAAAGCCTTTCTTAACAGCCAATATCCAACCTTAAATCTTCTGGTCCTAATATTCTTGTTATATGCTCTGGATATTCTTTGTTGATATGCTGCCATCCTTAGCCTTGATGCATCCCTTTTTTCATCTATAGTATCCAAATCCTGACACAAGGCTTTAGGATTCTGTTCAGGATCCCGTAGGGTAGATCTTGCAGTAGGTATTGCCATTTCCGTTGGAATCATTGCTTCTGCTCCAAATACCAAGGAAAATGGGGTTTGGCCTATTGCATTCTTTACCGTTGTCCTATCAGCCTACAAAACAAAGGGTAATTCTTCTGCCCATCTTCCTTTTTTGGCTCCAAGTCTCTTCTTTAAGTTATTGACAATTATCTTGTTTGAGGATTCTGCTTGTCCATTCGCTTGAGGATGTACCGGAGTAGATGTTATCATTTTGATTCCCCAACTCTTGCAAAAGTCAGTAGTTCTCTTGCTTATAAACTGAGAACCATTGTCACAGTTTATCTCGGCTGGTACTCCGAATCTGGTCAGGATATTTCTCTTTATGAAGGATACTACTTCTTGATCCCTGACTTGGACAAATGCCTCGGCTTCAACCCATTTGGAGAAATAATCTGTCATTGCCAACATAAAAACCTTCCCTCTGGAGCCTTTGGAAGCTTTCCTACTATATCCATCCCCCACTTCATAAATGGCCAAGGGGAAACAATAGGATATAATGGTTCAGCAGGCTGATGCAGTATGTTACTATGTCTTTGACATGCATCACATCTTCGAGCATATTATGCGGCATCTTTTCTCATTGTTGGCCAATAATATCCTGTCCTTAATACTTTTGAGAATAACGACTTGCCCCCAGTATGGTTACCACAATCCCCTTCATGTATATCCTGAAGTACTTCTTTGGCTTCAGGATCCTCCAAGCACCTCAAATACGACCCTGCAAGAGATTTCTTGTATAAAACATTATTTATAATAGTGAATCGTGATACCTTCATTCTAAATGCCTTAGGATTTTCATTTCCGGGGATGTGTCCTTCTTTGAGATATCTCATGATTGGAGCCGTCCAGGATTTAGGATCTTCTTCAGGATGCTCTGCTCCAGGATCCTGAATACCCGCTACTTCTTTATCCCGAGGATTCGTTGCAGGATATAAGACATGTAATATTGGTATTTGGGTTCCTTCTGGTATCCTGATCGATGATCCCAGATTTGCTAAGGCATCTGCTTCAGCATTATCCTCCCTTGGTACCTGTTCAAGTGTAAAAACATCGAAATATCCTGCTAATTTTTTGAGAATATCGAGGTATTCGATTAATTTCTCACCCTTGACTGGATAGGATCCATTAAAATGGTTAGTAATTAACAAGGAGTCAACATATACTTGCAAATTCTTGATACTCATATTCTTAGCCAATTCTAATCCTGCAATTAAAGCTTCATACTCTGCCACATTATTAGTAGCAGGAAATTCACACCTAATAGCCTGGGGTAATATGTCCCCCTGTGGCAATTTTAGTAGTATACCTAAACCTACACCTCTTATATTGGATGCACCATCAGTATATAATGTCCAGGATCCTGAAGATTCTCCTAACTGTTGAACTTCTAGGTCTACCTTGTCCTGAAGTCACTACTGAAATCAGCCACAAAGTCAGCTAAAGCCTGAGACTTTATGGCATTTCTAGGTTCATATACTAAATCATAAGCACTCAACTTTACTGACCACTTGGCCATCCTGCCTGACATCTCTGGTTTCCTAAGCACATTTTTGACAGGATAATTCGTTTTAACATGGATCCTATGTGTCTCAAAATAATGTCTAAGCTTTGTCGATGCCATGACTAAAGCTAATATCAATTTTTCTAAATGAGAATACCTAGTTTCAGCATCTAACAAACTCTTACTAACATAATAAACAGGATATTGCTGACCTTCATGGTCTTTTATAAGAACGGCACTTATAGCATTCCCTGATACAGCGAGGTATAGGGATAGTGGTTCACCATTTTCAGGCTTCATCAATAGAGGTGCAGTTGAGAGATATCGCTTCAAATCCTGCAAGGCTGCTTCATGCTTTGCTCCCCATTCAAATTTCTTATTCTTCTTGAGGATATCATAGAATTCCTTGCATTTTTCCGAGGATCTTAAAATAAATCTATTCAAAGCTGCTACTCGGCCTGTTAACCGTTGTACGTCCTTCATATTCGAGGGTGATTTTATATCCAGGATAGCTTTAATCTGCTCCGGGCTTGCCTCTATCCCCCTTTTCGTCACCATATATCCAAGAAACTTTCCTGCCCCCACTCCGAAATGGCACTTAGCAGGATTCAGCTTCATGTTATATTGATCCAGGATATCAAATGCTCCCTTGATATCCTGGAGGTGATCCTCAGCCTTTTTAGATTTCACCACCATATCGTCAATATATACCTCCATGGTGTCCCCCAGCTTATCTTTGAACATCATGTTCACTAATCTCTGGTATGTTGCACCTGCATTTTTCAAACCGAAAGGCATGGCAGTATAGCAATATATACCTATTGGTGTCATGAAAGCAGTATCCTCCTGGTCCGAAGGCTCCATTTGAATCTGCTGAAATCCTGAGGATGCGTCCATGAACGTTAACATTTCATGTCCAGCAGTAGCATCCACCATTGCATCGATATGAGGGAGAGGAAATGGATCTTTAGGACAAGCCTTGTTCAAGTCCGTGTAGTCTACACAAACTCTCCATTTCCCGTTTTTCTTCTGTACCACAACTACGTTTGCTAGCCATCTTGGAAACTTGACTTCTCTGATCATCCTGGACTTCAACAATCTTTCAACTTCCTCTTGGATAATCGCATTCTGCTCAGGAGCAAGTTTTCTTCTTTTTTGCTGAACAGGCTTGAATGATTTGCCAATTCCAAGCTTGTGAGTGATAATGTCTTTGGATATGCCTGTCATATCCTCATGCTTCCATGCAAACGTTGACATCCTGCATTTCAAAAAGTTAGTTAACTGCTCTTCAATATCCTTAGGGATATTGGTTCCTACGAGCACCGAGATACCAGGATTATCCTGATCCAGGATAATTTTCTTCACATCCTGCTCCGAATCCTCCATGATATCCTGGGCCCGCATCTTTAATTGCTATGCTGTACTAGGCTTAGTTGAGGAATTCATTGAGGATGAGTAGCATTCTTTCGCTTCCTGCTGATCACTTTCAACTTTGACAACTCCCCAAGGAGTAGGGATCTTGATGCATTGGTGATATGTTGACGGCACAGCCTTCATATCGTGAATCCATGGTCTTCCCAGTATGATGTTATAGCAGGATAAGGAGTCCATCACACAGAAGCGTTGTATCGAGTTGACCCCTTCAACATATACTGGTAACTTTATCTCCCCTACAGTATTCCTAGCTTCTCCACTGAAACCCACGAGCACAGTGGACTTCGAAGTAATGTCCATCGGAGATACATTCATCCTCTTCAATGTTTCCAGCTGAATTATATTGACAGAACTACCATTGTCTACCAGTATCCTGCGTACAAAATGGTTAGCCACATATAATGTTATTACCAAAGCATCATGGTGAGGATCCTGAACAGTATCCCTGTCATCACCATCGAAAGTGATCACTTTATCAGTTGTGAGGGTAGTCATCCTGACTGGTCTGTCTCCCCTCTCACTCTTAGCTTCCTTTGCATGTCTCTTGGCCGCCGAATACGAAGTTCCACAAATATCGGATCCTCCTGAAATAAAGTTAATTATCTTGGCATCTGCTGGGGGTGATGCTGCTCGTTCAGGATCCTTCTCGGGATCCTGACCTTTATTCTTCTTTTTTCCCAGCAAGTCCTTTAGATACCCCTTGCTTAACAGGTAACTTATTTCTTTCCTTAAAGCAATGCAATCCTTGGTCATATGTCCGAAGTCTTCGTGGAAGGCACACCATTTGGATTTATCCTTCCAATCAGCTTTCTGCTGGTTCTTTCGGGGCCACCTAGCTTTGTCACCTAAACCCTGCATAGCATACATTAACTCAGGTATATTAACAGAAAAGCAGTATTAAGATAAGTCAGGATTTCTTCAGGATCCTCGTCTTCAACAACATTCACTTTCTTGTTATCATTTCTGCCATATGGCTTGGAGCGATATGGCTTATATGAGGTTTCTGATTTCCTGTTAGTTGATTCATAGGTTGAGGTAGAATTCATCCTCTCCTGCATCTTCTTGTCATCTTCCAAACGGATATATCTCAAAGCCCTGTTACGAGCTTCGTCGAGATTCCTGCAGGGATTCATTACAAGATCCTGATAAAACTGAGAATCCTTTTGTAACCCCATCTTAAAAGCTTGCACAGCTGTTGCAACATCAAGATGTGGGATATCCAAGGATTCTCGACTGAATTTGTTCACATAATCCCTCAAGGATTCCTGAGGCCCTTGAGTTATCCTGTAAAGATCACTGGTTAGTTTCTCAAAACTCCGACTACAAGAAAATTGACTGTTAAATAAATTAACCAAATGAGCAAACGAAGTAATTGAGTGAGGAGGGACGTTTAGCAGCCATTTTAAGGCTGATCCTGTCAGGGTAGAACCAAATCCCTTGCATAAGCATGCTTCCTTGAGATCTGGAGGGATAGGATTGATTTCCATCCGTTCCCTATACTGGGCAATATGTTCCTCAGGATCCGTAGTCCCGTCATACAGTTTCATGTTGGGAGTCTGGAATCTCTTTGGTATTTCAGCATCACAGATAGGATATGCAAAGCGGTATATCCTGTGACTGTCTTGGGATATTTCCGGAATTGGCTGGACCACTCCAGGTACACTGGATATCATGTCCTTCAATTTTTGGAGCTCCCGGGTAAATGTTGACGTCATCCCTGCATCCTGCAAAGAGCCATTGTTGTTAGTAGCAAGAATATTATTATTTGACACATTACCGGTCTGAGGATTTTGGCCGTATCCTGAAGCATATCCTGAACTCCTCACAGTCGACATCCTGACCGAAGAGGGTATCTCAGGGGTATGATTCTGAGAATGGCTTGGGACGATACTCCCCCTGTTATCCTCGGTGTAAACTGCGGAACTGAAGTTCAAAGCCCTGGGCTGTATAGGAGTGACAGTTTCTTCAGCAGGTCTGCTCGAGCTAGCTTTTAAGAGTTGTATTTCTCTTAACAGCATTTGGTTAGTCTCCTGTTGCTGCCTCATTTATTCCTGCACACTTCCAAATAAAGTCAGAATTTCATCATTAGAGGCTAAAACGGGAGCAGATCCCTGAACACTCCGAGTAGGGATAACATCTTGAGATTGTGAAGAAAATGGCATCCTTGGAGGAGGTGGTGGAAGCACCGAACCGGTAGTAGCAGAGGTTGCAGCAGACATAGTAGAGGAGCTCATGTTTGATCTTGAGGCCATTGTAAACAATATGGCAAAAAGTTTTGAAAATAGAAAACCGATTAACGATTTTACAAAGATTTTTAGTAAAAGTAGCACCACTTGCCCCACGGTGGGCGCCAAATTGTTTTGGTCAAAAATTACCTAAGCAATTAAGTGATCAAATTAGTTAAGTGAGGTAGTGTGCTAGAATTATGTGTAAAAAATATGTTAACCAAGTTAGATATGAAAAGAGTTTCAGGATATGGCTAAGGATATAAAGCTGTATCTATGATCAAACAATGAGCAAAAAAGTAAAGGTTGACACGTGATGTACGAGGAAAGCCCTTGATCAATCTAGATCGTCGGCATAAAACCTCGGGAGCTGACAATCGCAGCTGCCTTGTTCTTCTATTGCTTCAAATATCAGGATACAGTGCAGGATGTGGTGCGGATCGACTATGTGTTACAATGTAATTCGAATACAGGTGTTGTGTGTAGTGTTTGCGATGAGCTAGAGAGAAAGTGTTTGAAAATGTGTAAGTTGAGTGCCTTAATCTGATCCGCCCCCATCTATTTATAGTAAAACAAATGTAACTAACTATCCTACATAACCGGGATCCAACGAATATTCCTTAGTCGAACGTTGTAGACCTGGTCTTTCGGGTTCAACGTCTCTCCTTTAACAAATACGCCCGAGTCTTGAGGAGATGAAGTCCATTTGACCGTTGGCAAGTCCCAGTCTTTAACCTGCACGTGATTAATTCGATATACCTCAGGATATCACCCAGGATGTTAGCAATATCCCCTTCCAGTATCCTGATCACAGATAAACAATTAAAAGCAGGATATAGTTCAAGATACGTATGCTTAGAAAATGAGCCATAACAAATATGATAATCAATATTGTTTAACCGAAACAAAAACAATAGGAGTGACTAACCGAAAGTTGAATCGAATCCTAATCCAAAAAGTTGTAACCAAAAAGCAAACCCAATGTTCAAACATAAACCCTAGTCCCGGAGACGGTCACGGGACGACTAGCCGCTCATGACGTTCGAACAATCCTCAATAGCTTGAAAGAATGATGAAGACATGATGATTCGACGTTGTGCGGGAAGTGTGTGATGAATGGTATTGATGTTCGATGATGATTTGAGAACTCCCCAACTTTTCATATGCGGCTGCTTAATCGATCCTCTATATATGATGTTAATATCCTTTTAGAAGTGCAAATAAAAATCATAAAATGGCTGCCAAAAATCGAGAGTATGGAGGTTGATGTTGGGCCGCTTTGGGAGCCCAAAAGGTCACGAAGGATGCTACCCAAAATTTCGTGAATTTTGAATCCCAAAATTAATGAATGTTGGCTGCCAATCCAATCCCTTTCGTATGATGAACCCTTCCATGTTGTCCCCTCAAAAGCTACATGTGCAGCCCACTATATGTCTTCCGTGAGTAGTGTATAAGCAAGGACCTTGTCACGTTGCATCAACACGCAACCAAGTCCTTGGATGGACGCGTCGCAATAAACCACGAAATCGTTTGTGCCTTCAGGCAATGAGAGAATTGGTGCGCTACAAAGTCTATCTTTTAAGAGCTGAAAAGCAGATTCCTGTGCATCACCCCAACGATAGGTGACACCCTTCTGAGTTAGCGAGGTGAGAGGTTGCGCAATCTTTGAGAAATCCTTGATGAATCTTCTATAGTAGCCGGCCAAACCCAAGAATTGGCGGATTTCTGTTGGTGTACGGGGTGCAGGCCAGTTCTTGATCGAGTCAACCTTGGACGGATCAACATGAATCCCATCCTTGTTTACCACGTGGCCTAGAAAGTGGACTTCGCGAAGCCAGAAGTCACATTTTGAGAATTTGGCATACAACTGCTCTGCTCGAAGAAGTTCCAAAATAAGTCTCAGGTGATGCTCGTGTTCCTCCTGACCCTTCGAATAGATCAGGATGTCGTCGATGAATACAATAACAAACTTATCCAGGTAAGGCTTGCACACTCTGTTCATAAGATCCATGAAGACCGCAGGTGCATTCGTCAATCCAAAAGTCATAGCCAGAAACTCGTAATGCCCATACCGAGTCCTGAATGCTGTCTTAGAGATATCCTCGTCTCGGACTCTCAGTTGATGGTAGCCTGACCTCAGGTCAATCTTTGAGTAGAAACTCGACCCTTGCAACTGGTCGAATAAGTCATCAATACGTGGAAGAGGATAACGATTTTTCACGGCCACCTTGTTGAGTTCGTGGTAGTCAATACACATTCTGAAGGTACCGTCTTTCTTCTTCACAAATAACACTGGAGCTCCCCAGGGCGAAGAGCTAGGACGTATGAAACCCTTTTCCAAGAGTTCTTGTAACTGTGCGGATAGTTCTTCTAGTTCAGATGGAGCTAGACGATAAGGTGCACGAGCTATTGGTGCTGCTCCAGGAGCTAGCTCGATTTGAAACTCGACTTGTCGATGAGGCGGAAGACCAGGTAATTCCTCAGGAAATACCTCAGGAAAATCACGCACAATAGGAATGTCTTCTATCTTCTTTTCTTTCGAGGATGTATCAGAAACGAGGGCTAGAATAGTGGTGTGGCCCTTTCGCAAACACTTCTGGGCCTTAAGGAAAGAGATGATGCCCACAACAGCACCACTGTTGTCGCCATGAATCATGAGAGGTTCTTCACCAGAACGAGGAATACGGACGATTTTCTCCTTACAAATAATCTCCGCTTGATGTTGAGATAGCCAATCCATCCCAATAACGACGTCAAAACTACCAAGAACGATAGGAATAAGATCGATAGAGAAGGTCTGACCAGCTAAGACGAGATTACAACCCTTAACTATGTGTGTGGCCTCGAGATTTTTACCGTTTGCTAGCTCTACCATGTGTTTGGTGTTCAAAAGTGTTGGAGTGCGCTTAAGCATTTGGCTAAATTTTAAGGACACATAACTAGTATTGGCACCCGAATCGAATAAAACAGTAACAAAGAAATCATCCAGAAGAAACTTACCCATCACGACGTTGGGATCGTTCCTCGCGTCACCCTGACCCAGCACGAAAACACGTCCCCTGGCACCATTGCCATCATTGTTACCCCCGTTATTGTTCCCGTTCCCCTGATTATTGTTGTTGTTCTGATTCTGGTTCAACTGGGGGCAGTTCCTCTTGAAGTGACCTTCAGCACCACACTGATAGCATCCCCTGTTACCCTGCTGTTGCTGCTACTGATTCTGTGGAGCTGGTGGCTATTGTTGACGATTCTGATTTGCCGGTCGTGCGCCCCTGCAATCCTTAGCTTCATGACCAAGCTTGTTACACCTCAGACAACGACCCTTATTGCACGGCCCACTATGATGCATGTTGCATCGGTTGCACTTGGGGCGATTTCCTCTGTATCCACCCTGCCCCTGACTACCCGAAGATTGCTGACTAGGGCTCTTGTAGTCATCAGTCTTTCGCTACTGAGACTGAGACTGAGCTGATGTTGAACCCTTGCTTGAGACTCCATCCCATTTGCGCTTGTTGTTGCTGGGGGCATCAGAAGTAGTAGTAGTAGTAGTAGCACCAATACGCTTGGGCAGCCTGTTCTGCTCGACTGCCTGATCAGTGAGACGATGAGCCAAATGAATAACTTGCTGGATAGTGGCGAGGTTTGCTGCAGTCACATGACTCTGGATCTCTGGCACTAAACCTTTGAGGTACAGCTCGATACACTTGATAGGAGGATCTACCATAGTAGGACACAAGATGGCCAGTTCGTTCGATCTTTTCGTGTAAGCCTCTATTTCCGACCCCGTCATCTTTAAGTTGTAGAACTATACTTCCAGCTTGTGGATGTCATCACGATTGCAGTACTCTTCCTTGATCAAGTCTTTGAAGTCATTCCATGGGGTGGCATTAGCAGCAACCAACCCCAGCATTTGGACCTGACCGTTCCACCACATGAGCGCTACACCTTCGAGAGTACCAGTAGCATACTTCACCCTACGAGCCTCAGGGAATTCACACATCTCGAAAACAGATTCGAGCTTCTCGAACCAGTGGAGGAGACCTACAGCTCCTTCAGTGCCGTTGAAAGTAGTAGGTCGGCAGTCCATAAAAGTTTTGAAAGTACACACAGGAGGCTGAGCATGTTGACCTGTCGTGCGAGTAAGAAGAGACGAAGTTAAACACAAGTGTTGGTTCACGAGAGTAGGATCTAAAGATCCTAGAGTAAGTTACAATGGCAGGTTATACCTCCTGCCTGAGCGGCTGCTAGTGCTGCAGCAACTTGTTCATTGATTAAAGCCGTCAGCTGGGCTTGAGTTAGGTTGATACGTCCACTCATGATCTTCACAATAAGAGAGCATGAGTGAGATAAGTGTCGCGAAAATGCGATGACAGAAGAGAGTAAGCACACATGTGTTTCAAACAATAGTTGCTACATTTATCTAAGCATACCATGAACAATGTACTATGTAACTAACAAGTAGGTAATATAAACATAAACCATATCACCTAGAATGTTGAGTCTTGCACGTGGAGTGAAGCGTCGTTGTGGATCGTTGAGCACTGTACAGGTTATAGTCTGGTTTTGTCAAAAAGATTTTCTCTTTTTAAAACCGAGTTCACTATAACCAATGGCTCTGATACCAATCTGTCATACCCCCAAAATCCACAAGCGGAGTATCACCGCATGGAGGCGTGACTGACCAGGATCAAGCCACCAATCAAATTGAACAACGTAATTAAGTAAATAAAACCAAACACAATATATTTGGTGTCCAAAAGAAAGTAACCAACTTTAAGTTAACAGCGGAAGCATAAAATGTAAAACCCAAACATAAGTAATAAGTTCATAAAGTTTAAATGTTTAACATGGAACTCAACAGTCCATGTCTCACAACGACCACTCCTCCCTGTGCAAGCTCCATAAGCACCTAACGACCTGCAAGGCATGTAACAACGAGTCAACAACAAAGTTGAGCGAGTTCATAGTTGGTTGTTTAGTTTTATAAGTTTGTTATGAAAACCATAACTTGTTTCGTAAACCACGAGTTAACCAGTATCTTTGTTTCCCAAACCATATCCATAATCAGTGGGGGCTTCCCCATGTGAACCACTAGACCGTTACCATATCGACAACTGACGAAAGTAAGTTGTGCCCTAAGTCAATGTCTATCATCATTGATTGAGTGCCCAGATCCATTAGTACACGCCCGTCCTACCAGCACGGTGTGAGGCTTGTCAACCCTAATAGCGCTATTAACTAATGACCCGCTTGCCATTGGCCCGGCGATTAAGTCGATATAAAAATGAGGGACTTAATGATAGAGTTTTGTCTAGTAAGTTTAAGGTTGTTGTCCTACCCAAGGAGGACGAACGTACGTATTATACCCAAGGAGAATACGCAGGATTAATATTGGCATCCTACCCATGGAGGATGGTTGTACATATCCTACCCAAGGAGGATATGTAGGTTCCGTTTTAGCTCTTTAACCCCATTCCCAACCACCAGGAATCCCATGCCTTTTAAAGAGTGTGAACTCACCTCGGTTTGCTCGGTATGCTAAATTACTTGTGCACAACAATTCAGTCAAAGCCTATAGTATGCACGTATACACAATCAGTTTACGTTCGTAATGATTCACATGCAATCTATCATCGCAAAGTGTGCTTGGCAGTTAACATCAGGTAACACGTAAACAGTTATTTCAAGTTCATACAATTCACGCTTCACATAATTGATTTCTCAATCTATTCTAACATAGTTATCCTTTAACAGACTTAACAGACTTAACTAAGTTACTGTGATGGATTCCCAACTTGACGAACACCCCTTTTTCGTCGCGATCCCCCTTCGGCGAAAACCCCAGGCGACGAAATCCCTTGAGCGACGAAATCTCAAAGGGATTTCGTCGTGATTGAATTTTCGTCGGGTCTTCGTCGGGACAAGGATTTCGTCGGGGTGAAACATGATCATCATCAGCAGTTACGAAATCCAGAAACCCTAACTATCGCTTAACAGTTAGTCGACCTCATCAATCAATCACCCAATCATATCAACTCATGCAATCACTTAAATTACTCAATTAATAGTTTCATCATCAATCATCAAACTTAGCCACAAATCTTACTAAACCAGATCATCGATATATATACAAGACGGTAATACAAGATCTATCAACACCCAAATAATATAATCATCAAGCATTAAACGGGACATGAACAGTGGCTTAAACAATATTGTTTTCATTCATACAAATCATCAACAGTTTCTCCATAATGGTGATTCACATATTAAATCCTAACCTACACGAACATCATTCATGCATACAACCGATCTAAATCAAACAATCAAATAAAGGTTAACATTAACCGCGATGAACGAGACAATAACTTGATCGATCTAGAGGATTTCGGGGAACACAAGATTGCCATCGCATAGAGGGAGAACTCTAGGGTTTTCTATTCAGCCAGTTGTTTCGCTAACAAAGCAGTTCACGTAGTATATACACACTTAAATGAACTGGGCCCTTAATGGGCTTTACTAGAAAATGGGCCGGCGAAATCAGGGATTTCGCCGTGATGGCCATGGCGAAAACCTGGTTTTCGTCGAGCAGGCTAGGGGCGAAATCCCCCTTGGTTTTCGTCATGAACATAATTATATAATAGCACATCACATATTTCACAAAGTTCATATTTAGCATGTCACACCCCGATATTTCCACGTGTTACCGGTGGGCCCGGTGGGGAGTATCGTGACGTAGTTGATATCATCATAGTCAAACAACACAATATTTAAATGCACAACGGAAGCAAAAGATAGATTCATTTCAACCAAATAAAATTGTAATATCCAGTATCACAAAATAGTTGAAAAAAATCCACAGGTGGATCAAATAAAAAGAAACTTTGTTCAACAAACTGAAATGCATCCAAGCTTGCGAGACTCTTATTGATGCTAAGGAGAAAGCCAGCCTATTTCGAGTAGTACCTGCACTTAATCTTTTTGGGAAAATACGTCAGTTTACACTGGTAAATACAATTAACTGACTCATTTTTAAAAGGTTTAGGAAATTGATTTGAATGCACCAGGCACAAACATTTTATAACTTGGGGTAATTATTTATATATAAACTTGTAAAAGAATCACATGTTCCTTATGTGTTCAGTAGCCCGGGTTGACACCGGGATAGAGCTTAATAGACACACCACATGATATAGTCCCGCGGCGGGTTATTCCCGAAACCGGAGGTTATACCTTACTATTTATATATGCACTAACGGGTGTACGCCGACACCCGTGTGCTTAGGTCGTGACCATTTCGTAAAATGATGCCAAGGATATCCAGGACATGGTCATTAACCCCCCAAAGGATTTAAGCAAACAAAACAATTTAAACGGGTCATTTCAATGAATTAACCATCATACGATTAAAGATTCAATGCCCGACCAAGCGGTATTTTATATACCGTACCCCAAGCCCGTATAAGGGAAAATAAGTTAAAAGTATTTACCTTTGCAAGTAATAATCACAACAAGCAAGTGCACGTAGCTTTTACCGGGTCTCCTATTCTGGAACGAAGGTTTATAATAACCTATTAGAATCCTAACGGGTCTTTAATTAAACCTAAACTTAGACCGGTTAGTTTTAGATGAAGATACGGTTCGAACGCATGATTAAGCGAAGACCGGAATAGAATATATGATTTCAGTAATCATTAGTACTAAGGGAAAAGAACTTAAGGAAATCCCTGTAGTCTCAGAATACCCAGAGGTATTCCCAGAAGAATTACCAGGATTACCACCAGATAGGGAGGTAGAATTTAGGATTCATCTAATTCAAGGAACTATACCGATAGCTAAGGCACCTTATCGGTTAGCACCCACAGAAATGTTAGAACTGAAAAAGCAATTAGATGAATTACTAAGTAAAGGTTTCATACAACCTAGTTCATCCCCTTGGGGAGCACCAGTGTTGTTTGCAAAGAAGAAGGATGGTTCAATGAGAATGTGTATCGATTATAGAGAATTAAATAAAGTTACTATTAAGAATCGATACCCATTACCTAGGATTGATGATCTTTTCGATCAACTTCAAGGAGCTAGATATTTTTCTAAGATAGATTTACGCTCCGGATATCATCAATTGAAGGTACAAGAGGAAGACATACCTAAAATTGCTTTCAGAACTAGGTATGGTCATTACGAGTTTACAGTCATGCCCTTCGGGTTAACGAATGCACCTGCAGCATTCATGGACATGATGAATAGAATCTGTAAACCGTATTTGGATAAATTTGTAATTGTCTTTATAGACGATATACTTATTTATTCAAAAAGTCAGGACGAACATAGTCAGCACTTACATGCACTCTTAACTTTGTTAAGAAAAGAAAAGTTGTACGCCAAATTCTCAAAGTGTGAATTTTAGTTACAAGAAGTACAATTCTTAGGACACATGGTGAATCACGAAGGTATTCATGTAGATCCTGCTAAGATAGAGGCAATTACCAATTGGAAGGTTCCACAAACTGCAATGGAAATTAGAAGTTTTATAGGTTTAGCTGGCTACTATAGACGGTTTATTAAGGATTTTTCCAAAATAGCTGTACCATTAACTAAGCTAACCTGTAAAGCAGTTAAGTTTGATTGGGGACCTAAACAAAAAGAAGACTTTAGAATCTTGAAACAGAAATTAACCAATGCTCCAATCTTAGCCTTACCAGAAGGAACTGAAGATTTTGAAGTATATTGTGATGATTCAAAACTAGGATTTGGATGTGTGCTAATGCAACGCAAGAAGGTAATTGCGTATGCCTCAATACAATTGAAAAAGCACGAAGAAAATTATACAACTCATGATTTAGAATTAGGAGCTGTAATTTTTGCCCTTAAAATATGGAGACATTATCTGTATGGAAGTAGGTTTACTGTCTATACGGATCATAAAAGTTTAAGATATATATTTGGGCAAAAAGAGTTAAACATGAGGCAAAGGAGATGTATGGAAATCTTAAGTGATTACGACTGTGATATTCAGTATCACGAAGGAAAGGCAAATGTAGTTGCAGATGCCTTAAGTCGTAAATATCATGAGAACCAAAGAAGAGTTCGTGCTCTCAGATTAAATCTACAATTAGATTTAATGGAACAAATAAAGAATGTTCAGGAAACAGCAATCCAAGATAATGCTGAAGGAATGAAAGGACGAATAAAAGAATTAGAGCAAGGAGCTGATGGAATTTGGAGATTCCACAAAAGCATAATTTGGGTACCTAAGCAAGGAGAATTAAGAAATAAGATTTTAGAAGAAGCCCATAAGTCAAGGTATACAATTCATCCAGGAAACAATAAGATGTACCAAGATTTAAGGAAGAATTTCTGGTGGATAGGTATGAAAAAGGATATAGCTAGATATGTTTCTAAGTGTCTTACTTGTTCACAAGTTAAGGCAGAACATCAGAAACCTTCAGGTCTACTACAACAATTAGAGATGCCTGTATGGAAATGGGAACTTATAACAATGGATTTTGTTACTAAGTTACCCAAAACCAGAAAAGGTAATGATGCGATTTGGGTAATTGTGGATCGATTAATCAAATCTGCTCACTTTCTGCCTATGAAAGAAACCTTTAGCATGGAAAGATTGGCAAAGTTGTATGTAGATGAAGTCGTATCTCTACATGGAGTTCCACTCTCCATTGTATCAGATAGAGATAGTCGTTTCACTTCTCATTTCTGGAAAAGTTTCCAAGAAGCAATGGGAACTCGACTATATCTAAGCACGGCATATCATCCACAAACAGACGGACAAAGTGAAAGGACGATCCAAACTCTAGAAGACATGCTCCGAGCATGTGTGATAGATTTTGGTGGGAATTGGGATGAGCACTTACCATTAATTGAATTCTCCTATAACAATAGTTATCATTCAAGTATTGAAACTGCCCCATTCGAGGCACTGTATGGAAGAAAGTGCAGAACTCCAGTTTGTTGGGCAGAAATAGGAGAAAGTCAAATGTCAGGTCCCGAGATAGTACAAGAAACTACTAATAAGATTACTCAAATCAAGGAAAGGCTGAAGACTGCTCGAGATCGTCAGAAAAGTTATGCAGACAATAGATGTAAGCCGTTAGAATTTCAAATTGGAGACAGAGTACTATTGAAAGTTTCTCCTTGGAAAGGAGTTGTTAGATTCGGTAAGAAAGGAAAGCTAACTCCAAGGTACGTAGGACCATTTCCAATGATCCAACATATAGGACCAGTTGCTTATCGTTTACATCTACCAGAAGAGTTAGCTGGAGTACATGATGTATTTCATGTATCCAATCTCAAGAAGTGTCTATCAGACGAATCGTTGGTAGTACCTCTCCAAGATATAGAGGTAAACGAAAAAATTAAAATTTGTAGAGAAACCTCTTCAGATAGAAGACAGAAAAGTGAAGTTTCTCAAGCACAAACGACTAGTGCTAGTTAAAGTTAAGTGGGATTCGAAACGAGGACCCGAATACACTTGGGAGCTGGAATCAGAAATGAAGAGAAAGTATCCTCAATTATTTCAGTAAATCTCGAGGACGAGATTTTTATTAAGGTGGGGAGAATGTAACAACTCTCATCAAAAGTCATATTTATTAGTTTAATTGTCCAATAGGAAACCCTAATTGAGACACCCAAGTGATTCTGCACAAACCCTAAAATTTTCAGAACAATTGGAATCAGGATCAGGACCCCTAAAAACTCAGGGGGGTATTCCCTAGTTACGATTATCTTAAAAACTCGCTGGAAAAATTTAAATTTCGAATTCTGTCAAGTCAGCAAAGCTAGTCCCAAACGTGGCCACCCTATGGTAATGAGGTGTCCCTTACGGACCGTAAGGGATGAGTCTTACGGTCCATAAGGCAAGTTAATTTCGGGTATAAATAGCAGACATTGGCACTTGAAATTCTGCGTATGTTCGACGAAGAAATTCGTTCTAGGCACCGAGTTACGTTCTGTTTACCACAATTAACACACACGGATCACTAATCGACGCCGCAATTCAGGGTAATAACTCGATCGCTGATACGATTCAATGTCCGATTGATTAAACTATCCAATGGATGTTTAAGTGCTGCCCACATTAGGGTTTATGCTTTGTCATTCGTCGTTAAATCGATGGATGTTTAAGTATCGCACTTTGTCATTCGTTGTGAAGGTTTTAATCTCGTGAGTTATCGTAAATGCTGTATTAAGTTACTAACCAAATTGTGTGCCTGTTATTAATTTAGGTTAAAAGGCTAATCAGTAGGCTAGGCTCTGCTCAAATTAAATCTGCAATGTGAGTCATTCTCTTTTTATCAAATCTGTTTACAAAAAGTATGTTTATTTTCATGATTATAATTACAGTGATTAAGTTTATGTAGTCACCAAATTACAGCCGGTATGTGGGGTATTGTGCACATTACTATTTTTATCACTTTAGGTGGGCGAACCTAATTAATGATACTCGTTACTATTGGGTGAACGGACTCAATAGTAATATGACCACAGTCACTGAAACGAGTCGATGACAAGTACTGTGGGTATTTGGTTGAAATAAACATTGTAATCTCTCTTAATACTGTGAATTATAATACATGAGTCGTTTTTATAAAAGAATGATTCACTCAGTATTTCCCGCTGACAAAACCTTTTTCAAACATGTTTCAGGTGATCTGTTGTGATCCAGGAAAAGTGCCGAGAAGCACTAGAAGCTTAAGGAAGTGGCTCAGTATAAAATAAAGAAACATGTTTTGTAAAATAAGAGATTTCTTCGTAAAAATCTCAAGATTGTAAATTACCGGGTTTTATCCCGAATGTTGAAATAAAATAATCGGGAAATATTTCAGTTTTAAAAAGATCCTGAAGAAACTTCCGCTGTTAATTAAATACCACGGGATTTCTGTCCCGCGGCTCCTGAAACGGGTCAAACCGGGTCGGGGGTCGTGACAGAAAAATGTGGTATCAGAGCCACTGATCTAAGCCTATTAAGTATTTAGAAATACTTAATTTTACTAATTGCCAATTATATGATTATGTGTTTTATTATCTGATTAATTGTGTATAGTATGGGTAGATCTTTATATGCTAGCCACTGTAGCAATAAATACAAATCTTTAAAATAATTTGACTCAAAGTTTTAGTACCTGGATTACCTACAGTCTAGAAACCTTACCCAGTATGACATAATATTTAAAAGTTTTCTATAAAATTTTGTTATGATTTTTAACTTAGTAATTTTGTGAATTTTGCTAAACAGCATGAGTGACTTGTCTGACGCCCTTCAGAATTTAAATCTTTATCCGGTAAGAATAGAGGTTTCCAGAGATTTCAATAGGTATATACCAGACATAGAAGAACCTAGAGAATTCAACGCTTTATCTCTTGAGAAACCCAAACCTAAGAAAATGGAAATTTGGGAAAGCTCTAGGGAAATTGAGGGGTTACCATCTCAGGAAGAGCTAGATCTGATATTGACAAGTTATGATACTATTAAGTCGAGTAATGAAAATGATTTTATTCATTCTCTTAAAACACAACTACCAATGAACTTAGAACCAGCTATTCCAAACCCTTCAATCCACTCACAAATAGACGAATGGTTGACTAATGAAATACAGTTACAAAACAATCCCTATAAGTTTTTTTCCTCAGTACAATCTAGAACCTTTACCAAATCCACCAATGAGTAACGAGAAAATGGCTGAACTCCGCCATTTTGACAAAGAACTAGTAGATACTGAGAATAGGATCCAAGAGATTTTGGGACAGATCTCCTGGACTTACGATAAGAAGGAACGTCGTTACTAGAATACCAACTGACAAAAGATAGGGGGTTTATGGAACTGTAGTGGTGTAATAGTAATAAGTAAAATCAGTCTGTAAAATAACTACAAATAAAACTTTGTAAGATAATAGTGTGTATTGATGCATACTATTAAATATAAATGGAAATCGAGAATCGATAGTTTTGGCTATATTGGTGTTATGAATTCTGTATAATTGTTTTGTGTAATTGTTATTTATTTGATACTAATAAATTATATATATTAATTATCAGATGGAAAACGCTAATAATGAACCAGTAAATGAGATTAATCAATCTGAGCAACAACCGGGGGATCAATATATGACTAGGCAGGATATAGAAAATATAGTTGCTCAAGGGATAGCCAATGCTATTCCAGCATTCGTTGCTGCTGTTAAAAATCCAATAGAACCGCAACAAATCGTTCCTAGCAAACGTATTTCTGAAGATAACTTCAGTAATAGTGTAAACGGAGGCAATGATCATGTTAATCATAATGAGGAACCACATCAAGCTCCATTTCCTAAGAAAATGAAAGCCGCAACGCCTGGTTGCACTTTCAAAGAATTCCTTGCTTGTAAACCCACTGAATTTGCAGGCAATGAAGGAGCAACTGCATCACTGCGTTGGTTAGAGAAAACCGAAGCAGTAATTGCAATAAGTAAATGTGCTAAAGATGATCAGGTCATGTACGCGTCAAATCTTTTCAAAGAAGGAGCGCTAGAATGGTGGAACACGGTGTTACAAGCTAAAGGAAGAAATAGGGCTTATGCCATGAACTGGGAAGAATTTAAGAGTCTTGTAGAAAGAAAATTATGTCCCGAATATGAAAAAGATCAAATGGCAAATAAGTTTTTAAACCATAAAATGATGGGTGTAGAGTGTCGCGGTTATACTTCGACATTCTTTGAATATGCTAGAGTGGTACCAACGCTGGCTTCGCCAGAACCGGTACTCATTTCTCGCTATATTTGGCGATTGATTAGTGAAATCCCTAACATCGTTAAAGCTGCGAGACCTCGTACGATTGACGATGCGGTGGAATTAGCTAATACCTTAACCGACGAACTGGTACGCACGCAAGATGAAAACAGGAAGAAGGAACTGGCTCAGAAAATTACCCAAGGATTTCGTATGGGTAATAATAACAGCTTCAAGAAAAGAGGAACATGGCAATCTTCAAATCCGCCGTTTTGCAGGAATTGCAGAAAGAAACATTTTGGAAGATGTAGTGTAACCTGCAATTTTTGTAAAATGGTAGGACATCGTGAAGAAAACTGCAAGAAGAAATCCACAATCTGTTACAATTGTGGAGAAGTAGGACATTTCAAAACAGAATGTCCTAAATTGGTTAAACCAGCAGACAACAAAGCTAAACCAGCTGACGGAGCTACAAAGAAGAATGTTAGAGCCTTTCAGTTAACTACTCAGGAAGCCGAGATCATTCCAGATGTGATAGCTGGTACGTTCTTAGTTCACAACATTTACACCAAAGTATTATTTGACTCTGGTGCCAACCAAAGTTTTATTAATACTTCATTCTGCTAAGCTCTTAATATACCCTTAACCAACATTAGGCAGATTTTTACAGTCGAAACGGCTGATGGGAATTCAGTTAAAATAGATAAGGTTTTGCAAAATATAGAAATAGGACTTTCAGGTCATAAATTTGGTGCAAATCTGTTACCTATGAAATTAGCTGAATTCGATGTTGTGTTAGGAATGGATTGGTTAGTAGCCAACCATGCTCGAATTCTCTGTGATAAGAACTCTATAGAAATTCAGGCACCCACCGGAGAAGTAATTGTGATTACAGGAGATAAACCACGTAAGCCTATGAAGTTCATATCAGTAATGAAAGTTGCTAATTATGAACGAAAACAAGGAATAGTATATATGATTTCAGTAATCATTAGTACTAAGGGAAAAGAACTTAAGGAAATCCCTGTAGTCTCAGAATACCCAGAGGTATTCCCAGAAGAATTACCAGGATTACCACCAGATAGGGAGGTAGAATTTAGGATTCATCTAATTCAAAGAACTATACCGATAGCTAAGGCACCTTATCGGTTAGCACCCACAGAAATGTTAGAACTGAAAAAGCAATTAGATGAATTACTAAGTAAAGGTTTCATACAACCTAGTTCATCCCCTTGGGGAGCACCAGTGTTGTTTGTAAAGAAGAAGGATGGTTCAATGAGAATGTGTATCGATTATAGAGAATTAAATAAAGTTACTATTAAGAATCGATACCCATTACCTAGGATTGATGATCTTTTCGATCAACTTCAAGGAGCTAGATATTTTTCTAAGATAGATTTACGCTCCGGATATCATCAATTGAAGGTACAAGAGGAAGACATACCTAAAACTGCTTTCAGAACTAGGTATGGTCATTACGAGTTTACAGTCATGCCCTTCGGGTTAACGAATGCACCTGCAGCATTCATGGACATGATGAATAGAATCTGTAAACCGTATTTGGATAAATTTGTAATTGTCTTTATAGACGATATACTTATTTATTCAAAAGGTCAGGACGAACATAGTCAGCACTTACATGCACTCTTAACTTTGTTAAGAAAAGAAAAGTTGTACGCCAAATTCTCAAAGTGTGAATTTTGGTTACAAGAAGTACAATTCTTAGGACACATGGTGAATCACGAAGGTATTCATGTAGATCCTGCTAAGATAGAGGCAATTACCAATTGGAAGGTTCCACAAACTGCAATGGAAATTAGAAGTTTTATAGGTTTAGCTGGCTACTATAGACGGTTTATTAAGGATTTTTCCAAAATAGCTGTACCATTAACTAAGCTAACCTGTAAAGAAGTTAAGTTTGATTGGGGACCTAAACAAAAAGAAGACTTTAGAATCTTGAAACAGAAATTAACCAATGCTCCAATCTTAGCCTTACCAGAAGGAACTGAAGATTTTGAAGTATATTGTGATGATTCAAAACTAGGATTTGGATGTGTGCTAATGCAACGCAAGAAGGTAATTGCGTATGCCTCAATACAATTGAAAAAGCACGAAGAAAATTATACAACTCATGATTTAGAATTAGGAGCTGTAATTTTTGCCCTTAAAATATGGAGACATTATCTGTATGGAAGTAGGTTTACTGTCTATACGGATCATAAAAGTTTAAGATATATATTTGGGCAAAAAGAGTTAAACATGAGGCAAAGGAGATGTATGGAAATCTTAAGTGATTACGACTGTGATATTCAGTATCACGAAGGAAAGGCAAATGTAGTTGCAGATGCCTTAAGTCGTAAATATCATGAGAACCAAAGAAGAGTTCGTGCTCTCAGATTAAATCTACAATTAGATTTAATGGAACAAATAAAGAATGTTCAGGAAACAGCAATCCAAGATAATGCTGAAGGAATGAAAGGACGAATAAAAGAATTAGAGCAAGGAGCTGATGGAATTTGGAGATTCCACAAAAGCAGAATTTGGGTACCTAAGCAAGGAGAATTAAGAAATAAGATTTTAGAAGAAGCCCATAAGTCAAGGTATACAATTCATCCAGGAAACAATAAGATGTACCAAGATTTAAGGAAGAATTTCTGGTGGATAGGTATGAAAAAGGATATAGCTAGATATGTTTCTAAGTGTCTTACTTGTTCACAAGTTAAGGCAGAACATCAGAAACCTTCAGGTCTACTACAACAATTAGAGATGCCTGTATGGAAATGGGAACTTATAACAATGGATTTTGTTACTAAGTTACCCAAAACCAGAAAAGGTAATGATGCGATTTGGGTAATTGTGGATCGATTAATCAAATCTGCTCACTTTCTGCCTATGAAAGAAACCTTTAGCATGGAAAGATTGGCAAAGTTGTATGTAGATGAAGTCGTATCTCTACATGGAGTTCCACTCTCCATTGTATCAGATAGAGATAGTCGTTTCACTTCTCATTTCTGGAAAAGTTTCCAAGAAGCAATGGGAACTCGACTATATCTAAGCACGGCATATCATCCACAAACAGACGGACAAAGTGAAAGGACGATCCAAACTCTAGAAGACATGCTCCGAGCATGTGTGATAGATTTTGGTGGGAATTGGGATGAGCACTTACCATTAATTGAATTCTCCTATAACAATAGTTATCATTCAAGTATTGAAACTGCCCCATTCGAGGCACCGTATGGAAGAAAGTGCAGAACTTCAGTTTGTTGGGCAGAAATAGGAGAAAGTCAATTCTCAGATCCCGAGATAGTACAAGAAACTACTAATAAGATTACTCAAATCAAGGAAAGGCTGAAGACTGCTCGAGATCGTCAGAAAAGTTATGCAAACAATAGATGTAAGCCGTTAGAATTTCAAATTGGAGACAGAGTACTATTGAAAGTTTCTCCTTGGAAAGGAGTTGTTAGATTTGGTAAGAAAGGAAAGCTAACTCCAAGGTACGTAGGACCATATCCAGTGATCCAACGTATAGGACCAGTTGCTTATCGTTTACATCTACCAGAAGAGTTAGCTGGAGTACATGATGTATTTCATGTATCCAATCTCAAGAAGTGTCTATCAGACGAATCGTTGGTAGTACCTCTCCAAGATATAGAGGTAAACGAAAAAATTAAAATTTGTAGAGAAACCTCTTCAGATAGAAGACAGAAAAGTGAAGTTTCTCAAGCACAAACGACTAGTGCTAGTTAAAGTCAAGTGGGATTCGAAACGAGGACCCGAATACACTTGGGAGCTGGAATCAGAAATGAAGAGAAAGTATCCCCAATTATTTCAGTAAATCTCGAGGACGAGATTTTTATTAAGGTGGGGAGAATGTAACAACTCTCATCAAAAGTCATATTTATTATTTTAATTGTCCAATAGGAAACCCTAATTGAGACACCCAAGTGATTCTTCACAAACCCTAAAATTTTCAGAACAATTGGAATCAGGATCAGGGCCCCTAAAAACTCAGGGGGGGTATTCCCTAGTTACGATTATCTTAAAAACTCGCTGGCAAAATTTAAATTTCGAATTCTGTCAAGTCAGCAAAGCTAGTCCCAGACGTGGCCACCCTATGGTAATGAGGTGTCCCTTACGGACCGTAAGGGATGAGTCTTACGGTCCGTAAGGCAAGTTAATTTCGGGTATAAATAGCAGACATTGGCACTTGAAATTATGCGTATGTTCGACGAAGAAATTCGTTCTAGGCACCGAGTTACGTTCTGTTTACCACAATTAACACATACGGATCACTAATCGACGCCGCAATTCAGGGTAATAACTCGATCGTTGATACGATTCAATGTCCGATTGATTAAACTATCCAATGGATGTTTAAGTGCTGCCCACATTAGGGTTTATGCTTTGTCATTCGTCGTTAAATCGATGGATGTTTAAGTATCGCACTTTGTCATTCGTTGTGAAGGTTTTAATCTCGTGAGTTATCGTAAATGCTGTATTAAGTTACTAACCAAATTGTGTGCCTGTTATTAATTTAGGTTAAAAGGCTAATCAGTAGGCTAGGCTCTGCTCAAATTAAATCTGCAATGTGAGTCATTCTCTTTTTATCAAATATGTTTACAAAAAGTATGTTTATTTTCATGATTATAATTACAGTGATTAAGTTTATGTAGTCACCAAATTACAGCCGGTATGTGGGGTATTGTGCACATTACTATTTTTATCACTTTAGGTGGGCGAACCTAATTAATGATACTCGTTACTATTGGGTGAACGGACTCAATAGTAATATGACCACAGTCACCGAAACGAGTCGATGACAAGTACTGTGGGTATTTGGTTGAAATAAACATTGTAATCTCTCTTAATACTGTGAATTATAATACATGAGTCGTTTTTATAAAAGAATGATTCACTCAGTATTTCCCGCTGACAAAACCTTTTTCAAACATGTTTCAGGTGATCTGTTGTGATCCAGGAAAAGTGCCGAGAAGCACTAGAAGCTTAAGGAAGTGGCTCAGTATAAAATAAAGAAACATGTTTTGTAAAATAAGAGATTTCTTCGTAAAAATCTCAAGATTGTAAATTACCGGGTTTTATCCCGAATTGTGAAATAAAATAATCGGGAAATATTTCAGTTTTAAAAAAGATCCTGAAGAAACTTCCGCTGTTAATTAAATACCACGAGATTTCTGTCCCGCGGCTCCTGAAACGGGTCAAACCGGGTCGGGGGTCGTGACAACAAGTTTGAAGACTTGTATAATATGGGTAAACCAACCACAATCTGGATTTTGAGATAAAAATGATAAGGTTTGACCCGTTTCGGCTAATTTATGCAAACTAGTTACATAAACCGAACCGAACGCGAATAACGCATAACGGTTAACCGAAAGGGTCACGAACAGGTTTCCTAAGTTAATATGCTTTAAATATGTTGTGGTATCATTAAGATACCTTCCATTATGCCCAAAACGAGTTTAATCTCACATTAAGCCCCGTAAGGGTATTTTGGTCATTTTAAAAATTATAAAAGAGATTAATTATAATTCTGAGTCTCGGGTCTGAAATAATTAGTAAAACATCTTAATTTAACAGGTCATATTAATTGGTGATAAGTCTTATATGACAAAATGGTTTTAAACCCATACTATGTATTTAATACGCATAAAAAGCCGTTTTAAGCGATTTTCGGGTTTAACAGGAAATTTGAGTTTTCTGATCAGGTTATAAAGTTCAAAATACTTCATTTATCAAATAAAATCAGTGGCCAAAAGTTTGGTGTCTAAATGTTATGTAAAACTCAATTTATAAGCAAAAGGGTATAATCGGTATTTACCGAATCAAGGCAATAATCATAGGTTATGATCAGTTTAAAAATAATTAAAAATCTTCAAAAATCCCAAAATATTATATTACATCAGTTGGTAAAAGGTTTGGTGTCAAAAATTTGGTTTAGAAAGGCTTTATGCTAATTACGCCGTCTAATTCATAAAAAGCGTTCTAATTACGTTATTAAGCATAACTCCTAATCTAGACATCCAACTGATGTGAAAATTTAGGGACATGTTTATAAATCAGTAACAAAGATTATTGTCCTCTCACATTTCCAAAATTCTCGTTTTATGGTCAAAAGGGCATTATGGTCAACATTAAGCAATTAACGGAAACGTGTAAACGAATCGGACAATCAACGAGTCAATCACAGAGGGTTATACTATCATGTAACCCGGTCCTAATGAAGCTCTAAGGCCTTTCTAATTCATGTTACTACGGGTCAGAACTGAAAGTCAAAGCAATGGTCAATTTATGCGACTTTCGGTTCCGAACCGGTCCTAAACTGAAAATTGTCGGGTCGGACATGCTTAGACATGTTCTTGCGTTGATTGCCAAGTTATATGAGTGGCAAAACAGGTTATACGCCTTCTACATTTCTAATTATGCGTTAATTCAAAAAATATAATTCTGTTGACTTTTTATAACACACTTTGACCAGACAAATGATCTAGTTAGAGCGGGAATCAGAGGGTGCCCTTTTAAGGGTTTAATGCCCCCCTAATTACCAACTTATAACTACTTTCAATTGGCCAAAACACTGGACCATTAGCGATTAAATGATAAGTCAAACCTTAATTACGACGGTTTGACTTTTAAGCTATAAACTAAGCAAAACATGATTAAGGAAGGTTAAGGATACTTACCAAAGTCCAATGCACGACTAATGATGCTTAGGGAGTGGCCTTGAGCTCCAGAAATGATCAGAAGTTGAGCATGGAATGAATGATCAAAAAGTTGCAACTTAGTGCTCTATTTATATGGGTTTTAATCTCCCATGATCATGCCAAGCAAGTCTAGGATGGAACCAAGATGCTTACAAGTGCCCCTAGTGCCTAAAAACAAGCTTAGGCAACACATGGTATTGAAACAAGGCAACATAAGTCGGTTACAATGGACATAACAGCCACCTGTGGGTTTTCTGCTTCTGGGCATGGCTTACGGACCGTAAGGGTCCAGCCATACGGTCCGTAAGGACCAGGCCATCTCACCAGCACTTTTAAAAGTTGACACTTTTGGCCCCTGATCTTCCCAAACTTGATTTTAACATGCTTTCTTGCACTTGTAACCCCCAAACTTGACTTTTAAGGACTCCAAGTCATAAACCAACTTTGTTAGGTCCCCGGTTATTCATACGATCACCGAAAAGTCTTAAATTTCAATGTTGACACTTTTATCCCCTCGTATACGAATTTTATCATAACTTCCTCATACGATAACGAAACTTGGTGAAATTTTTATCACGCATTCTAGTGAGCATAATTAATCGTTACAAAGCTTCAGGTTTGCTAAAAGGTCACTCAGAGGTATACTTTAAATATGTTGACACATTTAACCCCTGTAGTTTGTAATCTCTCACTTTCTTTCACAATTAGCTTCGTATGATCCTTGATTCATTCGTTTAAGGGTATAAACATCATGTAGGGGTATTGTAAAGTATATTTATCCATTGTTGATATTTTAAACCCTTATATTCACATACTTTCCTTGTTTGTCAACTTTAGTCCTTCTAAGGTAATCCTTTACACGTTTAAGGTTCATGACACGCGTCGATATGATATTGGACATGAAATTACGAGGTGTTACATCCTCACCCCCTTAAAAGAAATCTCGACCTCGAGATTTACTGAAAAAAATGAGGGTACTTTCCTTTCATTGTGGACTCTACCTCCCACGTGTACTCAGGACCTCTACGGGCATCCCATTTCACCTTTACAATAGGCACCTGCTTCCTCCGAAGCTTCTTAACCCGTCGATCCTCAATCGACAAAAGGTTTTTCCACAAATTTTAAGCTCTCTTCTATATGCACATCCGTTGTGGTATGACTAGTGACTCATCAGCTAGACGTTTCTTTAGATTGCAGATGTTGAATACATTGTGAATACCACTGAGCTCTTCAGGTAAGTTCAACTTATAAGCAACCGATCCGACACATTCGATGATCTCGAATGGTCCTATGTTCCTCGGGCTTAACTTGCCTTTCTTACCAAATCGCATCACTCCCTTCCAGGGTGATACTTTAAGCAACAATTTGTCACCTACCTCGAATTTCAGAGGTTTACGCTTTAAGTCTGCGTAGCTTTTCTGCCTATCTCTGGCAGCTTTCAGGCGGTCACGAATTTGGACAATCTTGTCCGTTGTTTCAAAGACTATGTCAGGTCCTGATAATTGAACTTCTCCTACTTCTGCCCAACAAACGGGCGTTCTGCACTTCCTGCCGTACAAGGCCTCGAAAGGCGCAACCTTAATGCTCGTATGGTAGCTATTGTTATAGGAGAACTCGATCAATGGCAGGTGGTTATCCCAACTACCACCTAAGTCAATCACACATGCACGAAGCATGTCTTCCAAAGTTTGGATTGTACGCTCACTCTACCCGTCCGTCTGAGGATGGTAAGCCGTACTAAAATTTAAGCGCGTGCCCAAAGATTGTTGGAAACTTTTCCAAAAATGTGATGTGTATCTAGTATCTCTATCAGAGATAATAGACACTGGTACGCCATGCAGAGATACAATCTTATCTACGTACAATTGGGCTAACATGTCGGAGCTATAGGTCTCCTTAATGGGTAGGAAATGTGCTGACTTAGTCAGTCTATCTACGATCACCCATATAGTATCATTTCCTTTCTTTGTCTTTGGCAACTTGGTGATGAAATCCATCGTCGCCATTTCCCACTTCCAGGTGGGAAGTTCAGGCTGTTGCAGCAAACCTGACGGCTTCTGATGTTCGGCTTTGACTTGCGCACACGTCAGACATTTAGCTACATAGGCAGCTATAGACTTCTTCAAGCCTATCCACCAGAAATTTGCTTTCAGATCCTGGTACATCTTGTCAGCTCCAGGATGAACGGAATATTTAGAACTGTGGGCTTCCTGGAGGATAACATCTCGAAGTCCTCCATAAACTGGAACCCATATTCGTCCATTTAACCTTAGGATTCCGTCCTTGTCATAAGATAACTGCTCCTCAGTTACTCCTAGCTTTTCATCAGGATAGTTAGCTTCCAGCACAGCTTCCTTCTGCGCAGCTAACAATCTTTCATGCAAACCATTCTTTATCTCAATGCTCTTGGCATTGATTCTTATAGGCCTCACTCTTTCCTTTCGACTCATGGCATCGGCAACTACGTTCGCCTTGCCTGGATGGTATCTTATCTCACAATCATAATCGTTCAAAGTTTCCATCCAACGTCGCTGCCTCATGTTCAAGTCCTTCTGATTGAACAGGTGCTGAAGGCTCGTGTGATCAAAATAGATCACACACTTGGTTCCATACAAGTAGTGTCTCCAAATTTTTAGTGCAAATACAACGGCACCCAACTCTAAGTCATGGGTGGTGTAGTTCTTTTCGTGCACCTTTAACTGTCGAGAAGCATAGGCAATAACCTTGCCTTTCTGCATAAGTACACATCCCATACCAGTGTGTGATGCATCACAGTATACTACAAATTCTTCAATCCCTTCAGGCAATGTCAATACTGGTGCATTGCTTAGCTTCTGTTTAAGGATATCAAAGGATTCCTGCTGCTTAGGACCCCAGTCAAACTTAATATTCTTACACGTCAACGAAGTCAGGGGTGCAGCAATCCTTGAGAAGTTTTCAATAAAACGCCTGTAATATCCTGCCAATCCCAAGAAGTTGCGAATCTCTGTGGGCGTTTTCGGCTCTTGCCAATTCATGACAGCTTCAACCTTAGCGGGATCTACCTGGATTCCGCGTTCACTAACCATATGTCCAAGAAATTGGACTTCACGAAGCCAAAATTCACACTTAGAGAATTTGGCGTAGAGCTTTTCTTGACGAAGCAGTTTCAGAATGCAATGGAGGTGCTTCTCATGGTCAGCTTGATTCTTCGAGTAGATAAGAATTTCATCGATGAAGACGATGAAAAATTTATCCAAGTAGGGCTTACAGACGCAGTTCATGAGATCCATGAATGCCGCTGGTGCATTGGTAAGCCCAAAAGGCATCACTAAGAACTCGTAATGACTATAACGAGTCCTAAATGCAGTCTTATGTACATCTTCATCCTTGACCTTCAGTTGATGATAACCTGACCTTAAGTCGATCTTGGAAAAGTAACTCGCTCCTTGAAGCTGATCGAACAAGTCGTCGATCCTGGGAAATGGATACCGATTCTTAATAGTGACCTTGTTAAGTTCACGATAATCGATGCATAGACGCATCGGCCCATCCTTTTTCTTCACAAACAGGATTGGCGCTCCCCAAGGGGATGAGCTAGGTCTAATAAATCCTTTGGCTAACAAATCATCCAGTTGAGTCCTCAACTCGTTCATCTCCGTTGGTGCCAATCTGTAAGGCGCTCTTGCAACAGGTGCCGCACCTGGAATGATATCGATCTTGAACTCCACTTGTCTATCTGGGGGTAAACCAGGTAGTTCTTCAGGGAATACTTCTGGATATTCAGAGATAATGGGTATGTCTTCGATCTTACGCTTTGGTTTATCAATAGTTACTTGCGCCATGTAGATAACACAACCCTTCTTCAAACATCTTGATGCCTTGAGAATGGACACCTGCTCAGGCATTCCGTACTTAGTGTCTCCTTGGATTGTCAGAGGCTCGCCACGAGGAGTTCTGACAACTACTTGCTTCTTAGCACAAATGATCTGGGCTTGGTTGCGAGACAACCAATCCATGCCTATCACTATATCGAAGCCAGCTAACTTCAAAGGAAGTAAGGATAACTGGAAAGAGTGGTTCCTAATGGATATGAAACATCCATCTAGCACGGTTGAGGCAGTTTCTAAGGTACCATCAGCTAATTCCACCTCATATTTCACACTTAGGGTTTTAACAGGTAAATTCAGCAACTTACAAAACTTATTATCTACAAATGATTTATCAGCTCCTGAATCAAATAGCACTCTTGCATAAACATCATTTATGAGGAAGGTACCTGTGATCACATTGTCGTCCTGAACAGCTTCCTTTGCATCCATCCTGAAGACCCTAGCGTTGGTCTTCCTACTTTCTTCTGGTTTCTTGGCATATTTTGGGCAGTTCGACTTAATGTGCCCTTTTTCATTACAGCTATAGCACGTAGCATCCTTGATTTTCTTACAGTCTAAGTTCTTGTGCTCTGAAGATTTGCAAATCCCACATGCCCTTGGCTGAGACTGGGATTTCGATTCACGTCTGCATTTCCCGAAGTGCTGTTTCTTGCAGATTTTACATTTGGGTTTATCACCCGACTGATGACCATCTTTCTTGGATCCAGAACCCTTTTTGTGGTCATTGTTTCCCTTATGTCTCTTATCCGA
This sequence comes from Helianthus tuberosus, assembly GCA_030545235.1. Classification (NCBI taxonomy): domain Eukaryota; kingdom Viridiplantae; phylum Streptophyta; class Magnoliopsida; order Asterales; family Asteraceae; genus Helianthus; species Helianthus tuberosus. The sequence continues at coordinate 6,906,974 of CM060358.1, forward strand.
TCGCCGTGAGTTATCATCCTCACGCTTCCTTTTCTCAGCATCAATGTTTCTTAGCGATCTCTGCCTGACCGCGTCCAGAGTGAGAGATAGTGCTATATTAGCTGCAGACCGGAAGGTAGCTGGTCTAGAGGCTTTCACACTGGCCTTAACCTCTGGGGCTAAACCCCCGATGAATCGAGCTATCCTCTTGGGTTCCGGTGTCACAAGATTAGGAACCAACCTTGACATGGTGTTGAAGCTTGTAAGGTAGGCTTGACAATCTAGGTTTCTCATAACCAGTGACAAGAAATCAGCTTCAATCGTTTCAACCTCATGCTGAGGGCAGTAGTTTTCCTTGATCAATGTCATAAACTGATCCCATGACATATTGTACAGTGGGATTTTTCCGGTAGCTTGGATTAATGACCTCCACCAAGCTAATGCCTCGCCTTTGAATGACTGAGATACGAACTTCACCACATCCTTATCAGCGCACCCGCTGATATCAACCACAGTGCCCATTTCGTCTAACCACGTCATGCAGTCGACAGCTCCTTTTTCCCCAATAAAGTCTCTCGGTTTGCATGAGACAAAATACTTATATGTGCATGACTTACCACGCGGTTCTTGCTTAAGCTCGGTCTTCTTTGATGGGACACTTAGCTGATTTGAAGAGTGATGATCGTCATCGTCTTTCTTTGGCTCTTCTTTCTTGGAGGGTGGCTTGCTGTGAGCCTCTGAATGAGTCTTAGGCTTGGAATGGGGTACTGATTGGGTTCTGCTTCGAGTACCACTCGACTCACTATACTGCCTATCCAAGGCTCTTGTAACAGCATTGTCGATTAATGCTTGGAGCTCTGCACCCGCTATGTTAATTCGGGTATTATCATGATTCTCCCTTGGGTGACTGTTGATCTCATTCGAGTCAGCCATGTAGTTTGAACTGTTACATAAGATATTGACAATAATTTATTTGGGAGTTTATTATGGAATTGTCTTTTATGGCAATTCATTAACCATGGTAAACATAGACCATATTTGGTTAATTCGTTAATCATATTTATTTAGGATTTTTATTATAATTTATCCTAGTTATAAAACAATAACAGTATTATTAGTGGCACAAAAGGCCTAGTCACGGGGACATTCTAAATCATAAGCCATGATTTCAGAGAATCAAGGCATTAAGGTTTGAACATAGTTCTTTACCTTTTTCTGACAGGGAGTCGTAGACTACAACTGTCTTTTGTCTTATATGACAATGAGTATGGCCTGTAGGTACTACATCACCAATGGATGTTTAATATATGATCACCTTAATTGATGATTTAAACTTATGATTTATAGATCATCAGTTTAAGATAGGAATCTTTTGAAGAATTCCTATTATAAGAATGACGTGGGTGATTTTAATGAATCACGTCTGCCAGGAGTGTTAACATGTTTTCAGACGTTAACAAGGATTTGAATCTTTTTAAACAGGTTTTACCATCTTGGCCAAGTCTTAAAATAACATGCAGGCTAGGTTATACCTTTAAGATTCTTTATTTAATATTCAACAGGCAGATTATTTTAAAAAGGAACGATTTGTATTTTATTTATTTCATGTATAATATATTTATGCATAAAAATGACAAAAATTAAATTTTTAAATTTAACATTCCATTAAACATTGAAAAGAGTACATAGTGCCCTAAACGGGACTTTTAACAGAAATAACTTGCCCACGCAGGGGCTAAACTGTACATACATGTCCTCGCAGGGACTATTTACTAAGATAGGTGTCCACGCAGGGACTAAAAAGACAAGTCCACGCTGGGAATAAAGAAAGACAAGTCCACGCTGGGACTAAAGAAAGACAAGTCCACGCAGGGATCAAGGAAAGACAAGTCCACGCAGGGACTAAGTACATACATAAATGTCCACGTAGGGACTTAATTGAAATAAGGAAATACATCAATACATACAGGGATTCAATGATCCATCATCTTCTTTCCTTTTAGTAAGCTTGCTAGGCCTTTGAGGAATCCCCGGTTGTTCCTACGTTCTTCTCGAAATTCATGTTCCACCCGACTTAGTCTTTGGAGGATTTCCTCCTGTTCTGGCGGAGAAAACCGTGGTGGCTGCAGCTGTTGCTGAATCGGTGGCCGAGCAGGTATTTGATACCCATGAGTTGGATATCCCACTCCTTAGGGAGCTCCATAGGGTCCTTCAGGATGAAGGGCGTTGTAATTTGCTGCTACTAGATATGGGTCGGCTTCAGCATAGTTGTAGTGAGTGTGAGCCGGCTGCTCAAATGGATTATACGCCATTGAACCGACGTAGGTAGGAATCGGGTTACCAAAACCCAATGGTGGCGGTGGTGGTGCAACTGGTGCAGAGTTCACCTCTGAAACTGGGTTTGAAGGTCCGCCCATTTGTGGGTCTTCATGCAGTGGCGGATAGTGACTGCCACTGGAGTGTTGGGGTGTGCTAAAGTGAAAACCCCGTTCTCGCACGGACATTCGTGCGCCTGTTCTTCTGCGCCTCGGTGGTTCTGGAGGTGCTATCTGTACTGGCGGCGGTGGTGGCGGTAGCGTGACTGCCATGAAACGCGAATCCTCGGAGGGATCCTGCTGCTGCTGCTCGTGAGGCGATGAATGGTGAGAGGGTGTAAAATACCATTCAAACTGGTTGAACCTTGCTTGGTAGCTGTCAGGGCCACGGTAAGGTGATCCGTGGAAGGATGACCCATCCGAAATCTCGATGGGGTGAGTAGGTGTCCCAGAAGGTGGTTCAACAGGATCCGTGTCTTCATCTATATCCATTCCCTGAGCTTCAGGGAAAGGGTCTTCAGGGCCCAATGGGTTGAAACCCAACGGTTCTTGAATGTAGTTTGCCGGGTTGAACCGGCCCTGGAAGACAGGAGTGGGGTCGCCAAAGGAGTGGTGCGACATGGATCGCTGCAATGGCAAGTAGGAGTGGCGTGAGTCTTCAGGCTCGTTCTCTGATTGCGGCCCAAAGGAGTGATGATATGGAGGCGTTGAGCTGAACGATGCAGATCGCCTAGCAGGCTCCGAATAGTTCCTCCAGTCTCCTTGAGGACCGGCACTCATGGTAGCAGAAGGGGTTCGCCGGTGTGAAGGCCCGGCCTCGTGATCGTTGGGGGCGTGGATTGGCCCCTTGCCTCGTCCTCCTCTTCGGAACCTTGGTGGCATATTTCCTGTCAACAAAATGAAAGAAAACAACAACGAAATATAAAGGGCAACGTTAGAATTTAAAAACAATTCGGATTAGTCCTAAGTTCCTTGTCTAGACTCGAAAATTTAGGATTGTGCAATTGTGTAACTAAGATTAAACACAAAAGGCTAGTGTTTAATTCACTCAGTGTTGGCTCTGATACCAACCTGTCACACCCCGATATTTCCACGTGTTACCGGTGGGCCCGGTGGGGAGTATCATGACGTAGTTGATATCATCATAGTCAAACAACAAAATATTTAAATGCACAGCGGAAGCAAAAGATAGATTCATTTCAACCAAATAAAATTGTAATATCCTGTATCACAAAATAGTTGAAAAAAATCCACAGGTGGATCAAATAAAAAGAAACTTTGTTCAACAGACTGAAATGCATCCAAGCTTGCGAGACTCTTATTGATGCTAAGGAGAAACCCAGCCTATTTCGAGTAGTACCTGCACTTAATCTTTTTGGGAAAATACGTCAGTTTACACTGGTAAATACAATTAACTGACTCATTTTTAAAAGGTTTAGGAAATTGATTTGAATGCACCAGGCACAAACATTTTATTACTTGGGGTAATTATTTATATATAAACTTGTAAAAGAATTACATGTTCCTTATGCGTTCAGGAGCCCGGGTTGACACCGGGTTAGAGCTTAATAGACACACCACATGATATAGTCCCGCGGCGGGTTATTCCCGAAACCGGCGGTTATACCTTACTATTTATATATGCACTAACGGGTGTACGCCTACACCCGTGTGCTTAGGTCGTGGCCATTTCGTAAAATGATGCCAAGGATATCCGGGACATGGTCATTAACCCCCCAAAGGCTTTAAGCAAACAAAACAATTTAAACGGGTCATTTCAATGAATTAACCATCATACAATTAAAGATTCAATGTCACACCCCGACCACGTAGAACATACAAAACGTGGCGGAAATGTCGGGGAGTGTTGTAACAGAATTAATTGTTTCAAATCCATGGCAATTGAAGTTTCGTTTTATTGATTAAATGTGTTACAATGTCTTAACAAACAAGGAAATACAACATAATCAACTAGTCTTGCATCTTTTATTGTCACTAAGGCCCATGTCCGCCTATGTGTATCTTGATCAATCCTATGCTTCATATCCTGAAAACACATGTGAAAATAGGTACGTCAGCATAAAAATGCCGGCGAGTACATAGGTTTTGTGAAAATAAGATTCATGACTTCTGTTTAAGAAAATGTTTACTCATGAACCTTGTAATTTGATTTGTCTTTGTAAATCATTTGAAAAAAAACAATAAGTTCAGATGATACGTATAAGTAAGAGAATAATGCATGGTTAAATGAATAACCATGTAAAATGAGTTTGTATAAGTTAAGTTGTTTGTAAAACAATGTATTGTGAAAAGTATGTTATTTGTATAAAATGTTATATGTCATAAACTGAAATGATTCAAAAAACGCTACGATATGTAATACCATACAAACACTTATATATAGGAAGTACCAGCAGCGTATCCACCATGCTTGTATCATATTACACACGCATCGTTACTTAATCACTTACTCAAACCAAACCAACAATGTAAAATGTTCATGTCTAATGTAAATCATGTAATGTATAACCAATGTCAAAAGTGTTTATGTGTCAAATGTAAACCATGTAATATGTAACCAAAATAATATGTATGGCTAGTGAAAATGTATCAACTAAACCATAGATGAAATGCACAAGAACATAGTATTGAAGTAAAACTTGGTTTAAATCAAAGCTATGTTTTGTGGGAATGCATGATCAATGTAAATATGTAATATGTAACCTAAATGATATGTATGGCTAGTGAAATGTATCAACTAAACCATATGCACAAGAACATAGTATTGAAGTAAAACTTGGTTTAAATCAAAGCTATGTTTTGTGGGAATGCATGCTATACTGATACGAACATCTATGCGGTGTTGTGAAAATGCATACATCCAAGCCTTGAGACTGCGGCGATAAACCCTTAAACCACTTAAAGGTTTATCTAAATTATGTATATCGAATTCGGTCATTCCTTTCATCCCCTTTCCCTGGGACGTCCGGAACGGGAGTTGTCAATTCCTATGGTACCACTACCTACTAACGAACGGCGTAGCTAATGTTAATGAATGTATTGTTCCATTGTAAACAACCCAAATGTCATAACAAAATGTAAGCATGTGATGAAAACGATGTACTAAGTATGCACGCAATGGACATACATAGCATAAAATGTAAATGTAAAATGATGTACTAAGTATGCACGCAATGGACATACATAGCATAAAAACATGAAATCATGTAAAACAATGTACTATAAGTGTACTATTGAACATAGCATGTATATGATGTGAAAACATGAAAGCATGAAAGTAACAAGTAGGCACATGTGTTCCACCCCAAAATGTTTGGAAAACAGTAAAAGAGGGGTCTATGTACTCACTTGAGATTGCTCAGTAGTCCTTGAGTAATAACCAAACAATGCTAGAGATCACGGAATCAAACGGCACCTAATATAGGTAACTATGTTAATAAACCGGACCTAGATCGGAAGATCGGGTAGCATGAGGGTTTGTAAACCAAACGAGTATGGAGACTCGTGTAGTATGGTTCAACAAAACCTACATACTAAATGAAACCTAACCTAAGTGTTTACGACCCATTACGACCCGTTTAGGTAGCTTATGCTACTTTAACGCGTCGTTCGCGTAAAACGCGTTCGGGCCGTCTAACTAGTCCTATGACAAGTGTTATATGCCTAAACATGTTACATAATCAGTTATGTGACAAAAGTTTAGGTTACATATGCTTAATTACCAATTATACATGAAAAGGGTATTCTGGTAATTTACCTAAGGCATATAAACTACCTATCATACAACTACTTAAACGATGTGACCATAAGGTATAACCTCGGAAGGTTATGCCCTATACTAGGGTCACCTAATGTATTTGGTCAGATCCTAATGATCGACCAAACTGGGTCGGGTTCGAAGGTATAAGCGATTTATCAGATCGCTTACCCTACGACCCTAGACAACGTGGTAATCAGTAGGCATAGTCCCAAGGACTATAACCATCGTGATTACAATCACGTTGCGAAGTTCAAACGAACTTCGCATTGACCATAAGCTGGTCAACGCTGAAAGTCAAACAAAGTTTGACTTTCTGACTCGAAAAGCAATAAAATAAGGAAAAGAACGAAAGAATACTTACGAAGGGTCCCCGAATGCTAATCTCGATTCAAAAATCTCAGGTATGAAACAAAGGTTTCAACTTAGAGTTTCTCAAATCAAGATTCTTGTGATTTTGAAGCATGGGGGTGGGGTATTTATAGTAAAAGGTCCACCGTTAAGATCATTTCATGGAAAACGTGCCTTAATCCCACCCGTACAAGTGTCGGGACCTTATGGTGACTAAAATTTGATCCTTATCAGCTGACTAGACAAGTTAGAATGTGTGGGTGAGGATCAAACAGCTGCAAACTGATGTTAGAAACATTTAATCTGTTCCAGAAGGAGGACGCGGCCCACTTCAGCATGTGCAGAAACTCAAGCGGGCCACCTGGGAGTCACAGATCAGAAACAAGTTTCAGAAGTTACAGTTTTGGTCCCTGCACGTGTTTTAAGGCATTTCCGACACTTCTAAGGCCCGTAAAGCCAACTTTAAGGCCCTAAAATGTTGCCTAAACATTGTGGACATGAAACATGCTCAAAAATATGTCGGATGATGGTTCGTTTGGTTGTATGAACGCGATGTTCGCTTAATTACGACGGAATGCGCACAAGCGCGAAAAACGATCCAAATTGTGCGACGAATGGATTTTTGACAAGCCAAACACTAAAGCATAATATAGTCATGCTTACATAAATTTTTGGATGTCCAGATGTATTCAGAACGTAAGTTATGCGCGAAAATGCAAACTTGTGCACTTTTTGACACTTTTAGTCCCTGAATGACCCAAAAGTTTATTTTAGCATACCGAACCCCTCAAAGCCTATTTCTAAGCTATGTAAAGGATATTTATGGTATGTTTAACTTATGGTCATGTTCCGGAATGTCTGTTACAGTTCAAATTGGCATACTTTCGCAGTTTGTCATATTTAGTCCCTGTAGACGAATTAACTTGCTTTTGGCATACCAAACCTTCCAAATCTTATTTCTAAGTTATGTAAAGGTTATTTCTGGTATGTTTAGCCTATTTCACTATTCCGGAGTGTTCGTTGCATTAAACTGGTTATATTTACGCATTGGTGCGCGTATAACCTTCCAGAAAGCGATTTAGAGTTTGAAATTGAACAAAAATTGATATGTGCAAATGATACACATATTTTTACAAATCCCAAGTATGAAATACAATATTTCATTGGTTTGGTATTTGTTTGATGGCCGTGGAGGCACAGGTGTTACATTCAATGCCCGACCAAGCGGTATTTTATATACCGTACCCCAAGCCCGTATAAGGGAAAATAAGTTAAAAGTATTTACCTTTGCAAGTAATAATCACAACAAGCAAGTGCACGTAGCTTTTACCGGGTCTCCTATTCTGGAACGAAGGTTTATAATAACCTATTAGAATCCTAACGGGTCTTTAATTAAGCCTAAACTTAGACCGGTTAGTTTTAGATGAAGATACGGTTCGAACGCATGATTAAGCGAAGACCGGAATAGAATGTGATTTAGACTCGACAAGTTTGAAGACTTGTATAATATGGGTAAACCAACCACAATCTGGATTTTGAGATAAAAATGATAAGGTTTGACCCGTTTCGGCTAATTTATGCAAACTAGTTACATAAACCGAACCGAACGCGAATAACGCATAACGGGTAACCGAAAGGGTCACGAACAGGTTTCCCAAGTTAATATGCTTTAAATATGTTGTGGTATCAGTAAGATACCTTCCATTATGCCCAAAACGAGTTTAATCTCACATTAAGCCCCGTAGGGGTATTTTGGTCATTTTAAAGATTAAAAAAGAGATTAATTATAATTCTGAGACTCGGGTCTGAAATAATTAGTAAAACATCTTAATTTAACAGGTCATATCAGTTGGTGATAAGTCTTATATGACAAAATGGTTTTAAACCCATACTATGTATTTAATACGCATAAAAACCCGATTTAAGCGATTTTCGGGTTTAACAGGAAATATGAGTTTTCTGATCAGGTTATACAGTTCAAAATACTTCATTTATCATATAAAATCAGTGGCCAAAAGTTTGGTGTCTAAATGTTATGTAAAACTCAATTTATAAGCAAAAGGGTATAATCGGTATTTACCGAATCAAGGCAATAATCAAAGGTTATGATCAGTTTAAAAATAATTAAAAATCTTCAAAAATCCCAAAATATTATATTACATCATTGGGTAAAAGGTTTGGTGCCAAAAATTTGGTTTAGAAAGGCTTTATGCTAATTACGCCGTTTAATTCATAAAAAGCGTTCTAATTACGCTATTAAGCATAACTCCTAATCTAAACCTCCAACTGATGTGAAAATTTAGGGACATGTTTATAAATCCGTAACAAAGATTATTGTCCTCTCACATTTCCAAAATTCTCATTTTATGGTCAAAAGGGCATTATGGTCAACATTAAGCAATTAACGGAAACGTGTAAACGAATCGGACAATCAACGAGTCAATCACAGAGGGTTATACTATCATGTAACCCGGTCCTAATGAAGCTCTAAGACCTTTCTAATTCATGTTACTACGGGTCAGAACTGAAAGTCAAAGCAATGGTCAATTTATGCGACTTTCGGTTCCGAACCGGTCCTAAACTGAAAATTGTCGGGTCGGACATGCTTAGACATGTTCTTGCATTGATTACCAAGTTATATGAGTGGAAAAATAGGTTATACGCCTTCTACATTGCTAAATATGCGTTAATTCGAAAAATATAATTTTGTTGACTTTTTATAACACACTTTGACCCGACAAATGATCTAGTTAGAGCGGGAATCAGAGGGTGCCCTTTTAAGGGTTTAATGCCCACCTAATTACCAACTTATAACTACTTTCAATTTGCCAAAACACTGGACCATTAGCGATTAAACGATAAGTCAAACCTTAATTACGACGGTTTGACTTTTAAGCTATAAACTAAGCAAAACATGATTAAGGAAGGTTAAGGATACTTACCAAAGTCCAATGCACGACTAATGATGCTTAGGGAGTGGCCTTGAGCTCCAGAAATGATCAGAAGTTGAGCATGGAATGAATGATCAAAAAGTTGCAACTTAGTGCTCTATTTATATGGGTTTTAATCTCCCATGATCATGCGAAGCAAGTCTAGGATGGAACCAAGATGCTTACAAGTGCCCCTAGTGCCTAAAAACAAGCTTAGGCAGCACATGGTATTGAAACAAGGCAACATAAGTCGGTTACAATGGACATAACAGCCACCTGTGGGTTTTCTGCTTCTGGTCATTGCTTACGGACCGTATGGGTCCAGCCATACGGTCCGTAAGGACCAGGCCAACTCACCAGCACTTTTAAAAGTTGACACTTTTGGCCCCTGATCTTCCCAAACTTGATTTTAACATGCTTTCTTGCACTTGTAACCCCAAACTTGACTTTTAAGGACTCCAAGTCATAAACCAACTTTGTTAGGTCCCCGGTTATTCATACGATCACCGAAAAGTCTTAAATTTCAACGTTGACGCTTTTAACCCCTCGTATACGAATTTTATCATAACTTCCTCATACGATAACGAAACTTGGTGAAATTTTTATCACGCATTCTAGTGAGCATAATTAATCGTTACAAAGCTTCGGGTTTGCTAAAAGGTCACTCAGAGGTATACTTTAAACATGTTGACACATTTAACCCCTGTAGTTTGTAATTTCTCACTTTCTTTCACAATTAGCTTCGTATGATCCATGATTCATTCATTTAAGGGTATAAACATCATGTAGGGGTATTGTAAAGTATATTTATCCATTGTTGATATTTTGAACCCTTATATTCACATACTTTCCTTGTTTGTCAACTTTAGTCCTTCTAAGGTAATCCTTTACACGTTTAAGGTTCATGACACGTGTCGATATGATATTGGACATGAAATTACGAGGTGTTACATAGCATTTAATCACTTAACACTAAACAAGAATTTAAAATCAAATAACAAGGTGCACATAAAGAACGCAACGAATTAAGAAAACGCAGTTGCGAGAAAAGACCTTGAAAACTCGGGTTGTCACATATTTAGGGCTTGTTTAACTTATGATCATATTCCGGAAGGTTCGATACCATACGAATTGGTATACTTTTGCAGTTTGACGCAAATAGTCCCTCTAATGCGCAAACTTGAGTATATCATCGTTTAATAGCATGGAAGCCTTATTTAATCCATATTAGGCATTCTTAAGAGTATTATAAAACATCATAATGCTTCAGGTTCAAAGAAAGGTCATTCAGAGGTATAATTAAACATATTGACGCTTTTAACCCCTTAAACTTGCAAAGTTGCACGTAACGTCGCTTAAAGGCATAAAAGCCTTAGATGGCCAATATTTGGCATCCCCGAGAGTATAATCAACCATAATGAAGCTCTCGGTTTGTTAAAAGGTCACTCAGATGTAAGAATTAACAAGTTGACGTTTTTAACCCTTCATCGCGCAAACTTTCAATTAATTACGCAAACGACTACTTTTGATCAACAAGTGGCTCGTATGTGAATAGGAACACCGTGTAACGTTATTCGAAGGCTTATACTAAGCACGTTGACACTTTTAGTCCTTTCGCGTTCAAAGTTTTCGATTTTTCAAAAAATTAGTCCCTTAAATTCAATGTTTGACTTTATTAGGGTTTATTACACGTGTCAATACATCATTGGACGTGATTTTACGAGGTGTTACAGCGGCACATGCCGGTGGCGGATTTCCGACGAAATTTTCGACGACCGTTTTCCGGCCAAAGGTACACTTTTTCTACTAATTTCGACGTTCCGAACACCATGGTGAGGTCCATTTTCTCTAATTCGGAGCGGTTTGAGCCGTAGAGAAACTCTGAAAAGAATCCGACCAAATTCTTTCAAGTTTGTTTTCATGTTTTCTCTTCATGCAGGTCAAGATCTTGCTTTGAAGGATGTTGGTATTGCTTATCCAAACTATGTCAAGATCTTGCTTTTAAGAGCCTCCAACTTATTTATAGTTAACTTCAACATGTACGTCATACCATATTATATGGTAAATCGTACCGAAGCGATGCGAAATGAGCCTACCCCCGGTCGTACCGAATTTTAGAGACCTAGCGAATTGCGACCTCGTTTCACGTTCTTGTACCGGAGCGTACCACGAACCATGTGACTATGGTCATGGATGAGGGAGAGGTCGTTTTAATTAAAAAAAATCAAAAAATTCGAAAACATTCTAAAAAATAAAAAAAATCTTAAAAAATTCTAAAAAATCCAAAAAAAATCTAAAAAAATAATAAAATTTTTCAAAAATCTAAAAAATTCTAAGAAATCTAAAAAACAATATTTATACTTAAAATAGGTACTATTACTGCCATGTTTCTTGAAGAAATCAGCCTTGCATTCTGATATTTTTTATTGTTATAGTTTGGCCTTTAAAAGTTAAAAGGCCTCACATAAGACTGCGGGGTATGGGGGGCTTGGGTTGGGGCATATGTTGACACGTGGAATGGGAAAAAACCCACCACCAAAATCCACGCCCATGGGGTATGATGGGACTTGGGTTGGGGGGCTTGGGTTGGGGGGTATGAATTTGGTTTGGCCATTTAGAGCATGCCATGTCACTTACTAGCCCGCCCCACGCCCGGGCTGAATCCCACGCCAAAGGGGCCACGCCCAAACCCATGCCCACCCGGGGTGGTGGCTTGGGCGTTTTCAGCCAACCCACGCCCAAACCCCCGCCCCATACCCCGCAGTCTAAAGTGTGGGGCTGGTGACAAACTCAAAAGTAATATTAGGCAACCTCAAAAGTAATATTAGGCAACCAGCTACCCACATCTTTCTCTCTCTGCTTTAGCAGCAACTAATATTTACTGAGCCCACAGACAAAAAAATTGGGTTCACATCAAATGTAACAAAAAAGAGACACAAAACTGGACTTTTTGCACCTCAAGTTCAGTAAATAGGTACTCATCTTTACACAATTTCTGCTTAAAAATCTATTATGTTTATATGTTATAACTAGCTTTGTTGGTTTTTGTACAGGAGGTGAACACAAAATGAGTAAAGCAGCAACAACAGCAAATCCAGATGACTACAAAATCAAGGACACGAAGCCACAACTCGGTGAGAGGTGGCTACATTAAGGTGGCATACGGGTGGCGGAGGCTGGATAAGCAGGGTAACAAGCACTTGTGATCTTGTGGAACAAATGTACGATCTTTACGTTCGGGTTGTGAAGGCCCGAGATCTTCCCATTAACCCGATAACAGCAAGCTATGACCCGTATGTTGAAGTAAAACTCGGGAATTATAAGGAACAGCAAGCGAGCCTTTCGAAGGGTCACTAGTGCTTACACTTGAGAACAAAGCCGGTTCAAAAAAGGAGATTGTGGGTCGAATCGTTCTGCCACTTAATGCGTTTGAGAAACGCTTAGACCATGAGTTTGTGAATGCTAATTCTCCTAATAAAGATAACGAGGCTGAACATGATGAGCTGATTGAAGATTCCAGTCTTGTGTTTTATGATCCTGGTGCCAGCATTCCAACTGTCGCGGAGGGAAGACAACTAAGGATGAGAAGACGTCCTGCTTATTTGCATGTATAGTGAAGGGCTTTTAAGCGTTCATCATCGCGCCTTTTATCTGTCAATTAAGCACATTGATTAATGAACCCTAAACCACTTTTCTTCCTTGAAAATCAGAGGTTGAAGAAGCAAACAACAACAATTCCAGTTGAAATTAGATTAGAAAAACCGCAAATTACCGGAATGAGAAGTGTTACCTTTGTTTGGATCTGCGATTGAGCAAGTGTGAGGTGTAAAGAGGAGAGAGAGAAGAATCTGATGTGAGGTGCGATTGAAGAAAGAGAGAGAATGTGTGATGATGAGAGAGAGAGAGTATGGTTCAAGTGGGATGAATCCAATGGGCTTATGGTTTGTTAATGGGAGGTTGAAATATGTATGTATAGGTGGTGGTGTGTGTTAATGGGATGAAAGAGGGCTTCTGGTTTGTTCTTTTGAGTTTGCTGCCAGAAGGAAGGGTGTGTGTATATACAGAGGAGATAGAAGAATGCGTCAGAAATTCCTAAATGATGAAATGAGAGAGGAAGCGGCGTGAGTGATAGGAGGAGGAGGGTGTCGACACAAAAGGAGGGATGAAATGTCAGATGAGAGGTTGAAGGAGGGCATGTTGGGTTTAATCTTGATTACGGGTCAAGTCAGTCATGGGCACGGGTCAGAAAATGGGTTATCCACATCAGTTGGTTAATATAATTTAGAAGTAGTCAAGATTGACCTAGTATTGAGGTGAACGTTGGAATGTTGCTGCGAGAATAAAGGAGATAGTGGGTTATTTTATCATGTGTTTATTATTTTATATTATAAATACAACAGTTTCATATTATCTTTTCTGCATATTCACTTTCATATACACATATATTACGTGAGTGTGTTGTGAGAGTGGTTTGCGAGTGGGACCTGAACCAACATTTGGTATCAGAGCCTAGGGCTCGTATGGGGAAGCCTCCGCCGCCGGCGGGTGTGTCGGTCGGTGGAGGGCAGGCGTAAAAGAAGGTGTTGTTTCGGGGTTGATTAACAGCAGGAGACGGAGTGCAGTCCTTTGGCTGTAAGGACCGAAGCAGAAAGCATAGAAAGAAAGAAGCAGCATGTCACCGAAAAAGAAAGAGAACGGGGCATGTTAATTGAAGAAACGATGCTGTCCAGAAAGTAAGATATCATGAACCAGAAAGTGGTTCTCGATCCGTAGAAAGAAAGATAGGCGCCAGAAAAGAAAGATACCGGCGTAAGAAAGCAGCTTTTTTTTTGCTTCATGGTTGAAGAGGCAGCATCAGCAAGAAGAGAGAAGACCGCGCCGTGCAGACCGAACGGCTTGAAAGACCGCTGCCGGAATGTTAATTCTGGTGGGAGAAAGAGAAGACTGAGGTCGGCGAGAAGACCGGCTGCACACCGCAGCGAAGACCGAGACCGTCACCGGAGTAATAGAAACCGGTGAGACACCGCAGACCGAAAGAAGCGTTTCTTGAAGAATGCTTAGACCGAAAGACCAGAATTGTGAATCCGAGACCGAAGAGGTTCACATGAGATCGAGACCGTGGGTGTGACAAAGACCGTAGGTTTGCACCAAAGTAGACCGAGAAAGAAAGAAAGAAAGACCGAAATTGTGAACAAAGACCGAAAGAGTTCACAATAGACCGAGTCGTGAACGAGAGACCGAAAGCGTTCACATAAGAAAGAGAAAGGCCGGGCCCGCGTGGTTCGTGAAGCAAGAGCAAGAATCGAGTCATATTGGCTCGTAGAAAGTAGAAAGATTGAATCTTAATGATTCAAATAGCAAGAAAGTTGAACTTGGATTGAGCAAGAAAGAAAGAGCAAGTTCAGAAAGCATGAAAGTTAGCAAGAAGATTCGACAAGCAAACAAGAACGGGTTCGAATCAAGAAAGTTTAGCAAGACTGAAGACAAGCCAGAAGAAAGAACCGAATCAAGATTAAGGGGGTGAATGTTGGGTTTAATCTTGATTACGGGTCAAGTCAGTCATGGGCACGGGTCAGAAAATGGGTTATCCACATCAGTTGGTTAATATAATTTAGAAGTAGTCAAGATTGACCTAGTATTGAGGTGAACGTTGGAATGTTGCTGCGAGAATAAAGGAGATAGTGGGTTATTTTATCATGTGTTTATTATTTTATATTATAAATACAACAGTTTCATATTATCTTTTCTGCATATTCACTTTCATATACACATATATTACGTGAGTGTGTTGTGAGAGTGGTTTGCGAGTGGGACCTGAACCAACAGGGCACAGTGTTTGTTTGTTCTTTTTTAGCTAAGCTCAGCTCAATACTACAGAGGAGGTCGATTCAGTGGTGTTTTAGGAAGGACATGAATTTTGATTTTGTTTCCAAATGTCCAGCATACGCCCACTACCCAACAAAGATTTGATAACTCCACTATAATAAAAGAGTAATAAAAGAAAGTGTCCTCCACACTCCTTGTTCATACCAAAAAATAGAAAAAAAGTGAATAAAACGTTCCACCCATTCATGTTTTTAATTAACTAGTGCGAGTACATTTCAAATGTCGAACGGATTAGTCCAAGCATTATGTGATGCGCTAGCCTTACGAAAAGTCGCGTTTCGACGTATACGGTTGAACTCAACGTAACATATAGTTGCATTGCGATTGGATCAAAACATAACGTAAATCGAATTTATATTGTACAATCATAACGTATTATATGCGACCCGACTAACTTGAATTTATACCGTCAAGTCAAAAACTCTCGAGGGGTCAAAGTGACATTTTACGAAGTTCATAAAAAGTTATGGTGCTCTAAATAATTTGATTTTTGTTGATTGGAAGTTTAAAAACCCGAATTGAAGCACCGTTTTCGTTGTTTGGAGCACCATTTTGAGGTAAGTTTTACATCAATCGACTCATATCATCATTCTGATTAAAAGCCCTATAACATCAGTTTGAAATTCAGAAAAAAATACTTACCTCCGTTAAGCTTTTTTAACAGAGGTCCAATGAAAACAAAATACTTAAAAGGTGGGACTGTCAGTGGGAATATTCAAAGGTGGGACCAATATTGGCCAACTACCTCTAGGTGGGATTATTAAAATCCAATCTACCTAAAGTCTATTAGGCTGATCGGGGCGTTCGCGGGGAGGGGATGCGGGGACCCCTTTCACCGCGGAGGGCACACCGCCGCCAACCCCTTTCACCGCGTGGGGGGAGTTGAAATCGGTGGATAGTCATCGCGTGAAGAATGTGACCGTTTGGCTTTTTTGAACGTTGGGGAACGGGCATATAGCCGTTGATTTAAAAAAAAGGTTTTTTAAATGTTAACTATATAAATCCAACCCCTTTTAAACAAATTCACACAAACCCATTCCTACATTTCTCCTAAAAAACTAAAAACCTCTAACCCGATTTACATTTAAAAATAGTAGAAGAGATACCGTTATTTTCCCACCCGATAGTAGTGATTCATCCGATAGTAGCATAGTTTTTTTTTTTTTTTTCAAAAACTCATTGATGAAGCCAAACTAGAAGACACAGGCACATCTAGTAAGAAACGTTTTATTCGTCATGATCGCGAGGGTGGCCACGAAACCCTTATGGTGGATTATTTTGTCGACGACCCGAAATACAACGAAGATATTTTCCGTCATAGGTTTCGTATGTCAAAACGATTGTTTTTAAAAATTGTGAGCGATGTGGAGGCTAATAACTCGTGGTTTGAAGAGGGCTTAGATGGGAGAATCAAGAAGAGCTTTACATTGTTGCAAAAAGTAACATCGGCTATTAAACAACTTGCAACCGGTAGCTTTACTAGTATTTACATATGGCCGAAAGGACTTCACGTGGGTGTCTAGAGTATTTCTGCCAAACGGTATGTTCAATTTACGCTCCCGAGTTCTTACGTAGGCCAACAAGCCATGACATGGCACTTTTGTACCAAGCTCATGAGGATAAACATCACCTTCCTATTATGGTGGGTAGCCTTAATTGCACCCATTTCGTATGGAGAATGTGTCCCAAAGAGTTTCGCGTCCAATATATGAGAGGAGATCACCGTTATCCTACGGTTATGCTCGAAACGGTGGCCTCTCAAGATTTATGGGTTTGGCATGCTTTTTGCGGTCCACCAAGTGCACAAAACGACATCAATGTGCTTCAACAATCTCCATTGTTTGATACTGAACGAAATGGAACGGCCCCGAAATGTCCATTTTATGTTAACAACCACTTATACAAACGTGGTTACTATCTCGTGGATGGAATCTACCCTACAGTCCGTGTTTGTCAAATCATTTCCATATCCTCACCTACTAGACGAAAAGAAGTTCAAGAAGCAACATGAGACGGCAAGAAAAGACGTAGAACGGGCTTTTGGTATTTTGAAGTCAAAATGGGATATAATGAATCGGCCAATGCATTCTAGGAGTGTGAAAAAAATCCGGTACGTGGTGTATACGTGTATTATTTTAGATAGCATAATTTTAAAAGACGACGAAAACGCCATAGCACCGGTACACATTCGGGATCCTCCAGTCGAGCCAGCCCTCGATGACAGTGTGTTAGACGAGCTTATGGGTGAAGATACGCATTGTAGACTACAGCATGATCTCGTTGACCATCTCGAAAAATGGATTTACCCCACCTATTGATGGACTCCGACGACGTAGATTAGTAATTTTAAGTATTTTTAATTAATGTAATGTTTTTTTATTTTATTTTCAATTTAATGTAATGTTGTTTTTTAATTTATTATACTTTTATTTTGTTAAACTTAAGTTTCATTTATTAAATAATTTATAATTTATAAAAAAAGCAAAAAAAAAAAAATTCCCCCCACCCCTCATGAGGGGTGCACCCCCTACGTTTTTTTGGCAAGAGAGAGGTTAGAGAGGGGAAATAACATGGCATTATATAATTAGGTTAAAAAAATCTCCCTTCACCTCATGAGGGGTGCACCCCTTTCACCTTTATATACTAGGTTATAAGCTCGTGTACTATACGGAAAAACAATCTTTAAAAAAACAAACCAACTTTGAATAACGATTATCTTTATCACGATCATTCTAAACCGTGTGGGGTTTTATATCGTGTTTTACTTTCCAAAAAAATGTTGGTTCCTCTATATTAAATGCAATATGTGACTTCAATGTTTTAACATCATCCAAAATATATAATAGAATATTACTAGAAAATAATATATAATAGAATATTACTAGAAAATGTTTATAAACTAGTTGATCCCGCCTGCGTTGCGGGGCGATGGCCGAATAATGAACGAGTGTTAGGCAGCTCATTGACACGAAAAACAATTAAATCGAGTGAACCAATTAAAACAAAACACTTTTATAGTTTTGAAAAAAAAAACTAAAACAATGACAATATTGTAATTTTTAACTGAGGGAAAGTTGTATTTTTTGACTGGGGTAAAATCGTAATTTGCCAAAAGCTAAAGTAATGGCAGTACTGTAAATTTGAACCAGGGGCGAAGTTGTAAATTTTCACAGGGGCAAATTCGTAACTTTGAACTTGGGGTACAGCGTAACATAAATTTGAACTAAGGGCACAATCGTAATTTTAAGCTGGAGGCAAAAGCACAATTTTATTTTGAACAGAGGGCAAAATCGTAATTTTGAGTTGGGGGCAAAAACATAATTTTATTTTGAAATGGGGAAAACGTAATTTTGAATTGAGGGCGAAATCACAATTTTTTTAAACGCGGAAAAATCACATTTTTGAACAGAGCAAAATCGTAATTTTTAGCTGGGGGCAAAAACATAATTTTATTTTGAAGGGGGGGGGGGCAAAAAGGTAATTCTGAGCTGAGGGCAAAACCACAATTTTATTTTGAATGGAGGGAAAAATCGTAATTTTGAGCTAGGGACAAAAGCGTAATTTTATTTTGAGCTGGGGGTAAAACCGTAATTTTAAAGAGGGGCAAAAACGTAATTGTAGAATGAATATAAAATAATAAACTGGTTGGTCCAATGGGGGAGTGCCAGGCAAAGTCGTAATTTTGAATTGAGGGCAAGATCGTAATTTTGAGATGGCGACAGAAAGCGTAATTTTATTTTGAGCTGTGGGCAAAAACGTAATTTACAATGGGTATAAAATAATAAACGTGTTGGTCCAATGGGGGAGTGCCAGGCAGCTGCCTGACACTATTCCGCAATTTGGTAAATGTATATATGGGAAATGGAGAGAGGCTACAAGCCTACAATAATAAATTGCACTTTCGGATAAGCACCGAAAGTCGTATGGTTTAAACTTTAAAGCCTAAAAAAAAAGTTTTTTTTACAATGAATCAGAGATCGAACTAGTGGCAACTTTACCTTTGTAATATATTAAAGGAAAATTGGATTCTAGTAGACGTCATTGTCTATTGGCAGTCTCATTTTTTTTATTTTCACTGGCAGTCCCACATTTCAAATGTTTTGTTAAGTTTTTTTTTCAACTGACAAAGTGATGTTTTAGAGTTTTTGATCAGAACGAGGATACGAGTCGATTGTTGTAAAACTTACCTCAAAACAACGCTTCAAACGATAAAAACAGTGCTTCAATTCAGGTGTTTAAACTTCCAATTAACAAAAATCAAGCCGTTTGAAGCACCGTTTTGAGGTAAGTTTTACATGAATCGACTCGTATCTTTGTTCTGATCAGAAGTCTTAAATCATCAGTTTATAAAAAAAAATAGGCTGCTAATGACAAATGACATTTACTAGAGATTATTAAAATCCAATTTTCCTATATTAAATACAACAGACTTCAATGTTGTAATATCATCCAAAATCTATAATAGAATATTATTAAAAAAATTTCCTACATATACAAAAGGAAGTGAGGTAACAGTGCCACGCAGCTACATATACAAAAGAAAGTGAGGGGAACAGTACCACGTAGCTGCGTGGCACTTCCCTATTCGACCAACCATTTTATCGTTTTATATTCGTTTTAAAATTACGGTTTCGTCCTTAATTTAAAATAAAAATACGTTTTTGCCTCCACTTCAAAATAACATTCTGTTTTTGTCCATCGCTCAAAATTACGATTTTGCTATGGGTTCAAAATTATGATTTTAACCCCAGATTACATTTACAATTTTCACCCCAGTTCAAAATAATTTTTTGCTTTTGCCCCAAACTAAAAATGACGATTTTGCATTTTCACTCCGTTCTAAAAATTATGATTTCTCATTCAGTTTAAAATTATGTTTTTTCCTGGTTCAAAATAAAAGTATGCTTTTGCCCCCCAATTCAAAATTACGATTTTGCTTTCAGTTCAAAATTTTGATTTTGCCCCAGTTCAAATTAAAAATATAGTTTTGTCCACAGCTTAAAATTACGATTTTGTCCTTAGTGCAACGTTATATTACGATTTTGTCTCTGGTTCAAATTTATAGTATTGTCATCACTTTAACTTTTGGCAAATTACGATTTTACCAAAGTCAACAAATACAACTTTGCCCTCAGTTCAAATTACACTATTGCTATCGTTTTAGTTTTTTTAGCAAAGCTATAAAAGTGTTTTTTTAATTGGTTGACTGGATTTAATTTTTTTCCATGTTAAGGAGCTGCCTAACACTAGCTCATTAATTCTGACAAACTATAGTTTTGCCCTGAGCTCAGAACTACGGTCTTGTTATCGTTTTAGTTTTTTTTCTAACAAAACTATAATAGTGTTTTTTTAATTGATTGAGAATTATTCGGCTATCGCCCCGCAACGCGAGCGGGGCATATAAATGGACAGAGGCTTCAATAATAAATTGCACTTTGGGATAGGTACCAAAAGTAGTATAGTTTAAAGCTTACAAATAAAAAAAGAGAAAAAAAAATACAATGAACAACTTTACCATTATAGTGTAATCCGAATTATGTTGTATATCACAACCATGGTTGTAAAACAAGGTTTCCAAGGCCGAGTACTCCCCGAGTAGTCGCTACAAGGCAGGCTACCGAGACGACTTTCTTTGACTCCGCCTAATTACTCGGAGTCGGTCAAACGCAGTCAACCTCGGCCATAATTGAATCTAGTACGTCAACTCGGGCCTAGTTTGACTTAAATAATAATACAACATAATTTCTATTCCTATCATATTAAAGAATAAATATCATTTTCACGTATTTTGTTATAAATATTAGTAAATTTGTGTTATTTGACATATATTTAATCTCCAAAAAGTAATTTCTTTATAATTTAACATGTCCTAGTACTCCCCGAGTACTCTCCGCGTAGACCGTGTACTCTCAACTCCCCGGTCGACCGACTAGGGAGCGCCTAGCGACTTTTGCAACCATAATCACAACATAAGATCATCGGATTAGAAACAGTACGTCAAAAGCCAACTGCTTCACAACTTGTACTATTCCCTAGTTACCTTTTAAATATATATATATAGATAGATAATACATAATAGGCAAATTGGATTTAAATAATTACAATTTTTTAATTTGGCTGATAATAATCTCAACTCAGTTATTTGTCAATAATAACCCGAACTGGTCCACTTTTGGCCGATAATAGTCTGTGTTAAAAATAGCTTAACAGAGTTAAGTTTTTTTTTCCGAATTACAAACCGATGTTTTAGGGCATTTGATTAGAACGAGGATACGAGTTGACTGATGTAAAATTTACCTCCAAATGATGTCCCAAACGACGAAACGGTGCTTCAATTCGGGTTTTTAAACTTCCAATTAACCAAAATCAAGCCGTTTGGAGTACCGTTTCAAGATAAGTTTACATAAATCAACTCATATCCTTGTTCTGATCAAAATCCCTAAAATATCGGTTTGTAATTCGAAAAAAAAACTTAGCTCCGTTAAGCTATTTTTAATGACGGACTATTATCGGCCAAAAGTGGATCAGTTCGGATTAGTATCGGCAAATAACTGAGTTGTGATTATTATCGGCTAAACTAATAAAGTTTGAATTATTTAAATCCGGTTTGCCTAGATAAAAATAAATACATAATGACATGTGGGGATTCAACTATCAAGCAGTCACCAAAATACAGTTAGGGGCTTTTTGCCAACATCTGATTGGTTAAGTGCTGAACTAGTAAGAGATTTGAACCATTAAGTGCTGAACCAGTAAGATGTCTGAACCATTAAGAGCTTGTATAATGCTTAACCGTTCAGAGACAAATGTCTGACCAATTCAGATTAGAGATTTTAACCATTCAGACTTTGTATAAATCTTAACCATTTAGAGGCAAATGTCTGAACCATTCAGACATAAACATCTGCTCTTGCAACAAACAGTCTGAACCATTAAGTGCTGAACCAATAAGAGGTCTAAACCATTAAGAGTGCCATTAAGAGGTAAACAAAAAGCCTCTTAATGTACTTTCAAATCTATTGTATATTACTAAAAGTAATTATTGGCAGCAAAAAGGTATCAAACTAATTACAACGGTAACAGGTCCAAAGGATGGAAATCTTCGGAGTTAGCAGCTCTCCTAAATTAATATATTTGTATATTTTTTTGATCGGCGAATATTACTCTACATTAATTTATAATTAATTATAATTTAAATAATGTTAAAAATTGAACCTTTTTCTTCTTTCAAAAAAGACAAAAACTTCTACCACCCAGTGAAAGTTGAAATAACATTTATTTGTGTACTTTAGGAAATCATGATCTAAAACTTTTTTTTATTTTTTTGTAAAATTCAAACACAAGAGTCAAAAGTAATATGTGTACGAGTATTGTACCAAAAAGTGAAGAGATAATTTTATATTTATTTATTTTTCCATCTAGTCAAAGCATGTATCTCAGTACTAAAATCTAACAACAAATAATTATATAATTACTCTAGTAGAGTAATTGTATATAATTACTCTAGAGTAATTGCATATAATTACTCTACTAGCATAATTATATAAAATAATATTTGTTTTAATGTTTTTTTAACTAAAAATCATGCTCAAATAAATAGAAAAAAAAATTAAAAAAAAAAACTCTTTTTTTCACTTCTCACAATTTAAGATGTTAAGATTCATTTGCATTCCTATTTGATCTTTACCAAAAGTACTCAAGTATGGATCAACCCAACCCAACCCAATCCAAATCGTATATTCTTAAAACATTTTTAGTTTTAGCCCATGTGGTTATGTTTTTCACCCAAAGTCTCAGACAAACCCAAAAGATTAACAAAAAAGAGCCCAATTTTATACATTTGGGCCAAAAATAAATTTCTATGAATTCATTAACAGCATCTTTATCAATTATCAGCATCTACATTGTCTTCCTTCATAGTTTCTCTTCTTTGCATGCTATAATCATCTAACCCACTTGTTGCCAAAGAAAAAAGATAAAAATCATTACCCATATCCAATTCTTGGTACCCAAATAAATAATTTTCATGGCCCGGTTTATTCATTTCTTGTTATTCATCATCATTTATTTGGCCCAAATGTTGAGCACTAACTCATTGTTAGTTTTCGTATAGAAATTTTTGGGTATATACGTCCCCCCCCCCCCCCCCCCCCCCCCCCCCCCCGCGTTTTCGAAGGCAAGCTTCGCCACTGGGCCGATTCATTTATGTTTGTTTCATGTCACTCAAAAGGTAATTGGTGTAAGTTGTAACCACAGCCACATAGCATTTAAGAAGTTCATTTCTTGTTAAACTATAGGTTCTAGTATTTGTTTCCTGTTACTAGGAGTCTATTTAGGCTGTTTTACATCTATGTTTCATTAAAGTTTAAGCAGGTTCTTATAAATAGAGGTGAAAGGATGCAAACATTCCGAATATTGAAAGTCATGTTTATACACTACATGACATAATGTCCCATTTTACACAACAAAGGGAAATGGCCACCCATTATTTAAACAAGAAGAACGAAATACAACACACAAAGAAAAGACCGAAAAACAACACACAACTAGGGAAGTTCAACCCTTTAAGATTTTGAAATGAACACCATCACCTTCACATAAACCCAATTTTCTGAAATATCCATAATGTGAAAAAACGCATGCCTCCCACGACGGTAAACAAGTAAAGCAATACACACGATCCAAAATCCAATAGCAAAACCATAGGCCCCACCGATATAGAACCATTTCTGAAGATCATCTGTGCCTTCTTCGTCATTCTTATTTTCACTGATGATGGGTGGAACTTCTAATGTTTTATCTCCAGGACAATGTATGGACAGAGGAAGTCCGCATAGTCTTGCATTTCCAATGTAACTTGAAGGTTTAAATGACTGGAGTTGAGTGCCTGATGGAATTCTCCCTGACAAGTTATTATACGACACATCTAGATAGTTTAATAGTGTCATGTGAGACATGCTTGATGGTATTCCTCCTGAAAGATTGTTCCTAGATAGATCCAAAATTAGAAGTTCTTTCATCTCACCGATATGCAGTGGAATCTCTCCATCTAGAGCATTTAATGACAAGTCCAGTGCAATCAATTTATGGAGATCAGATAGTTCATTTGGGATTTTTCCAGTCAAATTGTTGCATGATAAATTGATGATCTTTACCAATCCTAGAGTGATACCAAATTCATGGTGAGTCCCTTGCCACTTGATCAAGGCATGGTCGACGTACTCACTCCCATTTCTAAAGTTAAAATAATGCACATTTTGATGAGGTGAGAATCCATTTTGAACCATGGAAGTGAGATTATTGAGACACGATGGGATGGTTCCATACAAGTTGTTTAGTGACATGTCTAGAATTTGTAGATTTGCTAAACGACATAATTGTGAAGGAATGATTCCAAAGAAGTTATTTGATGTTAGGCTAAGAGCATACAACCTTGATAACTTTTCCCCTATCCAAAGAGGCACATAACCAACAAAATTGTTGGCTCCCAATTCCAAAAAGGTTAACTTTGTGCAACTCTTTAGTGATAAGGGAAATTTTCCGTATAAGCTATTTTTGTATAAACTCAAGACCTCGAGATCGATCAAATACTTGAAAGAAGCAGGTAGCCTTCCAGACAGATTGTTATATCCTAGACTAAGAAGTTTTAGTTTTTTAAAATGCCACAAACAATCTGGAATTTGTCCCGTGAATGAGTTGTGTGAGAGATCAAGAAAGAAGAGAGACCCATCAACAATTTGGCATAAGAAACTGATGTCTCCATTAAATTTGTTTCTGGAAAGGTCTAACTTTTGTAAGGCGGATGAAACATTTTTTATAGGACCATAAAAGTTGTTCGAACTCAAATCTAATGTTGACGATTCAGAGTCAAAGTTTGATAACAAATCTGTTAATTCCCCTGTGATGTTGTTGGAAGAGAGATTAAGATATGTCAATCTAGAAGGCCACATGTTCCAAAACTCCTTTGGAACTGTGTCTGAAATTCTAGTATTGGCAATATTAATGCTCGAAAGTTTTTTCAGTGTTTGTATCCATTTGGGGAAACGAGGCCCTAGCTTGCAAGAGCTCAACTCGATTTCTTCTACATTGGAAAGGTTTGACATGTAGGCTTTAGAACGAATCCCTTCAAGTGGATTGTTTGAAAGATCTATAGCCAAAATCTTCGAATTTCCAATGTATTCAGAGATGGCACCTTTAAAGCCTTTGAAGCGCGGGTAGTTGCCATACTTTCTCACTTATAGATCCATTTAATTGATTATCAGAAAGGGATAAATACACTAGGGATGAAAACTTTTGGATATCATTTGACAATGACCCTGTGAATT
Source organism: Helianthus tuberosus (assembly GCA_030545235.1). Classification (NCBI taxonomy): domain Eukaryota; kingdom Viridiplantae; phylum Streptophyta; class Magnoliopsida; order Asterales; family Asteraceae; genus Helianthus; species Helianthus tuberosus. The sequence goes on from CM060358.1 coordinate 6,932,538, forward strand.
GGCTGCTTGAAGCATACAACACTTGTAGTGTAAATGATGCGCATCCTGACAAGCTCTTTAGGAAATCAGGAAGTTTGATAGGTATTAAGTTAAAACAAAAATTTAAAGATGTAAGACTACATAGGTTTCCAAAATATTTGGGAATCCCATCTAACTTGTTGCCAAAAAGATCAAGAACTACAAGTTTGTTGCTAGTTAATGGGTACAACCAATGATACATGGATGAGTTGAGACTGTTGTTTCCAAGATATAGGCGGACAATAGACGAATGAGAACTGACAGATGGATAAGAATATGGATGTATGACATGTGAGAGGCCGCATCCATTTAAACTTAAGGTTGATAGTTTTTTAAGACTTAGAATGACATTTACCCAGTTATCTACTTTGCCCAAAGAGATACTTGACATATCAAGGTCCTCTAACTCAGACAAATGAAATAACCAATCCAGGTTTTCAATTGTACATTCTGGAAGACCTTTAAGTGAAAGCACTTGCAAGTGTGTGAGGTTTCCAAGTTCACGAGGAACGGTTCCAGTAAAAGCATTCCAACCAAGGTCAAGATACCTTAGTTGAGTCATGGAACCAATGAACATGGGAATGGTATCGCTAAAATAATTTCCACTAAGGTCAAGATAATTCAAGTAGCTTAAGTTAAGCAACGAAGGGCTAATCTTACCTTCAAGATATCCATCGGCCAAGTCAAGAGCTGTGACATGACCCGTTTCATTGTTGCACGTAACTCCATACCATTCACAACAATTGCCAGTTGCTTCTTCTTCTTCTTCACGTGTCCATGTGGAAAGAAAATCTCCAGGGTCATAATGAATGTATGATTTGAAATGAAGAAGAGCATGTCTCTCTTTATCGATGCACTTATAATTACTAGCTTGGTGACTAAGTGAAGTAGCGGTTGTAGTCTTAAACCATACAAACACAAGTACTAGAGAAACAACGAAGAAAACACGAGGAATGAAAGGTTTATGACAAATATTATCTCCCATAATGCGGTATAAAATCGTGTTGATCTTTTGTAATGGATATATCAACATATATGCCTAGCTTTATATACACTTTAAGTTTATAGTAGAAGGGGATGAACGTTCATAGTTAACCCAATGTGTGTATGTTTTGATATTTTCAAATAAGTTGACTTTCTTTTGATTTTCATGACCACTTGTGTTGACAATTTGTGTGGAGTGTGGACTAAATTATATGTCCCATATTGGACGACTACTTAAGTCTTGGCAATTTGTACATATTAGATATTTTCTCCAAACCGAATTGCGTGAATATATATTGTGTGAAGCAAAAAATATACAGGGGAAGGTTTAAATGAAAACTACTAGTTATCGTGAAAACTCGAAAACTAACTAAAAAAACCTAAAAAAACATACCAATTTTTTTTTTTTTTTTGCATACCAATTTTCGCTATTTAAATTATATAAAAAAAACTTTTTTTCAAAAAAAAAAAATTTGTGGTGCACATGTGTAATATTACACATGTGAATTATTACACATGTGCACTAAAAATTTTTTTTTTTTTGAAAAAAAGTTTTTTTTATATAAAAAAACCTACGATTTTTAATAAAAAAATTGTGTGTTTTTTAGGTTTTTTTAGTTAGTTTTCGAGTTTTCGCGATAAAAGTGGTTTTCATTGAATAATCCCCAAAATATATATCTAATAATGATAATAAAAAAAACTTAAAGGGATAAAAGTTGGTGAAGTCAAAGACTCGTAAATCATAAGTCTTCACAATTTTTTTAGTAAACTAAGATGGTTTACCAAAATTTTGAATTTATTCTGTTGTTTTAATAAAAGTACACAGATAGTCCCTATGGTTTGCAATTTGTAACACATTTAATCCTCAATTTTTTTTCCAAAAATACATGGATGGTTCTTATGGTTTGCACTTTTTAACACATTTTGTCCCTAACTTAAACCTATTAAAACCTTTAAATTTGTTGGTTGGAGACTAAATGTGTTAAAAAGTGCAAACCACATGTATTTGTGTCAAACCATAAAGACTAAAATAGGAGTTTATCTTTAACTTTATCTATAGAACTATGTTACAATTTCTAGAGTATTTGTCTACAAAAATGAGCTCAACTGTGAGAAAACCACCAAACCAGGGAGTGTTTAATTTTAAAATATGGGAATTTGGAATTAATGAGCTCAGTGCACTTGTAACTTTTAGTGTGGTGGCCTAATGAAGTGGCTGTTGTTGTCTTAAACCATGCCAAGACAATCACCAAGGAAACAAAGAGGAATACATGATGTACTAAATGTTTATGGAAAATATTCTCTCATTGTGTTGTGTAAATTTGTGTTAATATTTTCTTTAATCTTTGATGCATCAACATATATGCAAAACTTTATATAAACACAAATAAGTAGACTACCCCAAATTGGATGTATATAGTCAAACCTAATACAAGTTGATTTTTCACACAAGTTTTTTTTTTTTTTCAACTTTCATGTCCATATATGGGTTGAAAATTGTGTGGGGTGTGGAATAAGTTAACTATTTTGTCACAAGTTACAAACTAGACCTCCAAAGACTTCTAAGTCTAGGTAATTTGTATTTATTATATTTTTTTCCAAACCAGTTGATATGTTTCAAACCTCCAAAGACTTCTAAGTCGAGGTAATTTGTATTTATTAAATTTTTTTCCAAACCAATTGATATGTTTCAAACCTCCAAAGACTTCTAAGTCGAGGTAATTTGTATTTATTAGATTTTTTTTCCAAACCAGTTGATATGTTTCAAACTATTTCATTCAACTTTCATGTGCTACAAGTCCCCGATTTCCAACATGCCGCACAGTGAGGGAAGGGTTAGCGGCAGTGTCGTCGCGCGGTGAAGGGGCACACCGCACCCTTCCGCGCACCCACCCAGTTCACCCTAAAGGCACAATGCTTAGAGAAATTGGCAGTAAAAGGCCGGAAAAAAGGAGGGACATATATGAAAAATGAACCGACCTTTAATTTTAAGGTTATATAAATGTATATATAAAATTTTAAGTGAAGCACATAACATAAAAAACTAATTAACGAAAAGGAAAGGAAAGTCAAGTTTAAATTAAACGTCATAGACTCGTAAGTCGTCACATATTCATTTTGGTGAATTAAATGAATGATCTTATATAGGGGTGCAAACGAGATGAGAGCTCTGTTTGGTTGGAGCTTTGTTTCTAAATCTCGAGTTCGACTTGTTTATTATTTATTAATTATTTTATATTATTTATATTTATATAAGTTTATACATAATATAATACATAGGGTTAGGTTCATTAGTGAACAACCACCTTGATAGTGAACGCTAGTGAAATAATCATAGCTCTTGATTATCATTACACAAGTGTAAATCAAGGGCCAAGATTTGATAATAAAAATATACCAATGTATTTTACGATTTGATGATGTAAATCAATGACCATGATTTGTTCATTCAGTTCACAAATACAATAGTGTTCACTCTAGAACCTCACCCATAATACATATGTATAGGGTTAGGTTCATTTGTGAACAACCCACTTGATTGTGAACACTAGTGAACTAATTCTAGCCCTTGATTATCAATACACAAGTGTAAATCAATGGTCAATATTTGATGATGAAAATACACTAGTGTATTTTACGATTGGATGTAAATCAATGGCTAGGATTTGCTCACTCAGTTCACAAATACACTAGTGTTCACTCTAGAACCCCACCCTGTATATATATATATATATATATATATATATATATATATATATATATATGTATGTATGTATATATAATATATTAATTAAAAATTATATAAATAATGAGCTTGTTTAGGCTCGCGAGCCAGCTCGAGCTCGATAAGGATATGCTTGTTTAAGCTTGGCCGGTTTAGAGTTTTTTTTCAGTCGATCTCAAGTCGGGGTACCCTTCAATTATACATATAATATAACGCTTTAACGAGCGATTTAAACAAAAAAAGTTACGTTTGCCGTAGTATTAAAAACATTAACTACAGAGATGAAAAGACAACAATGCCCTCATGTGCAAGGCAAATGCCTGATTTAACCACAAAATCTAATTGGGTTTGGCCTAAAGAACATAACGTGCAAGATTTTAGAACATTAAGTACAACACTTGTTAACTTTTTGTGCTAAAGGACAGCGCCTGTAATTTGGTGTAAACATAAAGGACAAAACTTGTAATTTACTCTTATTATTATTTATTTTTTTATTTGGCGTGTTACAAGTAGCTCGGCTCATTTACGCCCCTAGTCTTAGATCATATTGCGATGCCTTTTCGCAAATTACATAAGTCCCACTGTTGGTCATTACACGCTGAAAATTAACAAGTGACAAAAAGGTATTGAATATATAGAAATTAAGAAAATTGATATTGGTTAAATACAGAAATGCAATATGGAAGTAAAAAAAATTCCAAAATTATCCAGAAAAGAATAGTTTTTATGTCACAACTAGTAATAAGACCCGTGCGCGTTGAGGCGCGGGTACTTCGCAAATATCAAACAGATTAGTCAAGCGTTATGTGATGTGTTAACCATATGAAGACGCACGTTTTGACGTATCCAATTGAACTCAATGTATCCTATAGTTGCATTGCGATTCGATCAATACGTAACGTAAATGGAATTTATATTGTACAATCATAACGTATTATACGTGACTCGAGTAACTCGAATTTATATCGTCAAGCCAAAAACTCTCGATGGGGTCAAAGTGACATTTACAAAGTTTTTATAAAAAGTTAAGTGGTTAAAAATTGCATTTTCTAAACTTAGGGGCTAAGAAAGGGTAAAGATAAAATTTGATAAAATTTTGGGGTAAGAAGGAAACTATAACAAAGTTGTGACCGAAAAGAAAAACTACCACAAAGTTGGGGTGGCAAAACCAAACTATTTGTAAAACGGAGTAGTAGTTTAGAGACCAAATTTGCTATTTTATAAAACTTTGAAAATACCAAAATCAAGGGGCTAACATTGCAATATCCGTGAAAGTAGGGGGAAAGGCAAAGCCGATGAGATTTCCACCGACTTAGTGTTTTAAGATGTAGCTAGTATATTAACCCGCCGCGCGTTGCGACGGCGTACCCGACTCGTTCATAACTAAATTTACGTCAAATAACTGGAATTTATATTATCGAATGAAAACGCATTCTATTTTACCCCAACGAATTCTACGTTGAAACATAGACTAACTCGAAATGTAGATACGTGGTTGCCGAGCAAATTTACATCGTAAGTTGGACCAAATAAAAGATAAAGAGAACGTACATGTTGCTCATTGCGGCGAGTGACTGGTTTAAACACAAAGTAACTCGAAGTAATACCAAACGTATTATTCCAAGTAAAATGACTTCCATCTTTGGAAAATATTTTGGTGGTTCCATTTGGAAAATTATACATTCTTTTACCATGTATATAAAAGAACCAAAATGCAATGTCAAGATTTGTACCTATGGAATAATGATTAATGCACACGCCATCGTTGAAGAGATCCACACTTTTTTCCGACACTGATTAGCCTCTGACTGTACTGATTTGAGCGACCTTGGACATTGCAGGAGGTCAACTACTCATACTCTGCTCGCAGAAGCCCTAATCTCCGCCTTTCGAGGAAAACCTCAAATTTCTTGCAACAATACGTACGACCCAAGACCCTAATCGATGCCTACCAACTGATCCATGTCAAAATCAATAACCCACACCTGTCGGCATTGTGAATCCTCTTTGCACCCCTTCTTCGCAATAACTGATTACCGCCATAATCAGCTTGATGTAAGTCCAGCGAAACCCTAGTTGATTGAGTAGTATTTCGTCATTCTAAACTTTATAAAAAAATTAGTAAACTTACTCTTGGCGGCTCTTTATATTCATATCACTTTGCCTCTTTCTCTTTCGCTATTTTTCTACATTAACCGTTGCCCCCCTTGCGCCAGTTGTCTCAGCGCGCTACATCGGGTGTTCAAATGTGGTGAAAAATATGTAAACTTATACATTACCCAATGAAAAATGCAATGATTACTAAATCAATTTGCATATATATATATATAGATATATACATATGTATACATATATTTTGGTGTACACACAAAACTTATCAGCATAGAATTAGAATTTACTACATGAATACCAATTAAGAAGCATACTACTACACACTTTGTAATCCATTAAAGCTGCTAAGTTTGATAAATATAAAAGCTTCCTACACATCCAAACTCAAACACATGTATTCAAGGTTTTTAATGATAAGTTATGAACATAAAGCAATGCAAAATGGAGTGTACATGGTACATTAAGTAATAAAATGTATTATATAGGTGCAAATTGAAAGCAATTTATATAGGGAACCATCAAAACGTTATAGTGAACTATAACACATAGCTTGAAAAAAAACATAAAACAATACATAAATCTAAATGCATTGACTATGCAAAGCTTTTGGGAAATAAATTTTCTTACCAAAGGCTTAATACCAGACATTTCCCGTGCTTCCTAGCTTCTTCTCTTCGCCCCTCATGTCTTTTTTTTTGAACGCTCGTTCCACATTCCACGGTTAAGGCGTCAAGAGGGGATTTCGATCTGCAAAACATGTAAAAAGAGATTCTAAACTTTCGTTACTTAAAAGTCCCCTAATGAAGGAAGATCATACAGAAAAAATAGATTGGTTATAGATTTTGTTTCTTTAGAAGGTAAGAATATAAACAAAAACGAAAATAAACAAATCACCAGTGTTCAGTTTTAATGATATGAAACACAGAATCAGCATAACACGTATCACATGCACAGATTTAGAACAACCCGTCACACCAGTCGATTGTTAATTGACAATCAAGAACTCAATGATTCCGTGATAAAATGAAAAGAAAAACTTAAAACGAATTAAGAAGAAACGGAAACAATGATAATATACAAAGTCATTACAGAATTATTATCAAACAATAAAGGAAGAAATAGATACCCATCTAATAAATCAATCCTAATCCATCAAAAATTTGAACTCATAAACGCAAAAGAAATACTCTTTTGCCTTCTATGCAATTGTCCCCAAGTACACGCATATGACAACATCCATTTTCAATCTTCTACTATAAACTTAAGTGGACTCACGATAGCATCCAACGACAATCAAATATATGAAAATTTGAAATTTACAATTTCTTTTATAATTTATTCATAATACAGATACAAAAAGAGAGGAACTACCAGTGGGCTATTCAGGTCAAGGAATGATTATGAACTATATCCCCTTCTTCTAACCCTAATTACTAACCTTTTTCATCTTAATTCCAAATTACATATTTCAAGAATCAAAAAACTCAATTCTGATTTTCGGATTACCAAGACAATCGTTCGGAGATATAGACAAATTTGGACATGTTGTTTTCAATTACTTAGACCTAGGAGTTTAAGAAATTAAAAAGACACGGAGTTCTTTGGCTGGAATGTAAGAAACAAAGAAAAAGTACCTTCCATCTGATTTAGTGTCTATGTGCGGGATGCAATACGCTAAACTTCGGTGCGATTTCTTCTTACACTCTGCCTGGGGACAACTCCAGTTGAGGCGGTGGAAGGCGGCGGGATGATGCCATGGCGGTGGAAGGCGGAGGGATGATGCCATGGCGGAGCGGTGGTGGAGGAAATCCAAATTGAAGCAGTAGGGTTTAAGGGGAAGTGAAGGGTAATTTCGTAATTTTGTCAGTGAAGCACCGACTTTGTGCTTTAAGATTGTAGATAATAACGTTAATATATAGGTTAGTGCCGGCAATTTTTTGACACGACCCGTTAACCCGACCTGAACCTGACACGGAAAAAAAGGTTTGGGTCGACTAACACGACCCGTTTAAAAAACGGGTCGGGTTCGGGTTAACCCGTATTAAAAACAGGTCGGGTTCGGGTTGACCCGTTAACCCGTTTAACTATTTAGATAAAAAAATATTTTATATATTTTTTTTCGGGTTCTATTTTAAATGGTTAGTTATAATAATGTTAATTTTGACACGTTATATTATTTAATTATTACACTCATACTCATCATTAAACATGTTATCGATAATCCACTTAAAACCGAACAACTCGTTTATAAATTGTCAACTTATATCACTCATTTAAAAATATGGGTTAAACGGGTCGGGTTTGGGTTGACCCGAATTAATATTGGTCGGGTTAGGGTTGAAATCTTTGAACCAAATAATATGGGTCGGGTTTGGGTTGAACATTTCAACCCGCCAACCCGTAACCCGTCAACCCGCCAATCCATCAACCCGACACGATTGCCACCCTAAATTCTGTAGCCACCATAAGGTTGCTGACCATAATTCCAGCACCGTATATGTGTCACCATTTATGCCAACACTAATAACGAATATGATTTAAAGTTTTATAGATTTCAAAAACTATCTTTCATGACGTATTAACCTAAGATATTTTCAATTCGTCATTTGGAGAGGAAAAGTTTCAAAAATATACAAGACTTGATAATTATGTGTTTATGAAGACCTAAATATTCTGTCTTTCTAAGTATTAAAACTATTATATATTTCACTGGCACTAAGTAAATACCATACTAAACTTATACCAATATTTAACAAAAACATGTCAATTGTTAAACTAGAGGTTCTTCACACTTACCAGGAGTCCATTTAGGATGCCTCACATCTATGGTTCATTGAAACTTTATGTTGGTTCTTAAGAATAGTGGTTAAATCTTGCAAAGACTCGTAGTTGGAAGTCGTGTTTATGTACACAACATAGCATAATGTCATGTTTGACACAACAAGGGAACTGGCCACCCATTGTGTTGGTGGCAATTTTATTCATCAAAGAGACTTAAAACTTAGTTGTGAATTACATTTTACAATACTATACGCGTATCCCTAAATGAGAACAAGAAGAAATAAATACAACACACAAAAAGAAGAATGAAATCCAACATACAATACAACTATGGATGTGAAACCCTTCGCACTTTTGCAGTGAACACCATCACTTTCACATAAACCCAATTTTCTAAGCTAACCATGAAGTGAAAAAAAGCATGTCTCACACGGCGGTTAACACATAAAGCAATACACACCATCCAAAATCCGGTAGCAAAACCAGTGGCCCCTCCAATATAATACCATCTTTGAAGATCATCCATGCCTTCTCCTTCATCCATATTTTCACGAGTGATGGTTGGGCCTTCTAACATTTTATCTCCTGGACAATATTTGGACAATGGAAGTCCGCATAATCCTGCATTTCCAGTGTACCTTGAAGGTTCAAAGGACTGGAGTTGAGTGCTGGATGGAATTCTTCCTGACAAGCTGTTATACGACACATCTAGATAGTTTAGCAAGGTCATTTGAGACATGCTTGATGGTAGTCCTCCTCTAAGATTGTTTCTAGATAGATCTAAAATTTGAAGTTCTTTCATCTCACCAATTTTTGATGGAATCTCTCCAACTAGAGCATTCATTGACAAGTCGAGTGCAATCAATTTATGGAGATTGGTTAGTTTATCTGGGATTTTTCCAGTTAAATTGTTGCTTGATAAATTGATGATCTTTACCAATACTAGATTGTTGCCAAATTCGCGCACACTTCCTTGCCACTTGATCATAGAATGGTCAACATACTTGCCCCCAGAAAAGTCAAAATAATGCACGTTTTGGTTGACTACTAATCCATCTTGAACCATGGAAGTGAGACTACCGAGACATGAGGGTATGGCTCCTTGGAGTTTATTCATTGACAAGTCTAGAATTTCTAGATATTCTAACCGACATAAATGCGAAGGGATGGTTCCAGTGAATTTATTTGATGTTAAGATAAGAGCATACAGCCCTAAAAAACTTTCCGCGATCCAGCCAGGCACGTAACCAGAAAAGTTGTTGGCCCCCAAATTCAAAAATGTTAATTGGGTTAAATTCGTTAAAGATAAGGGCAATATTCCTGAGAAGTTGTTACTGTATAAATACAAGACCTGGAGATTGAACAAAAACTTGATAGAAATAGGAAGCCTTCCAGATAGATTGTTATATCCCAGATTAAGAATTTCTAGTTCTTTAAAATGCCACAAACAGTCTGGAATTGGTCCGGTGAATGCATTGTGTGAGAGATCAAGAAAGGACAAAGACCCATCAACAATTTGGCACAAAAAGAAGATTTGTCCAGATAAATTATTTTTGGAGAGGTCTAGTATTTCCAAACTGGAAGGAACATTCGATATATGACCATGAAAGTTGTTTGAACTCAAATCTATGGTTGAAGAACTAGGGTCAAAATTTGATAACACATTTGTTGCTATCCCAGTAATATTGTTGAAAGAGATATTCAAAGATCTCAAACGAGAAGGCCATGTGTTCCAAAAGTCCTCTGGAATGTTATCTGAAATTCGGGTATTGGCAAGATCAATTGTCAAAAGATTTTTCATTGTTTGAATCCATTTGGGGAAGTGAGGTCCTAGCTTGCAATAACTCAAGTCAATATATTCTATGCTTGAAATATTCAACATGTGAGCTTCTAAAGGAACTCCTTGTAGTGAGTTGTTTGAAAGATCAACTGATAGAATATTTGACTTTTCAATATTTTCAGAGATGGAACCTGTAAGAAAATTGGAAGAAACGTCTAGGGTTTGAAGCTTGGGTAGTTTCCACACTTTTTCACTTATGGTTCCATCTAACCGATTATTAGAAAGAAGTAGTTGTTGTAGGGATGAAAAATTTTGGATATCATCTGACAACGACCCTGTGAATTGGCTAGATATGGCATCCAAATATTGTAAAGTAACTGATGTGCATCCAGACAAGTTACTTAGAAAATCAGGCAACTTAACAGGCATTGTGTTTCTATAGAAAAACAAAGATGTCAAACCACACAAATTTCCAAGATATTTGGGAATCCCATCTAACATGTTCTCAGAGAGATCAAGCTCTACAAGTGCATTACTAGTTAAAGGGAACAACCAGTAATACATTGATGAGTTAAGATTGTTTCCTTTGAGATAAAGTTTAACAATAGATGAAGAAAAAGAAGATTTGACATATGAATAAGAATACGGGCGCACGACTTGGGAGAGGTCACATCCAATTAAATACAAAGCTGATAGCTTTTTAAGACTTAAAATCACATTTACCCAGTTGTCTACTTTGCCTAGGGAAGTACCAGACATGTCAAGTTTATCCAACTGAGATAGATGAGACAACCAGTCTAGGTTTTCAATTGTGCAATTACTCAAGGATTCAAGTGAAAGCTCTTGCAAGTTCTTGAGATTTCCAAGTTCTAAAGGAATGGTTCCACTAAAATCATTCCAACCAAGGTTAAGATACCTTAATTGGGTCATGGAACCAATGAACATGGGAATCTTTCCATTAAACGAATTGAAAGAAATATCAAGATAATTCAAGCAGCTTAAATTAAGTAATGAATGACTAATCTTGCCTTCAAGATTTTTATTGCCCAAGTCAAGGCTTGTAACACGGGATTGGTTGTTGCATGTGATTCCACTCCAGTAACAACAATCATTGGCGGTTTCTTCTTCTTCTTCTCCATGTGTCCATGTAATGAGAAAGTCAGATCGGTCACGAATGTATGATTTGAAATGAAGAAGAGCTTGTCTCTCCTTATCGGTGCACTTACTATTACTAGTGTGGTTGCCAAGGGAAGTGAGAGGTTGTGTTTCAGACCAAGAAAGGGCAGTTGTAGTGGTAAATGATTCCAACACAAAGAGTGTAAGAATAAAGAAGAAAATAGGATGGGTAAAATGTTTATGGTAAATCTTATTTGCCATTTTTATTGTATCGAATCTTAAATGTTTGTATATCAACAAATATGGGCTTTATATACACAACAAAATTTAAAATAACCTAGTAACCTACTTCATATTTGATTAAAAAATATGTCCGGCTAATTTATTTTTATTTTCATGACCACATATTTGTTTAGAATTTGCGTGGAATGTGGAACGTGCAAGACTTATAACACTAAAAATAATGGAATAGGTGGTTATATCACATAAGTTGATAATCTTTTTATTTTCATGACCGCATATATATGTGTTTAAAATTTATGTGGAACTAGGTAATGCCCGCCCGCGTTGCGGGGTGATAGCCGAATAATTCTCAACCAATTTAAAAAACAGTACTATAGTTTTGCTACAAGTAAAAAGAGTGTTAGGCAGCTCTTTGACACGATTTTTAGCTGAGTGGAAAGTCATATTTTTATTTTTACTTGGGGAAAAATCAATTTTTTTTCCCCAAGGGTAAATTCCTAATTTTTAGCTACGGAAAATCATATTTTTATTTTGTACTGGGGCAAAAACGTAATTTTGAATTGAGGGTGAAATCGTAATTTTGAACCGTGGGGAAATTCTTAAATTTTAGCTGGAGGTAAAAGCATAAATTTATTTTTAACTGGGGGCAAATGCATAATTTTAAATTGTGGCCAAAACCGTAATCAATTTGAACCGAGGCCAAAATTGAGAAATTTAGCTGGGAGCAAAAGTGTCATTTTATTTTGAACTGTGAGCAAATACGTAATTTTAAACCGATGGCAAAATCGTAATTTTAAAGCGGATATAAAATCATAAATTAATTAGGCAAATATGGGAGTGCCAGGTAGAGATGCACAAAATAACCGGTTAATTAACCGTAACCGGTTATTAACTGAAACCGTAACCGGTTAATAACCGATTTAGGAATAACCGGTTAGTGGTTATTTTTAACCGTAGGTTAGTAACCGGTTATAAGTGTTTAGTATAATAACCGGTTATTAACCGGTTTTTTTAAACCGGTTTTTAACCGATAGACTGGTTAACCGAAAAAATAACCGAAAAATTCAAAAAAAGGCAAAAAAAACCGGTTAAAGTAATTAACCGGACTAGTTAAAAAAATAACCGGTTAAAGCATTAACCGGTTAAAGTCAAAAAGTCAAATTAACCGGTATAACTGGTTAACCGAACCGGTTATTAAAATTAACCGGTTTGTGCACCTCTAGTGCCAGGCAGCTGCCTAGCACTGTTCCTGTGCCGCCCATGTCAACCAATAAAGGCCAACAACTATTGTCGCCGACACTGTTGTTTGTAGATGTTGAAATAAGTTAGACCGTGGGGTATGGTGGGGCGGGGGTTTGAGGCATGGGTTGACACGTGTAATTCGAGCGGCACCGCTGGTGAGTGACGTGTTGAGTCGGTATGGCGGGGTGTGGCTAGCCCGCGTGGGTTGGCCAGTGTTATAAAAATTAAAAAATACACACAAAGAAAAAAAAGCCTAAAATTATTATTAAAATTTCCTAAAAATTACAAAATCCTACAAAAAAAAAGGATTACACATAAAAAAAACCTAATTAAGCGTTAGGTAGATTTCGAACAGGGCGAGCTTATCAAACGGCTTCCGCTCCTTGCCCCGGAACTCGATGTTGGCCACTGCCACCCGGTCTTCGTGACTTATATCACCTCCCGGGACGGTGTCGTATAGGAGTTGGGCGAACCGTTTGGCCAAGCCAAACGGTTATTTTTTAATTTTTAAACCTAGCCGCTATAGCATAGCCAACCAGCCAATGAGAGCCGGCCACGGAAGACCGCTAGGCACGCCACGCCAAAACCCAAGCCCACTCGGGATGGTGACTTGACCGTTTGTACCCAACCCACGCCCCATACCCCATAGCCTTGGTATCTTTTTTTTGTAGGTGAAAACAAAAACTTTTGTCACTGTTCATTTCATTCAAATTTTAATATACTAGTTAATAGTTAATAGTTAATGCCCCGCCCGTGTTGCGGGGCGATGGCCGAATAATAAGCGAGTGTTAGGCAGCTCATTGACACGAAAAACAATTAAATCGAGTCAACTAATTAAAACAAAACAATTTTATAGTTTTCATAAAAAAAAAACCAAAACAATGGCAATATTGTAATTTTTAACTGAGGGAAAGTTGTATTTTTTGACTGGGGTAAAATCGTAATTTTCTAAAAGCTAAAGTGATGTCAGTACTGTAAATTTGAATCAGGGGCAAAATTGTAAATTTTCACAGGGGCAAATTCGTAATTTTAAACTCGGGGTAACAGCGTAATATAAATTTGAACTAAGGGCACAATCGTAATTTTAAGCTGGAGGCAAAACCACAATTTTATTTTGACCCGAGGGCAAAATCGTAATTTTGAGTTGGGGGCAAAAGCATAATTTTATTTTGAACTGGAGAAAAAACGTAATTTTGAACTGAGGGCGAAATCATAATTTTTTAAACGGGGAAAATCACATTTTTGAACAGATGGCAAAATCGTAATTTTTAGCTGTGGCCAAAAACAGAATTTTATTTTGAACTGGGGGCGAAAAGGTAATTCTGAGCTGAGGGAAAAAGCACAATTTTATTTTGAATCGAGGGAAAAATCGTAATTTTGAGCTGGGGACAAAAGCGTAATTTTATTTTGAGCTGGGGGCAAAAGCGTAATTTTAAAGAGGGGCAAAAACGTAATTTTAAAATTGATATAAAATAATAAACTGGTTGGTCTGATGGGGGTGCCAGGAAAAAGCGTAATTTTGAATTGAGGGCAAAATCGTAATTTTGAGATGGGGACAAAAGCGTAATTTTATTTTGAGCTGGGGGCAAAACAGTAACTTTAAACAGGAGCAAAAACGTAATTTTAAAATGAATATAAAATAATAAACTGGTTGGTCAAATGGGGGAGTGTCCGACAGTTGCCAGGCACTATTCCCCCATTTGATAAATGTATATATAGTAAATAAATTAATATGTAGTATAATGTTACTGTTCAAAGCGTTCAATTTTTAATATGTAGTATAATATAATATAATTTATAATATAATATAATTAGACGTCCAAAAGTCAAGTATTCACACTTTGTCTCTAATTGAAGAATACAAAAGTTGGTTGTGTCAAAGACTCAGAAGTCTTCACACTTTTTTTTCAAACCTAATTGATACGTTGGAACAGTTTTTTTCAGCTTTAAAGTGGTAGGTATCCGGATTACTTTCTTTAGGGCTGTCTATCAGGGGTGCAGGAGGTGCTGTGGCACAAATCAATATAGGGCCCGGAAAATTTTAAATTATATATATATATATATATATATAGAAACGGGATCAGAAAAAACGGCAAAAAGTGTGAGAACGCATCATGGCCGAACACGTGGCGTAGGGCATGATCAGGGTCCGAGGGGTTTTTTTGTCTTTTTAGTATTCATCTCCTTTCACGATTTTCGCGTTTGACATGCTTCTTTATTTTTTGCGTGCAAGATAATTTTGGCGTTATGTAGATTTATTAATTATTTGGCGTTTTATTGTTTTTTCTCAGATTTCTTCTCGTTGAATTAATTCTTTTTGTGTCACATAGTTAATTTTTTGGCGTTATGGTTTTTTTACATGTCATTTTTTGCGTTTTGTATCTTTTTGTTAATAATTCATTATCATAGATTAATATTTTATAAAATTACAATAACACGAAAATCAAAATAAACTAATAATCTTCCGTAGGTGGGATTACATCAGAGATGTACCTATCGCTTTCTTCATCACTTTCTTCAGATTCTTCATCATCAAATTTCATTTTTGCGTATAACGCCATTAGCTCGTCTCATCTTTCCTGAAGTCTATTCTTGAATATCACTGCATCCTTCGATTTTGGATCGTTTGAAGGTGTTAAATCACATAGTTGTTCAATGATCATCGGCAACCCTGTCTTCAACATTTCCTCCATTGGTCTTGAATATTGCACCCCGTTTTTATAAGTAACTTCAAGTGTTCCTTCTTCCTCATGCAATACCCAACTGCTAAGTTTTGGTATATGAGTATCTTCAATATTATTATCATCTTCATCATCTTCTGCTGGAAACTTTCTCTCCAGTCTTTTTATTACAGTTCTTGTTCTTTCACAATCGTTGTCTCTTGGAACCCCAAGGGCCAGGATATCTTTCTGAACATTTTCATTCATTCCCATCATTGCTTTTATTGTTCTTACCTTTACCCTTCTCCTGTCAGAGAACTTTATGATAAATCGTTTTTCTTTCCTTTCAAAACTCCATGCAATAACCTTAGCCATTTTTTTAAATATTTTTGCGTTTTGGAGAATATGTGGCGTTTTAGTCTTTTTGGCGTGTTTGAGCTTGGGTTCTGATGGTCTTCTTTTATATTGACTTTTTTTCCCACGTATGTCAGGTAATTATGGCGTTTTGAAAAAGATAAATAAATTTAATATAATAAATGTTAGTAATTATGTTTTTCGTCGTTTCATTTTACTGTTTTTTGCAGTTTTACCGTGTTTTGTTTTCAGACTCAACTGTTTTATGGTGTAACACGTCAAATCTTTTGACGGCTGTAATTATGGCGTTTTGTTTTCCAATGGCGGTTAGATAACTATTGGATTTCTTTTGTTTTATATTCTTTGCACATTGTTTCACGCTTTTTTTTTTATAATATTAGTTGTTCAAATTAATTTTATTATAGTTTGGTAGTTTTTTGGGGGCGTTTTTATGGCATTATGGCGTTTTACACGTATTTGCTAAATTTGGAGTTTTATTATATTTTTCATTATAGCATTAATATTATTTTGTTCTTTATTAGCTGAAATTACAAAACAAACAATAGATAAAGAAAATTAAAAAAAAAACAAAGAAGAAGCAATTTATGATTTTAAATCTTCAATGTCATCAGTCTCTTTTTTCTTTTGAAACTACAAGAAATGTGACAAATAAATGGCGTTTTGGGTTTGCCGTTGTTTATTTTCTTTGTTCATGCGTTGAAGTGTCTTTGTGGATATTGGAGAAATAGAGCGACCCCCTGTTGGTGGATGCTATCTGCCTGTGGTCTTCAATATATTCATTGACGCCAAAGTAGCATTTACATTGGTATAGGTCTCTTCTTATCATCCAAACCTTCTTCAGGAACAAAGATGACAGTATGACATATGGGTGTCATCAGTCTCTCTTTTTTCAATTTTGTCCATCTCATGCAGCAAAATCTTTCTACACTCACGTAACAAATCATTAAATGAAGCTTCATGCAGAACATTACTGAGGATTAAAGAAAATAAGTTTGATGTCGTTGTATTTTTTGGCGTTTTACATTGAGTTGTAAATTTTTTTAGCAACCACTGTGTGTTTTTTTGGTGTGATAAACGGAAGGTGGTGAGACGTTTCTATTTATAGAATTTTTTTGGCGCGTAGTTTAGGCGGGATGTTATTTTTATAACAAAAAATGTAATTAACATTTATCCGGATGTAAAATTTGGCGTTATATTTAATGGCGTTTCATATTTTATGGCGTTTTTGTAGCCAGAGAACTTAAATTAAAACACAGAAAAAAGTACGCAGTGATAAAATTGGCGTTTTGTATTTATTTGGCGTTTTATTTTTCAATGACGTTTTATGTGAAGAATGGTTTTTTTACTTTTTTACCCTTAATGATGCGTGTCAACCTAATAAAATTGGTGTTATTTACTAAAATGCCACCGCGCCAATCTAGTCCATAGATTGTTTTGATCGGACGATCCTTAAGCGTTCTCACCGTTCTCCACTTTTCACCGTTTTCTCTAAATCCTGACCCTGTATATATATATATATATATATATATATATATATATATATATATATATATATATATATATATAGGGAGAAGATCATGCGAGAACCACCTCTTATTGCGAGAACCGCGAGAACCAATGTGAACACAACCAAAAATGCCTAAAAATAGCTAAAAATCACACAAATTTTTTTTTAATATTTTTTATATAAAAATCGCTACTTTTCGAAGCAAAAAAAATTAAAATTAAAAAAAAATTGGCCACTAAAAGTAGCGATTTTAGCATAAAAAATATTAAAAAATAAAAAAAAAATCTAAATTTTTTTTTTTAGATTTATTTAGGTTTTTTGTGGGGTTTAGTTTTTAGCATTTTAGCTTGGGGGGGGGGGGGGGGGGGTTTGGGGGGAGGGGGTTTAGGTTTTTTTTTTTTTTTGGGGTTTTAGTTTTTAGCATTTAGCTGGGGGGGGGGGGGGGGTTAGGTTTTTTTTGAGGTGGGGGGTGGGGGTTAGGTTTTTTTAGCTATTTTAGGTTGTGTTCACATTGGTTCTCGCGGTTCTCGCAATAAGGGTGGTTCTCGCATGATCTCCTCCCTATATATATATATAAACGGGATCAGGAGAAAACGGCAAAAAATGTGAGAACGGTGAGAACGCATCCTGGCCGAACACGTGGCGCCAGGCATGACCAGGGTCCGAGGGAATTTTTGTCTTTTTAGTATTCTTCTCATTTCCCTATTTTCGCGTTTGACATGCTTCTTTATTTTTTGCGTGCAAGATAATTTTGGCGTTATGTAGAATTATTAATTAATTGGCGTTTTACTGTTTTTTCTCAGATTCTTCTCGTTGAATTAATTCTTTTTGTGTGGCATAGTTAATTTTTTGGCGTTATGGCTTTTTCCATGTCATTTTTGGCGTTTTGTATCTTTTTGTTAATAATTCATTACCATAGATTTATATTTTTATAAAATTACGATAACACGAAAATCAAAATAAATTAATAGTCTTCCGTAGGTGGGATTACATCAGAGATGTACCCATCGCTTTGTTCATCAATTTCTTCAGATTCTTCATCATCAAATTTCATTTTTGCGTATAACGCCAGAGGGGTTTAGGTTTTTTTTTTGGGGGGGGGGGGGTAGGTTTTTGGGGGGTTTTAGTTTTTAGCATTTAGCTGAGGGGGGGGGGGGGGGTTAGGTTTTCTTTGGGGTGGGGGTTAGGTTTTTTTAGCTATTTTAGGTTGTGTTCACATTGGTTCTCGCGGTTCTCGCAATAAGGGTGGTTCTCGCATGATCTCCTCCCTATATATATATATATATATATATATATATATATATATATAAACGGGATCAGGAGAAAACGGCAAAAAATGTGAGAACGGTGAGAACGCATCCTGGCCGAACACGTGGCGCCAGGCATGATCAGGGTCCGAGGGAATTTTTGTCTTTTTAGTATTCTTCTCCTTTCCCTATTTTCGCGTTTGACATGCTTCTTTATTTTTTGCGTGCAAGATAATTTTGGCGTTATGTAGAATTATTAATTAATTAGCGTTTTACTGTTTTTTCTCAGATTCTTCTCGTTGAATTAATTCTTTTTGTGTGGCATAGTTAATTTTTTGGCGTTATGGCTTTTTCCATGTCATTTTTGGCGTTTTGTATCTTTTTGTTAATAATTCGTTACCATAGATTTATATTTTTATAAAATTACGATAACACGAAAATCAAAATAAATTAATAGTCTTCCGTAGGTGGGATTACATCAGAGATGTACCCATCGCTTTGTTCATCAATTTCTTCAGATTCTTCATCATCAAATTTCATTTTTGCGTATAACGCCATTAGCTTGTCTCTTCTTTGCTGCAGCCTATTCTTGAGTATCACTGCATCCTTGGATTTTGAATTGTTTGAAGGTGTTAAATCATAGAGTTGTTCAATGATAGATAGCAACCCTGTCTTCAACATTTCTTCCATTGGCCTTGAATATTGCACCCCGTTTTTATAAGTCACTTCAAGTGTTCCTTCTTCCTCATGCAATACCCAACTGCTAATTTTTGGTATATGAGTATCATCATGATCTTCATCATCTTCTGCTGGAAACATTCTCTCAAGTCTTTTTATTACAGTTCTCGTTCTTTCACAATCATTGTCTATTGGAACCCCAAGGGCCAGGATATCCTTCTAAACATTTTCATTCATTCCCAGCATGGCTTTTATTGTCATTACCTTTACCCTTCTTCTGTCAGAGAACTTTATGATGAATCGTTTCTCTTTCCTTTCAAACCTCCATGCAATAACCTTAGCCATTTTTAAATTTTTTGGCGTTTTGGAGAATATGTGGCGTTTTAGTTTTTGGCGTGTTTGAGCTTGGGTTCTCATGGTCTTCTTTTATATTGACTTTTTTTTCCCCGCGTATGACAGGTAATTATGGCGTTTTGAAAAAGATAAATAATTTTAATATAATAAATGTTAGTAATTATGTTTTCCGTCGTTTCATTTTACTGTTTTTTTACAGTTTACCGTGTTTTGTTTTCAGACTCATCTATTTTAATGGTGTAACACGTCAAATCTTTTTTACGGCTGTAATTATGGCGTTTTGTTTTTCAATGGCGGTTAGATAACTATTGGACTTCTTTTTGTTTTGTATTCATTGCACATTGTTTCACGTTTTTTTATATAATATTAGTTGTTCAAATTAATTTTATTATAGTTTGGTAGTTTTTTGGGGGCGTTTTTATGGCATTATGGCGTTTTACATGTATTTGCTAATTTTTGCGTTTTATTATATTTGTCATTATAGCATTAATATTCTTTTGTTGTTTATTAACTGACATTACAAAACAAACAATAGATAAAGAAAATTAAAAAAAAATAAAGTAGAAGCAATTTATGATTTTAAATCTTCAATGTCATCAGTCTCTTTTTTCTTTTGAAACTACAAGAAATGTGACAAATAAATGGCGTTTTGGGTTTGACGTTGTTTATTTTCTTTGTTCATGTGTTGAAGTGTCTTTGTGAATGTTGGAGACATAGATCGACCTCGTGTTGGTGGATGCTATCTGCCTGTGGTCTTCATTATAATCATCGAGGCCAAAGTAGCATTTACACTGGTATAGGCCTCTTCTTATCATCCAAACCTTCTTCAGGAACAAAGATGACAGTATGACATATGGGTGTCATCAGTCCCTCTTTTTTCAATTTTGTCCATCTCATGCAGCAAAATCTTAATACACTCACGTAACAAATCATTAAATGAAGCTTCATGCAGAACATTACTGAGGGTCGAACAAAAGATGTTTGCTATCGTTGTATTTTTTGGCGTTTTACATTGAGTTGTAAATTTTTTTAGCAACCACTGTGTGTTTTTTTGGTGTGATAAACTGAAAGTGGTGAGACGTTTCTATTTATAGAATTTTTTTTGGCGGGTAGTTTAGGCGGGATGTTGTTTTTATAACAAAAAATGTAATTAACATTTATCCGGATGTAAGCTATGGCGTTATATATAATGGCGTTTCATATTTTTTGGCGTTTTTGTAGCCAGAGAGCTTAAATAAAAACATAGAAAAAAAGTACGCAGTGATAACATTAGCGTTTTGTATTTATTTGGCGTTTTATTTTTCAATGGCGTTTTATGTGAGGAATGTTTTTTTTTTACTTTTTTACCCTTAATGAAGCGCGTCCACGTAATAAAATTGGTGTTATTTACTAAAATGCCACCGCACCAATCTAGTCCATAGATTGTTTTGATCGGACGATCAATAAGCGTTCTCACCATTCTCACACTTTCTACCATTTTCTCTAAATCCTGACCCTATATATATATATATAATCCTGTATGTTTGTATAAATAAGGGCCTGTTTAAAAGTTAAAAAAACAGCCCAATTAACAAGCCAAAGTGACTAGTCTAAACAAAAATAAGGGCCTGCTAGATCAGGGAAAGGAAACAAAACGTCGCACTGTCGCAGGCAGTATAACATATCGCACAGGGAATTGGGACGAGGGAAACTGTAAACAAAACGTCAATCATATGTTTTTGTCGTTTTGATTTCATATGTTTTTGATGTCATACATTTTTTATTTCATAATATATGAATATGTGTGATTCTGATTTCATATACTATAAAACTTCATGTGATTGAATGAATGTTTTTGGTTAATATTTAGAAATTATGCCTCCCGTTCCTAAATACAAACACCTATCCAGACATAAAAAACGTAAGAAGAGAAAGCTAGAGGAAGAGAAAAAAAGGCGGACGAAGTAAAACAAAACCGAATACACAAGTTTTTTTTCAAAAGAAACTCAAAATTCTAGTTCTAACTTGAGTGACGATAATGTGGGTGAAGAAGATGTCACACCCTCAAAATCCACATGCGGAGTACCACCGCGAGGCGTGTGACTGACCAGGATCCAGCCACTAATCATACTGAACAATTACGATAATAATATAGTTCACCAAACCAATACGAATAGCGACTACTAAAGTTTAAGTCCAAAAGTTTTAAAGTTCAAGCAAACAGTTTAAGTAAGTAGCGGAAGCAAAAGTGGAATAGTTCAAGCATAAGTTCATAATTTATTGTTAAAGAACCCAACACACGGGTTAAGACGCCCACTACACATCCCCAAGCTACGAGCTCCTAAGTCAATGTGTACCTGCAAAGCATGCAGTAGGGTATCAACATAAAGTTGGCGAGTTCACGAGTTTGTCCAGTTTTAATTCCATAAAACTTGTTTAAGTA
Source organism: Helianthus tuberosus (assembly GCA_030545235.1). Lineage (NCBI taxonomy): Eukaryota > Viridiplantae > Streptophyta > Magnoliopsida > Asterales > Asteraceae > Helianthus > Helianthus tuberosus. The sequence goes on from CM060358.1 coordinate 6,954,782, forward strand.
GTTAATTTACACATTCATACCATGCCATGGGGAGCTACCCCATATGTAAGCTACTAAACTGCGTAATACCGAACACTTTGCGACCGCACATTACGTGATTTGCCCCGTTTGTCAATGTTCTATCATCATTGACGGTTTGCCAGAGTCTACTAGTTCACGTCCGTCCTATACAGGCACGGTGTGAGGTTGGTGAAACATAATAGCGCTATCAACTAATAATCCGTTCACCAGGCCCCGGCGACTAATCGGTATAGAAAGTAGGGACTTCGTGATAGAGTTTCATTTAGTATGCTAGTTGCATCTAATATAAATAGTAATTAACTGAGCGTCCCACACAAGGGGAGAAAAATAGTTTGTATCCCTCACAAGGAGGTAGTGTTGTTTGTATCCCACACAAGGAGATAACTTTGTTTTTAGTTCCGTTTCCCAACCACCGAGAACGCATGCTTTTAGTAAAAGTTGTGAACTCACCTCGGTTTGCTCGGCAAACAGTTTAGTTGGTCAAGTGAGTTGGTCAACCACGTCCTAATATGGTTACCAGTATAGGTCAGGTTTGGGTACAAATAAGTCACGTATATGCCACACGTATCTAACACATAGCATGTATGTCAAACCATCATATAATTAATTGGGCTTATTCAGAAATATGAATAGTAACAGTAACCCGTTAACATGCAGTCCAGATCATTTCAGTCAACAGTGTGGCCCAATTAACAGCAACCCAACAACACACTAAGTAAGCAGTCCAGTCGAGACCGTGTGGTCTCGACTCGAGATCATTGGGTCTCGAGTCGCAACCAAGAGGTCTCGAGTGGCAATTAAAAGGTCTCGAGTAGTACATAACTGAGTCGCAACCTATGAGGTCTCGGGTCAGGTCTTGAGTTGTGACAACCCGTATTCCTAAGGTTACCATTGCTTAGATTCTACAACCTTTGACGTGTGTCCTTATAATTAATTGCTTTTATTTCACGATCATGCAAGACTTAGTAGGTTACATGTGTGTTTCATTAAATGCTATGTGTGTAAGTTATTATACGTGAAACCGTCAAATGTGTTTTATGTACTCGACTACTTAGGTCATGTGTTTTTTATGTGCGTAGTAAAAATAAGATTATGAAGTGGGCTTCATTAATCGCAACTGGGCCGGATCATACACGTGAAACCGCATGTGCCCCCTCATAACGCAAGTCTGGCCCAGCTTCTCTTATAGATAACCCAAGGAATAGGCTGGTAATGTTAGGGGTTAGGCCCACTTGTTCATGGAACCGGCATTATATGTTGTGGTACGTAACCTCCTTACACTTATCATAATATCAAGTCACAACAAACCCTACCCTTCTCTCACAATTACGTACGACAACAGGAGCCCCTCTCTCTCTATAACCTGCAAACAAAGAAAACACCTCCCCCTCCATTCTCGGAGATACCTTATCAGTGGCGGATCCAGCCGGAGAAATCATTGGGTTCCTTTTTCCAAATCATACAAGGTTTACACTACAAAAAAACGTTTTTTTTTTCCAAATCATACAAGATTTACACTACAAAAAACGTTTTTTACCAAAAAGACTGGGTTCCTGGGAACCCGGTGTTTCCCTCTAAATCCGCCCCTGTACCTTATCCACTCCGACTGTTCAGCGACGGTGTCCCACTCCGGTCAAGTCCCCGACAGCCCGCAACGCTTCAACTCGGAACTCGGTTCTTCTTCTACTCAACCCACACTTGGCTACGATCTCGAATCCAGGTTAGAATAATTAATGGGTGATTGTTAATAAAATAGTGAATGACAAAAGAATTGAAATTTATAAGCTGAATCTATTTAGTAATGATAATACTTCTAAAAAATTTGTTTGACACTTGATGCTTGATATTTGCTCTGTTCATATTGATGCTCGCTTGGATTCATGTTGACATTTCTGTTCGTTCAAAAAGCATGTTCAATTAATAGGTTTTGAGCCAATGATTAAACAAATAAAGTTTAAATGAATCTCAGTTAGTTAGCAAAGTTGTAAAGCTGTGTGTTAATGAAAATGTACAACTGTGTATGCATATGGTACAACTTGGTTTCCATGTTTAAATTGATGGTGGTAATAGTCTTTTGCTGGTTGTATTAATAAAGAAGATGATGTGTCAAACTGAAACTGGATGATTGTATATGTATATGATGACAATGGTTTTGTTAGGATGTTCGAAATAATTATGAATGATGTCGGGTCTTCTTGAACGTACAACCAATCATGCCTAGGGTACAACCTGATTTGAGCATATGTGAATGTGTAAATATGGGGAATGATGAATATGATATTCTCATTATTTGTGTTTTCATATGAGAATGATAAATGTTGATAATGAGTATGATGGTAGTTACTAGACTTCCGAATATATGATCCAGTAGGTTATTCATAAAATGGTTAAACAAGATGAGCTTGATTTCGGGGATAAATAATGAGTACATAAATCGGTTTATACTTGGTAAAATAATAGATGTCATGATTTAAGATTTAAGTTGAATGCTTGGTTACTTGACCTAAAAACATGATTGTTGCAACTGGGTGAATTAATCTGGTCACACACTCAGTTGGAGTCGCACAGTCTTGTACATATCCTTAAACATGGTGTACAACCATTATTGCATGACCGCACATCAGCAAGTGACCGCACACTCTTAGTGGGCCACACAGTATTGTGAATGGGCTTAATCAAGTGGGCAGCACAATGATTTAGCCCAAACTCTTATATAGTCGCACACTTATCACTGTTCTATGATTATCTTGTGTTAACTGTTTATAAATGGATTATTTATGGTCAAGTGTTATACAATGATTGATACTTGAACACTACTCGACAAATATGTGTTAGATACGTGTAGCTTATACGTGATTAGTTGTTTACCGTCCTAATTAGTGATAACCATAATGGGATATGGTTGATCAACTTGGGACAAACGCTTTATCTACCGAGCAAACCGAGGTGAGTTCACACTCTTCATAAGGCATGGGATTCCCGGTGGTTGGGAATGGGTTAAAGAACTAAAACGGAACCTACATATTCTCCTTGGGTTGGATATGTACCTCCATCCTCCATGGGTAGGATGCCAATATTAATCCTGTGTATTCTCCTTGGGTAGAATACGTACATTCGTTGTCACACCCCGATATTTCCACATATAACCGGTGGGCCTGGCGGGGAGTATCGTAACGTAGTTGATATCATCATTGTCAATACACACAATTAATATAGCACAGCGGAAATCTGGGTGAATAAACTATTACAAACCATATTGTCTGAGTGTTCGAGTTTATGAATGTACAGACTGGAATGTAATAAGATCCACAGGCGGATCATAAATAAATACAAAGAAACAAAAAGACAGACTGCATGCATCTTATGGATTTGCAAGATCCTCTATAGACACCCTATAGCTCCAGCCTATTTCGAGAGGTACCTGTCAAATCAGTCTTTAAGAAAATACGTCAGTTTACACTGGTAAATACAATTAACTGACTCTTTTGAAAATATTTAAGAAAATTGATTTAGGTGCACATGGTGTAAATCTTTTATAACTTGGGACAATTATTTAAATATAATCTTGTATACAGATTTATATGTTTGTCTTACAATTGGGGCCGGTTGGAAGCCGGTCGTGATTAACCGACTCACCACTTATAGAACTCACAAAAGGAGTTATCCCCAACGTGTGGGTTTATATTTAGCATTTGCATCTGTCAGGTGTATGCCTACACCCCGAGCATAGGTCGTGGCCATTTTCAAATAAAATGAGCCGAGGATATCCAGGACACGGTAGTTAACCCCCAATGCTTATGTTATCAAACAAGACAGATTAAAACGGGTTATGCAATTTATTAATCACAATCCTATTAAATGATTTCATACCCGACCAAGTGGTATTATTATAATACCATATCCCAAGCCCGTATAGGGAAAATAAGTTAAAGGTATTTACCTGGTGCTAGCAGTAAAAATCTTAAGGCTTTTTGAAGGCACCTTCTACCGGAAGCTATTTAATCTGTATAGGAGGTTTATTAACCTATTAGGATGCTAACGGGTCTTTAATTAAGTCAAGGACTTAGACCGGCTAGCTAGAAAGAAACCTTACGGTTCTAAACGCTCGATCAAGCGGAGACCGGAATAGAATGTGGTTTAGACCTGACAAGCTTGGATACTTGTATAATATGGGTAAACTAAACACATTCTGGAAATTGAGAATTTAATGATAAGGTTAAGCCCGTTTCGACTATTATATGTAAACTAGTTACATAAGCCGATCCGAACGCGTAAACGCGTAACGGTTAACCAAATAAATTATATACAGGTCTTAATCATTATTATGCTCAAATTATGTTAATACATCAGTAAGATGTTAACATGTATGCCCAAAAAGTAATTTAATCCAAAATAAGTCCCATAAGGGCATTTTGGTAATTTTAATGCCCATAAAAGAGTTTAATTATGCAACTGAGTTTCAGGTCTGATTAAATTAGTAAAAATGTGTATTTTTATAAGTTATAACAGTAGGATACTTTATATATGTGAAAATTATCTTATATAGCCAAACTATGTCCCGTAGGGGCATTTTGGTAATTTTACATAGGCTTTTAAAGGTCAAAATAGACTTTTGAGTTTAAAAACTTTGACTTACTGTTTAATTATATAGATTAACTTAAAACATCAGTGGGTAATAAGTTTTATATGTCAAATATAGTTTTAACCCATACTAGGTGCTTAAAACGCTTAAAAGTCGGTTTAAAGGGGTATTTGGGTTAAAATAGGAAGTCTGAGTTTTTGATCAGTTTATAAAGTTCAAAATACTTTATTTATTATATGAGATCAGTAGCAAAAGGTTTGACACTAAAAAGTTATGTAAAACTCATTTTATGCATGAAAAGGGTAAAACCGACATTTACCGAAATCAAGCTATAATCCTATGTTATGCTCAGCCTAAAAATAATTAAAAATCTTTAAAAATCCCAAAATATTATTTTAAATCAGTAGGTAAGAAGTTTGGTGTTAAAAATCGGGTTTAGATAGGCTTCATACTAATTAAGCTATTTAATTACTAAAAAGTTCCTTAATTACGCTATTGAGCATAACTCCCATTCTAGACCTCCAATTGATGTCAAACTTTCGGGACAAGTCTAAATATCAGTAGCAAAGGTTTTAGTCCAATTACATTGTTAAAAATCTCAGTTGTATGTAAAAAGGGCGTTTATGGCATTATTAAGCATAATTATGATCAAGTGCATATAATTCAAACCACTTGGCACCATGCAATATAACTCCAGGGGGTTATACTACTAAGTAATGTGGTACTAATGGAAGCTTAAAACATGAGAGAATTAAGCTTAAACGGGTCAGAACTGAAAGTCAAAGCAAAAGTCAAGCTTTTGCGGCTTTCGGTTATAAACTGACCTTAGACTATTAATTGTCAGGTTAGGACTGATAAACATGTTTTAATATTGATTACCAAGTCATTATAATGTTAAAATATAATTTAGAACCTCTGATTTATTAATTAAAATCATTTTTGTAAATTCTGTCAAGTTTGACTTTTTGTCAAACTACTTTGACCCGACAATTGACCAGTCAAACGAGATAATTAGGAGGTGCCATGTTAAGGGTTAATCACCTACACTAATTTGATCTTATAACCACTTTCAATTTGATCAGTGGTTAAGCCACATGTAATTAAAATGAAAGTCAAACAAATTTTACGATAAGTTTGACTTTAGAGTAATTAAACTAAATTAAACAACTAAACAAGTGATTAGAGGCTTACTTAAGGTCCTAGCAAACTTTTCTACACTTGATAATCCTCTTCTAACTGATGGAAGCTCCAGAGCAAGTCCCACAAGTGAATGTTGCAAATGTGTTTCAAAACACAAGAACTAGGATTCTTATATAGTGAACCCAAAAGCTTTAGATCTTGCCAAATTAGTCTATAGGTGTTGTAAGATCATCCCAGGTGTACCTAAGATGCTAAAAACCACCTAGAGAGTCCCTGATTTTCGAATACTACTGAAATAAGGCGGTGCAACCGGTTATACAGGCAGCTGTCCTGAAAAACGCCCAGATGTATACCTTGCGCACCGTAAGGCTCTGAGCTTGCGGTGCGCAAGCCTTCGCCAGAGGACAAAAGTTTGTTGTTTTTCGGGCTGTGACCATGCAACACTTACATCTCCGAATCTCATGCATTTTAATCAGAATGGGGACCATGTTTTCAGCCATTGCATGTCTAGGCATGTACTTACACATCTTGTACTCTTGTGGGAGGTTTAAATTGACGGAAATACCAAGAATTTCACATTGGGTCCATGTCTAAGGTTGTAACCAATTTATTATATAGTATGGCCAGATTTATAAACAAAATTCAGATGTTGATAAAATATATCCTGGTTAGGGATTTATTAATAGGTCGCTCAGAGGTATAAATTAACGTGTCGACGTTTTTAAATCCTACCGTACATCTTTATCTGGATCTGTTTCCATAACACGTTTGCATTACATGACACGTGTCTTTATTTTACTGGACATGAATTTCCGAGGTGTTACATCCTCACCCCCTTAAAAGAAATCTCGACCCCGAGATTTACTGGAATAAGTGAGGGTACTTTTGTCGCATAGTGGATTCGACTTCCCATGTATACTCAGGACCTCTACGGGCTTCCCATTTGACCTTTACTATAGGTACATGCTTTCTTCGGAGCTTTTTAACTTGTCGATCTTCGATCGATATAGGTCTTTCAACGAATCTCAAACTTTCATCAATTTGTACGTCTTTATGAGACATAGCTAGCGATCCATCAGCTAGGCATTTCTTGAGATTACAAATGTGAAAAACATTATGAATCCCACTTAGCTCCTCAGGCAGGTTTAGCTTATAAGCTACACTGCCGACATATTCGATAATCTCGAATGGTCCAATATACCTAGGGCTTAACTTGCCCTTTTTTACCAAAACGCATCACACCTTTCCAAGGTGATACTTTCAGTAGAACTTTATCGCCTATTTCAAATTTTAGAGACCTACGCTTCCCATTAGCATAGCTTTTCTGCCTATCCCTGGCAGCTTTTAAGCAATCACGAATCTGGACAATTTTGTCCGTTGTTTCAAGGACTATATCAGGTCCTGACAACTGAGCTTCTCCTACTTCTGCCCAACAGATAGGCGTTCTGCATTTCCTACCATATAATGCCTCAAAAGGCGCAGCCTGAATGCTTGTATGGTAGCTATTATTATAGGAGAACTCGATTAAGGGTAGATGGTCATCCCAACTACCTCCTAAATCAATGACACATGCTCGCAGCATGTCTTCCAATGTTTGAATTGTACACTCACTCTGTCCATCCGTCTGTGGATGGTAAGCAGTACTAAAATTTAAACGTGTGCCCAGAGATTGTTGGAAACTTTTCCAAAAATGAGAGGTGTATCTAGTATCTCTATCCGAAATAATAGCCACTGGTACACCATGTAGAGCCACAATCTTATCTACATACAACTGGGCTAACTTATCGGAGCTATGAGTCTCCTTGATGGGTAAGAAATGTGCTGACTTAGTTAGTCTATCAACAATAACCCATATAATATCATTTCCGTGCCTTGTCTTAGGTAACTTGGTTATGAAGTCCATAGTTACCATTTCCCACTTCCATGTGGGAAGTTCTGGCTGTTGCAACAAGCCCGATGGTTTTTGATGTTCAGCTTTAATTTGAGCACAGGTCAAGCACTTAGCTACATGGGTGGCAATAGATTTCTTCAACCCTATCCACCAATAATTAGCTTTCAAATCATGATACATCTTGTCACCTCCCGGGTGAACCGAGTATTTAGAGTTGTGGGCTTCCTGGAGGATTACCTCTCGTAGTCCTCCATGGATAGGGACCCAAATTCTTCCATTCATTCTGAGGATTCCATCCTTTCCAGGTGTTAACTGTTCAGCAGTTATACCTAACTTTTCATTTGGAAAGTTATCTTTCAATACAGCATCCTTCTGTGCAGATAATATTCTTTCATTCAGACTGTTCCTCAACTCAATGCTCTTGGCATTGATCCTAATTGGTTTAATCCTTTCCTTTCGGCTTAGGGAATCTGCGACCACATTCGCTTTATCAGGATGGTAGCGAATTTCGCAATCATAGTCGTTTAAGGTTTCCATCTAACGGCGTTGTCTCATATTGAGTTCTTTTTTATTGAATAAATGTTGGAGACTTTTGTGATCCGAGTAGATCACGCATTTAGTTCCATATAAATAATGTCTCCACAACTTAAGTGCGAATACAACGGCACCCAACTCCAAATCGTGGGTGGTGTAATTTTTCTCATGCACTTTTAGTTGTCGTGATGCATAGGCAATCACCTTGCCTCGCTGCATGAGCACACAACCCATACCGGTGTGTGAAGCATCACAGTATACAACAAACTCTTCAATTCCATCAGGTAAAGTTAGCACCGGAGCATTGCTCAATTTCTCCTTAAGAATCTTAAAGGATTCTTGTTGTTTCGGACCCCAATCAAACTTAACTTTCTTGCGGGTCAAGGAAGTTAATGGCGCTGCTATTCTTGAGAAGTTCTCAATGAATCTTCTATAATACCCAGCTAAACCCAGAAAGCTACATATTTCGGTTGGAGTCTTGGGTGCTTCCCAATTCATTACGGCTTCTACCTTAGCGGGATCTACTTGGATACCTCGCTCATTGACGACATGTCCAAGGAATTGGACTTCACGAAGCCAGAATTCACATTTGGAGAATTTAGCATAAAGCTTCTCCTGTTGAAGCAATCCTAAGATACATCGAAGATGCTTCTCGTGATCAACCTGGTTACGAGAATAGATGAGTATGTCATCTATGAAAACGATGACAAACTTATCTAAGTATGGTTTGCAGACTCTATTCATGAGGTCCATGAATGCTGCTGGAGCATTAGTGAGCCCAAAAGGCATCACTAAAAACTCGTAATGTCCATATCTTGTTCGGAATGCTGTCTTAGGCACGTCTTCAGTCCTAACCTTAAGTTAATGATACCCAGATCTCAAATCAATCTTTGAGAAATAACTAGCACCTTGGAGCTGATCAAATAAGTCGTCGGTCCTGGGTAAAGGATAACGATTTTTAATCGTTACTTTGTTTAGCTCACGATAATCAATGCATAGGCGCATTGATCCGTCTTTCTTTTTCACAAATAATATTGGAGCTCCCCAAGGTGAAGAACTAGGTCGTATAAAGCCTTTTTCCAATAAATCATCTAATTGAGTTCTGAGTTCCTTCATTTCAATAGGCGCTAGACGATACGGAGCTCGTGCTATAGGCGCTGATCCTGGGAGAATGTCTATCCTGAATTCTACTTGCCTCTCAGGAGGTAATCCAGGTAACTCATCAGGAAAGACATCAGGATATTCCGAGATAATCGGAATATCTTCAATTTTAGGCTTAGGATCATTCACAGTTACTTATGCCATGTAAATGACACATCCACTTTTCATACACTGCGCTAATTTGAGAATAGATACATTGCTAGGCAATCCATAATGTGTATCTCCTTGAATAGTGACGGGTTCTCCAGAAGGGGTTTTGATAATAATTAGCTTTTTATCACAGGCAATTTGGGCTTGGTTATACGACAACCAATCCATGCCTAAAACTATATCAAACCCAGCCAATTTCATTGGCAAGAGGGAAAGCGGGATAGAATGATTCTTGATGGATATAGAGCATCCATCAAGAAGAGTTGAAGCTGTTTCTAAGGTACCGTCGGCAAGCTCTACCTCATATTTTATGTCTAGAGTCTTAATAGGCAAATTCAACAACTTACATAACTTATGATCTACAAAGGACTTATCAGCACCGGAATCAAATAAGACTCTAGCATAATTATTATTGACGAGGAAGGTACCTGTTATGACATTCTCGTCATTCACCACTTCCCTCGCTTGCATCTGAAAAACTCTCGCGTTGTTCTTCTTTGCCTCTTCGGGCTTCTTTGCATTCTTGGGGCAATTGGTTTTGATGTGCCCCTTTTCATTGCAACCATAGCAGGTTGCATCCTTTATATTTCGGCACTCAACAGACTTGTGCCCCTTCTTTTTACAGATCCCACTTGGTTTGGCATGTGGGTCTTGGTTGCATTTCCCAAAATGCCTTTTGTTACAAGTCTTACATCTGGGCTTGTCACTTGACTGCCCCTTTTTGGAACCAGAGTTCCCTTTGCCCTTTTTGTTCGACTGAGGAGACTTGTCTTCCTCTCTTTTCCTCTTCCCTTCATCGGTTGCCCTCTTCGCCTTACTCCTCACAACATCCAAAGTGAGGGATAAGGATAGATCTATAGCAGATCTATAAGTGGTCGGATTTGAAGCCTTAACATTCCCTTTTACTTCGGGGGCCAAACCACCGATGAAACGCGCTATGCGTTTGGGTTCTGGAGTGACTAGATATGGCACAAGCCTTGACATTGAATTGAAACTAGTCACATAGGATCTACAATCCAGATCCTTCATCACTAAGGTGAGGAAATCTGATTCAATCCTCTCAACCTCGTGTTGAGGGCAGTAAGTGTCCTTTACAAGATCTACAAACTTCTCCCAAGAAAGATTATACAAGTGAACCTTCCCAGTAGACTGTACTAGGGCTTTCCACCATGTGAGAGCATCTCCCTTGAAGGATTGTGATACAAACATAACCACATCCTCTTTGGCACATCCGCTTATGTCTATTACAGTCTCCATCTCATCTAACCATTTCATACAATCAATCGCTCCCTTTTCTCCAGTAAAATCCCTAGGCTTACAGGAGACAAAGTACTTGTAGGTACAACCCTTGGTGTACCTAGGAGTCAGCTTGAGGACTACCTGCCTCTTGGGTTCACTACCCTGGTTAGATGAGTGCTGAGACTCACTCTTCTTATTAGTGTGAGGTTGAGATTGGGATTTTGAATGAGTTTGAGACCTAGCAATACTAGGCTCTTTAAACTTAGCATCTACCGCTTGAGAAACTGCTGCGGTGATCATTGCCTGCAGTTCGGCACCAGTGATGTTAACCCTGGTATTGTTGCCTTCTGTAGGGTGACTGTTTGCTTCATCCGAGCCAGCCATTTCTGATTACTATATCAAACAATAATGATACATTTAAATTATGTAATAAATCATCATACTGATGATTAGTTGGTCATGGTATTATTAAACCATATAGACCATAAAAATAGTAATACTCAAAGAGATAATCATATTGTACACAGTTCATCTTGAAGGACAATTAAATAGCTTAGGAAGCTTGTCACAGAGACGATTAAAATATAATCAATGATCTTTTGGATCAGTGATCATTTAAGGGTCGAACAAAGTTCATCGCCTTTTTGACAAGAAGTTTATAAGTAGAACTTTCATTGTCATTATTACACCTTTGCTTATAAGCATACATCTCTAATGGATGTTGTGGTGTATACATCATATTGATGTTTACTAGCCATGATCCGCAATGATCATTCGGGCTATACATAAGTGACTTGGAAAACTCAAGCACATTTAGGAAACTTGTGTGGTTTCTCGTACCGCACAGCTAGGAATGTTAACATGTTTTTCAGATGTTAACAGAGAGTCCTTATCTTAAAAAGGTTATACCATCATAGCCCTTTAATATTTTGGCTAGGTTATACCTCTAAGAGTTTCTTAGGCTGATTTGAAATAAAGTAGCATGATATAGTAAAATACATATTTAAAATCAAAACAACTTCATTAAAATCACGAAACGATTACAACGTTGCCCGAAAAGGGACTTGAGAAAACATCACAAATTACCCACACACTGAAAATACAGCCCTCGCAGGGGCTACTGAAAACATTGCCCACGCAGGGGCTACTAAAACGGAAATAAGTCCACGCAGGGACTTTATTTTATGACAAACAAAACAAAACAACCCAACATTACCCTATTTCTTCTTGCCCTTTAGAAGGCCCATAAGACCTTTGACAAAACCGTTGTGCTTCTTCTTGTTTTCATGAGCCACATGCTTAACCCTGTCTAACCTCTCTAGGATCTCTTGAGTTTGCTGTTGTTGAACAGGAGGAGGTTGTTGGTATGACGGGTATTGGTAATCCTGTGCCGGGTATCCCGTGGGATACACTGGAGGATAAGAAGAAGGGTAAAGATGATGGTATTGTGCAGCTGAAAGATACGGATCATGAGTCCCATAGTCAGATGGGTATCCAGACGGATTATACCCAGATGATCCTGGGTACGTCGGTATAGGGTTATCGAAACCCAACGGTGGTTGAAGTAGAGCGTGTGAAACTGGAGGAAGGTTTGCTTCCGTCACCGTGCGGGATGATTCACCCAACTGAGGGTCTTCTGGTATAGCAGGATACGAGCTTGAGCCACGAGGAGATGCAAACTGTGGTCCCCCACGTACTGACATTCTAGCATTCCCCCTTCGCCTTGGAGGCTCGGGAGGTTGTTGAGGTGGATCCTCAATTGGCAAGGGTGGTGGGGTGACAGCTCTAAGTTGTGATTCAACCAAAGGAGAGTTATGGTATGATGGGGTAAAGTACCAGTCATATTGAGCCATCTTTTCTTGATATGAGTCAGGCCCATTGTACGGTGATCCCTGAAATGGGGAACCTCTTGAAATACTTATTGGGTGGCCTGGTGTTCCTGTTTGCAAATCCGGGTCCGGGTCATCATCCATCTCCATTTCCTGAGAAAAGTGATCCTCAAGTCCCAAAGGGTTGTAGCCCAGAAAGTCATTAACATAAGCGTTGGGATTAAATTGTGAAGGTGAGTAGGTGGAATCTGAATGATGAAAAGGATGGGATTGAAAAGAGTGGTGTGATTGGTTGGAATGATGAGTTCCTTGTGAAAGAGGGGAACGATGGGGTTCGATAGGAACGGGAAAATCAAAGTAATGAGGATCGATTGGTGAAGACCCCAGCGAGACAGAATGTCTTGCTGGTTCATAGCTATGGCTCCAATTGTCTCTTGAGTCGGAATCTGAAAGGGAGTCGGATGGTGTACGCCTGTGGGAGGGTCCCGTGCTGCTGGACGGTCCTCCACGCATGGGTCCTTTGCCTCGTCCTCTAATTCTATGTGGCATTTTCTTCCAAATGTTAATACCTGTCAAAACAAGTAATTATAATAAAGCAATAAAAGGAAGGTTAAGAGTAAAATCCTAGGTCACTTACCTAGACTCGAGTGTCTAAGGAATGTGCTTATTGTGTCATTGAGATTAAACACAAAAGGCTAGTGTTTAATTCACTCAATGTTGGCTCTGATACCAACCTGTCACACCCTGATATTTCCACATATAACCGGTGGGCCCGGCGGGGAGTATCGTGACGTAGTTGATATCATCATTGTCAATACACACAATTAATATAGCACAGCGGAAATCTGGGTGAATAAACTATTACAAACCATATTGTCTGAGTGTTTGAGTTTATGAATGTACAGACTGGAATGTAATAAGATCCACAGGCGGATCATAAATAAATACAAAGAAACAAAAAGACAGACTGCAGGCATCTTATGGATTTGCAAGATCCTCTATAGACACCCTATAGCTCCAGCCTATTTCGAGAGGTACCTGTCAAATCAGTCTTTAAGAAAATACGTCAGTTTACACTGGTAAATACAATTAACTGACTCTTTTGAAAATATTTAAGAAAATTGATTTAGGTGCACATGGCGTAAATCTTTTATAACTTGGGACAATTATTTAAATATAATCTTGTATACAGATTTATATGTTTGTCTTACAATTGGGGCCGGTTGGAAGCCGGTCGTGATTAACCGACTCACCACTTATAGAACCCACAAAAGGAGTTATCTCCAACGTGTGGGTTTATATTTAGCATTTGCATCTGTCAGGTGTATGCCTACACCCCGTGCATAGGTCGTGGCCATTTTCAAATAAAATGAGCCGAGGATATCCAGGACACGGTCGTTAACCCCCAATGCTTATGTTATCAAACAAGACAGATTAAAACGGGTTATCCAATTTATTAATCACAATCCGATTAAATGATTTCATACCCGACCAAGTGGTATTATTATAATACCATATCCCAAGCCCGTATAGGGAAAATAAGTTAAAGGTATTTACCTGGTGCTAGCAGTAAAAATCTTAAGGCTTTTTGAAGGCACCTTCTACCGGAAGCTATTTAATCTGTATAGGAGGTTTATTAACCTATTAGGATGCTAACGGGTCTTTAATTAAGTCAAGGACATAGACCGGCTAGCTAGAAAGAAACCTTACGGTTCTAAACGCTCGATCAAGCGGAGACCGGAATAGAATGTGGTTTAGACCCGACAAGCTTGGATACTTGTGTAATATGGGTAAACTAAACACATTCTGGAAATTGAGAATTTAATGATAAGGTTAAGCCCGTTTCGACTATTATATGTAAACTAGTTACATAAGCCGATCCGAACGCGTAAACGCGTAACGGTTAACCAAATAAATTATATACAGGTCTTAATCATTATTATGCTCAAATTATGTTAATACATCAGTAAGATGTTAACATGTATGCCCAAAAAGTAATTTAATCCAAAATAAGTCTCATAAGGGCATTTTGGTAATTTTAATGCCCATAAAAGAGTTTAATTATGCAACTGAGTTTCAGGTCTGATTAAATTAGTAAAAATGTGTATTTTTATAAGTTATAACAGTAGGATACTTTATATATGTGAAAATTATCTTATATAGCCAAACTATGTCCCGTAGGGGCATTTTGGTAATTTTACATAGGCTTTTAAAGGTCAAAATAGACTTTTGAGTTTAAAAACTTTGACTTACTGTTTAATTATATATATTAACTTAAAACATCAGTGGGTAATAAGTTTTATATGTCAAATATAGTTTTAACCCATACTAGGTGCTTAAAACGCTTAAAAGTCGGTTTAAAGGGGTATTTGGGTTAAAAAAGGAAATCTAAGTTTTTGATCAGTTTATAAAGTTCAAAATACTTTATTTATTATATGATATCAGTAGCAAAAGGTTTGACACTAAAAAGTTATGTAAAACTCATTTTATGCATGAAAAGGGTAAAACCGACATTTACCGAAATCAAGCTATAATCCTATGTTATGCTCAGCCTAAAAATAATTAAAAATATTTAAAAATCCCAAAATATTATTTTAAATCAGTAGGTAAGAAGTTTGGTGTTAAAAATCAGGTTTAGATAGGCTTCATACTAATTAAGCTATTTAATTACTAAAAAGTTCCTTAATTACGCTATTGAGCATAACTCCCATTCTAGACCTCCAATTGATGTCAAACTTTTGGGACATGTCTAAATATCAGTAGCAAAGGTTTTAGTCCAATTACATTGTTAAAAATCTCAGTTGTATGTAAAAAGGGCGTTTATGGCATTATTAAGCATAATTATGATCAAGTGCATATAATTCAAACCACTTGGCACCATGCAATATAACTCCAGGGGGTTATACTACTAAGTAATGTGGTACTAATGGAAGCTTAAAACATGAGAGAATTAAGCTTAAACGGGTCAGAACTGAAAGTCAAAGCAAAAGTCAAGCTTTTGCGGCTTTCGGTTATAAACTGACCTTAGACTATTAATTGTCAGGTTAGGACTGATAAACATGTTTTAATATTGATTACCAAGTCATTATAATGTTAAAATATAATTTAGAACCTCTGATTTATTAATTAAAATCATTTTTGTAAATTCTGTCAAGTTTGACTTTTTGTCAAACTACTTTGACCCGACAATTGACCAGTCAAACGAGATAATTAGGAGGTGCCCTGTTAAGGGTTAATCACCTACACTAATTTGGTCTTATAACCACTTTCAATTTGATCAGTGGTTAAGCCACATGTAATTAAAATGAAAGTCAAACAAATTTTACGATAAGTTTGACTTTAGAGTAATTAAACTAAATTAAACAACTAAACAAGTGATTAGAGGCTTACTTAAGGTCCTAGCAAACTTTTCTACACTTGATAATCCTCTTCTAACTGATGGAAGCTCCAGAGCAAGTCCCACAAGTGAATGTTGCAAATGTGTTTCAAAACACAAGAACTAGGATTCTTATATAGTGAACCCAAAAGCTTTAGATCTTGCCAAATTAGTCTATAGGTGTTGTAAGATCATCCCAGGTGTACCTAAGATGCTAAAAACCACCTAGAGAGTCCCTGATTTTCGAATACTACTGAAATAAGGCGGTGCAACCGGTTATACAGGCAGCTGTCCTGAAAAACGCCCAGATGTATACCTTGCGCACCGTAAGGCTCTGAGCTTGCGGTGCGCAAGCCTTCGCCAGAGGACAAAAGTTTGTTGTTTTTCGGGCTGTGACCATGCAACACTTACATCTCCGAATCTCATGCATTTTAATCAGAATGGGGACCATGTTTTCAGCCATTGCATGTCTAGGCATGTACTTACACATCTTGTACTCTTGTGGGAGGTTTAAATTGACGGAAATACCAAGAATTTCACATTGGGTCCATGTCTAAGGTTGTAACCAATTTATTATATAGTATGGCCAGATTTATAAACAAAATTCAGATGTTGATAAAATATATCCTGGTTAGGGATTTATTAATAGGTCGCTCAGAGGTATAAATTAACGTGTCGACGTTTTTAAATCCTACCGTACATCTTTATCTGGATCCGTTTCCATAACACGTTTGCATTACATGACACGTGTCTTTATTTTACTGGACATGAATTTCCGAGGTGTTACATTCGTCCTCCTTGGGTAGGACAACAACCTTAAACTTACTAGACAAAACTCTATCATGAAGTCCCTCATTTTTATATCGACTTAATCGTCGGGCCAATGGCGAGCGGGTCATTAGTTAATAGCGCTATTAGGGTTGACAAGCCTCACGCCGTGCCAGTAGGACGGGCGTGTACTAATGGATCTCGGCACTTAGTCAATGATGATAGACATTAACGTATGGCACCACTTATTTTCGTCAGTTGTCGATATGGTAATGGTCTAGTGGTTCACATGGGGAAGCCCCCACTGGTTATGGATATGGTTTGTGTGACACCTCGAAATTTCATGTCCAATATTATATCGACACGTGTCACGGGCTTAAAACGTGTAAAGGATTTCCTTAGAAGGACTAAAGTTGACAAACAAGAAACTATGTGAATAAAAGGGTTTAGAATGTCAACAATGGATAAATATACTTTACAATAACCCTACATGATGTTTATACCCTTAAACGAATGAATCATGAATCATACGAAGCTAATTGTGAAAGAAAGTGAGAGATTACAAACTACAGGGGTTAAATGTGTCAACATGTTTAAAGTATACCTCTGAGTGGCCTTTTAGCAAACCCGAAGCATTGTAACGATAAATTATGCTCACTAGAATGCATGATAAAAATTTCACCAAGTTTCGTTATCATATGAGAAAGTTATGATAAAATTCGTATACGAGGCGTTAAAAGCGTCGACATGTTAATACATACCTCTGAGCGACCTATGTATAAATCCCAACCCTTAACCTCTGTTATAAACATGTGATAAACATCCTAATCCGGTTAATGCTAACAATGATTGATCCAAATTGAAAGAATGGGATCCTATGAGGATGTGCACGACAACCTTCGTTTATGGCCATTTTAAAAGAATCCAAGGAAACTTTAAAACATATCAAGGTGGTCTAAACTGTTCAAGGCATGATCAAGTGGCCCATACTAATAATAGAGGCCCAAAATTCATAATATCTAGTTGCCTGTTCGAAGCTTGAAAGGACAAAATTTTTGCCTTCTGGTAAAGGCTTACGGACCGCAAAGACTTGGTCTTACGGTCCGTAAGAGGTCTTACGGACTGCAAGACCCTCAGCTTACGGTTTGTAAGACATCCCCAGGAACAGAAAAGTTGACAGCTTCATGTTAAAACGAGTTAACCGACTTATATTGCCATTTTTCACTTCCACGTGCAACATAAACTAGTTCTTAGGCACTAGGAACACATGTATTGATCTGGGATCACCTCATAGGCTTGTTTGTCATGATCATGAGCAATCAAAAGCACTATATAAAGTCCCACATTGTTGCAACTTTGGTCATTCATTCCAAACTCAACTTCTGATCATTTATGGAGCTCAAGGCCATTCCCTAAGCATCACTAGTCGTGCATAGGACCTTGGTAAGTTTCCTTAACCTTCCTTAATCGAGTTTTACTTAGTTATTAGCTTAAAAGTCAAACCGTCGTAATTAAGGTTTGACTTATCGATTAATCACTAATGGTTCAGTGTTTAGCCAAATTAAAAGTTGTTATAAGTTGGTAATTATGTGAGCATTAAACCCTTAAAAGGGCACCCTCTAATTCCCGCTCTAACTAGGTCAAATGTCGAGTCAAACTTAATCCGAAAAAGTCAACAGAATTATATTTTTCAAATTAACACTTAATTAGCAATGTAGAAGGTGTGTAACCTATTTTATCACTCATATAACTTAGTAATAAATGTAAGAACATGTCTAAGCATGTTCGACCCGACACTTTTCAGTTTAGGACCGGTTCGGAACCGAAAGTCGCATCCTTTGACCACTGCTTTGACTTTCAGTTCTGACCCGTAATAACATGATTTAGAATTACCTTAGAGCTCCGTTAGGACCAACTTGTATGATAGTATAACCCTCTGCGTTTATACTACTTGACTCGTTGATTGTCCGATATTTCCGTTAAATGCATAATGTTGACCAATATGCCCATTTGACCTTAAAACGAGAATTTTGAAAATGTGAGAGGACAATAATCTTTGTTACTGATTTATAAACATGTCCCTAAAATTTCATACCAGTTGGAGGTCTAGATTAGGAGTTATGCTTAATAGCGTAATTAGAACGCTTCTTATGAATTATAAGGCGTAATTAGCATAAAGCCTATCTAAACCCAATTTTTGACATCAAACCTTTTATCCACTGATGTAAAATAATATTTTGGGGTTTTTGAAGATTTTTAATTATTTTTAACCTGATCATAACCTAAGGTTATTGCCTTGATTCGGTTATTACCGATTATACCCTTTTGCTTATAAAATGAGTTTTACTTAGCCAATTGATACCAAATCTTTGGCCACTGATTTTATATGATAAATGAAGTATTTTGAACTTTATAACCTGATCAGAAAACTCAGATTTCCTGTTAAACCCGGAAATCGCTTAAAACTGCTTTTTACGCGTATTAAACACATAGTATAGGTTTAAAACCATTTTTGTCATATAAGACTTATCACCAACTGATATAACCTATTAAATTAAGTTGTTTTACTGATTATTTCAGACCCAAGTCTCAGAATTTAATTAATCTCTTTAATAATCTTTAAATTGACCAAAATACCCTTACGGGGCTTAAATTGAGATTAAACTCGTTTTGGGCATAATGGAAGGTATCCTACTGATATCACAACATATTTAAGGCATATTAACTTAGGAAACCTATTAGAGACTCTTTTGGTTACCCATTACGCTTCTTACGCGTTCGGTTCGGTTTATGTAACTAGTTTTCATAAATTAGCCGAAACGGGTCGAACCTTGTCTTATTTATCTCAAAATCCAGTCTAAGTTTAGGCTTAATTAAAGACCCGTTAGGATTCTAATAGGTTATTATAAACCTTCGTTCCAGAATAGGAGACCCGGTAAAAGCTACGTGCACTTGCTTGTTGTGATTATTACTTGCAAAGGTAAATACTTTTAACTTATTTTCCCTTATACGGGCTTGGGGTACGGTATTTAAAATACCGCTTGGTCGGGCATTCGACCTTAATTGATTGGTGGTTAAGTATTATCGAGATGACCCATTTAAAAATATGTTTTGTTTCTTAAACGCCTTTGGGGGGTTAATGACCATGTCCCGGATATCCTTGGCATCATTTTACGAAATGGCCACGACCTAAGCACGGGGTGTAGGCGTACACCCGTCAGTGCCTAAATAAATAATGTGGTGTGTCTATTGATCTTTAACCCAGCACGAACCGGGCTACTAAACGCATAAGGAACATGTAATTCTTTTACAAGTTTATATATAAATAATTATCCCAAGTTATAAAAGTTTGTGCCACGTGCATTCAAATAAATTTATTAAACCTTTTCAAAATGAGTCAGTTAATTGTATTTACCAATGTAAACTGACGTAATTTCCCAAAAAGGTTAAGTGCAGGTACTACGCGAACTAGGCTGGCTTTCTCCTAGCGTCCATAATAAGTCTCGCAAGCTTGGATGCCTAAAACTGTTGAACAATGTTTCCTTTTATTTGATCCACATGTGGATTATTTTCAACTATCTTGTGATACTTAATATTACAATTTGTTTGGTTGAAATATATCTATCTTTTGCTTCCGCTGTGCATTTAAATATTGTGTTGTTTGACCATGATGATATCAACTACGTCACGATACTCCCCACCGGGCCTACCGGTAATACGTGGAAATATCGGGGTGTGACAGGTTGGTATCAGAGCCAACACTGAGTGAATTAAACACTAGCCTTTTGTGTTTAATCTCAGTTACACAATTGCACATTCCTAAAATTTTCAAGTCTCGACAAAGAACTTAGGACGATTCCTAATTTTTGCTTTAAATTGTCCTTTATTGTTCTTGTTATTATCGTTGCTTATGTTGACAGGTTTGACTATGCCACCAAGATTCCGAAGAGGAGAATGAGGCAAGGGGCCAATCCACGCCCCTAACGATCACGAAGCCGGGCCTTCACACCGGCGAACTCCTTCTACTACTATGAGTGCCGATCCTCAGGGAAACTGGAGGAACCATTTGGAGCCCGCTAGACGGTCTGTCTCGCACAGCTCAACGCCTCCTTACCGTCATTCCTTTGGACCGCAATCAGAAAACGAGCCCGATGACTCACGCCACTCCTTCTTACCGTTGCAGCGATCCGTTTCGCACCGTTCCTTTGGCGACCCCACTCCTGTCTTTCAGGGCCAGTTCAACCCGGCCAACTATATCGAAGAACCAGTGGGTTTTAACCCACTAGGACCTGAAGACCATTTCTCGGGGGACCATGCAATGGACATGGACGAGGACACAGATCCTGTCGAGCCTGCAACCGGGACCCCCAACCATCCCATCGAGATCTCTGATGGATCATCCTTCCACGGATCACCCTACGGTGGTCCAGACAGTTACCAAGCGAGGTTTAACCACTATGAGTGGTATTTTACACCCTCTCATAACCCACAACAGCAGCAACAGCAGGATCCCTCCGAGGATTCGCGTTTCGTGGCAGTCACGCCACCGCCTCCACCGCCGCCAGTTCATCAAGCACCTCCAGAACCACCAAGGCGTAGGAGAACAGGCGCGCGAATATCCACGCGAGGAGGGGATTTTCACTTTAGCACTCCCCATCACTCAAGTGGCAGTCACTATCCGCCATTGCATGAAGACCCACAAATGGGTGGACCCTCAAACCCAGTTCCAGAGGTGAATTCTGCACCAGTTGCACCACCGCCGCCACCATTGGGTTTTGATAACCCGATTCCGACATACGCCGGTTCAACGGCGTACAATCCGTTTGAGCAGCCGGCTGACACTCATTAAAACTATGCTGAAGCCGACCCGTACCTTGTAGCGGCAAACTACAACGCCCTTCATCCCGAAGGACCATATGGAGCCCCTTGGGGAGTGGGATATCCAGCTCATGGGTATCAAATATCTGCTCGACCTTCGATTCGGCAGCAGTCGCAGCCACCACGATTTTCCCCACCGGAACAGGAGGAAATCCTCCAAAGACTAAGTCGGGTGGAACATGAATTTCAAGAAGAATGTAGGAACAACAGAGGATTTCTCAAGGGCTTAGCAAGCCTATTAAAAGGAAAGAAGAAGAGGGATCATTGAATTCCTATATGTATTGTTGTATCTACTTAATTCAATCAAGTCCCGACGTAGACATTTATCTATGTACTTAGTCCCTGCGTGGACTTGCCTTTCCTTAGTCCCTGCGAGGACTTGTCTTTTACACTGTGTTCCAGAGTTTACTAACGGAAGGAAAGGAAAGGAAACAAAAAGAAAGTAAAAATATTTTGTGTTCCAGAGTTTCATTTAAGAAAGGAAAAGAAAGGAAAATAAAACATGTCGTGTTCCCGAGTTTCATTTAAGGAAGGAAAAGAAAGGAAATGAAAGGAAAACTAGGCTAAATTCTTTAATTTTTCTTTCCTTCCGATTTGGGAGGAAACGGTGGGAAAGACATCTTGTTTTTTCCTTTCTCGTCCTTTCCTTTCTCACTTTTACTTTATTTTCTTATCCCTCGTTAAGTTAACTCGGGAACAGAGCGTTAGTCCCTGCGAGGACATCTAGCTTAGTAATCAGTCCCTGCGAGGACTTGTATTATCGATTTAGTCCCTGCGTGGGCAGTTGTTTCTGTTAAAAATCCCGTTAGGGCAATGTGTAACCCTTTTGATATTTAATGGAATGTTAAGTTTATGAATTTCATTTTTTGTCATTATATACATAAATATATGAAATAGATAATTTAAAAATCGTTCCTTTTAAAATAATCTACCTATTAAATATTGAATAAGAATCTTAAAAGTGTAACCTAGCATGCATGTCATTATAAGACTTGGCCAAGATGGTAAGACCTATTTAAAAGATTCAAATCCCTGTTAACATCTGGAAACATGTTAACGCTCCTGGCAGACGTGATTCGTTAAAATCACACACGTCATTCTTTTAATAGGATTCTTCAAAAGATTCCTAACCTAACTTAATGATCTATAAATCATGGGTTTAAATCATCAATTAAGATGATCATATGCTGACCATCCATTGGTAATATAGTGCCTACGGGTCATACTCATTGTCATATAAGACAAAAGACAGTAGTAGTCTACGACTCCCTGTCAGAAAAAGGTACAGAACTATGTTCAAACATTCATGCCTTGATTCTCTGAAATCATGGCTTATGAATTAAAAATGTCCCTGTGACTAGGCCTTTTGTGCCACTAATAATACTGTTATTGTTTTATAATTAGGATAAATTATAATAAAAATCCTAAATAAATATGACTAACAAATTAACCAAATATGGTCTGTGTTTACCATGGTTAATGAATTGCCATAAAAAGACAATTCCATAATAAACTCCCAAATAAATTATTGTCAGTGTCTTATGTAACAGTTCAAACTACATGGCTGACTCGGATAAGATCAACAGTCACCCAAGGGAGGAACATGATAATACCCGAATTAACATAGCGGGTGCAGAACTACAAACATTGATAGACAACGCTGTTACAAAAGCAATAGAGCGGCAGTATAATGAATATAGCGGGACTCGGAGTAGGACCCTATCCGCACCTCATTCCAAGCCTAAGACTCATTCTGAGGCTCACAACAAGCCACCCTCTAAGAAGGACGAGCCAAAGAAAGATGATGAACGACACTCATCAAACCAAAGGAGTGTTCCATCTCAAAGGACCGTAATGAACCAAGGACCCCGTGATAAGGGTTGCTCCTATAAGTATTTTGTTTCATGCAAACCCGGGGATTTCACTGGAGAAAAAGGAGCTATAGACTGCAAGACTTGGTTGGATGAGATAGACACGGTGGTAGATATCAGTGGTTGCGCCAATAAGGATGTGGTGAAATTCGTGTCTCAGTCATTCAAGGGTGAGGCATTAGCTTGGTGGAGGTCTTTGATCCAAGCTACAGGGAAAGCCCCATTGTACAGTATGACTTGGGAACAGTTTGTGTCATTGATCAAGGAGAACTACTGCCCTCAGCATGAGGTTGAGAAGATTGAAGCTGATTTCTTGTCTCTGGTTATGAAGAACCTGGACTGTCAGGCCTACCTTACCAGTTTCAATACAATGTCAAGGTTGGTTCCTTATCTATAGCTCATTTCATCGGGGGTTTAACCCCAGAGGTTAAGGCCAGTGTGAAAGCCTCCAGACCAGCTACTTTCCGGTCTGCAGCTGATATAGCATTATCTCTTACTCTGGACGCGGTCAGACAGAGATCACTGAGAAACACTGATGCTGAGAAAAGGAAGCGTGAGGATGATAGCTCACGGCGATCAGATAAGAGACATAGGGGAAACAATGACCACAAAAAGAGTTATGGATCTAAGAAAGATGGGCATCAATCTGGAGATAAGCCCAAGTGTAAGATCTGCAAGAGAAATCACTTCGGGAAATGCAGATATGAGTCGAAATCCCAGCAACAGCCAAGGGAATGTGGGATTTGCAAGTCTTCTGAGCACAAGACCCTAGACTGTAAGAAAATCAAGGATGTTACGTGCTATAGCTGCAATGAAAAAGGGCATACCAAGTCAAACTGCCCAAAACTTGCAAAGAAGACTGAGGATGGGAAAAAGACCAATGCAAGGGTCTTCCGGATGGATGCAAAGGAAGCCGTCCAGGACGACAATGTGATCACGGGTACCTTCCGCATAAATGATGTTTATGCAAGAGTACTTTTTGATTCAGGCGCTGATAAGTCATTCGTAGATAATTAGTTTTGTGAATTGCTAAATTTACCTGTTAAAACCTTAAGTGTGAAATATGAGGTGGAATTAGCTGATGGAACCATAGAAACCACATCAACCGTGTTAGATGGATGTGTTATATCCATTAGGAACCATTCTTTTCCATTGTCTTTACTTCCTTTGAAATTAGCCGGTTTCGATGTAGTAATAGGCATGGATTGGTTGTCTCGCAACCAAGCCTAGATCGTTTGTGCTAAGAAGCAAGTAGTTGTCAGAACTCCTCATGGCGAGCATTTGACAATCCAAGGAGATACTAAGTACGGAATGCCTGAGCAAGTGTCCATGCTCGAGGCATCAAAGTGTTCGACGAAGGGTTGTGTTATCTACATGGCACAAGTAACCATTGATGAACCAAAGCCTAAGATCGAAGACATACCTATTATCTCGGAATATCATGAAGTTTTCCCTGAAGAACTACCTGGTTTACCCCCAGATAGGCAAGTGGAGTTTAGGATTGACTTTATTCCAGGAGCAGCACCTGTTCCAAGAGCACCTTACAGATTGGCACCAACGGAGATGAAAGAGTTGAGAACTCAACTGGATGATTTGTTGGCAAAGGGATTTATTAGACCTAGCTTATCTCCTTGGGGAGCACCAATCCTGTTTGTGAAGAAAAAGGATGGATCGATGCGTCTGTGCATCGATTATCGAGAACTTAACAGAGTTACTGTTAAGAATCGGTATCCATTGCCCAGGATCGACAACTTGTTAGGTCAACTTCAAGGAGCGAGTTACTTTTCCAAGATCGACTTAAGGTCGGGATATCATCAACTGAAGGTCAAGGATGAAGATGTACATAAGACTGCATTTAGGACTCGTTATGGTCACTACGAGTTCTTAGTGATGCCTTTTGGACTCACTAATGCACCAGCCGCAATCATGGATCTCATGAACCGCGTCTGCAAGCCCTACATGGATAAATTTGTCATCGTCTTCATCGATGATATTCTTATTTACTCGAAGAATCAAGCTGACCATGAGAAGCACCTCCATTGTATCCTGAAACTGCTTCATCGAGAAAATCTCTATGCCAAATTCTCTAAATGTGAATTTTGGCTTCGTGAAGTCCAATTTCTTGGACATGTGGTTAGTGAACGCGGAATCCAGGTAGATCCCGCTAAGGTTGAAGCTGTCATGAATTGGCAAGAGCCGAAGACGCCCACAGAAATTCGCAGTTTCTTGGGATTGGCATGATACTACAGGCGCTTTATTGAAAATTTTTCAAGGATTGCGGCACCCCTAACCTCTTTGACTAGGAAGGATATTAAGTTCAACTGGGGACCCAAGTAACAAGAATCTTTTGATATCCTTAAGCAGAAGCTAAGCAATGCACCTGTGCTGACGTTGCCTGATGGAATAGAAGAGTTTGTGGTATACTGTGATGCATCACACACTGGTATGGGGTGTGTGCTTATGCAGAAAGGCAAGGTTATTGCCTATGCTTCTCGACAGTTAAAGGTGCACGAAAAGAACTACACCACCCATGACTTGGAGTTGGGTGTCGTTGTATTTGCACTAAAACTTTGGAGGCACTATTTGTACGATATCAAGTGTGTGATCTATTATGATCACAAGAGCCTCCAGCACCTGTTTAACCAAAAGGATTTGAACATGAGGCAACGACGTTGGATGGAAACTTTGAATGATTATGATTGTGAGATAAGATACCATCCTGGCAAGGCGAATGTAGTCGCCGATGCCTTGAGTCAAAAGGAAAGGGTGAAGCCTATAAGAATCAATGCCAAGAGCATTGAGATAAAGAATAGTTTGAATGAAAGGTTGTTAGCTGCGCAGAAGGAAGATGTGCTGGAAGCTAACTATCCTAATGAAAAGCTAGGAGTAACCGAAGAACAGTTATCCTATGGCAAGGACGGAATTCTGAGGTTAAACGGACGAATATGGGTTCCAGTTTATGGAGGACTTCTGGATGTTATCCTCCAGGAAGCCCACAGTTCTAAATACTCTGTTCATCCTGGAGCTGACAAGATGTACCAGGATATGAAAGCAAATTTCTGGTGGATAGGCTTGAAGAAGTCTATAGCTACCTATGTAGCTAAATGTTTGACGTGTGCGCAAGTCAAAGCTGAACATCAGAAGCCGTCAGGTTTACTGCAACAGCCTGAGCTTCCCACGTGGAAGTGGGAAATGGTGACAATGGATTTCATCACCAAGTTGCCAAAGACAAAGAAAGGAAATGATACTATATGGGTGATAGTGGATAGACTGACTAAGTCAGCACATTTCCTACCCATTAAGGAGACCTATAGCTCCGACATGTTAGCCCAATTGTACGTAGATAAGCTCTTATCTCTACATAGCGTACATGTGTCTATTATCTCTGACAGAGATACTAGATACACGTCACATTTTTGGAAAAGTTTCCAACAATCTTTGGGCACACGCTTAAATTTCAGTACGGGTTACCACCCTCAGACAGACGGGCAAAGTGAGCGTACAATCCAAAATTTGGAAGACATGCTTCGAGCATGTGTGATTGACTTAGGTGGTAGTTGGGATAACCAACTGCCATTAATCGAGTTCTCGTATAACAATAGCTATCATACCAGCATTGAGGCTGCGCCTTTCGAGGCCTTGTACGGTAGAAAGTGCAGAACGCCCGTTTGTTGGGCGGAAGTTGGAGATGTCCAACTGACAGGACCTGAAATAGTCCTGGAGATGACAGATAAGATTGTGCAGATACGCGGTCGTCTCAAAGCTGCCCGGGATAGGCAGAAAAGCTACGCGGACTTAAGGCGTAAACCTCTAAAGTTTAAGGTTGGTGATAAAGTTCTACTTAAAGTATCACCCTGGAAAGGGGTAATGCGATTTGGTAAGAAAGGCAAGTTAAGCCCGAGATACATAGGACCATTCGAGATCATCGAATGTGTCGGATCAGTGGCTTATAAGTTAAGGTTGCCTAAAGAGCTCAGTGGTATTCATAATGTATTCCACGTCTGCAATCTGAAGAAATGTCTAGCTGATGAATCGCTAGTCATACCACATACAGATGTGCACATCGATGAGAGCTTGAAGTTTATTGAAAATCCTGTGTCGATCGAGGATCGACGGGTTAAGAAGCTTCGAAGGAAGCATGTACCGATTGTAAAAGTGAAATGGGATGCCCGTAGAGGTCCCGAGTACACGTGGGAGGTAGAGTCCACAATGAAAGAGAAATACCCTCATTTATTTCAGTAAATCTTGAGGTCGAGATTTCTTTTAAGGGGGTGAGGATGTGACACCTCGAAATTTCATGTCCAATATTATATCGACACGTGTCACGGGCTTAAAACGTGTAAAGGATTTCCTTAGAAGGACTAAAGTTGACAAACAAGAAACTATGAGAATAAAAGGGTTCAAAATGTCAACAATGGATAAATATACTTTACAATAACCCTACATGATGTTTATACCCTTAAACGAATGAATCATGAATCATACGAAGCTAATTGTGAAAGAAAGTGAGAGATTACAAACTACAGGGTTAAATGTGTCAACATGTTTAAAGTATACCTCTGAGTGGCCTTTTAGCAAACCCGAAGCATTGTAACGATAAATTATGCTCACTAGAATGCATGATAAAAATTTCACCAAGTTTCGTTATCATATGAGAAAGTTATGATAAAATTCGTATACGAGGGGTTAAAAGCGTCGACATGTTAATACATACCTCTGAGCGACCTATGTATAAATCCCAACCCTTAACCTGTGTTATAAACATCTGATAAGCATCCTAATCCGGTTAATGATAATAATGATTGATCCAAATTGAAAGAATGGGATCCTATGAGGATGTGCACGACAACCTTCGTTTATGGCCATTTTAAAAGAATCCAAGGAAACTTTAAAACATATCAAGGTGGTCTAAACTGTTCAAGCCATGATCAAGTGGCCCATACTGATAATAGAGGCCCAAAATTCGTAATATCTAGTTGCCTTTTCGAAGCTTGAAAGGTCACAAAATTTTTGCCTTCTGGTAAAGGCTTACGGACCGCAAGACCCTCAGCTTCCGGTCCGTAAGACATCCCCAGTAACAGAAAAGTTGACAGCTGCCTGTTAAAACGAGTTAACCGACTTATATTGCCATTTTTCACTTCCATGTGCAACATAAACTAGTTCTTAGGCACTAGGAACACATGTATTGATCTGGGATCACCTCATAGGCTTGTTTGTCATGATCATGAGCAATCAAAAGCACTATATAAAGTCCCACACTGTTGCAACTTTGGTGATTCATTCCAAACTCAACTTCTGATCATTTATGGAGCTCGAGGCCATTCCCTAAGCATCACTAGTCGTGCATAGGACCTTGGTAAGTTTCCTTAACCTTCCTTAATCGAGTTTTACTTAGTTATTAGCTTAAAAGTCAAACCGTCGTAATTAAGGTTTGACTTATCGATTAATCACTAATGGTTCAGTGTTTAGCCAAATTAAAAGTTGTTATAAGTTGGTAATTATGTGGGCATTAAACCCTTAAAAGGGCACCCTCTAATTCCCGCTCTAACTAGGTCAAATGTCGGGTCAAACTTAATCCGAAAAAGTCAACAGAATTATATTTTTCAAATTAACACTTAATTAGCAATGTAGAAGGTGTGTAACCTATTTTATCACTCATATAACTTAGTAATAAATGTAAGAACATGTCTAAGCATGTTCGACCCGACACTTTTCAGTTTAGGACCGGTTCGGAACCGAAAGTCGCATCCTTCGACCACTGCTTTGACTTTCAGTTCTGACCCGTAATAACATGATTTAGAATTACCTTAGAGCTCCATTAGGACCAACTTGTATGATAGTATAACCCTCTGCGTTTATACTACTTGACTCGTTGATTGTCCGATATTTCCGTTAAATGCATAATGTTGACCAATATGCCCATTTGACCTTAAAACGAGAATTTTGGAAATGTGAGAGGACAATAATCTTTGTTACTGATTTATAAACATGTCCCTAAAATTTCATACCAGTTGGAGGTCTAGATTAGGAGTTATGCTTAATAGCGTAATTAGAACGCTTCTTATGAATTAAAAGGCGTAATTAGCATAAAGCCTATCTAAACCCAATTTTTGACATCAAACGTTTTACCCACTGATGTAATATAATAGTTTGGGATTTTTGAAGATTTTTAATTATTTTTAACCTGATCATAACCTAAGGTTATTGCCTTGATTCGGTTATTACCGATTATACCCTTTTGCTTATAAAATGGGTTTTACTTAGCCAATTGATACCAAATCTTTGGCCACTGATTTTATATGATAAATGAAGTATTTTGAACTTTATAACCTGATCAGAAAACTCAGATTTCCTGTAAACCCGGAAATCGCTTAAAACGGCATTTTACGCGTATTAAACACATAGTATAGGTTTAAAACCATTTTTGTCATATAAGACTTATCACCAACTGATATAACCTATTAAATTAAGTTGTTTTACTGATTATTTCAGACCCAAGTCTCAGAATTTAATTAATCTCTTTAATAATCTTTAAATTGACCAAAATACCCCTACGGGGCTTAAATTGAGATTAAACTCGTTTTGGGCATAATGGAAGGTATCCTGCTGATATCACAACATAGTTAAGGCATATTAACTTAGGAAACCTGTTAGCGACTCTTTTGGTTACCCATTACGTTTCTTACGCGTTCGGTTCGGTTTATGTAACTAGTTTTCATAAATTAGCCGAAACGGGTCGAACCTTGTCTTATTTATCTCAAAAACCAGAATGTGTTTAGTTTACCCATATTATACAAGTCTTCAAACTTGTCGGGTCTAAATCACATTCTATTCCGGTCTTCGCTTAATCACGCGTTCGAACCGTATTTTTCCTTTAAAACTAACCGGTCTAAGTTTAGGCTTAATTAAAGACCCGTTAGGATTCTAATAGGTTATTATAAACCTTCGTTCCAGAATAGGAGACCCGGTAAAAGCTACGTGCACTTGCTTGTTGTGATTATTACTTGCAAAGGTAAATACTTTTACCTTATTTCCCTTATACGGGCTTGGGGTACGGTATTTAAAATACCGCTTGGTCGGGCATTCGACCTTAATCGATTGGTGGTTAAGTATTATCGAGATGACCCGTTTAAAAATATGTTTTGTTGCTTAAACGCCTTTGGGGGGTTAATGACCATGTCCCGGATATCCTTGGTATCATTTTACGAAATGGCCACAACCTAAGCACGGGGTGTAGGCGTACACCCGTCACTGCCTAAATAAATAATGTGGTGTGTCTATTGATCTTTAACCCGGCACGAACTGGCCTACTGAACGCATAAGGAACATGTAATTCTTTTACAAGTTTATATATAAATAATTATCCCAAGTTATAAAAGTTTGTGCCACGTGCATTCAAATAAATTTATTAAACCTTTTCAAAATGAGTCAGTTAATTGTATTTACCAGTGTAAACTAACGTAATTTCCCAAAAAGGTTAAGTGCAAGTACTACGCGAACTAGGCTGGCTTTCTCCTAGCGTCCACAATAAGTCTCGCAAGCTTGGATGCCATAAAACTGTTGAACAATGTTTCCTTTTATTTGATCCACCTGTGGATTATTTTCAATTATCTTGTGATACTTAATATTACAATTTGTTTGGTTGAAATATATCTATCTTTTGCTTCCGCTGTGCATTTAAATATTGTGTTGTTTGACCATGATGATATCAACTACGTCACGATACTCCCCACCGGGCCCACCGGTAATACGTGGAAATATCGGGGTGTGACAGTTTTGGGAAACAAGGAACTGATTAACTACTGGTTTTCAAATGAACTTATGGCTTTTAAACGACTGTAAACTGGACAACCAACTATGAACTCGCTCAACTTTGTCGTTGACTCGTTGTTACATGCCTTGCAGGCCTTTAGGTGCATGTTGTTGGAACTTGCTGTCTGGGAAGTTGGAGTGGTCATGGGTCGAGATACATGGAATCTTAATACAAGCTCAATGGTGTATGTACTCTTGGTTTACTAAACACTTAACAAATGATTTATGCTTCCACTGTACACAATGAATGATATGTAACGTTTGTAACGCTTTATCTATACTATTATAAAAAGGAGAAGTGACGTACACAAACGTAATTTTACATCGTGTCTAACTCTTAAAGCTATATGTACAATTAAAAAAAGCTTGTTTTGAGAGGGTAAAATGGTAAAAAAATAAATATTTTAAGACACTGTGGGGGTAGAATAGTAAATTATACCTGCACCCATAGTGACAACCTCAAAATCCTTTCCATCCCTGCCCTTTAGAAACCTAATCGATGCCCTTGAAACTAACCACACGCCTCTTCATCTTCCCTGTTCAGTTAAACCCTTTATGAACTTTATGAAGCCAGTTAAAGCAAAATTGATTGCAATCATCCTACCAGTTTTCATAAATCATGGATTCTTCATTCCTTCCGGTTCCGTTCAATACACAACAACCAAACCACCGCTGCTCTATTCCTTCTTTCGACGCAGGAGACCGGGTGCGAACCAACGAGCCACCGCCGGCATCCTCTGCCGCGAACCAACCACCTTCCGGAGCCGCCGCCAGCTTCACTCTCCAATTGCCTTCACTTTCGGTGAGTTTTCTTTGTTTCAGTTCATCTAATTTCTTTATTTTTGTTTGTCGATTCTTTCCAAATTCAGACGAGGAACGATAATCGGTAGTTCTATTTTGATTTTATTTTAGCATTTGCTGTCTCATGACGTTTTGCTTTGTTGATTGCTTATACCTTTAGATCCCCAATTTTAAATTTTCTTTTGTTGAAGTTGTAGGGTGGCTTGGAATTCCTGAAGAAGAAGTCTGCCATTGAAAATCATCAATTGAAACGAACAGAAACCGCTGTGTCCATTCAAATTCCCATCATCACCTCAATTGTTTTGGAAATTCATCAATTGAAGACGCAAATTCAATGTATCTTCTGTTTCGATTACCCACAATTGATGGCCTTTGGAAAGAAAATCATCAGTCAAGGCTTTATGGTACCTGGTCTCTCTATCTAACAACGTGGCTCTATGAAGGTATTTTCCTGGCATAAGGTTATTATTATATTTCATTTTTAACTTTTTTAAAAATTTATAATATATGTTGCTTTGACACATATGACATTTGCAGGATCCTTGTAGGCCGAGAGATGCAGTTGAGTTGTGCAAAAAGGCTTGCGTGAAAGTAAGAAACAAGGGTTAAGTAATACCCTTGTTATTATTATATTAGATATGGATACAGTTTCAGCATATTAACTAGGTTAAAGTGTTAAATCATAGGTACTTTAAGCGGTTGTATAGTTGATTAACTTGATTTGAAAGATTAGACTTATTGTGCAGGTATTTTGGTTACCTGTGTGATGCATTTGATGCAGGTGCCTTTCCAAGTTCCACCTGAAGTAAATGTTGTTCTTATCGGTTTCAGTGGGGATGGAGCCTAGAGGTATTCATAGCTTACAAAACAAGGTATAATACTATGATCGGTTCATCTTTACATTTACTTTTATGTTTAAAATGGTTTTGAGAGAAGACAGAGGGAGCAGCAGGGCAAAAGAGCGATGGATGAGAGAACGGGAAAGAGCTGATGGTGTCACTTGGTCGGAGAACAAAGATGGGAACGATACTTTAAAACCTAGCCAACGATAGGGGTTCTAGTGATGAGGTTGCAGGTGAATCCCAATCGTTCCCCCTGCACCGTCGTTGAATGTCCATTCTTAGGTTTGCTTGTTTCATCCCGTGACGAGTTAAGGCTCAATGGAGGTTTGATTACTGGTTGAATAAATGAATTTATACACTCCAATTGGTCTTCTTTTTTGATAGACGTGAGCCCGCTGAACACTGCCACCAACTGGTAAATGACACGAATCTGCCATGGGTGAGTTCAATCTTCTCAAATCGATTAATAATTTTAAAGTGTCTATTAACCGGTCGATGAAGTTGGTTATCGTTTAGTTTGATGATAGGAAAGGTTCACGGATCATTTGCTCGTGCCAGAAAAGTGAGAGGCTAAACACCTAAGGTAGCCAAGCAAGACAAGAAGAAGCAGCCTCGGGGACGCGCTCACGAGCGTGATTAGTACAACAGTTGTTTCGTCATCACCGGTAAGTTTCCAAATGGTGCCGTTTAATCTGTGGTTTATTCAAATGCCGTATATGTAAACAAATTTGTTTTTATGTCTGCAACTGATTGGTAGTTTGGTCTTATTTTATTGATTGTAGTTATCTATTTACTTTACTTATTTTAAATGGGGATGAGTTTGTGAAAATATCTTAGCCGGATATCAATTCGCATAAATGGGAATGGCTTTATGCAGAGTCATTAGCGCGATTTGCAGGAGGTTCCACTTATATTTACTTACTCTCTGGATTAGGAGAATTACCTCAGGTTCAATACCATTGGTAGATTGTAATCATTTATATATTTTGAACCCATGAATACATTCAGCTAAACACGTCGGGTTCCTGTCACTATATCTCTCTCTTTTTCTCTATCTGTATATGTATATGTTTGTGTATCAACAGCTGTATGGCTTTGACTCAGGTGCCAGAGGTTGATACAGCAGTTAGATCACTGACGGTTATGTGGGACGGAAGTATGATGGTTGCTGCAAACAACAAAGGAACATGTTACGTGTGGAGGTTATTGCATGGAACACAGGTATCATTTATTTGGTTAGAATGAAACTGGATGGGCAGTTTATTTGACCTCCACTTAGTCAACCCTTCAGGTATCATTTCTTTTGTGTTTTAAATACCCTCATCTGATTGACCAAAAAAACTTAATGCTAAATTACAAAACTGAATTTGAAAGATACAAAGTTGACTTTCAGAAGTCAAACTATACAGATTAGTTCATTGTTTGAGATGTAACCATTTTAGTTATGTGTAATGTTAGACTATAAATTGCATTATGTTAGGGTTTTTTTAATTAATTAATTGTATAACCAAAAGTTGTATACTAGATTTCTCATACTGGTTTCAGGCTTGCTAAGTTCTTGTAGGATTCCGGTACTTTAGAATGCATGTCCGCTATCGCCGGTTCTTACGGCTACATAGCCCCAGGTTTGTATGAATTATGATCATTAATGTTTCTCATATTATTAATTAAACTAAGGTTTTTAACTTTTTAGATGTGTTTATTATGTGTTATGCAATTGCAGAATATGCTTACACACTTAAGGTTGATGAAAAGAGTGACGTGTACAGTTTCAATGTGGTTCTGTTGGAACTGGTAACTGGGAGGAAACCGGTCGGTGAGTTTGGGGATGGGGTGGATATTGTACAATGGGTTAGAAAGATGACAGATGGAAACAAGGAAGGTGGTGTTCAAATCCTGGATCCTCAGAAACAAGCATGTGCTACTACCAACATCTGTTATGTACAATTACATGTCTTTCATTTCTTGCTTGAGTTGTCTTGGTACACACATCTTGCTTTACTTGCGTTACTCTCACTCATGGTTGACATCATAGTTTAATCTGATATCAGTTGTTACACCCGCCGCAACGCGCGGGCATTTCCACTTAACAAAATGCAATAACTAAGCGGGTCTAATTGTCAAAAAGGACCTAAAGTTTATTTAAATAACTTCAACCTTAAATTTATATTATACTATACAATATATCACAAGAAAACTTATATTGTACGTATGGGTAATCTTGATGTGTATATTTTTTCCGTCACGTATCGTTGGCTCCGCCGCAACGCGCGGGTTTCCCACTAGTGTTAATAAATGGAAGTGTTATTTAATTATAATTATGAGTTCAATGTGATTGGTGGCTTGGATCCTGGTATGTCACACGCCTCGCGGGGGTTTCCGCACATGGTATTTTGGGGGTGTGACACGAGTCGAGATCAGGAGGTCTCGAGTCGCAACCTGCCTAATCTCGAGTCCCCTGAAGTGTGTTTGCCTTGTCTCGAGTCGGAACCATGAGTCAAAACCATGTGGTCTCGACTCGTGGTTGCTGGTGGAATCTTTCTAGAACTTTCTTTTGTACTATCCAATCAGGTTTCATACTGATGTAGTGTCCAATCAATTTTCATTAACATGTTTCTAATTTTTTTTGCACTAACCAAATCAGATCAAAACAACAATTTTTCAAATATTCATTCCATCTTCAAACAGTTCATCATGCTCATAATTCAAAACTGGTTCATCCCAACTTCATTTAACACTGTTTTATTACTAAATCCCACAAGGACACATATAATCACTTATCACAAAAATCATTCTAATGCACACCCTAAACATCATCAAACAACATGGTTTCATTATCAAATATTACCCTAGTTTGTTAACAAGTTCATCATCATCACCTCTTTATTTCTATCATGCAAAAACATATTCATGTTTTCATACCATTCTTTAATCCGCAATCATCACCAAAATAGCCACATCTATATTCTTAAGCACACAATGTAATCATTATACAAAATGCACATTTCAATCAATCAAGCACCTTTATCCTATGTTTTCATCTATATGCAAGGAAACAACTAACCGGTTGGTAGTCAAAAGTGTGGGGGTATGGAGGATTGGTGAAGGAAGCTTCCGAGTGATGATAATGAGCTTGAACCGAGGTTCCTTGTTGTCGCCGGTTGATCCGAGAGAGAGGAGAAGGATGCTTGGTTTAGGGTTTTTTTTAGAGAGAGAAAGGATGAGAGGAGAGAGAGAGAGGATAAGGAATGTTTGGGATTTGTTGAGGGAATGATTGTGTGTCAAATCATTCCATATGTTGGTTAAAGCAAGGGTTTTTATACTCTCCCGAGTAGGTGCACCCCAAGGGTTTCGAGTGGGCTAAAAGGAGAGTTGGGCCAGATCAAACAAGTAGGTGCGGCCCACTGTTTTCAATCCAACAGATCCGAGTCGAGACCAGGCGGTCTCGAGTCGGAACTGTGGTCTCGGCTCGTAATATATAACAAATAACATATTTTTAATTACATAATACACATAACACACCACGAATCCGATAAAGCACAGAAATAAATAACAAGCTTTCATTTAATAATATGTGTGTGTGTATATATATATATATAGGATGAGGATCATTACAGAACACTAACTAATGAAAGAACAACTCTAAAACACTAAATTTTGGGATTTAAGTTTCACGTTTTTTTTCAATTTTATGTTTCTTACATTCATATGTGTATTATATATACATAAAAAAACCATATTTTTTTACCTACACGTAGCTTACATACATGTTGGTAATTTAACCTACACATAACCTACATATGTGTAGGTTATACAGAAAGTGAAAATTTTTCAAATTTATTTTGAATTATAGTGTAAGAAACAATAAATCTTACATTTGCAACATTTTCATTTACTTTTTAGGTTCTTAGGATTGAAAAAATAAGTGATTCATTTTGTTCTGCGTGTTCTTGCAATATTTAGTGTTCTGCATAGAACCTTACCCTATATATATATATATAGGGTAAGGTTCATGCGAGAACCACCTTTATTGCGAGAACCGCGAGAACCAATGTGAACACAACCTAAAATAGCTAAAAAAATCTAAAAAACCTAACCCCCCCCCCCCCAAGCTAAATGCTAAAAACTAAAACCTAAAAAACCTAACACCCCCCCCCCCCCACCCCCACCCCCAAGCTAAAATGGCAAAAACTAAACCCCCAAAAAACCTAAAAAATTCTTAAAAAAATCAAAAAAAAAATCTACATTTTTTTAATATTTTTTATGTTAAAATCGCTACTTTTAGTAGCAAAAAAAAATTTTAATTTTTTTTTTGCTACTAAAAGTAGCGATTTTTTTATAAAAAATATTAAAAAAAAATTTGTGTGTTTTTTAGCTATTTTTAGGCATTTTTTGTTGTGTTCACATTGGTTCTCGCAATAAAAGGTGGTTCCTAACGGATCTTTGTCCTATATATATATATAACCGTATTATACACTAAGGTTATTGTCACACCCCTTTCTGCGGCGGAAGCACGAGGTGTGATCATGAAAGGTTCTCATTGCATACGAAAGGTAAACATACTACATGCTCATAAATTAGTTTCAAAATGTCAAACATTGCATAACCGAAAGCATGGTTTAAGTGTTTACATCACAAGACAGCATTTTGTCTGACGAGTTTACAACTTTATTCAAAGATAAACAAAGCGACATCCAAGAGCATGAGTAAAACCGCGCGCACATCCATCCTAGTTACCTGAAATACATGTGAGTTTTTGGAAAAACGTCAACATAAAGTTGGTGTGAATTCATGCAGTTTTGTGTTGAACACGTTTGTATACTTTGTATGAAAACATAACGAGTATCTTGTGAAAATAAAGTATTCTTGTAGTGCAAACCGAATAAAGTATTCTTGTGGTATAAACCAAATAATGTATTCTTGTGTAAATAAAGTATTCTTGTGGTGTAAACCAAATAAAGTATTCTTGTTTAGTTAATGGGTTGCAAGGCCATTAACGTGTGGCACTACATAGGAAGTCACCAAACCATAGGCATTTTTCTAGTTGTCGATTCACGACGGAGACACAAAAACACTCCTCGGTACTAGTGGTCACCAAGAGTGGGGCTGCCCGAGTACCCGTTAGATCTAACCTTTTGTTCTGCGGTCTAAGTATGTACACGATTAATGGTGCTTATGGTACCCTATTCGTGACACTATTTCTCGTTTATGATACCAAGTACCAATTCTCGTTTATTACACCAAGTATCAATTCTCGTTTATTATATCAAGTATCAATTCTCGTTTATTATACCCAGTATCAATTCTCGTTTATTATACCACGTAACATGTATTTCACCCCCGAAGTTATAAAACTGAAAACAGTTAAGAGAAAAGGGGGAGCATGAACTCACAACTTTGCGTTCCTAGCGTCGTAAACTCCACCGGATTTGCTTAATTAACGTCGTAACCTATACGCGTTTTCTTAACGTTAGTCACTAGACTTGTGTCGCACAAGTACAGTCACTCTCTTTTGTGTATATATTCTTGTGTTAAAAATATTCCATATTTTTAACTACGTATCTTACTTATATTATTTTCTTCAAAAATAAATATAAGTCTTTTGTGTTTTGCACTTTGCACCCGAATCATGTATCTTGTGTTTTGTATGTGTATTTCCATATTTCTACTCCTCATGAGTATTTAGTGTATTTTTAAGTCTTAATACACTAGCACATATAACACATACTATATACACTTAGCACAAAATTTGGTGATAAAATAATATATATTTTTCTCTCAAAAATATATACTTATTATCCATTTTTATTCTTGAAGAAATCCTCATTTCTTATCACCAAAAATTAGGGAAACCTTAGTAATACTCTTAAACACATTTTTAGGGAATAAGTTTCTCAAAAACTTATATTTTTCTAAGTGTCAAAATTTATAAAAATTTTGACAGAGTTTCCCCTAAAAATGGAGGTTTCCCACGTTTTCAAAACGTGTGTTTATTTTCTTTTAAATCATCATCAATCATCAATAATCAGCAACAACAATTTTCATCAATAAACACTACTTTTCCCCACTTCATGAACTTGGATATTTACCAAGATTGTGTAGTAACTTACTAGCACATTTAGTAAGTCTTGTTATCTTTAAAAATAAGTTTAATTCCTTAAAACTTTATTTTTAAAGAATATGAAGTTTTACAACTTCTAGTCGGTTTTTACGAAAATTATTTCTTTGTTAAAACCATTGTTTCACAAGTATCCATACACTTGTTTGTTCACAAAAACCACTTTTGTTTGTGTAAGACCCGGTTTAGAACATGTGATTTCTTTAAAGTGTGGTTCTTCAAAAATACCACTTGCAGATACGTAGATCTGCTAGTTTTAAACTTCATTGTACAAGTTAAATTACTTTTACCCAAGTAAAATATTTCTACACAAGTTCATGCATCTTGTGTGGTAGAGTTTCGCCTTTTAACCCTTGCGGTAACCAAAACGAGCTTATGTGAAGATACGTGATCTTACAAAGTCGGTTTAAACGGAGATCCGAGCTACCACATCATAGATCGGGTCTAGATAAACACAAATTCCAATTACTACAACTTTTACACAACACATAAGCTATTAACCACCAATATTAGCATTTTAAGTAGACTTTTAATCATCATCTTTCATTTTAACGAGATTCAACCGACAATATTCCTTTTAACCACCTTAGATAGGATTAAAAACAAGTTTTAAACATTATACCTCTAGCTCAAGGCTAGGGAAGATCTTTGGCGAAAATGAGGTGGATAAAAGCTAACGGAAGAGGTCCTTCGTGTTCCGCTCGTTCCAAGACTCCTTATACGTGACCTCTAACACTTGTATGATGATGGAAATGCAAGAACAAAACTTGAAGGTGTGATGGGTGGGTGTGTGAGGTTCGGCCGAGAGCTAGGTGGGAGGGAGAGAGTTTGATTTTTGTTGATTGATAAGTGGTAATTATCTCTAGTAGGTTAGTGTTATTTATAGGAAAAATTAAAGAGTTATTATCCATGGGTTCTTATGTTATGTTGATACTAGACAATTCTAGATCATGGGAATCCAACTTGTACAAACATGTCCCCCACACAAGGGGACGGTTAGGGAATGGGGTGGGGGGTTGGTTCGATTGTAAGTAGATAGTTAGGTTAATGGTTATGTTAAATAGGTTAACTAAGTGTTTAACTTAGTTAGTTAAGTATGGCGTGTTATGACGGGTGTTAGGGTAATCAGGGACCCTAACTGGCTCAGAAAAAAAAATATAGATAGTGAAAATATTAATATTTTCATGTTCCGGGTATAGTCCGGTTGTTCGGTTACATACCGATTCGTTAAAGTGCTAAATTACACTTTTTAGTGTCGTTTAAGTACCTTTCTTGTACTCTTTCAATTCCCAACGCTTAGGGAAATATTCTGGATAATAAAATGACATTTCTGCATAATATCTACATGCTTAAATGCTGATTATTGCTGAATTGTGTAAATTCTGCACTTAAAGTGCGTTTCGGGTGCTTTTTAGTGCTTATTTTTGCTTCCGAATTGCATATATATTAACCCTTGTATGTATTCTTGGGTTTTAATGCATTCTTGTTGTCGGACCTACACCTAGGCCTC
Organism: Helianthus tuberosus; assembly: GCA_030545235.1. Taxonomy (NCBI): domain Eukaryota; kingdom Viridiplantae; phylum Streptophyta; class Magnoliopsida; order Asterales; family Asteraceae; genus Helianthus; species Helianthus tuberosus. The sequence goes on from CM060358.1 coordinate 6,995,305, forward strand.
AATTCTGATGTCTGACTGCTTTCTGCAGTTCGGTCGACACATTGTGTCTTACCGGTGAGTTTACTATTATTCTGACGCAACGCTCTTGTTTATGCATAACGCAATATTTGGTAGTATACAACATGCATGAATTCACTTGTTTAATCATGTGCTCAGACATTGCTGACAATTAAACTCATAATTGCAGTCATTAAGCAATAATTATAGTGTACGGAAATTACCGGTTTGTGCCAGTTGTCACAGTCTCCCCCCGTTAAAAGAATTTCGTCCCGAAATTCAGACTGAACTAACTCTCGCCGGAGTCTTCTTGAATAGGTGGGGATACTTTTTCTTGAACTGGTCTTCACGTTCCCATGTGTACTCGGGTCCGTGCTTAGAGCTCCAACGTACTTTAACAAGTTTCACACTGCTCCTCCTGGTCTTGTTGACTTTCCAGTCGGTAACCTCAACGGGTTGTTCTGTAAATCGGAGGGCTTCATCAATATGCACTTCATCCAACGGGATGGTCACGTTTTCTTGCGTTGGGCTCTTCTTCAAGTTGGATACATGAAACGTATCATGTACTCCATTAAGTTCTGCCGGTAACTCCAACTTGTATGCCACGGTACCAATTCTTCTCAATATTCTGAATGGTCCGATGTATCGTGGATTCAACTTTCCACGCTTTCCAAATCTGACTACGCCCTTCCATGGTGAGACTTTTAACAACACTTTGTCTCCCACCTCGAAATCTACCGATTTTCTATTTGGATCCGCGTAGCTCTTTTGTCGTTCTCGAGCCGCCCTAATGCGCTCTCGGATCTGCGCAATCTTGTCGGTTGTCTCTTGTACAAGTTCAGGACCAACCATACGTTTATCTCCGGCATCTGCCCAACATAAGGGCGACCGGCATTTGCGGCCATACAGAGCTTCGAACGGCGCGGCTTTTATGCTCGTATGATAACTGTTATTGTAGGAAAACTCAACTAAAGGTAGATGAGTATCCCAGCTGCCGCCTAGGTCCATGACACATGCGCGAAGCATATCTTCTAACGTTTGTATAGTCCGTTCGCTCTGGCCGTCTGTTTGTGAATGGAATGCCGTGCTTAGATCTAACTGAGATCCAAAGGCTTCCTGAAATGATTGCCAGATTCTTGAGACAAAGCGTCCATCTCTGTCTGAAATGATTGAGATTGGCACCCCATGACGTGCCACAATTTCTCTTAAGTATATCTCTGCAAGCTTTCCAGTGCTATCCTTCTCTCGGATTGGTAGGAAATGCGCAGACTTCGTTAATCGATCAACTATTACCCATATCATATCGTGCCCTCTCGGGGTCCTGGGTAATTTCGTTATGAAGTCCATCGAGATTTGTTCCCACTTCCATACGGGAATCTCTGGTTGTTGTAGTAGGCCGGACGGTTTCTGATATTCGGCCTTAACCTTCGCACAGGTTAGGCATTTTCCAACATAGACAGCAACGTCGCTTTTGAGTCTCGGCCACCAATAGTACTCTTTCAAGTCTTGGTACATCTTGTCCGATCCTGGATGGATCGAATATTTCGATTTGTGGGCTTCATTAAGGATGATTTCTCGTATGCCACCATAGAGTGGAACCCAAATACGCTTCTTAAAGTATAAGGCTCCCTCTTCATTTGGCACCATGTATTTCAATGCACCCCGGAGGTATTCAGCTTTACGGTTCTCTTCTTTAAGAGCTTCTTGTTGCGCATCCCGAATGCGCGCAGTGAGGTTCGTTCGAATCGTCATTTCCAATGCTCGAACCCTTAGGGTCTTAACCCTTTCTTTTCGGCTCAACGCGTCTGCTACAACGTTCGCCTTTCCAGGATGGTACTTAATCTCACAGTCATAATCATTCAGCAGCTCGACCCAACGTCGCTGGCGCATATTTAATTCCTTCTGATCAAATATGTGTTGTAAGCTTTTGTGATCTGTGAAGATTGTGCATCGAGTACCATATAGATAATGTCGCCAAATCTTCAAGGCGAATACCACTGCGCCCAACTCTAGGTCGTGAGTGGTATAATTTCTTTCATGAACCTTCAGTTGTCTTGAAGCGTAAGCGATGACTTTTTGGCGTTGCATGAGCACGCAACCCAAGCCTTGTCGTGAGGCGTCGCAGTATACCACGAAGTCTTCAGTGCCTTCGGGTAATGATAGTATCGGTGCATCGCAGAGCTTGTTCTTAAGTAGCTGAAAGGCTTCTTCTTGTTTGTGACCCCAGTCGTACTTCTTGTCCTTCTGTTTCAGGGTCGTTAGCGGTTGAGCTATCTTCGAGAAATTCTCAATGAATCGCCGAAAATAGCCCGCTAAGCCCAAAAATTGTCGAACTTCAGTTGGGGTCTTGGGAGCTTCCCAATTCTTTATTGCTTCTATCTTGGACGGGTCTACATGAATGCCTTTCTCATTCACCACGTGACCAAGAAATTGTACTTCGCGAATCCAGAATTCGCATTTCGAGAACTTTGCATAAAGTTTCTCTTTCTTCAGTAGCTCCAAGATGGTTCTGAGATGTTGCTCGTGCTCTTCTTTCGTTCGCGAGTAAATCAGGATATCGTCGATAAATACAATCACGAATTTATCGAGATATGGCTTGCATACGTGGTTCATTAGGTCCATAAAGACCGCTGGCGCGTTCGTCAATCCAAACGGCATCACAAGAAATTCGTAGTGCCCATAGCGCGTTCTGAATGCAGTCTTTGGCACGCTTTCATCTTGGATTCTCAGCTGATGGTATCCAGATCAAAGGTCGATCTTGGAATAGTTGCTCGATCCTTGCAGTTGATCAAATAAATCATCAATCCTTGGTAGCGGATACCGATTCTTGATTGTGAGCTTGTTCAGTTCCCTGTAATCGATACACATCCGCAGTGTTCCATCCTTCTTCTTCACGAATAATAATGGAGCTCCCCAGGGTGAGAAGCTTGGCCTTATGAATCCTTTATCCAATAACTCCTGGAGCTGTGTAGATAATTCTTGCATTTCGGATGGTGCAAGTCGATAGGGTGCCTTGGCTACAGGAGCAGCTCCTGGGACCAAGTCTATACGGAATTCGACTTGTCGTTGCGGAGGTAATCCTGGCAGATCTTCAGGGAACACATCAGGAAATTCCTTCACCATAGGAATGTCTTCGAGTTTTGGCTCCACAGCCTTCTTGTCTATAACGTGTGCTAGGAAAGCGACACATCCTTTCCTTAAGCACTTCTGTGCCTTCATACAGCTGATGATTCGAAGAGGCGCGTCTCGTTTTTCTCCATGCACGATGAGAGTTTCATCATTCGCTAGAGGGATGCGAATGATTTTCTCATGACAGATAACTTCAGCTCTGTTCTTGGACAACCAGTCCATTCCGACCACTACATCGAAGCTACCCAATTGAATAGGCAAGAGGTCGATGCTAAATTTTTGTTCGCCAAGTTCCAGTGTGCAGCCTCTAACAACTTCGCCCGACTCAACAAGTTTACCATTGGCTAGTTCTATGGAATAAGGAATTTCTAGTCTACTAGATTCTATTCCGAGTATGCGTTTAAATTCCACAGACATGAAGCTATAATCGGCGCCAGTGTCGAATAATATGGATGCAAAGTGATTGTTAATGAGAAACGTACCGGTGACCACGTTTGGGTCCTCGCGTGCGTTCTTTGCTCCAATTACAAATGCTCGAGCCTGAGCAGTGTTTCCTTTTGGACAATCTTTCATGAAATGTTCGTTGCTTCCACAACTGAAGCATCCTTGATTTCGCCCAGCTCCATTCCCAGTTCGGTTACCATTGCCATTCCCATTTCCACCATTGTTTCTATTACCAGTATCGTTGCGGTTTCCATTCCCATTCCTTCCTTTACTCCAACAATCCTCAGCATAGTGACCCAACTTTCCACACTTATCGCATTTTGGAACGCGACAAACCCCTTCGTGGTGACGCTTGCAATTGTTGCAAAGGGGCCGAGTGCCCAGGTACCTCTTGGCAGGAGCGTCATTCATGGCTGCAAGAGATTTCGCCCCCTGCGGCGGGTTAGTGTCACGCTTCTTGTTGGAACCCCTGTTGTTACGAGTTGCTTGACCCAGGTTTGCATGTTTTCTTTTCTTGTCACCGGACAACTCAGCATGTGTCTCGGTATTTTCTGTTGGGTTCAGTGAGAGCTTCTTCATACGAACACAATCTTCAGTCAGGCTGACAGCCAGAGTTACAGCCTCGGTGATTGTTTGTGGTTTGGCCGCCGTTACCATGCCACGAAATTCTGAGGCCAGTCCCCAAATGTAGCGTTCCACACGCTTAAATTCAGGAGTCACCATGTAGGGAAGCACTCTAGACAGATCGTGGAACCTTCGAGTATAACCATTTATGTCAGCACCTTCCATGGTCAGGTGCCAGAACTCTGTCTCCAGCCTTTGGAGTTCGGCACGAGAGCAGTACTTCTCTCTCATCCTTTCCTTCAGTTCCTCCCAAGTTAGGCCATAAGCGGCATCATCACCCAAGGTTTGGGCTTGTAGGTTCCACCAAGTCAAAGCTTCATCGACGAATAACCCAGTAGCAAAAGTGACTTGTTGATCCGCGGTACACTTGCTCATGCGGAAAGTAGCTTCAGTCTTCTCCGTCCAGCGCACAAATGCTACTGCACCTCCTGTGCCGTCATAGTTTATCGGCTTGCAGTCGAGGAACTGCTTGAAAGTGCAGCCTGGAATTGATTCAACCAATTCATATGTGAGCAATCGAAGAAATAATGAAACAAAGACCGTTCATAAATTTCCTCATGCTTAGTACAGTGTCTCAAGATTACCTTGAGCTGCATTGCCTCCAGACGAATCTCCATTCCCATTACGCCTAGCGTTGCTTGGTCCTCCACTGTCTTGAGTTCGGTTCGCCTCGTACTGGGCGATAGCAGCGGAGATCCTTTCCTCTAGCAAAGCGTTCAGCTCTTCAGCAGTTCTTGGCAGTGGGGGAGGTGGAGGTTGATCATCATTGCGAGCATTCACAGTTTTCCTGGGTGCCATGTTCTGACAGAACATAACACAGCAGGGTTAGACATTGGTTTGATATCGTCACACTAGACAGTAGTATCATATATTCACAGGTATATATACCACATAAGTGACATCAAACAATTATTACTCTAGCAGAGTACTTAGTAGGCTTGTACTGAGGGAATCTATACGTGACAAGACTTGCTGTGGTTTCTGTGTACTGAATTCCATAATTATGTATGCATCCATAATTACGTAACTCCTTGCACAGTCCGCACAGTTCGTTTCATCCTCGTATTTCTCCCTTCAGATGGGCCATCGCTTTCAGGTAAAGTCACGGGTACTTGTGACATTCTACCTCTAGTATATGCTAATTATCACAAATAATTGCAAGTAATTTCTAGTCAACGACAAGTGCTACTCAAGTGCACTCTAAGTCTTGTAGTGTCTTTTCTAGACTCATGTAGACAGTTTCAGGCAGTGGATGTCGCGGGACGTTTTATGCAATGAAAACTCTTTGAAAATTGTTTTCGTGAATGGATCCTAGAGATTGTAGACTAGACTCGAGAAGGAATCCTGGTTCACTACAATCGCAGCTCTGATACCAATCTGTCACACCCCTTTCTGCGGCGGAAGCACGAGGTGTGATCATGAAAGGTTCTCATTGCATACGAAAGGTAAACATACTACATGCTCATAAATTAGTTTCAAAATGTCAAACATTGCATAACCGAAAGCATGGTTTAAGTGTTTACATCACAAGACAGCATTTTGTCTGACGAGTTTACAACTTTATTCAAAGATAAACAAAGCGACATCCAAGAGCATGAGTAAAACCGCGCGCACATCCATCCTAGTTACCTGAAATACATGTGAGTTTTTGGAAAAACGTCAACATAAAGTTGGTGTGAATTCATGCAGTTTTGTGTTGAACACGTTTGTATACTTTGTATGAAAACATAACGAGTATCTTGTGAAAATAAAGTATTCTTGTAGTGCAAACCGAATAAAGTATTCTTGTGGTATAAACCAAATAATGTATTCTTGTGTAAATAAAGTATTCTTGTGGTGTAAACCAAATAAAGTATTCTTGTTTAGTTAATGGGTTGCAAGGCCATTAACGTGTGGCACTACATAGGAAGTCACCAAACCATAGGCATTTTTCTAGTTGTCGATTCACGACGGAGACACAAAAACACTCCTCGGTACTAGTGGTCACCAAGAGTGGGGCTGCCCGAGTACCCGTTAGATCTAACCTTTTGTTCTGCGGTCTAAGTATGTACACGATTAATGGTGCTTATGGTACCCTATTCGTGACACTATTTCTCGTTTATGATACCAAGTACCAATTCTCGTTTATTACACCAAGTATCAATTCTCGTTTATTATATCAAGTATCAATTCTCGTTTATTATACCCAGTATCAATTCTCGTTTATTATACCACGTAACATGTATTTCACCCCCGAAGTTATAAAACTGAAAACAGTTAAGAGAAAAGGGGGAGCATGAACTCACAACTTTGCGTTCCTAGCGTCGTAAACTCCACCGGATTTGCTTAATTAACGTCGTAACCTATACGCGTTTTCTTAACGTTAGTCACTAGACTTGTGTCGCACAAGTACAGTCACTCTCTTTTGTGTATATATTCTTGTGTTAAAAATATTCCATATTTTTAACTACGTATCTTACTTATATTATTTTCTTCAAAAATAAATATAAGTCTTTTGTGTTTTGCACTTTGCACCCGAATCATGTATCTTGTGTTTTGTATGTGTATTTCCATATTTCTACTCCTCATGAGTATTTAGTGTATTTTTAAGTCTTAATACACTAGCACATATAACACATACTATATACACTTAGCACAAAATTTGGTGATAAAATAATATATATTTTTCTCTCAAAAATATATACTTATTATCCATTTTTATTCTTGAAGAAATCCTCATTTCTTATCACCAAAAATTAGGGAAACCTTAGTAATACTCTTAAACACATTTTTAGGGAATAAGTTTCTCAAAAACTTATATTTTTCTAAGTGTCAAAATTTATAAAAATTTTGACAGAGTTTCCCCTAAAAATGGAGGTTTCCCACGTTTTCAAAACGTGTGTTTATTTTCTTTTAAATCATCATCAATCATCAATAATCAGCAACAACAATTTTCATCAATAAACACTACTTTTCCCCACTTCATGAACTTGGATATTTACCAAGATTGTGTAGTAACTTACTAGCACATTTAGTAAGTCTTGTTATCTTTAAAAATAAGTTTAATTCCTTAAAACTTTATTTTTAAAGAATATGAAGTTTTACAACTTCTAGTCGGTTTTTACGAAAATTATTTCTTTGTTAAAACCATTGTTTCACAAGTATCCATACACTTGTTTGTTCACAAAAACCACTTTTGTTTGTGTAAGACCCGGTTTAGAACATGTGATTTCTTTAAAGTGTGGTTCTTCAAAAATACCACTTGCAGATACGTAGATCTGCTAGTTTTAAACTTCATTGTACAAGTTAAATTACTTTTACCCAAGTAAAATATTTCTACACAAGTTCATGCATCTTGTGTGGTAGAGTTTCGCCTTTTAACCCTTGCGGTAACCAAAACGAGCTTATGTGAAGATACGTGATCTTACAAAGTCGGTTTAAACGGAGATCCGAGCTACCACATCATAGATCGGGTCTAGATAAACACAAATTCCAATTACTACAACTTTTACACAACACATAAGCTATTAACCACCAATATTAGCATTTTAAGTAGACTTTTAATCATCATCTTTCATTTTAACGAGATTCAACCGACAATATTCCTTTTAACCACCTTAGATAGGATTAAAAACAAGTTTTAAACATTATACCTCTAGCTCAAGGCTAGGGAAGATCTTTGGCGAAAATGAGGTGGATAAAAGCTAACGGAAGAGGTCCTTCGTGTTCCGCTCGTTCCAAGACTCCTTATACGTGACCTCTAACACTTGTATGATGATGGAAATGCAAGAACAAAACTTGAAGGTGTGATGGGTGGGTGTGTGAGGTTCGGCCGAGAGCTAGGTGGGAGGGAGAGAGTTTGATTTTTGTTGATTGATAAGTGGTAATTATCTCTAGTAGGTTAGTGTTATTTATAGGAAAAATTAAAGAGTTATTATCCATGGGTTCTTATGTTATGTTGATACTAGACAATTCTAGATCATGGGAATCCAACTTGTACAAACATGTCCCCCACACAAGGGGACGGTTAGGGAATGGGGTGGGGGGTTGGTTCGATTGTAAGTAGATAGTTAGGTTAATGGTTATGTTAAATAGGTTAACTAAGTGTTTAACTTAGTTAGTTAAGTATGGCGTGTTATGACGGGTGTTAGGGTAATCAGGGACCCTAACTGGCTCAGAAAAAAAAATATAGATAGTGAAAATATTAATATTTTCATGTTCCGGGTATAGTCCGGTTGTTCGGTTACATACCGATTCGTTAAAGTGCTAAATTACACTTTTTAGTGTCGTTTAAGTACCTTTCTTGTACTCTTTCAATTCCCAACGCTTAGGGAAATATTCTGGATAATAAAATGACATTTCTGCATAATATCTACATGCTTAAATGCTGATTATTGCTGAATTGTGTAAATTCTGCACTTAAAGTGCGTTTCGGGTGCTTTTTAGTGCTTATTTTTGCTTCCGAATTGCATATATATTAACCCTTGTATGTATTCTTGGGTTTTAATGCATTCTTGTTGTCGGACCTACACCTAGGCCTCAATTCTGATGTCTGACTGCTTTCTGCAGTTCGGTCGACACATTGTGTCTTACCGGTGAGTTTACTATTATTCTGACGCAACGCTCTTGTTTATGCATAACGCAATATTTGGTAGTATACAACATGCATGAATTCACTTGTTTAATCATGTGCTCAGACATTGCTGACAATTAAACTCATAATTGCAGTCATTAAGCAATAATTATAGTGTACGGAAATTACCGGTTTGTGCCAGTTGTCACAGTTATTCGGGAAACCCGAAGTGTCACGGAAGATGTGAACGTAGATGAAGAATAGGTTCGATAATTTGACCATTTTTGCTACACTATTTTTGTTAATTTGTTTTATCTATTTCATAACAATTATCATAGTATTATGGGTTTTTAGTATTTATATATTTAATTGAATGATTGATGAGTTTATATTATATGAAGATTTGCGAATAGAGCCCAAATTTTTTATCTCGAACAGGGTCAAAAAAAAATTGTGATTTTCGGAGACGGCCCTGACTTTCTCTAAAGGAGATCGTCGGTTGGAGTCTCGTTCGTCACAAAATGTCATGCACGAACTAGGGGTTTTACCACAAGGGACCCCCTACTAGAATAATGGGTAATAGCCACCAAAATTTGTTACCAAAATAAACGGTAACAAATTATTATTACTATATATTAATAAACGAATTGAAATGAATAGTGATTTTAATATTATAATAATATATAGTTATTTTAATATTTTTATTATTTTAATATTATAATAATAGTTATTTCCCTTAGTTTTTAACTTTAATCCTTTTTAATATTAGGGGTTGGGATAAGCTTGGTGTCAACCGGTATCGAACCAGTACTGGTATCAAAAATACCGGTACAGTCATGTTCGGTATCAGTACATGAAGATAAAAACCGGCACTAATACAGAAAACGGCAAAAGTTGGTGCAGAATTGATAACGGAAATCTTTTTTAATATTAGGGGTTGGGATAAGTTGGTGCCGAATTGATACAGAAAACGGCAAAAAATCAGACGATTTGGACCGTAAAAACCCGTTCAATTTGACGAAAAACAGTTAAAAACGTGAAAAATATGAAACATATGAAGAAAAAGATGAAATCCGGATCTGAAATCGATGAACTTCTGTGTGTAATCGTGTGAAAGATCAGTGCAATCGAACTCCCGCTCTGATACCACTTGTGGGACCGGTTTTGACTCCGAAACGATTGCGAAACGAACGTATGACGTGCGAAATCCGTACACGAACGCGACCTAACACACACGATGTAATATAAACGTGATTCTATTAGAAATCTAACAAGAACAAGCACCTTGAATCACTTTCTCTCTCTAGATTCTCTCTCTAGATCTAGAGCTCTCAAATCACCAAATGAGCAAAAGTCTCTAATCTAAACATAAAGCTCCTATTTATAGGCCTTGGCTTTTAATGAGATTTCTCATTAATTACAATATTGCCACCTTGCCTTTTGTCTAGATATTACATCATAACGACTCGTTTTCTTCTGTTTCTCGCTACTGCTCGGATTGACGAAGGCGATAGACATAAATGCACTAACAGACTCCCCCTTGGATATTGCCGCAGTCAATCTCGTAGCGTCTTGTCTTTCTTTCTCTCTTTGAGTCTTCTTGAAGCTTTAACACGTTTTCATCAACGTAGACTCCCTCTTGCTCGAACAGAATCCCCGTGGATCTGTCTTCAGCTTCATCTTCTCCTTTCTGTAGACTCTTTTCTTCATCAGGCTCCCCCTTTCGTCAAGCTTCAGTGCTTTTAGGATCGACACCTGGCTTTCCGTATACAAGCTCCTTTAGGATAGTTACATGGCTCCTTGAATCCACTCTTCCTTTTGCGTTGAGCTCGTCTTCAGACTCCCCCTTAGACTCGGCTCTCGGGATCGTAGTCTGGTACAACATCTGCAATTCTCAAACATTTATAAGTAACAACGTTTTGAACATTCAATTTTCCAGAAATCGTAATCTGGCTCTATTCAACTTTCTAAATCACTTCCCCTATCAACAATCTTTACAGATTTGGCAGTGTTAAGTATCCAAAATCCCTCACAGTTAATCATCCAAGTCTAAACTAATGACCTTGGAGATATCACAAACTGTTTTTGATTTTTGATTTTTAATTCAAGTTTCAAATTAATGAACTTGTTTTATTTTCAGAAACACAATCAGCATACTCAGATTTTGAAACTCAGCACTCAGACATCGGTTGTCGAAAATAAAGCAGAATCAAAATTTTTTTTGTATTTTTCTGAAAATATAAAGCAGTAAAGAAATATATACAAACATATTTACAGGCCATATTTTTGTTTGAGTTTGCATCAGAGGATCATAACAGTTTCTGACAAGTCACAAGTACCGTTGAGCTTAGTTACACATTAAGAATTAAACAATTCACTTAGATTGTCGATATACTTGTCCACTTAAATTTTTACACAAATTTCAACTGATTCAGGATACGAATTAAGTGTTTTAAGAACTTAAACTCATTCATGTGTCCCACCTCTTGAATATACTCCCGTATCCAGATCCCAATATTCAGTCTTACAGGTGAGTATACCTAGATGATATCTGTAAGGGGAATAAATTATAGTACGAAACCGTGAGAGCTCAGGTCAGAACTTCCGTTCAGCAGAGAGATGACGGCTCGACTTTTGGTGTGTCCCCTTTAGAGGATCTTTTGTATCACAACAGCAATGACTATCAATTTTATTGTTTCATCAATTTGCTGAGGGCGGCGCTATATTTCAAGCAATGCAGAAAGTATTCTCCGGGGACTAGGCCATTGCTTCCGCAAAATCAGAAGTCCCAGGATAATACCCCAGATATCACTAAGCATAAAGACCTAGTATCTCAGAAAGAGGGATCCTTCAAACGAGATTTCAGGGGTTACCTATATATCCAAGTAGTGTTCCCCACGAAATAAGCAAGTTTGAATTTAGGTTTATATCCCGAAAAAGTTTACTAAATGTATAAAAATCTATCGACACATCTACGGTGAGATCGTTTAACACATTTTAACTTTCCAATTCTTTAGCGTACTGTAACTGTCTACTGATGTACTATCATTTCCTCTTTTTACGCAAAAACTCAATTTTTCATTTTATCATGTTTTTTACTTTTTCAAAATTTTCAAATGTTTTTGTATTTTCTGACAATTTTTCTCCCCCTAAAATGAAAAAACATTTAAAGAAAATTTGACAACCAACACTGATAGCTTTGTCTCGCCATCCATTTTCTGCTAACTATGCTCTGTTTTGCAGAAAAACTAATATAAAGTACCCCCATGATTTACAACCCATTGATTTTCGACAGTTTGAAAACCGTTTTTCAATCTTGTGAAAGTAATCATGTTTGTTCAGCCGTGAGGGTTTCGGCGTATTCAATCAACACATATTTTTGTAATTTTCTATTTTTGACAAAAATTAAAAACAAACATATTTTTGGTTTTACAAGTTTTTAACAAACTAAAACATATTTTTGGTTTTTTTTTTTTAATTTTTAGGGTTTTTGAAAATATTGTTTATTTATGTACAGAAAAACAAATAAACTCCCTGTTTCAACCAACACAGGATTCAGCAGCCTCTTCCTCCTTTCCATGTGCCAGGCTGCTCCAGTTTTCATTTTTCTTGAGCACCTGCACATTCAGACTACTTAATCACTTGAACAATGTAGCCCAGGCCTGTTTAACCTTAGGCATTTCAACACAATATGCATCATTCAATTTTGGAAAATCCTTGTCATTCTGAACAAAAACTTTTTCATTTTTAGCTTCAATTTTCTCCTCTTTTACCAAAGTCACTTGTTTCTTAATACTCCATGTTTGACCCTTCGGAGTACCTCTTTTGTAAAAATATGAATCTTTTTGAACATTTTGATTTTGAACAACAACTTTTGGTTTCCAAAACTCTGGGGTTTTGAAGCATCAACATTTGTTCTCCAACTTTGTGTTGTTCTAACTCTGGGTGTGTGAGAATTCCAGGTCTTTCTAGTCTCAAACCTATTCGGGTTTGATTTCCAAGTTTGATGCGATTTCCACGTTTGATTCGAAGCAAACTTGTTTGTGTTATACCTCCAAGTTTGTTTTGAATCAAATCTGGTTGACCTATGTTTCACATCCTCAGATTTTTGTTTTTCAACATTTTCAGACTTCTTTTTGTCAACATCCACAGGTTTCGGATTTGGACACTTTCGTGCAAGATGTCCTATCTGATCACACTTGAAGCATATTCTTTTGGACACATCTTTGACCTGTGGTTGTTGCTTTTCCTTTTGAGCACAAAACTCTTCATTGGACTGTTGTCTAAATTTGAGTTTTTCCTCTTCTTCAAAACTTTTTCCTTGAACAAAACTCATATTTGTCTGAAAATTCGGAGTTTCATTTATTTTCCAACTTTGTTTCTTCTTATAACCCAACCCAGCCTTCATGTTTTTCTTCTTAAAACCAGGTTTGTTGTTATAAAAAGATTTGTGACCTTTACCAGCAAACTTTGGAATCTCAGACTTTTCAATTTCAACCATCTTGAAAACTTTATCAACCTTTTCTGAAATCACATTCTGAATCGGGAATACAACATCTAAGAATAATTTGTCTAATCCAATCATGGTATAAACCAATCCTTTTGAATCTTCATTCAATTTTTTCTCGGATTTTGAATTTTTCAGATATACAACATGAAAATTACCTTCATTTTCATCTTGTGATTCAAATTTACCTGTATCAACCGACTCTTCTTTCAACACACTTTCAACGACTTTACCTACCACATCTGAATCATGAGAATCATCAGATTTGGAATAGGTTATATCAATGTTGTCTGGCAATTGGTCTACCATGTTGAAAGCTTTTTCGACCTTTTCCTCATCATAAAACACAAACTTTTCCAGTGGTGGAACTTGATGAAACTCTGAGCCAATACCTTTCGTGTTTTGCTCAGAATCTTTCCCATCCGGTTTTATGTTGAAAATTCTTTCAAGCACATATGACAACGCGTGATAACTTTTTAGTTTGTTGTTATCCTGTTCTAAATCAGCAATCTTTCGCTTAAGTTTAGCAACATCTTCAATATAAGAATTCACAACTTGTTGTTTTATTTCATACATTCGTTTTAGTTCCTTTGATGTTTCAGAACAGTATTTCAATCTTGATTGAGCAAGTTTCATTTCATTTTTTACTTTTTCATATGATTCTTTTGTAATGTGATAAGCCAATTTTATTGAATCATATTCCTTTTTCATTTCTTGGCAAATAGTTTCTTTTTGTGAACATTCTTCTGTCATTTTAGAAACATTTTCTTTCAAAACTTCATTTTCTTTTTCTATCTTTTTACATTTTTCTGACAGCATTTCATTGTTTTCTTTTAAAAACTTTTCATTTTCAAACATTTCTTTGCACTTGCTTTTGAAAACTTCTTCAAGTTTTGCGAAATCAAGATTTCTTGTTCTGATCTTTTCTTCTTTTTCAGTACAAGCACTGCACGTTTCCATGCATTTCTTGCATTGTTCAACAGTTTCAGTCAAGATGTTAGAATCAGATTTTACCTCAGTGATTGGCACTTCGGTGTTTGTTGTAGTCTCTGTCTGCTTCTAATCAGCATCATTCTGCTTTTCTTCAACACTAACTTCATCACTAGCATCTGTTGAACTTTCAACCTTCACTTCTATCGAACTTTCCTTCTCCTTCTTGGCCTCTTCAACTTGCTGTTCTTCAGTAACAGCCTTTTCTTTCTCAACTACCTTCCCTTTTTCTTCAACCTTGACTTCCTCAGCAGCTTTCTTCAAATCATTAACTAAATTCTCAATGTTCTTCTTCATTCTTTCTTCATTCCTCTTCCTCAGTTTTGTTGTCATAGCATCCCTGATGATTTTATCCAGCCTTTTCACATATGTCTTGTCTTTTGCAACATTGGAATAATATTCACCGGATCGAGGAATAACAAGGAGAACATCATCATGAACTATGTCACTTCTTGGAACAACCGGTTCTCCTTGTTTGTTGACATAACATTCTTGTTTCTTATCCCATCTTTTGTTCGCAACAGCATTCTCATATTCTTCCTGCATTTTCTCCATTCTGCACCCCACTATGAATCTTTCTCTTGGAGTTTTCTCTTTCAAAATCTCTTCTCGAGTTTTCTCTTTGATTTCAGCCATGATACTATCTTCTTGAATCACTTGAAACGAACAAACAACAAAATCAGTTCAATCACTAACAATCAACTGAATCAAACAAGTATCCGATCGAGTGAGTCAACAAAAGTCAACAAAATGAATATGTAACAATGGATCGGGTGGGGATCCGCTTGGACGAGTATCCGACGCTTTGACCTGAATCACAACAACAAATGAAATGATTAGGATCAGCTGGTAATCCGTTCGGATTTCCACTCGATTTGTTGCACTTTAAACTTGAACAAACAAAATGCCTTGAATCGGATTGTGATGGCTTTTGAACAAGGTGGTAATCCAATCAACCCACCACTTGATTCATGACACAATACGACAAAATTCTTGATCACCTTCAATCAACAACTGACATTATTTAAATTCTAAATGTCCAACAATTTGACACCACCCACTAGCCGACAAATTTAATTGTGCATGAAATGTAATTGGGTCGCGACACTTTACATTAAATGTAACTGATTATCACTGGACCAATTATTCCACTTAGTCGACACACACAACAATCAATGTTCACAAATCTAATTCACACTACAATTTCATTGGGCCGAGAATAGATCACATGTAAACTGACATCTATCTTGAATGATGGGCCAAAAACAGTTATTGGGTTTCAAACCCACATGCACACTGATTGCTGATATCCTTTTTTTTATCAATTCAATTGATTGGTCCAATTATATATGAATCACGTGAACTGATTTCTTCAATTAAAAATAGCCGACAACATTTATGATGTGTAAATTCTCATTGGGCCTCTAGTTTTTATCACATGCAATCCTTAATAACAACAATTTTATTTAAGTATCCGACAACTTTGTTCAATGCAAACATTAACTTTCAAATTATCCTATTGGACCTCAAATGTGCTTGACCCTCAAATGTATCGAATACTGAACCAAATTAAATCAATCACATGCAACTATCCCCACTATCTCGTAATCTGATTGGGCCGATGCAATTTAGTCACATGTACACCGATGATATAGGTATGATCACAACAATTTTATCACTTGAACTACTAAACCACCTTCAAACGGAAACATCAATTTCAAACGAGACAGCTAGCTTCAAACGTAATCCTCAAACGGAATACATTTCTCAAACGGACACAACCCAATGTTTCAAACGAACCACATGTTTCAAACGTAATCCCATGCAATTTCAAACGAGATACCCAATTTCAAACGGAATGGTTCAGTTCAAACTAGATGACCAGCCAATTTCAAACGGTATGTCAGATTCAAACGGACTGTGGCTGTTTTCAAACGGAATGAGACAGTTCTCAAACGGAATAAAGCTGATCGGACCTAAAAACTCAGATTTCTCCTAAACGGCCAGGAATTAGGATCTGAAACTTGGTAGGGTTATAGATCAGGTGTTTTCGCACAACATATAAAAAAATCAGACGATTTGGACCGTAAAAACCCGTTCAATTTGACGAAAAACAGTTAAAAACGTGAAAAATATGAAAAAGATGAAGAAAAAGATGAAATCCGGATCTGAAATCGATGAACTTCTGTGTGTAATCGTGTGAAAGATCAGTGCAATCGAACTCCCGCTCTGATACCACTTGTAGGACCGGTTTTGACTCCGAAACGATTGCGAAACGAACGTATGACGTGCGGAATCCGTACACGAACGCGACCTAACACACACGATGTAATATAAACGTGATTCTATTAGAAATCTAACAAGAACAAGCACCTTGAATCACTTTCTCTCTCTAGATTCTCTCTCTAGATCTAGAGCTCTCAAATCACCAAATGAGCAAAAGTCTCTAATCTAAACATAAAGCTCCTATTTATAGGCCTTGGCTTTTAATGAGATTTCTCATTAATTACAATATTGCCACCTTGCCTTTTGTCTAGATATTACATCATAACGACTCGTTTTCTTCTGTTTCTCGCTACTGCTCGGATTGACGAAGGCGATAGACATAAATGCACTAACAGAATAAGTTCACCGTGTTTGAAACCAAATGAAAATGTACTAAACCCAGCCTGAAGTTTTGATTTACACAATGTCATAGAGTTTTCAGTTGAGTATGGAACCTCAAAGAGCCAATGTTTTTTATCGCAGGTAAGAAAGCAATAAATACCGCAGGGTATTCAATTTATAACGAAAGAACCGCTCGGAGGTACACCGTGGTATGAAATGAGTCTATGTATCGTTGTCTTAACACACAACTGTGTTGAGTCTGCTTTAATTGTGAATAATCAAAACGGATTTAGAGCAAGTCAATAAACAATTAAATTCGTGTATGAAGTGAGTAACCAAATAAGTGCAAGCTTCAATTTTTTGAAAGTATCCCCACAAGGTGTCGTAACCAACAAATGATCTAGTGAAGTCGTAGACCAAGCAAGTCTACTACGACTCGAAACAAAAGAATCTTTGCCAATGATTTGAATATGATGCTCTCAATACATCATATGACGTCTTGAACTGAATATACGAAATGAATAAGTTCAAGCAATTGAACTTGGTTCTGGCATAATCCGATAATAAACGTATGCATCAGCTAGGGAATCCCAGCATGGTTACGATGGTGAACTATGACGTAACTTGAAAGAAAGCAGTTTTCAAGAAAGTGTGTTGACTTGGTAGCAAAAGAGCCATTAATAACAATAATGTAGGTGAATCATGAATCAGTAATTAGGTTTAGCAAACTAATATTTAAATTTCAATGAAGTGTTTGTTCGAAACGAAACCACATGCGTAGCAAATGATGCATGTATGTCAAATAAGTTTCCAAGAAAAGGAATAATGAGTATCTGCTAAAATGGAGAAATAACCAGATATCGAAGCAAATGTGTGTTCGCTCTTAGCGAGGAAAAATTAACGTGATGCAACTACCATTTAAGGGAGTAGAGATGCAAACATCTACTCGCTAGAAGTAAAAGAAATTCAAGTACTTTCTGTTTGGTCAACGGAACTGGCATATGTGTCAGGTTAATGGTGTCTGTTTGAGTTAACAGATGTGGTTCCTAAGTAACAACCTTCGTGAATTTGGTCATGGGTTCCCGATGGTCCTAAGTATATGTTTTCTAGATTCTCAAAGTTTCGTATTTGGTGTAGAATCGTTATGTGCATCGTGTAGGAAACACCATTCTTGTGTACGTTTAAAACAAGTTATCATCCCATAATTTTCCGGTATACTTTCTTCCTGAATTCACAGCTACTCGATCATCGATCAGTCGGGAAATACTGGTTGGATCCTCGCAGTTAATCAAATAAGTAAGTCGTCAGTTCTTAGCAATAGTCGCTGACTCTTGTTGGCTAGCTCGTTCGGCTCCTGGTAGTTTGATGTTCATTTGAAAATCATCGTCCTTCCTCCTGATGAGCAGAACTGGGGTTTCCCAAAACGGAAATTTTGGTCTGTTATCTTCCTTCTCTATCCACTACTGAAATTACACTGACAATCCTTGCGTTTCCGAAGGTGTAATCCATTAGGGTGCGTTGGTTGCAGGCGCGACGCCTGGAAATCAAATCGAAGCAGAAATTCGACTTGTCGTTGAGAAGATAATTCTGGCAAGTCTTCGAGGAAGATTTCAGGATATTCTCTGATCACGGGGGTATCTTCGAGTTTTAGTTCTTCAGCTGCCTTGTCCCCGACATGAGGCAGAAAACAACACATCCTTTCCGCAACAACTTTCATGCCTTCAAGCAATTCGTGATCTGGAGAGGCGTATCCTGCTTTGTGAGTCACGATCATTCCTTCATTCGTCATTGGGATGCGAACATCAATCTTTGCTCGATCGCTTGGCAACTAATCCATCCCAATTACCTCGTGAAGCTTCCCAACCCAACTGGTAGTAGTGTAACCGTAAACTTACGCTCTCCGGGTTCTATCTTACCGTCTCTAGTTACTGCGTTGGCTTCCACTAGCTTCCCATTAGCTAGTTTTCTCGAGTGCGGATTATCTACTTACTTGCTACTAAACCAAGTATGCTCTCAACTCTAGAGACGCGAATCATAAAATTTACAACAGTATTTGGCAATACAGATGCATTACATTGAGTAATATGGGACGTACCGATATCCTTACTTGAATTTCTGGCGTGCCTCCCTAGCTCCGGTGTTGAGCTTTCATTCCTGTGCTTGAATATTTCTAGGGCAATATTTTCTGAAATGCTTTTTGCTCCCATAGTTAAAACAACCTTGTGCACGTTTCTGTTTGTCACTCGTTCTGCCCTGATATTCGTCTTTGTCGTTGTTTCCTCTGTGATTCTCACTACCATCTTGGCCTCCATTTCTACTTTCAGCACCTTGCCTACAAGTTTCCTTGGGATGCCCCCTCTTGCCACAGTTATCACATTTTCCATATTTACATCGCCCGACATGATAACGTAAACAATTGTCACATTTAGGTAGGATACCCATGTAGTCTTTTCCCTTCTTGGCCTTCTTCTCGTTACTCCCCCGAGTAACCACCTTGAAATTTGCGAGCTTTCTCTTGTTATCGCCAGATGACTCTACAGGAGTCTCCTTTTTCTCCTCCGTAGTGGAAAATTCTCCTCGTCTAACTGCTTCTTTCGTGAGCGCCACGCTTATGTCGATAGCCTCGGTGATCGTTGAAGGTTTAGATGTTGTTACCAGGCTTAGAATCTGAGGTGCCAGTCCCCCAATGAAACGTTCGATCTTCCTAGATTCTGGTTCCACCAAATGCAAAGCAACTTGTGATAATTCGCCAAATCTCTGCACATATTCAGCTATCTTTGGACCTTACATTTTCAAGTTCCATAGTTCAGTTTCCAATTTCTGGACTTCTGCCTTAGAGCAATATCTCTTAGGCATCAATTCCTTCAGTTCGTCCCACGTCAAAGCATACGCAGTGGTCTCGCCCATTGCCTGAACCTGAAGGTTCCACCATGACAGAGCCCCATCTACAAATAGCCCAGCTACGTACGTGACCTGATGTTCTGGGGCACATTTGCTCAACCGTAAGACATAATTCGTCTTCTCCACCCAATGCACAAAAGCTAAGGCACCCCCAGTGCCGTCGAATCCTCGAGGTTCGTGGTTCAAGAACTGCTCGTAAGTGCAGCCGCTGGGTGGGTTATTCCCTGAGGTACCTCTGCCGTGTTCGGAGCGAAGGGCCTCGAGTTGTGCGATGGCTTGCGAGATGCGTTCTTGTAGTCGTGCCGTCGATGTGGGCGGAGGGTTGTTGGCATTGACGTTCCCTTGTGTCGACATCTTCTGAGAAGAAGATTGGTTAGGTCAGGTCTTATTTGCTCAGTGAGTGCATTTGGTTGTTTAGTGGTAATAAGTACATACACATAACAGTTCATTATACCAACCAATCAAGCAATAGTATAATCATAGTATAACCAAGTAATTCGGTAATTATGTTTAATGAGAGCATAGCAAGTAAGCACGTAGCATTATAATTATAGCACACACAAATAGATTAATAGCGTGCTTGACGAAGACATAGCGACTAAGCTCTCGTTGGTCATTGGTCACAAAGTATTGTCGCATGTTTAGTGATGATTGGCTTCCCCACAATTGTATTGTCTTCCAAAATGTATCATATCAGCAGGGACACAGGGTCACCCTACCCTTGTCCATTAAATATATTAGTGTATCAAAATTTACGTAGTCAAACGAGGTTTTCAAAAGTCTCCACCATCCCGGCTTATCATTAGTGTCTTTACCCAAATTCAATCCGCATAATCCCGAAATCAACTACTCTGGTGACTGAGGTGGAGGAGGAAAGAAAAGTAAACTGTTAACATGCGTGGACTTCCTCCTCGGGCTTGTGTACACGTCGAAGTAATTATCTGCTCTGCCATCCGGTAGTAAAGAAATGAGTATCAGGATCCTGGGAATGGTGTAATAGCAACGGTTGAGAGCGCAAAAGGAACCTTGATATATGTGGAGGATCAAAGTATGCTGGTAATAGACAGGGTGGAGGACGTGGTGTCTTACATAAACTTTTTAGACAATATGCTATCTTGTGATGTAGATACTTAAATCATGTTTTCGGTTATGTAATGTTTTGCATTTGAAGCTACCAAATGTGGTGTCAGCTCGAGCTCCAACATTCTGCGACTCATATCGTCAACTGTAGTTGATGTTACAGGAGCAACTCATCTCGTATGTGGCCTCCATAATGTGAGGGATGGTGAGGGTCTAAAATTAGCATAGTGTATTATAGGAACCATCAAATCGGCTCATCCAGCGATGTAGAGGTGAAAGTAGTAAATGGTGCGGCCTGTAAGGCCGTAGAAAATGCTGCTGTAGCAAAAGGATCGTTACGCGGTTACTGACCTGGAGTACCTTTCCGGGGTGCAGGTATGTCTTGAAAGAAAGCGATAGGCACGTTGGCGCAATGGACGTTGGTCTTCATAGGGGAAAAGAGCAATGTCAGCGGTTGTGGGTGCAATATCAAACGTTTCAACTGATAGGGAGATCATTAGATGCGGGTGCTGGGTCGGGTATAAGGGATGCATTTTCTGGTAAATCAAAAGAAATAGGGTCATGATCAAGTAAAGGTGCAGGTTCAGCAGGTGCAACATCAAGCGGGCCCAAAAAGTGCAGAAGCTAGCTCAGGAGCAGGCTCTAGGGCGTCTAACGGTGTGGTGCCTTGAGCAGGTGACAGTGCAACTGTCATAGTGGTGGCGTCTTCCGAGTTAGTAGCAAAAAGCGGTAGCCTGACCGTCTATAGGGCAGTAAATGACGCAGACTCAAAGGAGTCTGAAATCGGGAGTATACTAGAATCAGAGGGTAGCTTGACAACAAGGGTCTCAAAAGTGAAATTTGTAACGACATTCTCGTCTAATTTTCCATCATCATGGGCGTTATCGGAAGGACCATCAATATTACGTCAATATCGTTATCAATTGTTCGTCGAGTAACCAACCTTCGGAAGGAATGTCCACAAGAGGCGCATTGTCGAGGATCGAAGCCATGGTGTGCTTACCAACGGGATGACCAGTAATGAAGGGGTCATGGACTGAAATAAGAGTGACAGAAGGATTCTTGTCAGATAAACCACCCGCAAAGGTAAAGTATCACCAAAATCTGGAAGCGCGGACTGTTGGAAGTCGTCCTCGTCCTTGGTCAGCATATCTGGATCACTTTCATGGTCTGACGTAAATGTCTCTGGCGTAGATGCAGTCTCATCATTTGTGACGGCGGCCGTAGGGTTATCAATGTCTGATAACTTGCCTTCTAAATAGTGTGACGTGTGTGCCGGTTCATAATAGTCATAGCATGTATACCTATAGTAATTATTAACAATTAGTGTATGCAAATATTCACCACATATGCACGTATATCAATAATCAGCAATTAAGCGTGTAAGTAGTAACAATGTAAGCATGTAATCATCCTAGTCTTCCCCAGACTATCCCACCCAGTCTCTCAGACTAAACTCCCTAGTCTCTCAGACTAACTCCCTGGTCTCTAAGACCAACTCCCTGGTCTCTAAGACCAACTTTCCCAGCCTCTAGGACTAAATCCCTGGTCTCTAAGACCAACCTCCCAGTCTCTAAGACTAAATCCCTAGTCTCTAAGACCAACTCCCTGGCCTCTAAGACCAATCCTCCCAGTCTCTAAGACTAATTATCCCTAGCCTCTATGGCTAATTCTCTGATCTCTAAGACCAACTCCCTGGCCTCTAAGACCAATCCTCCCAGTCTCTAAGACTAAATCCCTGGTCTCTAAGACCAATCCTCCCTCAGTCTCTAAGACTGATCCTCCCTCAGCCTCTAAGACTGATCCTCCCTCAGCCTCTAAGACTGATCCTCCCTCAGCCTCTAAGACTGATCCTCCCTCAGCCTCTAAGACTGATCCTCCCTCAGCCTCTAACACTGAATTATAAACATAAATTTTGAAATGTGTACTTGTGCCTTTTTGTTTGTAAAAATGTTTGTTCCCTGGATCTGGACGCTTTGTGTATGCAATGTAAAAGTGTTTGAAAATGTTTTCGTGAGAGCCCTGATGATCGTAGTCTAGACTCGAGAAAGAATCCTAGTTCGCTACGACCGAAGCTCTGATACCAAACTGTCACACCCTGACTTTTACGGAAGCGTGATTATTGGTGTGACTTCTTAATACCATTGCATACGATCATAACAACACTATATGAAAAAATCAGTAGATGCACATCCATTAATTTAAGTTTAAAAGTAGTACAACAAAATTGTCTGAAATGTCAATACCAAATTCAAGTTACAAACCATAACATGTTTTAAGGAGTTCAAAAAGACTCAACAAAAGATTTTAAAACAAACCCGAGTTTAGGACCACGTATCTCGTCCAGGATTAAGATACGCTCCTAAACCCTAATGACTTGGATGACATCTTTATTCACAACACGGCTTAAAAACTCCAACGCCCGCCAGATCCAATTTACAAATTCCCTGAAATACATGTAGTTTGAAAAATCAACATAAAGTTGAGCGATTTCATGTGTAAGTGAGAATGTATAGACCTTTGTAATGTGTCTGTATGTATGAAAATCCCTGATATGTAGCAATTAAGGAAAAAGAGATCACCATTGGGTTGCAAAGCCAATGATATGTGTGAAGTGATGCAGGAAGACTCAAACCTAGCAAATTTGTGCGTCGGGCACATAGTCACCGCCTGGTCCACTCAGCGGACTCAGGAGTGGGGCTCGCTACACCCAACTAGATCTATCACTCATGTCCCTCGGTCCTACAACGAGGATTAATGGCCTCAAGTTCCACCTACCCACTCACATGATCTAAGTAGTAAACCCTCCTTAAGCTAACCATACCATGTATATAAAAGTCTGTAATAATCGTAACATGTATTCCACCCCCGAAGTATAAAAACTGAAAACAGTTAAGAGAAAAGGGGGACATGAACTCACTGTATTGCGTCTTCGTACTTGTAACCCAAATCTCTGCGGCAAACACGACTACCTACAATGGTCTAACGTCTATTAGACGAACGGGTCGTGCCTTGTCTTAGTGTTGATTAGTGCCTTACGTTTTAAAGTGTCTTCAATATTTTTGTAATAATATTTCTCAAGTGTTGTTATTCGTATTTCCTTCCCAAGGATGGGAGTATTTCATACTTGTGGATTCGTATCCTTGTATTGGTATATCTTGCCCTAAATAACATAACTAGTTCACAAATCAAACAAATATTCACACAAGCGTTTTAGTAATAAATATATATTCTAAATATATATTTATCCGCTTTTGTTTACGAAAACCCACCTCCGACACTTTTTATTTTGTTACAAAATTTATGGCGAGGTTTGTATTTGAAAAGCATAGTCTAAAATACACTTGTAAACCCTTATATAGAAAATATTTTCTAAGTGCTAGGATTTTCAGAAAATTTCGCCATAGTCTCCTTTGTAAATGGAGGTGTCCATGCTAAATAGCATATCATTTTCTTTAACATATAACACGTTAGATTGCTTTCAAATAACCAACCCGATATTTAGACATGCAAAATACTACTTATATCATTTCAGTTTTAATATACAAAACTGAGCTGTTTTCGGACATTTTAATAAAATAGTTATCTTATTCCAAAAATTCCTAAATTTTTACAGAATGTCTTAAACGATCCAAATATTATTGTGTAAAAATATCGGGGTCCAAATCATCAGCAATATTTTATAGAAAATCATTTTCCGGACTGAAATCAGATTTATCTTTTTCTGACTGCAGTCCGTAGAATAATTTATTTAAAATTCCTCGTACGTCCGATTTAAGAAATTCCAGTGGGAGAATTACAAATACATCGGTGGTCATCTACAGTACAAATTTCATGAGCTAATTCTTCACAGAACTCAAGTTATGACGAAAAATACAACACATATTTTCAGCAGAAAAATGCAGCTTGAGCTGCTGTTACAAAATGACACTTTAAAAATAGTAAACGAAATCCAAAAATTATGATTCCAGTGCCATTAGAACCGTATTTCATAATAACACGTTATAGACTCAAGAATCAGTTTTTCGTTAAATATTGGCCTATTTACAGCCAGTTGAAGGTGGCTGAAAATGCTAATCAGCATGCTTTTTATAGGTTAAATGTTACTAAAACGCACACATACGATCGCCATACTTTCTAACACGATTAACATCAGACCATAAGTCATTTACAGCAGGTCATGGTTTGTTTAATTCACATTTATCATGATTTCATCATCATTTTAACAATACTTCATCACTAGACTAGTTTATGTTCAAGACTTGTTTATGTTCTTTAGAGTTCTTATGTTTTTTTATCTTTAAACATCATTAACCACTTAAATAACAAGTAAAATACAAGGATCTAAGTGCTTACCACTAGTACAAAGCTAGGGGAGTTCAAGAGTGTAAAAATGGTGGATAAAAGAAAATGAGAGCGGTCCTTGAGCTTCCGAACACAGCAAGCTTCCTACCCTTGCTTCTAGCACCTTTGTATGAGTATGGAATGTAAAGAAGTTGGATGAATGATGGTGAAGTTGTTGTTGTTGTTTGCAGCCGAACACAAGAAAGGAAGGAAGGAGAGAAGTATGGTGTTGTTGTCACACCCCAAATTTTCACGTGTTACCGGTGGGCCCGGTAGGGGAGTATCGTGACGTGGTTGGCAACATAATAGTCAAACAACACAATATTTAAATGCACAGCGGAAGCAAAGTATAGATTCATTTCAACCAAACGATATTGTAATATTAAGTATCACAAATAATCGAATATAAATCCACAGGTAGATCAAAATAAAGGAAACAAATGTTCAACAGTCTATGACATCCAAGCTGGCGAGACTTATTGTGGATGCTAGGAGACAAGCCAGCCTATTACGCGTAGTACCTGCACTTAACCTTTTTAAGAAAAATACGTCAGTTTACACTGGTAAATACAATCAACCGACTCATTTTGAAAAGAGTTTAAGAAAATGCATTTAAGGCACAAGGCACAAATAATATTTTATAACTTGGGATAATTATTTAAATATAATACTTGTAAACGAATTACATGTTTCTTATGCGTTCAGTAGCCCGATCCGTAGACCGGGTTAAAGATCAATAGACACACCACTTTATTTAATGAGACACTGACAGGTGTACGCCTACACCTGAGTGCTAAGGTCGTGGCCATTTCGTGAAATGATGCCAGGGATATCCGGGACATGGTCATTAACCCCCCAATGGCTTTAAGCAAACAAAACATTTCAAAACGTAGCATATCAATGATTTAACCTCTATTCGATTAAAGATTCAATGCCGGACCAAGCAGTATTTTATATACCGTACCCCAAGCCCGTATAGGGAAAATAAGTTAAAAGTATTTACCTGAGCAAGTATAGATCAAAATCAGCGAGTGCAAGTATCTTTTACTGGTTCTCCTAATCTGGAACGAAAGTTTATAATAACCTATTAGAATCCTAACGGGTCTTTAGTTAAGCTTAAGCTTAAACCGGTTAGTTTTAAAGATACGGTTCGTACGCACGATTAAGCGAAGACCGGATAGAATGTGATTTAGACCCGACAAGTTTGAAGACTTGCTTAATATGGGTATATTATACACATTCTGGATTTTGAGATAAAACCGATAAGGTTTGACCCGTTTCGGCTAACTTATGTAAACTAGTTACATAAACCGAACCGAACGCGTATGTAGCGTAACGGGTAACCATAAGAGTCCTAAACAGGTTTCCTAAGTTAACATGCCTTAAATATGTCATGATATCAGTAGGATACCTTCCGTTATGCCCAAAATGAGTTTAATCGCATTTTAAGCCCCGTAGGGGTATTTTGGTCATTTTAAGATTATAAAAGGGATTAATTACATTTCTGTGAACCGGGTCTGAATACATCAGTAAATTAGTTTATTTTAACAGGTTATAACATTTGGTTATAAGTCTTATATGTCAAAATAGTTTTAAACCCTAACTATGCGTATAATACGCGTATAAAGCCGTTTTAAGCGACGTACGGGTTAAAATAGGATTCTGAGTTTCCTGATCAGTTAAACAGGTTCAAAACACTCTATTTAATATTTAAAATCAGTGGCAATTGGATTGGTGTCAAAAGGATTTGTAAAACTCATTTTATGGCCGAAAAGGGTATATTCGGTATTAACCGAATTAAGGCGCTAATCCTAGCTTATGATCAGTTTAAAAATAATTAAAAATCTTCAAAAATCCCAAAATATTATATTACATCAGTGGGTAAAATGTTTGGTGTCAAAAATGGGTTTTAGATAGGCGTTACGCTAATGACGTCATTTAATTACTAAGAATCGCTATAATTACGTCATTAAGCATAACTCCTAATCTGGACCTCCGCTTGATGTGAAAATTTACAGACATGTCTAATAATCAGTAACTAAGATTATTTTACTTTCATATCTCCAAAAATCTCGTTTTATGGTCATAAGGGCATTACGGTCAATATTTAGGCGATTAACGGAAACATCGGACAATTAAGGATGTATGTGGTATAAACGCAGAGGGTTATACACACATGTAACTAGGTCCTAATGGAACTTTAAGGCATGTCTAAACCTATCTAAACCGGGTCAGAACTGAGGTCAAAGCAAAAGTCAAACTTTTGCGTCTTTCGGCTCCGAATCGGTTCAAAACAAAAAGTTGTCGAATCAAACAAGCTTAGACAAGATTTTATACTTATTATCAGTTTATAAGAATGATAAAATAGGTGATACGCCTTTTACATCGTTAATCATGCGTTAAATCGAAAATACCATTTCTGTTGACTTTTTCGGACAACGTTTGACTCGACAAACGACCTAGTTAGGATTGGAATCAGTGGGTGCCCTTTTAAGGGTTTAAAGCCCACATGATTACCAACTTATAACAACTTTTGATTCGACAAAACCCTGGACCATTTGTGTTTTATCGTGAAGTCAAACCGTAGTTACGACGGTTTGATTTCTAGGCTATAAACTAAGCATAACTGAAATAGAGAAGATCAAGGGTACTTACACTCGTCTAATGGATGATTTGGAATGCTTGGGATCTGCTTGAATGCTCCAGAAATGATCAGGAAGTGAATGCAAGATGAATGCAATGAATGTGGGTCTTTTATATGAATTCAAACATCTTGGATCATCAACACATAAGTCTAGGAGTGTTACCAAAAGACCAACATGTGTCCTACAAGCTAAAAACCACCTTAGGCAGCCCAAGGTATCGAAAAATTTGCATGTAAGTCGGTTAGAAACACAACAAGCAGTTGTCTGTTATTTTTCACATCTGCAAGTCTGAAGCGGCCCGCCTGAAGTTTTGGTAATCCTGATGCGGGCCGCCTGGGCCATCCGGATCAGGTAAACATGTTTCTCTTTATTGCATTTTGGTCCTTGGTCCCCCGAAAGGTCGTTTTCACTTGTTTTCCAGAGTTCTTATCCTATAATATTGACATATGGGGGCTTTAAGACTTATACCCACTTTGTAAAGTCCTCGGGTAACTTTGTGATCACCCGAAAAGCCCTAAATTTCAATGTTGACGATTTTAACCCTCACACACGAATTTTATCACAACTTTCTCATATAGTAACGAAACTTGGTGAAATTTTTATGGTACATTCTAGTGAGCATATTTAATCATTACAAGGCTTCGGGTTTGCTAAAAGGTCACTCAGAGGTACAACTTAACATGTTGACACATTTAACCCCTGTAGTTTGTAATCTCTCACTTTCTTTCACAATTCGTTTCGTATGATCCATGATCCATTCTTTTAAGGTTATAAACATCATGTAGGGTTATTGTAAAGTATATTTATTCATTGTTGACACTTTGAACCCTTATATTTACACAGTTTCACTGTTTGTCAACTTTAGTCCTTCAAGAACATTCTTTCACACGTTCAAACCTATGACACGTGTCAACACATTATAGGACGTAAATTTTCGAGGTGTTACATCCTCACCCCCTTAAAAGAAATCTCGACCTCGAGATTTACTGAAACAGATAAGGGTACTTTTCTTTCATTGTGGACTCAACCTCCCACGTATACTCGGGACCTCTACGGGCATCCCATTTGACCTTTACAATCGGTACACGCTTCCTTCGAAGTTTCTTAACCCGTCGATCCTCGATCGACAATGGTTTTTCCATGAATTTCAAGCTCTCATCTATATGCACATCTGTATGTGGTATAACCAGTGATTCGTCAGCGAAACACTTCTTCAGATTGCAGATGTGGAACACATTGTGTATACTACTGAGCTCTTCAGGTAAGTTTAACTTATAGGCAACTGACCCGACACGTTCGATAACCTCGAAAGGTCCTATGTATCTCGGGATTAGCTTGCCTTTCTTACCAAATCGCATCACTCCCTTCCAGGGTGACACTTTAAGTAGGACTTTGTCACCTACTTCGAAGTGAAAATCCTTACGACTTGGATCAGCGTAACTCTTCTGCGTATCCCGGGCAGCTTTGAGACGGTCTCGAATCTGGACAATCTTGTCCGTCGTCTCGAACACTATCTCTGGTCCAGATAACTGGACATCTCCAACTTCTGCCCAACAAATGGGCGATCTACACTTTCTACCGTATAATGCCTCAAAAGGCGCAGCCTTAATGCTGGTATGGTAGCTATTGTTGTAGGAGAATTCAACTAATGGTAGGTGCTTATCCCAGCTACCACCCAAGTCAATTGCACATGCACGAAGCATGTCTTCCAACGTTTGAATAGTACGCTCACTCTGACCGTCTGTCTGTGGATGGTAAGCCGTACTAAAGTTCAAACGTGTGCCCAAAGATTGTTGGAAGCTTTTCCAAAAGTGTGATGTGTATCTAGTATCTCGGTCAGAGATAATAGACACGGGTATGCCATGTAAAGCTACAATCTTATCCACGTACAGTTGGGCTAACATATCGGAGCTGTAGGTCTCCTTAATGGGTAGGAAATGTGCTGACTTAGTTAGTCGGTCAACTATCACCCAGATGGTGTCATTTCCTTTCCTTGTCTTGGGTAACTTGGTGATAAAATCCATAGTTACCATTTCCCACTTCCAAGTAGGAAGTTCAGGCTGTTGTAGCAAACCTGACGGTTTTTGATGTTCTGCCTTGACTTGCGCACACGTCAAGCATTTAGCTACATAGGTAGCTACAGACTTCTTCAAGCCTATCCACCAATAGTTTGCCCTTAGATCCTGGTACATTTTATCAGCTCCAGGATGAACAGAATATTTAGAGCTGTGGGCTTCCTGGAGGATAACATCTCGGAGTCCTCCATAAATTGGAACCCATATCCGTCCATTCAATCTAAGAATTCCATCCTTACTAAGAGATAACTGCTCCTCAGTTACTCCTAGCTTTTCGTTAGGATAGTTAGCTTCCAACACAGCTTCCTTCTGTGCAACTAACAACCTTTCTATCAAATTGTTCCTTATTTCCATGCTCTTGGCATTGATTCGGATGGGTTTCACCTTCTCCTTCTGACTCAAGGCATCGGCGACTACATTCGCCTTGCCGGGATGGTATCTTATTTCACAATCGTAATCATTCAGAGTTTCCATCCAACGGTGTTGCCTCATGTTCAAGTCCTTCTGGTTGAACAGATGTTGAAGGCTTTTGTGATCAGAATAGATCACACATTTTATTCCATATAAGTAGTGCCTCCATAGTTTTAGTGCGAATACAACGGCACCCAATTCCAAGTCATGGGTGGTGTAATTCTTTTCGTGCACCTTTAACTGACGTGAAGCATAGGCAATGACTTTGCCTTTCTGCATAAGCACACATCCCATCCCGGTGTGTGATGCATCACAATAAACTACAAACTCCTCTATTCCATCAGGCAATGTCAGTACTGGAGCATTGCTCAACTTTTGTTTCAGAATATCAAAGGATTCCTGCTGCTTAGGACCCCAGTCAAACTTAATCTTCTTACGTGTCAGCGAAGTCAGGGGTGCAGCAATCCTTGAGAAGTTTTCAATGAATCGCCTATAGTATCCTGCCAAACCTAGGAAGCTACGTATTTCTGTAGGCGTCTTTGGCTCATGCCAATTCATGACAGCTTCAACTTTAGCTGGATCTACTTGGATACCACGCTCATTAACAACATGTCCAAGAAATTGGACTTCCCGAAGCCAGAATTCACACTTCAAGAACTTGGCATAGAGCTTTTCTTTATGAAGTAGTTCCAATATGCAGTGAAGATGCTTTTCATGGTCAGCTTGGTTCTTTGAGTAGATGAGAATGTCGTCGATGAAAACGATAACAAATTTATCTAAGTGCGGCTTGCAAACGCGATTCATGAGATCCATGAACGCGGCCGGTGCATTAGTGAGCCCAAAAGGCATCACTAGGAACTCGTAATGACCATAACGAGTCCTAAATGTTGTTTTGTGCACGTCTTCATCTCTAACCTTCAATTGATGGTAGCCTGACCTCAAGTCAATCTTCGAGAAGAAACTTGCCCCTTGAAGTTGATCGAACAGATCGTCGATTCTGGGCAAAGGATACCTATTCTTGATAGTGACCTTATTAAGTTCGCGGTAGTCGATGCACAGACGCATCGATCCATCCTTCTTTTTGACAATTAAAACTGGTGCTCCCCAAGGAGACGAACTAGGTTTGATGAAACCTTTGGCTAGCAAATCATCTAGCTGCGTTCTCAATTCCTTCATCTCTGTTGGTGCCAACCTATAAGGCGCCCTTGCTACTGGTGCTGATCCAGGAATAATGTCAATTCTGAATTCTACTTGCCTATCTGGTGGCAAACCAGGTAGTTCTTCAGGAAATACTTCAGGGTATTCAGAAATGACGGGGATATCTCCAATCTTGGGTTTCGGCTCAGCAATAATCACTTGTGCCATGTAGATGACACAACCCTTCTTCAAACACTTAGAGTCTTTGAGTATAGACATTTTCTCGGGTAGCCCATACTGGGTATCTCCCTGGATAGTAAGTGATTCACCAGACGGAGTCTTGATCATCACTTGCTTCTTATTGCAAATAATTTGGGCCTGGTTATGAGATAACCAGTCCATACCCCAAAACTATGTCAAAACCGGCTAGTTTTAAAGGAAGTAGGGACAAAGGAAAAGAGTGATTCTTAATGGATATGAAACATCCATCTAATAAGGTTGAAGCGGTTTCTAAAGTGCCATCTGCTAGTTCCACCTCATACTTCACACTTAAATTCTTAACAGGTAATTTCAACAATTCACAAAACTTATTATCTACGAACGACTTATCAGCACCTGAATCAAATAACACTCTCGCATAAACATCATTTACGAGAAAGGTACCTGTTATCACATTGTCGTCCTTGACGGCTTCCTTAGCATCCATCCTGAAGACCCTAGCATTGGTCTTCTTCCCCTCTTCATTCTTCCTTGTAAGTTTCGGGCAGTTTGATTTGATATGCCCCTTTTCATTGCAACTATAACACGTTGCGTCCTTTATCTTCTTGCACTCCAGGGTTTTATGTTCCGTAGACTTGCAAATCCCACAAGGCCTCGGCTGATATTGGGATTTTGAGTCAAGTCTGCACCTTCCAAAGTGGTGCTTCTTGCAGATTTTACATCTGGGTTTTTCACCCGACTGCTGACCATCCTTCCTAAATCCTGACCCCTTCTTGTTGTCGTTGTTTCCCTTCTGCTTCTTGTCTGAACGTCGTGAGTTATCATCCTCACGCTTCCTCTTTTCGGTATCAGTGTTCCTCTGTGACCTCAGCCTGACAGCATCCAAGGTAAGGGACAATGATATGTCCGCTACTGACCGAAAAGTAGTTGGTCTGGAGGCCTTCACATTTGCTTTGATCTTCGGGGCCAAACCCCCAATGAATCGAGCTATACGTTTAGGCTCCGGAGTTACCAAATATGGAACTAACCTTGACAAAGTGTTGAAACTGGTAAGGTAGGCCTGACAGTCTAGGTTTTTCATGACCAGCGACAAGAAGTCAGATTCAATTCTCTCAACCTCGTGTTGAGGGCAGAAATTTTCCTTGATTAGTGTCATGAACTGTTCCCAGGTCATGTTGTATAACGGGACTTTCCCTGTAGCTTGGATCAAAGATCTCCACCAAGCTAATGCTTCTCCTTTGAAAGATTGTGACACGAATTTCACAATATCCCTATCATCACAACCACTAATATCCACAACCGTATCCATTTCGTCCATCCAAGTCATGCAATCTACCGCTCCTTTTTCCCCATTGAAATCCCTGGGTTTGCACGAAACGAAGTACTTATAGGAGCAACCCTTATTACGGGGTTCTTGATCCTGTATGACTCTTTGGGATGGAACACCCCTTCGGTTTGACGAGTGGTGAGAATTACTGTTGTGGGCTGTGTGGGTCCTGGAGGGTGTTCTAGAGTGTGGTGCAGATTGGGTCCTTGCATGGGTACCACCTGATTCATGGAGCTGTCTATCCATAGCTCTATTAACCGCATTATCTATCATTGCTTGTAATTCTGCACCCGCTACGTTTACTCGGGCATTATCATGCACTATCCCTGGGTGACTGTTGACCTCGTTTGAGTCTGCCATGTATCTTGAACTGTAACATATCGACAATAATTTATTGGTGAGTTTATTATAGAATTGTCTTTTATGACAATTTTATTAACCGTGGTAAACATAGACCATATATGGTTAATTTATTACTCACATAAATTTAGGATTTCTAATATAATTTATCCTAATTATAAAACAATAACAGTTTTATTAGCACATAAGGCCTAGTCACAGGGACAATTTAGATTTTTAAGCTATGATTTCAGAGAATCAAAGCATGAAGGTTTGAACAAAGTTCATTACCTTTATCAGACAGGGTCACAGACTAATACTGTCTTTTGTCTCATATGAAAATGAGAAGGGCCCGTAGGCATTCTATTACCATTGGATGGTAAAAAGAACTTATCATATTTATTAATGATTTAACCCATGATCCAGAGATCATTTAGTTGGGTTTAGAATCTTTGAAAAGATCCAATTATAATAATAACACGTGTGTTTTTAACGAATCATGTCTGCCAGGAGTGTTAACATGTTTACAGATGTTAACAGGGATTTGAATCTTTTAAACGAGTTTTACCATCTGGGCCAGGTCTTAAAATGACATACAGGCTAGGTTATACTTTTAAGATCCTTAATTAAAATAGCATAGGCAGATAGATTTTTAAAAGGAATGATTCAAATTTATTTATTTCTCATCTAATTTAATTATGCATAACATAGCAAAGATGAAATTTACAAACTTACATTCCATTAAAACTAAAAGTAATACATTTTGCCCTAAACGGGACTTTTCACATAAACACATGCCCACGCAGGAGCTATACAGATAATACATGTCCTCACAGGGACGGTTTACAAAAATAAATGTCCATGCAGGGACTAATAGGGACAAGTCCACGTAGGGACTAAGTACAAAGGTAGATGTCCACGCAGGGACTACATACACACATAAATAAATGTCCACGTAGGGACTTGATTTAAACAAGGAAATACAATAATACATATTGGGATTTAACGATCCCGTTTCTTCTTTCCCTTCAGCAAATTTGCCAAGCCACTCATAAATCCCTCATTATTCTTACGCTCTTTCTGGAGGTCTCGCTCAACCTTGCCCAGTCTTTGACGGAGATCCTCCTGCTCTGGTGGAGAAAACCGTGGTGGCTGGTATTGTGGCGGTGGCTGAACAGGTACTTGATACCCCCGAGCTGGGCGCCCTATTCCCCATGGGGTTCCATAAGGTCCTTCTGGGTTAAAGGCATTGTAGTTTGCTGCCACTTGGTAAGGATCCTCCGCATAATTATAGTTATGGTATGCTGGCGGTCCGTATGGGTTGTAAGCTGCTGGAGCAGTATAAGCAGGGATAGGGTTGCCAAAACCCGATGGTGACGGTGCTATAGGTGCCGAATTCACCTCTGATACTGGAACTGAAGATCCACCCATTTGTGGGTCTTCATATATTGGCGGGTAGCGGCTGCCGCTAGAGTGTTGAGGGGTACTGAAATGAAACTCCCCTCCTCGTGCTGACATCCGTACGCCAGTCCTCCTACGTCTTGGTGGTGCCGGAGGCTCTAGATGAACTGGCGGCGGTGGTGGCGGTGGCGTGACTGCCACGAAACGTGGATCCCCAGAGGGATCTTGCTGCTGCTGTGGCGGCTGCTGGTGAGGCGATGAGTGGTAAGATGGTGTATAGTACCACTCACACCGTTCGAACCGTGCCATGTGACTATCCAGACCTTGGTATGGTGTTCCGTGAAAAGACGATCCGTCTGAGATCACAAAAGGATGGTTCAGGGATCCGGTTGAAGCCTCGACGGGATCTGTGTCCTCGTCCATATCCATCGCTTGATCACCTGAAAAGTGATCCTCTGGTCCTAGTGGATTAAAACCCCCTTGTTCTGGTAAGTAGTCCGCCGGGTTAAACTGGCCCCGAAAGACAGGAGTAGGGTCGTCGAAGGAACGGTGCGATGCTGATCGTTGCAAAGGTATGTATGAAGGTGGCGGATTGTTGGGCTCATTCTCGGACTGAGGCCCATAGGAGTGATGATATGGAGGCGTTGAGCTATACGAAGTAGATCGTCTGGAAGGCTCCTCGTAAACCCTCCAAGGTTCTTGTGGATCTGCACTCCTTGTAGTAGAAGGAGTTCGCCAGCCCGAAGGCCCGGCCTCGTGGTCGTTAGGGGCGCTCATTGGCGCCTTTCCTCGATCTCCTCGTCTGAATCTTGGCGGCATTGCTTAACCTGTTAATATAACAAAGGTAATGACAAAGAAAAATAAAGGACAAAATTTAAATTAAAATAAAAACATTTTGGATTATTCCTATGTTCTTTGTCTAGACTCGAAGATTTAGGAATGTGCAATTGTGTAACTGAGATTAAACACAAAAGGCTAGTGTTTAATTCACTCAGTGTTGGCTCTGATACCAACCTGTCACACCCCAAAATTCCACGTGTTACCGGTGGGCCCGGTAGGGGAGTATCGTGACGTGGTTGGCAACATAATAGTCAAACAACACAATATTTAAATGCACAGCGGAAGCAAAGTATAGATTCATTTCAACCAAACGATATTGTAATATTAAGTATCACAAATAATCGAATATAAATCCACAGGTAGATCAAAATAAAGGAAACAAATGTTCAACAGTCTATGACATCCAAGCTGGCGAGACTTATTGTGGATGCTAGGAGACAAACCAGCCTATTACGCGTAGTACCTGCACTTAACCTTTTTAAGAAAAATACGTCAGTTTACACTGGTAAATACAATCAACCGACTCATTTTGAAAAGAGTTTAAGAAAATGCATTTAAGGCACAAGGCACAAATAATATTTTATAACTTGGGATAATTATTTAAATATAATACTTGTAAACGAATTACATGTTTCTTATGCGTTCAGTAGCCCGATCCGTAGACCGGGTTAAAGATCAATAGACACCCCACTTTATTTAATGAGACACTGACAGGTGTACGCCTACACCTGAGTGCTAAGGTCGTGGCCATTTCGTGAAATGATGCCAGGGATATCCGGGACATGGTCATTAACCCCCCAAAGGCTTTAAGCAAACAAAACATTTCAAAACGTAACATATCAATGATTTAACCTCTATTCGATTAAATATTCAATGCCGGACCAAGCGGTATTTTATATACCGTACCCCAAGCCCGTATAGGGAAAATAAGTTAAAAGTATTTACCTGAGCAAGTATAGATCAAAATCAGCGAGTGCAAGTATCTTTTACTGGTTCTCCTAATCTGGAACGAAGGTTTATAATAACCTATTAGAATCCTAACGGGTCTTTAGTTAAGCTTAAGCTTAAACCGGTTAGTTTTAAAGATACGGTTCGTACGCACGATTAAGCGAAGACCGGATAGAATGTGATTTAGACCCGACAAGTTTGAAGACTTGCTTAATATGGGTATATTATACACATTCTGGATTTTGAGATAAAACCGATAAGGTTTTACCCGTTTCGGCTAATTTATGTAAACTAGTTACATAAACCGAACCGAACGCGTATGTAGCGTAACGGGTAACCATAAGAGTCCTAAACAGGTTTCCTAAGTTAACATGCCTTAAATATGTCATGATATCAGTAGGATACCTTCTGTTATGCCCAAAATGAGTTTAATCGCAATTTAAGCCCTGTAGGGGTATTTTGGTCATTTTAAGATTATAAAAAGGATTAATTACATTTCTGTGAACCGGGTCTGAATACATCAGTAAATTATTTTATTTTAACAGGTTATAACATTTGGTTATAAGTCTTATATGTCAAAATAGTTTTAAACCCTAACTATGCGTATAATACGCGTATAAAGCCGTTTTAAGCGACGTACGGGTTAAAATAGGATTCTGAGTTTCCTGATCAGTTAAACAGGTTCAAAACACTCTATTTAATATTTAAAATCAGTGGCAATTGGATTGGTGTCAAAAGGATTTGTAAAACTCATTTTATGGCCGAAAAGGGTATATTCGGTATTAACCGAATTAAGGCACTAATCCTAGCTTATGATCAGTTTAAAAATAATTAAAAATCTTCAAAAATCCCAAAATATTATATTACATCAGTGGGTAAAAGGTTTGGTGTCAAAAATGGGTTTTAGATAGGCGTTACGCTAATGACGTCATTTAATTACTAAGAATCGCTAAAATTACGTCATTAAGCATAACTCCTAATCTGGACCTCCGCTTGATGTGAAAATTTACAGACATGTCTAATAATCAGTAACTAAGATTATTTTACTTTCATATCTCCAAAAATCTCGTTTTATGGTCATAAGGGCATTACGGTCAATATTTAGGCGATTAACGGAAACATCGGACAATTAAGGATATATGTGGTATAAACGCAGAGGGTTATACACACATGTAACTAGGTCCTAATGGAACTTTAAGGCATGTCTAAACCTATCTAACCCGGGTCAGAACTGAGGTCAAAGCAAAAGTCAAACTTTTGCGTCTTTCGGCTCCGAATCGGTTCAAAACAAAAAGTTGTCGAATCAAACAAGCTTAGACAAGTTTTTATACTTATTATCAGTTTATAAGAATGATAAAATAGGTGATACGCCTTTTACATCGTTAATCATGCGTTAAATCGAAAATACCATTTCTGTTGACTTTTTCGGACAACGTTTGACTCGACAAACGACCTAGTTAGGATTGGAATCAGTGGGTGCCGTTTTAAGGGTTTAAAGCCCACATGATTACCAACTTATAACAACTTTTGATTCGACAAAACCCTGGACCATTTGTGTTTTATCGTGAAGTCAAACCGTAGTTACGACGGTTTGATTTCTAGGCTATAAACTAAGCATAACTGAAATAGAGAAGATCAAGGGTACTTACACTCGTCTAATGGACGATTTGGAATGCTTGGGATCTGCTTGAATGCTCCAGAAATGATCAGGAAGTGAATGCAAGATGAATGCAATGAATGTGGGTCTTTTATATGAATTCAAACATCTTGGATCATCAACACATAAGTCTAGGAGTGTTACCAAAAGACCAACATGTGTCCTACAAGCTAAAAACCACCTTAGGCAGCCCAAGGTATCGAAAAATTTGCATGTAAGTCGGTTAGAAACACAACAGGCAGCTGTCTGTTATTTTTCGCATCTGCAAGTCTGAAGCGGCCCGCCTGAAGTTTTGGTAATCCTGATGCGGGCCGCCTGGGCCATCCGGATCAGGTAAACATGTTTCTCTTTATTGCATTTTGGTCCTTGGTCCCCCGAAAGGTCGTTTTCACTTGTTTTCCAGAGTTCTTATCCTATAATATTGACATATGGGGGCTTTAAGACTTATACCCACTTTGTAAAGTCCTCGGGTAACTTTGTGATCACCCGAAAAGCCCTAAATTTCAATGTTGACGATTTTAACCCTCACACACGAATTTTATCACAACTTTCTCATATAGTAACGAAACTTGGTGAAATTTTTATGGTACATTCTAGTGAGCATATTTAATCGTTACAAGGCTTCGGGTTTGCTAAAAGGTCACTCAGAGGTATAACTTAACATGTTGACACATTTAACCCCTGTAGTTTGTAATCTCTCACTTTCTTTCACAATTCGTTTCGTATGATCCATGATCCATTCGTTTAAGGTTATAAACATCATGTAGGGTTATTGTAAAGTATATTTATTCATTGTTTACACTTTGAACCCTTATATTTACACAGTTTCACTGTTTGTCAACTTTAGTCCTTCAAGAACATTCTTTCACACGTTCAAACCTATGACACGTGTCAACACATTATAGGACGTAAATTTTCGAGGTGTTACAGTTGTGATGTTGGTGAATGAATGGCTAAGGTTCTAATGGTTCACACTTATAACCATCTTCTCATGTAATCCTTTGTGTAATATGTTCATCATGGGGAGACAAGATCTAATAAACTAATGCAATAAAATCCAAGTGTGTAAGGGCCATAATGGCCGTAGACTAGGTGGGGGGGGGGGTCTAGCATAGGTTAAACTAAATTAGTTACAATCTAGTTAAATCTTGAGTATTAGTTACATATCTTAGTTATTAGATATTTTTAGTGGGTGTTATGATGTTCGGGGATCATAACTAGCTTGGAAACATTAAAAACAATGCTTTTTGCAATATTTTAGTGTTCCGGGTAATGTCCGGTTGTTCGGTTAGGTATCGTTCCGTTAAAGTGCTTAATTGTTCCGTAAAGTGTCCTTTATAATGCTTTTTGTGTCACAATTAATTCTCGGCACTTAGGAAAACATACAGGACCATTTTGTCAAGTTTTTGCACATTACTAGCATAATTAAATGCTGGATTTTGTTATTAAGTGCAGAATTCTGCATTTAGAGTGTGTTTTAGGCACTTCCCGGCGCTATAACTATCACCTAGTGACGCAGTTTTATGGTCCTCACTTCCCTACACTCCCTACTAGTGTAGTGTCCTGTCTCTGGCTCATACTGGCCTCATAACATTGTTTGTCTTTGTGCTGGCATTGTCAGCATGTTTACTGGGTTATCCGCTCACTGTGCTATCTGTGTTTTGTGCATCAAGTTTGTCACCAAAGTTTGTGTGTAATAAATGGAGTGACAGTATGGATGTGATGCATGTGTATGCATGTATCAGAAATCAGAAATCAGAAAGCAGTTTAATCAACAGTTGTAATTAAGCACAGTCATTAAGCATAAATCAATATTAATTAAGCGTACGGATGCATGCAAATTTGACAGTTGTCACAGAAAAATACAGGTTACGGTATATGAAGGTAAAAACGATAGTGAACCGATACCAG
The DNA here is from genome assembly GCA_030545235.1 of Helianthus tuberosus. Classification (NCBI taxonomy): domain Eukaryota; kingdom Viridiplantae; phylum Streptophyta; class Magnoliopsida; order Asterales; family Asteraceae; genus Helianthus; species Helianthus tuberosus. The sequence goes on from CM060358.1 coordinate 7,035,390, forward strand.
GAACGCCAAAAGTCGGTACCGAATTGGTACTTAAGATCTTTCGGTTCGGCAAATTTGGTACCGGTACCCAGAACAATTTGCTCATATCTGACCACGGGTTTCATACGAACAACATCGTTACCATACAACTTTTTTGGTTGATTTTCTTTCGGTTATCTTTTAGTGTTTTTTTCTACATTTTATTTTTATTCTTGTCAGCAGTTCCGTTTGCAACACGCTCGTAATGATTTCAAAACACATGTAAACACAGACTAAATAACAAAAGAAATTCGCCGCAACGCGACGAACTTCTTTAAACCTAGTTTAGCTAATAATTTCTATCGGAATTGCAATATGCGTACATCCTTATGATTTGGTAGTAAGTTGGTGGCAAATTAGGTCATAAATTAGGCGTTTTTTAAGACCATCTTTCATATCCACCTCGGGCGTGTTTGGGATTCCTTTTCCACTTCTCCTTCTTCAAAAGTCCTTTTCAAAACAATAAGCTTGAAATTCTTACTTCTCCATTTTAACTTAGCATAATTGGAGCTAGAAGAACTTATTTCATAGTGTTTGGGATTCATTTTCTCTTCAAAAGAACTTCTAGTGCCATAGTGCATGTTTGGGATTCCTTGTCCTTCTCAAAAGGACTTTTGGGGCTAAAAGGACTTTTGAAAAGGAATCCCAAACACCCACATCCACCTCGGTCCACTGACGCTGCACCGTTCCGCTCCGCTCCATTACACCGACGCTCCACCGATGCACCACCACCGCTCCGCTCCACCGATGCACCACCGTAAATCGATCCGCCTCCTCCGCCCTATCTCCCCTGCCTCATCTCCTCCGCCCTATATACCCTGCCTCATCTCCTCCGCCCTACATCTTCCACCTCATCTCCTCCTTCAATGGAGTTCGAACACGATTAGGTCATTATTAAACGACAGAGACAAGTGTCAATCGAATTTGAACACGATACGGACCGTTCTTCAATCAGGTAATTTCAGTCGAATCTTAAAGATCTGGTTCAATATACACCTGTTTTTGATTTCTAGGTTACAACTTTCCCTTTATATACGTTTATATTCGTTCAAATCATGTCGATGCATTGATGAATGACGATATGAGTTCAATCTGCATCAGATCGTTTTCACATATTAGGGTTTAGCAAGGTTATGATCTTCAATTTGATCAATTGTTAGGGTTTGTTGACTATTGATTTCGTTGAGACTATTGTTAATCCGAAAAACTGTTCATATGTAATCTGTTGAGAATTTAGACTGTTGATTTCGTTGATAATTGTTTAATTGCCTATCAAATTGTAGCAGATTTTTACACTGAAATTGATTTGTTGTTGTTTGGCTACTTGATTTATTAGGTTTTAGGTTTAATTGGTTGTATATTTTGGTCATCATCACTAATGTTTTAGGGTTTATAATTTGTATTTGTTTCATCTGTTTCAATTGATTTTAATGGAAAATTTATGTGTTATCGTAATCTATATGCCGTTTGAATTTTTATTTGTTATTTAGATGATTGAATGAGCAGATTACTATCGGTTTATGCTGATTACCGGTGAATTTTGAGTTAACAGGTAAATTAGCTCACAGATAGTTTATTTTCTGTTTTTATAGCTTGAATTTTGATCCTTAGATTAGCTAGGGTTTATAATCTATTAAATTGTATTTGTTCCGTCGGTTGTGTACAGGATCCTGGTTCAGAGTCAAAGAGTGCCACGATAATTAGGAGGCATAATGAGTTTTGATCGAAAAGGTTGATTCCATTAAAGTTTACTCATACCTGAGATTCTTTTCAACTTTTCGTTATCAGAGTTACCTATCTGATTAGAGTTATTTGACATCTTAAATTGTCAGAAACTCCTTGTCTGATTTTTTGCCTGTTATTGTGTGTTCTACAGGAGGCATTGCTAAAATTAGGATTTTATTGTGGCGAGGAAGACGAGGAGTTTGCTAGCTTCTCAAGTGGCACACAGAGAGCTGTAAAAACATGACAGGTGAGCTACTAATTGCATTTTCTTATCAAAAACGATATTAAAAATACAAGTTTATGCATTTTCTGATTGTGAAGCTGGTATATTGTTTTTTACTCTTGTGGTGTTACTTTCTATTTGTGCATTAGTTTACTTGTGTGATTTGTGCTTGCAAGTCTTCCATAGGTGTGCCTGAAACTGGAATAGTGGCAGCAGAGCTTTTGGAAAGATTACTTATAGACCAACAAGACCGGACGCCTGGCTTCAAGGTAAGTGGAAATCTTGAAACTTGATAGTACCAGAATTTTGAAATCCTAGTGGTGCAAAATGGGTAGCTTGGGTTATGGTTCAAAACGGGTTTATTTAGTATATAGGTCAAAACAGTTCGTGTTTGGTTAGGCTGACCTACAAAACACTCTTTGTTTCTTTTTTTTTTATAACTTATAAATAGTTCTGCATTACATATATTTACGTAACAGTTATATTAGAGCGATTCAGAAGGTTTAATACATTTAAATACATTGTGGATTACTTTTAACCCGTGTGTAAAACAGATCTTGTTTTTGCAAATCAGTGTTTTCAAAAAGCATGTCTCATCCTGCTTCTTCAAGATTTTGTTTTTTCCTCTCTAATAAAAATAAAGCACACATAATCACTTTTTCAGTTTGTTTGTCAAACAATATTTTTTATTATTTCTGTTTTGTAAAAGCATTAATCCAATAATCGTCTCAAAACGCAATTCTAAACGCCTTTTAAATCTTTTAGCTTAACGCATTAGAGGTTAAACTTGGGTCAGAATTGCCACCTCTAAGAAATACCATAATGGCTAATGTAATGTTTTTGGTTGTTCTAGAAGGGTGCAAATGGAGTTGCTTCAAATTCTATAGCGCAAACACCAGAAGTTGCTTTGAAAATTGTGAAAGAAGTTCCAGAAAATGAGGTGTCCGATAATCGAGTCTTTTTTCTTGGAGAAAACAGATATGAAGACTTCTCGAGGCTGAAAAACCAAAGTAGTCAAAGTCAACCGAATAACAAAGGTGTTGTGACGACGAAGTGCATTACATGTCGTGGGGAAGGCCGGTCATTGTGCTTAGGTGCGTGTTTTTATTTTCTAAACAACCTTTTGACTAAACATTACATGTAGAGGTGGCACAAAACAAATTAAGTTCACCATATACATATGCAAGATAAGTTCAAGAGAAGAGAAATAAGTTCAAACTTCAAACAAAAGAAAGAATAACATCATCTGCATAATCTATTCGAACCCTCCTAATCCAAACACTTGCTAACTAATTTGAGTGAACATTCATTTGTTTTTTTACCATTTAACAAGCTATTTTGTTGCAGAATGTGACGGAATGGGTGAGTCAAACATAGAGCCGCAGGTTAGTATATACCTTGAAAGCTTCATTCTCTACTAATACATTATAGGCAAACTGTATGAAAGAGAAACAACCTCATTTTCTGTAACCTTACCAATAAAAAGGCATGCTATTAGCATGTTTAAACATGAGCAATTTTTAGAAGATCAAGTTGCGACATCCGGTTATAAAAAATCTGCTAAAATCAGTAATAAAATATAAGTTGGTTTCTATTTAATACCTAATTTAATGTCGGTTAAACTTGGGAAAAAGGTGTAAAATTTGCTTCTATTCATATAGCTTGCCTACTTAGGTTTTGTTTTAGGGGTCGTAATGTTGAGTTTTGGTGCAGTTTTTGGAATGGGTAGGTGAAGACACAAAATGTCCGTATGAGTTGTAACAAGAATACTTTGATTTCTTACCATAACAGGAAAGGTAAGATATGTCGTATGCGTTTGTTTATCTCTTTTGGCTACTAATTTTGACACTTGACAACACTAAGTTAGTTTGTTATTTCAGCGAAATAAATGCTCGAGTTTTCTATACAAATGCGGAGCAAAGAGGCGATAGTTGCTGCAGAGAGGCGTGCAGTTGATGAAAGAGTGAAAAAAGAATCGAACTAAAAAATAAGGTATTGATTGATATTTGAACTTTCTGTTTTTCTTTGTATTGCTTATTAAATACATTATAGGTGACGGTCTGCAACGGAATCGATAACAACTTTGTGGTTATAAATCAGAAAGGGATCGATCCTCCATCGTTGGATCTTCTTGCTAGGGCAGGGGTAGCTAATACTAGATCAATAGGTGAAATATGGAGCGATTGGTTTTGGCTTGTGTGATTCATTACAAAAGTGCAGTTTCAACATATTTGATGTTTCGATTTGGATGTTTTATTATGAGCAACATAGGATATTTGTTATGATTTTCAAATTCCATAAATGGTTACATTTTTAAATTCTTCTAGTAGGTATAAATAGATATAAGCAAAATGGTAGCAAAAATAGCAAGTATAATAAATAAATAAATGGCAAAATGGTGACATGGTGATAAAAACACGGTAGCAACATGGTGTAAAAAAGTGGTAGCAAAACGGTAGCAAACAAGCGGAAATGGTAGCAAAATGGTGACAAAAAGCGGTAGCAAAACGGTGGCAAAGGGAGCGGTAGCAAAATGGTGATAAAAAAACGGTAGCAAAACGGTGGCAAACAAACGGTAGCAAAAAACAAAGCAGTGGCAATAGGGCAATTGCTACGTGTGTTTTTTCTACCGAAATTTTGGTGGCAAAACGGTAGCAAAAGGGCTTTTGCCACCGTTTTGCCACCGAAAATGTGATAGCAAAAACCCTATTCTCTAGTAGTGACCTTTCCATAACCACCTCCAAACGCTGGCCCTGCACCCATTCCCGAACCAACCATGGGGTTGGATGTGGGTCTTAGAACACTCGCACCAACACGTCCAATTCCAGAACCCGAACCCATGGTTACATTTGAAGCCACAGGGGTTTTGCTTGGTTTTTTCATTCTCTTTTCTTTACGATTTATCGCCTCAAAATCAATTCCAATGTCAGATAGCTGGTTTGTTTTAGCTGCACATCCAAAAATAGTGTCATGACTCAAATAGGTACTCAAGAACATGAGAGAACCACTATCAACTAAGCAAATCTTTTTAATTTTTTTCAACTTTTTTATATTAAAAGGTTAAAAAATATTGTATTAAAAAAAACTGTGAAGGTATATATATGTAGCTCATAGACGAGCTAACTTGTTAAGGTATATATATGTAGCTCATAGACGAGGTATATATGTATGTAGTTCACGAGCTGCATGTTTAGCTCGTTGATCTACATCTGTTTTTATAAAATTTCCACAAAAATTAGAAATACTGAAATAATAAAATTTCCAGATTGGCCACCTTGTGATGACAAGAAACCATGAGGCAACATAGATTGACTGCTCTGAGCAGTGAAACTAGGCGGCAACACAGATAGACCGGTAGCCACCTTGAACTGGAAAAGCTAATTGTGGCTTTTGTTGACCAAATTGAGCTGGATAACTAGTCTGGGATGTAGGTTGATCAAATGGGGTCTGGTTTGGTTGATCAAATGGTGTCTGATTTGGTTGACCAAAATGGAGTTTGGTTTGGTTGACCAAATGGGGTGTGGTGAGGTTGATCAAATGAGGTCTGGTTAGGTTTATCAAATGGTGTCTGGTTTGGTTGACCCAATGGGGTCTGGTGAGGTTGATCGAACGGGGTCTGGTTAGGTTGACCAAACGGGATCTGGTTTGGTTTACCAACGGGGTCTGGTTGAGTTGACCAAAAGGGGTCTGGTTTGGTTGACCAGTTTGAGAAGGAAAACTGATCTGTGTTGAAAGTTGATCAGGTTGTGGATGAATACCATTCTGCGTTGGTCCAGTTGGGGGAAGTATACCTGCTAGCTAGAATGTCAATGGTTTGGTCAAAACCGCCACCAAATCATGTGTCATTCACCGTCGTTTGAGCAACTGTCTGAGGTGGTTCAGTGAAGGGTGATGTTGACTGTTGAGCTGAAAATACATTAGTAGAAACGGCGGTGAATGGTAATGTTGACTGTTGAGCTGAGAATACATCAGTAGAAGGGACAATTGTAAAAGGACCATCACCAGTGGCGAAGATTAGTTGGTGCCCGGGGGTGCACCCGCCCACCCCAATGTTTCGGTTAGAAGTGAGATTACCGAGACATGAGGGGATGGTTCCCTGGAGTTTATTCGTTGACAAGTCTAGAATTTGTAGATGTACTAACTGACATAAATGTGAAGGGATGGTTCCAATGAATTCATTTGATGTTAAGATAAGAGCATACAACCTCGATAACCTTTCCCCGATCCAACCAGGCACGTCACCAGAAAACTTGTTGGCCCCTAAATTCAAAAATGTTAACTGGGTGAAATTCTTTAAAGATAAGGGCAATTTTCCTGAGAAGTTGTTATTGTATAAATACAAGACCTCAAGATTGATCAAAAACTTGATAGAAGTAGGAAGCCTTCCAGACAGATTGTTATATCCTAGATTAAGAATTTGTAGTTCTCTAAAATGCCACAAACAGTCTGGAATTGGTCCAATGAATGTGTTGTGTGAGAGATCAAGAAATGACAAGTGCCCATCAACGATTTGGCACAAAAAGAAGATTTGTCCAGATAAATTATTTTTGGAGAGGTCTAGCCTTTCTAGACTGGAAGGAACATTTGGTATATGACCATAAAAGTTGTTGGAACTTAAATCTATGGTTGAAGAATGAGGGTCAAAATTTGAAAACATATCTGTTATTGTCCCGGTAATATTGTTGAAAGCGATATTCAAATATCTCAAACGAGAAGGCCACGTGTTCCAAAAGTCCTCTGGAATTTTATCTGAAATTTGGGTATTGGCAAGATCAATACTGGAAAGATTTTTCATTGTTTGAATCCATTTGGGGAAACGAGGTCCCAGCTTGCAAGAACTCAAGTCAATATGTTCTATGCTGGAAATGTTTGACATGTTAGCTTCTAAAGGAACTCCTTCCAGTGAGTTGTTTGAAAGATTAACGAATAGAATATTTGACTTTTCTATATTTTTGGAGATGGCACCTGTAAGAAAATTGGAAGAAACGTCTAGTCTTTGAAGCTTGGGTAGTTGCCACACTTTTTCACTTATAGTTCCGTGTAACTGATTATTGGAAAGTTCTAGATCTTCTAGGGATGAAAACTTTTGGATATCATCAGACAACGACCCTGTGAATTGGCTAGATGAGGCATCCAGATACTGTAAAGTAACTGATGTGCATCCAGACAAGTTACTCAGGAAATCAGGTAACTTGATAGGCATTAAGTTACTATAGAAATGCAAATATGTCAAACCACACAGATTTCCAAGATATTTGGGAATCTCATCTAACATGTTCTCAGAGAGATCAAGCTCTACAAGTTCATTGCTAGTTAAAGGGAACAACCACTGATACATGGATGAGTTAAGATTGTTTTCTGTGGGAGAAAGGGTAACAATTGATGAAGAAAAAGAAGAGTTGACATATGAATAAGAATATGGGTGCATGACATGCGAGAGGTCACATGCATTTAAACCTAATTCTGATAGTTTTCTAAGACTTAAGATCACATTTACCCAGTTGTCTACTTTGCCCAGAGAAATACCTGACATGACAAGGTTATCCAACTGAGACAGATGAGACAACCAATCTAGGTTTTCAACTGTGCAGCTACTCAAGGATTCAAGTGAAAGCTCTTGCAAGTTCGTGAGGTTTCCAAGTTCTGAAGGAATGATTCCACTAAAATCATTCCCACCAAGGTAAAGATACCTTAACTGGGTCATCGAACCAATGAACATGGGAATCGTTCCATTAAACGAATTGCCAAAAAGATCAAGATAATTCAAGTAGCTTAAGTTAAGCAATGAAGGGCTAATCTTGCCTTCAAGATATCCACTCCAGAAGTCAAGGCTTGTGACACGGGAATGGTTGTTGCACGTGACTCCACTCCAGTAACAACAATCATTGATTGCTGCTTTTTCTTCTTCTCCGGGTGTCCATGTAGTGAGAAGGCCAAAAGGGTCGTAACGAATGTATGATTTGAAATGAAGAAGAGCTTGTCTCTCCTTTTCCGTACACTTACCGGTACGATGGCCAGGGGAAGTGGGAGGTTGTGTGTTAGACCAAACAAGGGCAGTAGTAGTGTTAAACGATTCCAACACAAAGACTGAAGCAATAAAGAAGAAAATAGGATGGGTAAAATGTTTATGGTAAATCTTATTTGCCATTTTTGTTGTATCAAATCTTGAATGTTTGATGTATCAACAAATATGCCCAGCTTATATACACACCAAGTTTGAAATAGCCTCATATTAAACGCCTACAAAACAAAGTTTTTGCTGATTTTCTTTCTACTTTATCATGTCCACATACGTGTGGAAAATTTGTGTGGATTGTTAGGCATGCAAGACTTACAAGACTAACGAAAACCACATAACTTATATATTTGTCCCAAATAATAAAAGCTGGTCATGTCAATGACTCACAAGTCTTCAGAGTTAGTTTCTAGTTAGAGATCATAAAAGCTGGTCATGTTAAAGACTCACAAGTCTTCACACATTTATTTCATCCCAAATGATACCTTCCAAAGAATTTCTTTCCACTTAAAAGTGCAAAATATTATATATATAATAGAATTATATTTGATTTTGTTTCAAGAGGTTTGATAAAAACCATTTTCCAAACATAAAAAGCTAAGTAAAGAATAGAGAACTGCAAGACGGATACGATTGAAAACTTAATAATCAATCTAAAGGGAATTTAATTTGCCTTATGGATGGGTCAGTTTATGTTTTATCTTTGTTGAAAGTTTCTCATATCCTCTTGATCAATTAATTGTAAAAAAAAAAATAGATCATCACTGGAATAGTTTAAACAATTCGTTATCATATAGAATATAGAAACAGTTATAAGAACACATATAAAAATAGTTATTGGACAAAATGTATTTTGGGTCGACCCCGACTGAATCTAGCAAAAAATTGTCTGTTTTGACCCGTTACCCAACCCACTAATCTCGCGACCCACCCACTTAGCCACCTTTAGAAAACGTTATATTTTGGTCAATGTGGTTTCCTTATATTACTGATTAATAACAACTATCATACTAAACTACAAAAATCATAATATAGATTACAATCACCTTCTGTTGGTTTACAGCCCTAGTCAATGAGACAACAAATTATTTGTTCAGCTCGTTTCAAAGCAATAGCGGTGACAGGTTGTCATCAATAGCGGCGACACATTTCATCAATAGCGGTGACAGGTTGTCGCCCCTATTGGTCCGTCGAATAAACAGCCAAAAAACCAAAGAAAACAAGATAAATTGACATTATCATTGCTTAACCAGCAGTATGCTGAATTTCAAAAAGCATATATCACCAACATAGCATTAAACATGAACAGATAACTTCAAACTTTTATAGAATTTAAGAAACAAATTAGTCAAACACACTTTCAAAACGCAGTGCCAAACACCTTTATATTCAGATCACTATAAGCAGAAGTTTTATTGCTTATGTTATGCCCCATCATCCTTGCTCACCAAGTGTTTGTTGAATTGCCTAAATGAAATTAAAAGTGTTTTATTTTTAATCACTTTACCAGTTACAATGTGAGTTTGAAGCTGAATTGACTGTTGCAGTTATTTGATTTTGTAATGTGAGATGAAATCTGAGTTTTGGTTATTTGATTTTGCATCTTTGAAGCTTGCAGTCAATGTTTTAAAAACCGGTTCAAATCGGCTGGTTGTACCGATTGAACCGTTTGGTAGAACCGGTTAAACAGCCCGGTATGCGCGTTTGAACCACCCGATACACCCGGTTAAACCGTTTCTGAGCCTAATCTGGTACGGTATAAAAACCGGATTTTAAAACACTGCTTGCAGTTACAATATTCCTGCATTTTTAGTTTGTTTGTTTTTTATGATTTGATTAAACTGTGATGTTAGATATGTGTATTTGAGAGCTGCAAAATGATATCAAGTATAGATCATTAAAACCCTAAACTAAAAATGGTTAAAGATCTTGACTTTGATATTAAAGGGGTATTCCCGGTTTATATATGTCATGTAAAAGATTTGGGGTGGTTATTGTTGACCGAGCCTTAAAAAAACCATCTTTTAAAGCGCCTGGTTCCGACCCGTTCCAACCCGTTCCAACTTGAGCATGATATTAAAGTTGTTAAAACCATTTTTTACACTGCCCCGTTTCCACCCGAGGATGACATTGAAGTTGTTAATGGTGCGAAGCTGATAATCTGAAGAAGTGAAGATGGATTTGTTGTTGTTACCATCTTTCTTATTGAAAAAAAATAAATGAATAAAAATTTGAAACCAACCCGTTCCCACCTAAAACCTGTTCCGACCCAAACCCATTTGGACCTAAACCAAAACAACCCTTTTTAAGCGACCCGTTTTGACCTGAATCCGGATCAAAACAGCCTGTTTAAAATAGTATCAATCTGGGGATTTGTTTTAAATGTCTTTTTTTTTTTTTGTAACACAGTAGTATCAGAGTAAAGTTTTAAACAATTGTTGTTTAGAGAAGATTGTTTAAAGATAGAAAGAAGAAAGTGCATAAACATTAAGTGTTCATATCTACAAAAAGAAAAAAAAAAGTTTCAGCAAAGTGCAGAAGTTTCCCAAGTGGTGCAAAGCTATTATCTTGTGTACATTTTTATTTTTTTGGTAAATTCTATAAAAAAAAAAGCTATCCTCCTGGTTTAAAGTATTTTTCATACACTTCTTTATCTATCTAACAACTCTCAGTTCCCTTCTTGTAGCAGCTCAAAGAATATGATATTTTAGGTGATGTTGAAGAACATATATTGTAGTAAGCGTTCACTGCTAGTGATACAACCGCTTATTGTTCTTCAAGATTATGTTACTGTTTTTTTATTTTTGTTATGGGTTGTCTTATGACACAAATGATGAGCTAAAGACTTTATTGCATGGCAATTTACTGTAGAAGCAAGTAGTTTTTGACAAATCTGTCTTCAAAGACCGTGTTGTTACTTGTTCAATAAGAATGGAATGTAATATGACAAGATTGAGATAAATGACAACCTGTATGTCATCTAATTCACCGGCATGATGGGTCATGGAACCAATGAACATGGGAATCGTTCAGAAGGAATGGTTCCACTAAAACCATTCGAACCAAGGTTAAGATAGCTTAATTGGGTCATGGAACCAATGAACATTGGAATCGTTCCATTAAACTATCAGCTTTATATTTAAATGGATGTGACCTCTCCCAGGTCATAACCCATATTCTTATTCATATGTCAACTCTTCGTTTTCTTCATCTATTGTTCCATTAAACGAACTGAAAGAAAGATCAAGATAATTCAAGTAGCTTAAGTTAAGCAATGAAGGGCTAATCTTGCCTTCAAGATATCCACTCCTCAAGTCAAGGCTAGTGACACGGGAATGGTTGTTGCACGTGACTCCATTCCAGTAACAACAATCATTGGTTGCTACTTTTTCTTCTTCTCCGGGTTTCCATGTAGTGAGAAGGCCGCGAGGGTCGTAATGAATGTATGATTTGAAATGAAGAAGAGCTTGTCTCTCCTTTTCCGTACACTTACCGGTACGATGGCCAGGGGAACTGGGAGGTTGTGTGTTAGACCAAACAAGGGCAGTAGTGGTGGTAAATGATTCTAACACAAAGACTGAAGCAATAAAGAAGAAAAAAATATGGGTAAAATGTTCATGGTAAATCTTATTTGTCATTTTGTTGTATGAAATCTTGAATGTTTGATATATCAACCAATATGCCCAGCTTTATATACACTCCAAGTTTGAAATAGCCTACCTCATATTGGATGTTTTTAAAACAAATTTTGTGTTGATTTTTCAAATAAGTTAATTTTCTTTTTTTATTGAGTTAATTGCCAAAATCGTCCCTGAGGTTTGGGCAGGTTTGCGATTTTCGTCCAAAATGACACTTTTGTACCAAATTGCCCTCAACGTTCGTAACTTTTTGCCAATTTCATTCAAACCACTAACTTAGTTTATTTTTTCTGTTAAGTTGAGGATGTTTGGATGAAACTGGCAAATATAAAACCATAGGGACGATGTTTATTTAGATCAGTTTTTGCCAAATAAAAAAATCTTATCATATGTACCAAGTTTGTAATTCATCTTCTACTCTTTTTGCCATTTTCATCTAACCACTAACTAAGTTAATTTTTCTATTAAGGCGAAGGATGTTTATAAACTAAGACATAAATTAATTTCTAATTTTTTATATACATCAGTTTTATAAAAATAAAATCTACTTAAACATCTAAATTTTATAAAACTAAATGCTGGTGACCTTATTGAAAAATGTCAAATAAAAAAATCTTATCATATGTACCAAGTTTGTAATTCATCTTCTACTCTTTTAAATTCGCTCCTAAGGAAAAACAGAAGCCAGTGCCCCCTCTATCAAACAACGTATCGTTACCAAACCTTAAAATTACCCACCAAATTGTAATTATAATGCTATGAACCAAAAGTTTCTTTACTCAAGCCACTCAGAATAATTATTAGTTAGTTACCCTCATAATCTTAATTAAATAAATATTTTATTTCTACCAACATATTTTCTAGGTGCTCAACACATTTAAAAATATGTAACGTTTTACAATTTTTTTCTATCTCTACAGCTGATAAATACTAAAAGTTGTAATCGATTGTTATGTGTTGCACACTAATGACGTTTTCTCTTTATAAAACTGATTTATATAAAGAAACTGTAAATTAATTTCTGTCTTAATTTATAAAATATAAAACATCCTTCACCTTAACAAAAAAAAATAAAAAAAAAATAAACTAAGTTAGTGATTTGGATGAAAATTTATAAAAATTATGTGACAAAACTATTAATTTTTTTCTAAAAACTCCATGTATATTCTTTTTTATTATATATGTAACAAAAATAATTAAATAAAAGAAATTAAAAAGGGTTTGAGTAAATTGTCAAAATTGTCCCTGTGGTTTTATATTTGTCAGTTTCATCTAAATATCATCAACTTAACAGAAAAATAAACTAAGTTAGTGGTTTGGATGAAAATGGCAAAAAGTTACAAACGTTGGGGGCAATTTGGTATAAAATTGTTATTTTGAACGAAAATAGCAAACGTGCCCAAACCTCAGGGACGATTTTGGCAATTAACTCTTTTTTTATTTTCATGACCACATAATGGAATAAGTTATATTTATCAGATAAGTTGATTATCTTTCTATTTTAATGACTGCATATATACGTGCTTAAAATTTATGTGGAACTAGTGTTTTTCAATGACGCGCATTGCGCGAAAGGCATTGGTGTTTTCGACCGACATCATTCTTCAAACGATTCGAGATAAACGATGCGTAACCAGCCATATCCGGCATCGTGGAGGGTATTAAAAAGGGAGCAATTGGACGACTGGATGCTAGGCTAGGTGTTTCTTGGAATGCCCACGGATTGTTCGGGTCAAAACCACGATTATGAGGATTCATTTTTCGTATTGTGGTTGGATGACAATTTTTTTTTAAATAAGATAGAGATGATTATAGAAGAGGTGGAGTAGTTGTGGTAAAAATGAATAGAAGTGTGAGTATTTATTGTGAATAATTTTTTTTTAAACACATAGCCGTTGGCCAACGGCTAGCCCAAACGGCTACTTGTCTTGGCCAATGAGATCCCGTCATGTCATCTTGATAGTCCCGTCCAACGCCTGGGCTGAAACCCCCGCCCAAGGGGTCACGCCGAAACCCAAGCCCACCCGAGGTGGTGACTTGGGCGTTTGTACCCAACCCACGCCACAACCCCCGCCCCCGGGCTGAAACCCCCGCCCAAGGGGCCACGCCGAAACCCAAGCCCACCCGGGGTGGTGACTTGGGCGTTTGTACCCAACCCACGCCACAACCCCCGCCCCCGGGCTGAAACCCCGCCCAAGGGGCCACGCCGAAACCCAAGCCCACCCGGGGTGGTGACTTGGGTGTTTGTACCCAACCCCCGCCCCATATTCTAATATAGCCTAAATAACCCCCGCCACAACCCCCGCCCCATACCCCATATTCTAATATAGCCTAAATTCACTGTTTATTTAGTTTGAGTTTTATCATATATGAATTAGACTTCCAAAGACTCAAGTCTTCACAATTTGCCTCTGCTTAAAGAATACAATATTAGTTATGGCAAAGTCTTCACGCGTTTTCTTCAAACCCAATTGATACGTTGGAACAGTTTCTTTCAACTTTTAAGTGGTAGATATCCAGATGACTTTCTCTGGGGGAATTCGTTCGTTGGAGTCTCGTTCGTGACTAAATGTCATGCCCGAATCAGGGGTTTTATTATAGTGGGTCTCTTTACCACAGCTGCGATCGCAGACGTGGATGTACCCGGGTAGCCAGACCTTGTTGGACATTCAAAAAATGTAAATGTGGAGCACATATTATTTTGGTTAAGTGGTAAGTGTGTGCATAAATAGTGTGGAGCACACAATGTATAAAAAACTAATTAACAAATGTAAAAGTTGGCCTCAAGTTAATACAGTCAAGTGGTATACAAGTGTATATAAATAGTACACAATACATAAAAAACTAATTAACAAATAGTAAGTCTTGAATTAATCGTTAAAAGACTCGTAAGTGTTTATATTTCTATTTTGTATATATTACCGAAACGATCATGTGGTAAGGTCATATTGTGGTTTTGATCATTTCTTTGCATATATTACATCGAACTTCCTACCTTTACTAGCCGTAACACATTGTAGTCATTTTCACTTGCTAACATTCATAAATTTAACAAAAAGCATATTAAGTGCATGTAACATCTGTTGATTTTAAATTGAATGTTTATTGTTTGCAACTAGTCATTACATGCTTCAAAATCAAGAGACAAAAAGGTTTTGGATATATAGAAATTAAGGATCTTTATATGGGTTATATACAGAATGCTATACGGAATCAAAAAAATTACAAAATTATCCGAAAAAAGAATAGCTTTTTATATCACAATAACTATGCTTAGGGGGTAGGGGTGGTCATCACTCATCACTCACTCACAACTTCCAATCAAGTTCCGCTATGTCATCAAACATTATTCCATCACTAGTGATAGATTTTAGTGAAATGTCCATCACTCACCACACACCCATGTTCATTTAAAAATGACTCACCACTCAAACTTGTAAAACGCGTGATATATATAACGCGTTATGAAATCAACGCATCAACGCGTGATACTTATGACTGGCTGCGGTGTGCTTCTGTTTTTCACGAGTGATGGGGGGCTATCACTGACCACCTCGGGTCCTCTTATGGCTGCAACTCTATCAGTAGCCACATGCCCGGCTTTGTGGGCTGGACAGCCCGGGCAGACGTCAAGGCCCAAAAGGTTTATAGGGCCCAACAAAAATTTAGGGTCAAGATTTTTAAATGAGCACTGTTATCTTAAATGTTTAATAAATGACTTCAGTAACAAATATGAAGCTAGTTCAATGGTTAAGATACTCAAATTTGAAAACCAAGGTCATGAGTTCTAAACCCTTCCTTTACATTTTTATTCCCTAAACAATTTTCTGTTAATCCCATGCATTTTGTATTTCCTAAACTGTTTTGAACTATCAATTCACTTAATTAATTGACTCTTTAATCTTGTTAACAAGATGATTATATGATTAATTAGTTAATGTTTTGGGTTATAATCTTGAGGTCATGAGTTCAAACCCCATGATTAGCATGTCGTATTGTGGTTTCTTGATATATATTTGATGAGTTTATATTATACCATTTTTTTGTAGCCACCATAAGGTTGCTGACCATAACCACCACCTCTACCCATCATCGGATTATAATTTCCTGGCGGCATAAACAGATTGACTATTCTCAGCAGCCGCAAAACCAGGTGGCAACACAGATTGACCACCCTGAGGTGGAAAAACAGACAGCATCTCAGATTGACTGCCCTGAGCCGCCAGGAAACTGGTCAGCAATATAGATTGACTGCCCTGAGCCAATGGGAGCCACATGATTGACTGCCCTGAGCCGTCGAGAGTCTGGGCGGCACCATGGATTGACTGCCCTGAGCGGCCGGGAGAGTGGGCGGAAACATAGATTGACTTCCCTGAGCTGGAAAAATAGACGACAACTCAAATTGGCCACCCTGTGACGATAGATGACCTGAGGGCAGCATAGATTGACTGCCCTGAGCTGGAAAACCATGTGACAACTCAGATGGGCCACCATGAGCCGCTGGGAAACTGGGCGGCTACACAGACTGACCACCTTGAGCCAAAAAAGTCAACGGTGGAATAGACCGGTAGCCACCTTGAATTGGAAAAGCTGATTTTGGCTTTTGTTGACCAAATTGACCTAGATAACTAGTCTCGGACGTAGGTTGATCAAATGGGTCGGGTTAGGTTTATCAAATGGAGTCTGGTTAATTTGCACCAAACGGGGTCTGGTTGGGTTGACCAAATGAGGGGTGGTTGGGTTGACCAAATTGACCTGGATAACTTTTTTTTTGGAAAGGAGTGGATCAATCGGTTACCTTGGCCACCTCTAGGCGTACCCACTCAGGTTCGAATCCGCCAGCCCGCAATGCGGTACCTCCCGGTCGGTCTGGCCTAAGCCCAGTGCAGGAACCCCACTGCCCCGGGATCAAACCCGTGACATGTGGGTAAACCTTCACACCTCTTACCAGTTGAGCTGGTAGTCATTGGCTTATCAAATGGGGTCGGGTTAGGTTTATCAAATGGAGTCTGGTTTCGTTCACCAAACGGGGTCTAGTTGGGTTGACCAAATGGGGTGTGGTTGAGTTGACCATATTGACCTGGATAACTAGCCTAGCAATTCTTGAAATGTTCTTTCACCTGGATAACTAGCCTAGCAATTCTTGAAATGTTCTTTGGCCATCCATTTTGGAATTGTGTTAGTGTGTAATAGAAGATTGATGGAGGGTGAAAGTTTATGTGTTTGAGGTTGTTGTGAAATGGAAGATTGGTTGAGAGTGAATGTTTGAAAATTTAATGCTGGTGTGAATTTATTGAAAGTATAAATCAGAGGTAAGGTGGGTTGAGTGTGAATTTAGTGAAATTATTTTTAAAATTTATACTTTTAAAGGGTTGTTGAATGAGAGGGTTTTTAAAATATAATTTAAAAAAATTTGTTTTTTTAAATTGGACCGTTGAAGGGCTTAGGCCCCATTTGTCCTAAGCCAGACACATCCGGTGGAGCAAACCGGACGTGCCACATCATCTCTTCCAACCGAAAGAGAGGGGGTCCGGTGGGTTGAGTTTGAAATTTGCACGGGTTTAGGTGTCATATAACCATATAACGACTTTTTTTTTAAATAGTATTAATATTAATATTTTTTACTATTATTATTTTTCTTATTTCATAACTATAATTAGCCTTGAGCATTTTTTTTCACTTATAACTTTTAAGATATAATATGTTATAAAATTAGAGTATATTGTTGCGATGTTCCTATTTATATCTACGTTTCGATAAAATAAATTTCTAAACCAAGTTATAAATAGTAATATACACAATTTTTTTTATCAATGTCTCAGATATGATTTCTTTTTAAAACCGAGTTGTGAGCAGTAATGCACAAGTAATCCAAGAACAAACATACATATTCACGAAACAACCTTGCATTTCGTTATTCCAATAATATAATGTATTGATCTATATTCAATCAATCAATCAATCGAACCCAGTAAATCCACAAATAGCAAAGCTATTGATCTATACAATTCAAATATTGTTGATGCATTTTTTAGTGTCTGTGACTAGTCTTGTTTAACGATGTATTTTGTATGGTCTTTTATTAATTATCGAGTCTGTATGTTATGTTGACCAAGTCGGATATCCTCCTATCTGCTTGTGTACAACTTGTTTGTCTCTTTTTGTATGTAAAGTATTATGAACAATGCATGTTGCATTAAAGGGTAGTATGGTCATTACTATGTTTATATGTTGCTGTTGTTGCTGTCTGTTAACAGAAACAACCACAACAGTTGCAGTCCTCGACGAAACAGGTCTGTTTCGTCGGAACACATCATGACGAAACAGACCAATGTCCTTTACTTCTGTTTCGTTGAAGGTCATGACGAATCACACTTGATTCGTCGTGTAATGGGCTGTTTCAAGCCCAATGTTTGGCCCATATTCTGTTTCGTCGCACACTTTGTGTTTCGTCGTAAACTTGGGCCCAGGGACTATATAAACAACATCCTGTTTCATTGTGAACCAGAGATGAGATAATAACCAGTAACAAAACTCTGTCGAAATTCTGTCTGAACTGTGTTTGTATCAGTTTGTAATCGGTTCTCATCCCGTTAATCAATCGAGTGTGTTTCATTGATTAATCCTTTGTTGTTATTGCTTTATTTGTTTGATTTGGCATAGTTACGTGGATTCCGCACACGTGACCGTGTTTGCTATAAACAAGTGATTCGGTTCGTTATCGATCCTCAGATTTCGGGACCTACAAGTGGTATCAGAGCTTTGGCTCTTATCCTTGTTTAAAATCAAACATTGTTCGGTTTTTATCAAGTATTTTGTGTGTGTTTTTCTGAAAATTTGTTCTTGAAAAATCATATATTCTGGAAAAATATTCATAAAATCTGTTTGTGTGTTGTTGTTTGCTAAAGAATTTTATCAAAAACCTTTTTAGATTGGTTGTTTATACTTTAAACTGGGTTTTTATTGAAAATCTTGTGCATTTTCGTGTTTCGAAATATTATCGGTGATCGGAAAACTCATCGGAAAACTCATGTTCTTGGGTGTGTTCTTGACAATCTTCATATTTGTTCTTATAAGAACTGTGATCTTGATCTTTAAAATTGTTAAAAAAAAAACCAAGTGTTATAACTTATAATACTATAACTTGACTTTTGTGTAAAAGTGTGATAATTTGTTTCAGTAAAAAGGTTGTTTCGTTGAAAAATTGTGTTACAAACATACCTTGTGTCAGTAATAAATATCTTTGTGTCTGAGACTTATCCTTTGACTGATCAGTAAGATATTTTAAATATCTAAACCAGCTGTCTGATACTCAGTTTCGACGAAACAAGTAGTCGACGAATCACAACTGTTTCGCCACAACATTTTTGACGAAACAATTTCTGTTTCGCCACATCTTTGACGAAACAATTTCTGTTTCGCCACAAAATCACAATTATCACAAGTCTGTTTCGTCATCATTCATTTAGACGAAACAAACCTGTTTCGTGAAATCTGTTTCGTCGAGAACAGATCTGTTTTATACAGAGGACTTGTAAAAGCTTGCTAACTGTGTGTTTTCAAGAATTTGTGCAGGTACTATCATACATATACCAAATATGAGTTGTACTAGTCCATGGGATTGGAGTATGGACTCAAGACCACGTGAAGATCCGAACTCCGCAGCAGCGTGGGTGAAGAATGTTTTTGGTCAACCTACCATAAGTGCCGGACAATGGGCTTTGGCATCCAATCAGAATCAAAACATTCAAAATCTTTTTCTTAGCGAGAGCGAAACTGGCAGCAACAATCGTCCGCCAAAGTTGAATCATATGAACGAATTTCCATCATGGAAAGGTCGTTTCCATACATATGTTCAAGGTCAAAGCACTGATCTGTGGAGGTGTTTCATTACTCCACGCAATAATGCTCTCGAAGTAGCAGCCTCAACAGCCGAAGGTTTTTCTAACATGCAGGAAAATGACAAGAAAGCATATGAATTTGAGAAAAAGTCGTTTGCTATTCTTACCCAAGCGCTTCACAAAGATATCTATCATCAATTTTCTTATTGTACGGACACGAAAACATTATGGGATTCTTTGGTAACGAGAGGAGAAGGAAATGCAGCTTCTAGAAAGACACGGCATGATCTATTGAAGAAAGAGTTTGAATCGTTTCAGTTCTTGGAAAATGAAACTCTAAATGATATGACTACACGTTTTTATCATTTAATTAGTGAAATGTTTGGGCACGGTTTGCTAATTCTCTACCACCAAAGTGGAGTCCATACATTGAGCTTCTAAAGCATACCGGTGTTCTAGATGCTGACACTATAACTATCTATGAATTCGTACAGAAGCTGGAACATAAGAATGATGAAGAAATTCGGAAAGCAAAACGCATTGCTGCTCCTCAAAATATCGAAATGTATTGTGGAGGAGGCTTTAACCCGTCAGCTAGTTCCAGTTCAGCTCAGCAACCAAAGTTACAAACGGCATTTGTATCAAATACAAACTCTTCTCCGTTTCCTCAATCAGCTCCGCCACCTGTCTTCGATCCTAGCACCTATCTTCCGCCAGCGCATTTAATTGCTCAAGCTCAGGCTTATTCTGGAGGAGGTTTTATTCCAGCCCTACCACAACCACAAGTCCAACCACAACAACAGCAAGCTCATTATACCAACAATCCTTCAACCCCAAACCCTAACACAGTCAAAGTTGATACATCAAACCTCTCAAATGTTAGCATTGAAGTAGCAAAGGAACATATGGAACTTATTAATACAATGGTCAGTGCTTACTGCGGTTTGGTCGCAGGTCAAATTGGAAACATCAATTTGACCAACGAAGACTATCTACAAATCAACCGTGATGAAATGGAGTTGATGGATATAAAGTGGGCGTTCGCAAGTGCTGTTAGAAGGGCGAAGGACTTTATGGTTCGAACAGGGAGAAGTTCTTTGGAAAGCAAACAGGATACAAAGTACGGATTTGATAAAGAAGCAGTTACATGCTTCAATTGTGGCGAAAAGGGTCACTTCAAACGTGAGTGCACCCGACCAAGCAAACAAGGCAATCAGAACCCATTCCGTAATCAGACGAGTACTTCAAATGCAAATCAAGACAATCGTGGAAAAGGGATAGTGGCTGTAAACAACACCACTAACCAGAATCAGTCTGGACCATCAAACGAAAATCGTGCATTAACCGTACAAGCTGATGAAGGGTTTAATTGGTCTTTACAACTTGGGGAAGGTGATCAAGATAAAGGAGGAACAGCGTGTTATGCAAAGATCATCAATCACATCAAGCACGTTCATAAGGAAGAATTTTCTGAAAGTGACGACAGTTCTGGTAATACCGTGAGTTCTGATGAAGAAAGTTCTACTTCGGGCGATTATTATTCTGAATCTGATGTGAGCAAAGAAGCAAGTTCTAATCTTGATGACTTATTGAATGAAGCAGAAGAGTTGAAATGTCAGAAATTAGTTCTGATCAAGAAGGCTGAGGTAGCATCTAAAGAAATGGAGAAGTTCTTTTCTGAAGACGGATCTTTTTCTTATCAGACTGCCTTTATGGCAAATGTCTCAGCTTCTACAAGTCAGGTAAAATCTGAAATTCTTATCAACTGTAGAGATTGTGAGTATATGAAAAATGAATTTGATAGAATAAAACTTGAATGTGATACGATTCATATTCACAATCAGAGTTTAGTTGTTGAAATGGCTAAATGCAAAGAAGCGAATATGGCTCTAGTTAGACATGAAAAAGAATTTAAATCTATGATTGAAACTCTAAAGAAAAATGTTTCCGAAGTGACAAAAACTGTTTATCATAAACAAGTTAGTATAAAAGATTACATTAACATTGTTGAGGAAACTAAAAGGGAATTTGCCATTGTAAAATGCGAGCATGATGCAATCAAGCAAAAGTTGGAGAGTTATTCTAACTCCCGATTTGTGCTCGATCACATTATTGATGTTCAACAACTAAAGGGAAACAAGAAAGGTGTTGGGTATGAGAAGTGTCCGCCCCCTTTGAGACATAATTATGCTTATATGCCTGATGAAGAAGAAATGCCACGGTTTGAACCCAGTGTGCCTCTTAATTATGAAGAAGTTACTACTGGCCTAGGGTTCAAATCGGACAATTCTCCAAGTACAACTTTTGAGCAAAAAGATTCAACATCTACGAAACAAGGTCCTCCAACCATTGAGGACTATGAGTCGTCGGATGATGAACCAGAATCAGATGTGAGTAATCAGGATAAATCACTTGACAAACTTAAAGGAGTAGAAGTTCCAATTGAGAATCATATTCTATGTGATCCTCCTACTCCTGCTGTTCAACCTGTTGTTCAACAAGTGATAGATCCCGTGTCTACCGTTAAAAGTAATACTATGCTGTACACTTTGGTTGGTGATTCTAAAATCTATTCAGATAATGATTTTCCAATTAAAAATGTCAATCCATCATCCATTGATAATGTTTTTGAAAATAACACAAGTAAGTTTTTGGGAAAGTCGATTCCGGGAGTTATTGTGACTCAATGTAATCCAATTCCTAAGGCTGAAATCAAAAAGAAATTTGGAAATCAGAAATCACCTTCAAAGCAACAACCTATTGCTTCTAAGGGTAAACAATCAAATCAACGAGCTCAATTGACAAATGTTTCTAAATCAAAATTTGAAACAAAAGGGGCTCGTTATCAGAAGAAAAACAGTAATGTCAAATTTGTGGAATCGAGGGGTACAGATAAAATTGAGACTTTTGCAAACAAGTTAAATACTGATTTTGTACAAGTCAAAATTTTAAAACGTGATAGTCAAAACAATTACACTCAACATTCAAACGGGTGTGATGAACAAGCAAGTACCTCGGGTTATACAAGTTTGACATCTGATCGTCGATCCAGTTCTCCTAAGTTTATTGAAAGGAGAACGTGTTTTAAATGTGGAGAGTTTGGGCACATCATCAAAGATTGTGCAAACACTCCGAAAGAGAAATTTGTTGAGAGAGCATCACCTGAATCGATTCACCCTAAATGTTGTCCTGTTTCACCTAAACATGATAAAAGAACTATTAAAGAACAGGAATCGAAACAACGACATCAAAATGTGAAGAAAATAGAAAAGGCTTTAAAATCTAAGGTCAATTCTGTTCCAAGGAAACCAAGTTCACCTGTAAAACCAGAAGTTTCAAAATTTGTTTACAAAACTCAATCTGGTAAACAAAAACAAACTTGGAAACCTAGGAAGGGTGAAAGTTCAGGGGGAGCTGTTCGTTTAGAAAATCATCAACAAATCGAGATCACTATTTGTGATGCTCAGGGAAGACCCAAGACCACTTTGGCTTGGGTCCCCATCCTTAACTAATCATTGGATGATATGTGCAGGATGTTCCAGGAGGAACTATTAATAGTCATTGGATTGTTGATAGTGGGCATCCAGGCACATGACGGGCGACTTACGGCTTCTATATGATGTGAGAAACATTAA
Organism: Helianthus tuberosus; assembly: GCA_030545235.1. Lineage (NCBI taxonomy): Eukaryota > Viridiplantae > Streptophyta > Magnoliopsida > Asterales > Asteraceae > Helianthus > Helianthus tuberosus. The sequence continues at coordinate 7,058,486 of CM060358.1, forward strand.
AGGAGGCTATGTCGCTTTCGCTGGAGACAAAGGCGGTTACATCACTGGAGAGGGAATGATCTCCAATGGTGTTGTATGTTTCGATAAGATCAATTATGTTCGACAAATTGATCATAATCTTCTCAGTGTGTCGCAAATCTGCGATAAAAAGTTCACCGTGCATTTCGATGATGCCGGTTGTTATGTGCTTAAACCTGGTTTCAAAATTCCTGATGAATGGATTCTCTTATCGGCTCTAAGAATTAATGATCTTTATGTTCTTGATATGAGCCAAGCGATTACGACTTCTGCACAAGTCACATGTTTTGTCTCGAAAGCCACGGAGAAGGAGTCTATATCTTGGCACAGAAGAATGGGACACATTCACTTGAGAAAAATGAACCATTTGGTGAAAAACAATCTTGTGAATGGCGTGCCCGTGAGAAGTTTTCATCTACAAGATATCTGTGTTTCGTGCCAGAAAGGGAAGCAAACGAAGAAGTCTCACCCTTTGAAGAAAATCAACACTGTTAGCATGCCTCTCGAACGTCTTCATATGGACCTTTTTGGACCTATGAGACACAAGACAACGTTCGGAGATGTTTATTGTTTAGTAGTTACTGATGACTACTCTAGATTTTCTTGGGTAGCTTTTATGGCACACAAGAGTGATACTCCTGGCATCCTCAAGGATCTTCTTACAATGTTGGAAAATCTCTACTCGTTGAAAGTTAAGAGGATCAGAAGCGACAATGGAACTGAATTCAAAAACCGTGTTATGGATGAGTTCTGTACTTCTAAAGGCATTCTTCATGAATACAGTTCTCCTTACACTCCACAACAAAATGGTGTCGCGGAGAGGAAGAATCGGACAATAATTGAAACTGCAAGAACAATGTTGGTAGAGTCGGCGTTTCCTGTTCAGTTCTGGGCAGAGGCTGTGTCGACTGCATGCTACACTTTAAACCGAGTTCTTACTGTTAAGAGACATGGCAAGACTTGTTTCGAACTTCTACAGAAAAGGAAACCAGATCTTTCAATTCTAGAACCTTTTGGTGGTCCATGCACTATGATTGATCCGGATGGAAAGTTTGGCGCGAAAGCTATCGAGGGTTTCTTCCTTGGATATGCTACACCAAATTTTCGTGTTTGGAATCTGACTACCAAAAAGATTGAGCTATGGAGTGAAGTAAGGGTTCAGAGATATACAAGTCCTGTTAAAGCTCCAGGTGATCCTTGGATGTTCGATTACGATAGGCTATTCAACTCCTTTGATCTGCCAACCTTTGATGAAGATTCCGCTGCTGCTAGAATGATATTTGATAGTGATAATGCTGCTGAATCGTCATTAGTTAGACCTGTTGTTGTTAACTCACAAGGTTCAAATTCGTCTAACAACACAGTTCAAAATGAGGAAGTTGAAAATGCTACTGAATACAATGAGTCATCAGAAGAAGATGAAGAAAATCTGGATGCGACTGAAGGCACTTCATCTCCAGTTGTTCCAGTTCAGGGCATTTCTGTTGATACTCCTCATGTGCAAGTCGATGATACTGCTGAAGGAAATGCATCCACTTCTACGCATATTCCAGGCGTGGAGTTGGTTGTTGATCTTAATATTAACAATTTGGGTGTTAATGCTCGTGTTCCTGAAAATTCTGAAATGAGGATACACGATACCCATCCACAGCAGAATATCATAGGAGATGTCCAACAAGGTGTGCAGACGCGTAATCAGCTGAGAAACAACCAAAGTGCTGGTTTGTATTCAGCTATTAGAGAATCTGGTCTCCAAAATGATTGGTCCTTCGCGTGTTACGTTTCACAAGAAGAACCGAAATCATGGAAGGAAGCTTTGAAAGAAAATTCTTGGGTTGAAGCCATGCAGGATGAACTGCAGCATTTTCAAAAGCTTGGCGTTTGGAAGCTTGTTGAAAAACCGGAGAATTACAAGAAAATTGGCACACGATGGGTTTATAAATGCAAGAAAGACGACCGTGGAATTGTTATTCGCAACAAGGCAAGACTGGTTGTTCAGGGTTTTCGCCAGATTGAAGGCATTGACTACAATGAAGTTTATGCACCTGTTGCACGTCTGGAAGCTATTCGGATCTTCTTAGCTTATGCTTCTTTCAAAGGATTCAAAGTTTACCAAATGGACGTTAAAAGTGCTTTTCTTCATGGTATTATTCAAGAAGAGGTGCACGTCGAACAACCTGCAGGATTTGAAGATCCTATTCACCCCGATCGGGTTTGGTTGCTCAACAAAGCTCTTTATGGTCTACATCAAGCACCTAGGGCTTGGTACGCAACCTTATCAAACTATCTTCTGGAGAATGGATTTCGACGAGGTCTTATTGATTGCACACTCTTTATCAAAGAACAAGATGAAGATCTTCTGCTGGTGCAGGTATACGTTGATGATATAATATTTGGGTCTACTAATGACTATTTGTGCAGGCAATTCGAAAGTGTTATGCAGGAAAAGTTCGAAATGAGCGCTATGGGGGAGATGAATTTCTTTTTGGGCCTTCAAGTTCAACAAACAGAGTCTGGGATATTCATCCATCAGACTAAATATGTTGGTGACATTTTGAGCCGATTCCAAATGTCAGATGCAACGCCCATTGGTACCCCACTTCCGCAGAATCACGGGATTACTCCGGATTTGAAGGGTGAAAGCATCAACTCCTCGTACTATCGTGCCATAATCGGATCACTCATGTATCTCACCGCTTCGAGGCCTGATATCATGTACCCAACGTGCTTGCTAGCAAGATATCAAGCAAACCCGAAGGCCTCTCATCTGTCAGCTGTCAAAAGGATTTTACGCTATTTAAAGGGATGCCCAGGCCTCGGTCTTTGGTACCCTAGGGATGATAGTTTTGAATTAATTGCCTACAGTGATTCTGATTTCGGTGGTTGCAAAATCGATGGCAAATCGACAACAGCAGGATGTCAGTTCCTAGGAAATCGCCTGGTCACGTGGCAGTGCAAGAAGCAAACGTGTGTTGCTACATCAACATGTGAAGCAGAATACATTGCTGCCTCGAGTTGTTGCTCCCAAGTTCTTTGGATACAACAACAAATGCGCGACTACGGTTTAGAATTCCTATCTACCCATATTTTTGTTGATAATAATGCTGCCTTACAGATCACTAGAAATCCTGTGCAACATTCTAAGACTAAACACATCGACATTAAATATCACTTCATACGTGATTGTTTTGACAAGAGGTTAATCGATGTCGTTCATGTCCCCACTGATCACCAACGTGCCGACCTGTTTACAAAAGCTTTTGATAAATCACGTTTTGATTATCTACTTTTGGTCAATGGCATTAAGGTGATACCCGAGTAAACTTCTTTGGCTGATCGTTTTTGTAAATATTTTCTTTATAAACTCTGAAAATTCAAAAAGATTTTAGTTTTCGTAAACTTTGCGAATTTTAGGGGGAGATATTTCAAGAAAAGACAAAAACATTGCAAAAGTTCAAAATCCAAAAAGATGTCTTTACTTTCTGTCGTTTCGTTTGAAAAACTCAAAAATTCAAAAACAATAGAAAAACCAAAAATGAGTTTCTTGGATAAAGGAAAATGATGAAGTTCACTGGTGTGGTCGGTCAATGTGCTCAAAATGCAAAATAAAAAGAAAAATGATAAGTATCTCTACTAACGATGTATCGGTAGGCTCACAATCAGACTAAAATGTGCAGGATGATACAAACCTAACAGACTTCAAGTCAGGTGGGAACCATTCATTGGCATATGGTCTTAGTACCGAAATCTCATTTGAGAGATTGCCGAGATCTGAAATATTCGGTCTTTATGCTGCTTATCATCTGGGTATCATGGTTGTATCAAACCGTTAAAATAACGGAGACGAAGTCTAGATCTTCCATGATATCATACATACGTGTACATACTGCATTCGACCTCAATAAGTGATCAACAATCACATGTCCAAACAAAATAAGTGATTTTATATCACAGATTCTTTGCGGGAGTCAAGTTCGTCTCTCTGCTGTACGAAAGTACTGACCTGTTCACGGACTTGCTCCTGTGCCCTCATGCATCTGAAAATCAAGTTCCTCATCAATAAGTGATTCTATCACATAGGGCTTGTTTTCAATCAAAATAAGTGAGTTTCTCACATTTTTATACGGTCAAACAGATGATAATCGGTATACTCACCGGTAAGATGAATTCTCGTGCATACCTTGATACGGGAATGTGTCGTGAGTGGATTTACATCGACTTGTAAGTATAATCCTTACCGTTAATCGTATCTCTTAAATTATGATTACGTCTGATCAGTTTGAGCTTATGTGGACCACAATACCGATAATCGAGGTAGTATACTTATCCAGAGCTTTAAACAGAAATCAAAATCATGTTGACTAAGACCGTAAGCGGGTATGATTCCTTGTCCTTGAAATTCGCAAAAAGATTGCACTTGTATAGTTGCTTACTGTTTTTCTCAGTTTTCCGCATTTTCGTTTAGTTTACCGTGTTTTAAATTTGTTTTTAGTATTTTTGTGTAAAGTTCTTTTTGATTAAGCCGAAGTTGTTGCTTGGTGTTTTCTGCCGGAAGCTTGAAACCTTCTTCTAAAACGTTCTTGCATTTGAAAAATCAAACAGAATGGAAAAGTGTTCATTTTAAATCATAATTTGCTCAGTCTGCAGAAATGTTTCATATCTGTGTTTTGAAAATGTACTGTCGGTGAATCAGAATGGTCGACGAATCAAAATGGGCGACGAATCAGACCAGCGTCAGCGAATCAAATCTGTTTCGTCAAAACATCGACGGAATACATGAGCCCAAATCAGTTTCGTTATGGGCTAATTTCAGGCCCAAGATTAAGCCCAACTTCGTTCAGTTTCGTCGGGCCCAATCCAGTTTCGTCGAAATATCAGATTCGTCGAATTGAGGCGGTGTATATAAGGGACCAAGTTGTTCACTTTTTCAAAATATCAAACTATTCATCTTCTTCAAACACTCAAATCTTCATACCTACGGTCAGCCTCTCAAATCACTCAAATCATCCGATTTTTATCAAAATCTTACAAAAATCAAAGGTAGTAAAACGTTCTGGTTCACATTCCGAACATTTTGAACCGTCGGTTTTTCATCCGAATCCCTCAGAAACTCCTTTGAGACCTTGTTTTTCTTTGATAATATATGTGTTGATGTTGAATGTATTGTGTTTTCCTTCTGTATCTGTTAGATTTAAGTTCTAGTATGTTTGATTTGCTTTGATTTGGATGTGGGTTTTTGTAACAAAAACAGGGGTTTTTGTTTGATAAAATTCTTAACTGTTTTAAATGGGTTTTTGGATCGGAAATCATATATGGGTTGTCATAAGTTGCTTTGGGTATAAATAATGATGTTGAATGTGTTTGTGTTTTTATTTGTTCTTTGTTTAAACCACAAAACGGCGAAACACAAAAACCCCCAAATCGACGAATCACATTAACCCTAATTCCGGCGAATCAAACATACGACGAATCAGAAATGGAACGAAACAGACACGACGAATCAAAACGTCGACGAATCAAACTGGTCAAGGGTTAACCCTCTGTTTCGTCGCACACCCTTCTGTTTCGTCGTTGATCTTCTGTTTCGTCGTACATGCCTTAGCAGTTTTCTGTTGTTGCTGTTTGTTCACAGTAGACATGGTTTGATAGGTTATCTGTTATGTGGATACATGAAATTGTATCCATACATGTCTAAATGCAATGTTATATCAAATGTGACTTATTCTGGACATTTTCATGTACAGATGGCTCCGAAAGCACCGCAAGAAAAAGGAAAACGCAAGAAGGCGATAAAGAAAGAAAACAAAACTGAAGAGGAGATTATGTCAGAGAAGCGTCATAATCAAGTTGCATATCTGGATCCTGAAGACAAGCTCACGGAATTTAAAGATATCACGAAGTGGATCAGGGAGTCACGTATCAATCATGCTGTTACATACTCGACGCCCGTCTACAAATCACTGATTAAAGCTTTCTGGGATTCTGCAAGCGTCGTCCAAATCGATGGAAAGGATATTATAAGAGGTCGTGTGAATGATCTGTATGTCGTTGTTACTCCGGAGATATTGAATGAAGTTCTTCAATTACAAGATCAACCGGATGCTCCATATTCAATCCCAATCATGTGTTCACGAGGCTGTTTGCTAAGGATGAAGTGTAAAGGAGACCTTTTCGTCAAACAAATCAACAAAGGTGATCTTCCATTACGCTACAAGTTTTTATTGCATATTCTTATTCAGTGTCTCAGCAATAGACGGTCTGGATATGATATGGCTGGAGATGATCTCGTTGGTTTCATGGTTGCTTTGGTGTTAAACAAACCGTTTAGCATCTCAAAGTATATTTTCAGCAACATGAAAGAGAATATGACAAGGACTGGTAGTAGAACAACCGGGAACAAGTTTTGGATGTATCCGCGGTTTCTGCAAATGATTATGAATGTTCAACATCCAGACCTTCCTAAAGCTGAAAATGATCTTCTGAGGATAGAAGCGATGAATTTCAACTCTTTAAGGCTAATCAAGACTCTTGCCGCCAAAAGATACAAAGAAAGCGTTCCTCCAAGGAAGCTTTTTGGCGCACTAGTGAATCCTGATTATGTTGCTCCAGCAAATGATAAATGGCGTCATGATGACAGCCAATCTGACAACGAAGAGCCTGAGTTGGAAAGGCTAAGGATCGAGAAATTTGGTCCTGACCCAGTTGATTTAGATGAGTCTGGTAGTGATGGTGATGACAGTAGTGGTGAAAGTGATGATGGTGGTGATGTTGGTGCTGTTGGTACATCGAGCAAAGGTGCAGCTTCTGGTACATCAGCTAGTAGTTCTTCAGCAAGTGGTGATGATGAATCTGATTCTAGTTCTAGTGATCATATAGTTGAGCCTGGATACGAAATGTATATCGATATACGTGGAGTAAGAAGGTATAGAAAGATTAGAACTGAGGATGATCCAGAATATGTTCCAGAGGATCCTGAAGGTGAAAGAAGAACAAAAAGAAAAGCTGAGAAAGCTGTTGAAGTTCAAAAGAAGAAATCTAGGAGATATTTGAGTACTTATACTCGGAAATCTGTGCCTCAAGAGTCTTCATCTGTACCTCAGGAGCCTGTACAATCTGTACCTCAGGAGCATGTACAAGAAACTCCTACTGTAGTTACATCAACTGCAGAAACTCCTGTTGTTACATCAGCTGCTGCAACTCCATCTGTTATTCCTCAGGCAGTTCCTCAAAGAACTATGGCTTCTGCAATCAGAGCAACCACTTCGCAGATCAGTGCTGAACGTCATAGGACATTTTCCGGATTTTCTCAAGACGAAAAGATCACATATCTATTCTCTACACTTGAAGCAGCTGCTGATCGTCTTCAGAGGCAATCTCATTTCGGTAATCTCACGAAGCATGATCAGCTTAAACAATCGGTGGAAATTAACAACTTGAAGTCAACCGTTGGTCAACAGCAAACAGTAATAGAGCAACAACAAGCTGAAATTGATTTGCTTAAAGCTGAAAATGCTCGCTTGAAGGCTGTTGATGAAGAGAAAGAGAGAAGGCTTGCTATTTTGTGGGATTATCATTGTAAACAACAAGAAGTACTGAAGAAAAAGGATGATGATACTGAAGACCAAGGGAATCCTGACACTTCTGGTACATTACAGAAGTAGTCAACCGCACCGTCTTCTAAAGTTGTTACAGTTCAACCTACAGTGGTCGAATTATCTCAGGGAACTTCTACTGGAAAAGTTCAACAGATAGAAGGTACTTCTTCTGTAGTAAGCAGTGCTGATATTGCTTTACAGGCTATTCATCCATTTACGGGAGAGTTGCTTGAAGAAGGGGAGTTAATAGAAGATCTTTCTCAGGAGCAATTGAGTGTTTTACAGTCTATGAGAGAAATTGATGATGCTGAGATAGATAAAATGTCGACTGAGACTGATACAACTAATGTTGAAGATATTGATGAGATTGTGTTTGAAGGCGAAGAAACAAAATCAACGTATGTTCGAACAGATGGTACTGAATTCGCTTCGTTTGATGAAGATTGGATGAAGGAGAATATTGATGACATAGATGAGCACTTAAAGAATCGTAATTCGTCTGAAAAAGACACAGATGCATTTTCTGAATGGAGAAAACAGTTTCTATCTAAAGTCTCAAAGCCTGTGCCTGAAAAAGCTCAAGTCGACTACTTGCAATTTGAAAAGGCAAAGCCAAGTGGAAGGATTCTATGCTGGATGTTTGTTCAAGATATACACTGCATTGCTATCAAACGTGAATATGGAATTCTGTATTTCAATTCACTGCTGAGCATTCTTTCCTTGCCATTTTATGATGTTGCTGCGTTGACAAGGCTTGAGCTTATCAATCGGTCAAAATACGATGGCACTACTTTATTTGAGCGACTGGTTAAAGTAAACAAGAAGACGGGCTGGAAGGATGAATCATACAAGCCACAATTTCCTGTCTATCAACCGATCAAGTTTACTCTTGATCCGGACACCAACACTTGCAGATACAAGCTTGTGTACCAGCCTCCGAGGGTAGTAGATAAAATCCCATTGATGCCTATGCAGCAGGATTTTCTTGAAGACATGGCATTATGGTGCTACGACTCGGATACTCAAGAAGCTGTAATTGTGTTTAGAGATAATCGTGCAAATTACCGGATGTTGGATCCGATGTGGATCGTCAACATGTCCGAGGCTGATATTAGCAGATTATATCGTCATGATATTTTCTATGAAGATCAGGATGCACGTCAAGCTTTAAAGTTTCAGCGCGTAGCGTGTTTTTGTTATTACCGGGGCATACATTCGGGCAGTTCGTGGTCCGAGCAACACTGAGATGGAAGAATAGAAGACCGAAGACGAGTAACAGACAAGGGGGAGTTTGTTGATGCATTTTTTAGTGTATGTGACTAGTCTTGTTTAACGATGTATTTTGTATGGTCTTTTATTAATTATCGAGTCTGTATGTTATGTTGACCAAGTCGGATATCCTCCTATCTGCTTGTGTACAACTTGTTTGTCTCTTTTTGTATGTAAAGTATTATGAACAATGCATGTTGCATTAAAGGGTGGTATGGTCATTACTATGTTTATATGTTGCTGTTGTTGCTGTCTGTTAACAGAAACAACCACAACAGTTGCAGTCCTCGACGAAACAGGTCTGTTTCGTCGGAACACATCATGACGAAACAGACCAATGTCCTTTACTTCTGTTTCGTTGAAGGTCATGACGAATCACACTTGATTCGTCGTGTAATGGGCTGTTTCAAGCCCAATGTTTGGCCCATATTCTGTTTCGTCGCACACTTTGTGTTTCGTCGTAAACTTGGGCCCAGGGACTATATAAACAACATCCTGTTTCATTGTGAACCAGAGATGAGATAATAACCAGTAACAAAACTCTGTCGAAATTCTGTCTGAACTGTGTTTGTATCAGTTTGTAATCGGTTCTCATCCCGTTAATCAATCGAGTGTGTTTCATTGATTAATCCTTTATTGTTATTGCTTTATTTGTTTGATTTGGCATAGTTACGTGGATTCCGCACACGTGACCGTGTTTGCTATAAAAAAGTGATTCGGTTCGTTATCGATCCTCAGATTTCGGGACCTACAAATATCCTATTGTAAAGTGTTTATTTTTATCTACGTTGCGATAAAAAAAAAGTATATTTTTCAAAATTGAAAGGGTCTTATAATTGATTTTTCTGTTCTTTATGGTGACGAACGGAACTAGTACCATTTAAACAACTTTGATACCGGTATTCATTTTTATGGTTTAAAATATAAATTTCGTTGAAAATGAAATTGTATTCGTAATAGAGTTTTTAATTTTGTATTGTAAACTTCAATGAATGATGTCACAGTATTGGTACTGTGACGGCCAAAACCTAAACCGTCCCAACAATATCGACACTAATACCGGTATTCATTTTTTACCTCTTTCGGTTACCATACTAAGTGTCGGTATCTTACCAATATTATAATGAATTGAATCAATACTAGCCAATCTTCCACCACCAGGCGCATGAAAATTCCACTAGTTTACAAGAAACTAACAAAGTAATGGAAGAAAAAAATACTTGTTAAATAATGGCACTGGAAAAAAATATAGAGTAATTTTGTATTAGCTCGGCTAATTAATCTATTTGCACCTAAATACACTAGAAACTGATTATCTACTACTTGTAAACATAATTATAGAGAATCACTTTCAAAACGCATTGCCAAACATAATGATTGTTGGATGGGTTGGGGACTCAGTACAAAATGGGTTTTTTTTTATGAATTCATCTCTATATGGTTTTGTAGATTGAAGGTGCATATCTTGAAGATGGTAAAAGTCTCAACAATTGGGATGTGTTTTCTGTTTCCCAACAACAATTTTTTTTGTTTTATATATTTAAGTTAGGTTTTATTGATTCATTTTTATGTAAACTAGGATTGCGACCCGCCGTAATTCGGCGGGGATTCTTTAGTTATAACTAAGTCAATCTAGGACCCGCACATTATGTTAAACCTGTCAAACGGGGAAAAAATAGACGATGTAAAAACGTTCACCCACACAAGCACGTTGCGTCGTGTTAACTCGCAAAATTTAGAACGAAACGTAAAAACGTTAAACCAAAGACGCACGTTGCGATGTGTTAAGTCACAAAATTTAGAACCAACCATAAAGCGAAAAATTTGCGGAAAATGAAAACTATAAAGGACGAAAGTTAAAAGTAAAAAAAGTTATGAGGATAGATTGCAAAAGATAAAAAGTTTTGGGTTAAAAGGAAAAAAAACAAATAGTTTTGAGTTAAAAGTAATTTATGAAATATTTTTGGGTGAAAAGTAAAAAAAATCTTTTTTTTTTGGAAAACCCCCAAAGCCAACGTTACGACAACCATGTGCATAACCATTTTTTCTTTGAAAAACCCTCAAAGCACACTCCGTGTTGCGGCGGGGCGTAAAACGGTGTCAAATAGTAATAATGTCACACAACCGTCATCGACCACCAACACTGACTCGACCTACGATATGCGTGTTGCGACGAACCTATCAAACATGAAAAAATAGAGGTAAAAACGTTGAATCATGCATGCACGTTGCGTCGTATTAGCTCGAAAAAGTTAGAACTATACGTAAAACGAAAATTTGCTAAAGATAAAAAGTATAAGTGATAAAAGTTGTGAAGGTAAATTGCAAATAATAAAAAGTTTTTGGTTAAAGTTAAAGAAACAAATTATGTAGGTTAAAATTGTAAAAGATAAAAACCTTTGGGTTAAAAGGAAAAAATGAACTTTTTTTTTGGAAAACACCCAAAGCACAATGTACAAGTGATGATGCACAAAAAAGTTGCAAAGTTATATATGGAATAATTGGTGTCTTTTTATGAATGTTTGTTTTGTTTTTAATGTGTAGGCACCATTTGTAGTGGTCACAATGGATTCGTAGCTGGATTCGTAGCTGATGATGAGAGATGAGTATCACCGGTATCTACATAGTTTATTCGTTTTTCTCTAATTTATATAAAAATTTTACTTTCAGTTCTGTAAAACTGTTTGAATCTGATTAATCGATCGTTGTAGAAAGATATTGAGATCATTCAATCTGTTGGTGTGGGTGCTTAGCGTTTCTCTCTATAATGGTCAAGAATTTTTCCAGGTATGATATGCAACTGAAAAAAATGTTAAAAAAGACCAAATATGTTTGTTTGTTAATCATCTTGCATTGTTGTTTTTTTTCGAGTTTATCGGATGTTCCCCATCTTTGAGTGGGGCCATACGGGCCAACCCGTTGGATGTTGACTAGGTTGCAGATGCACTGGATTGTGCCTTGGAGTTGAGTGACCCCGAGAAGCAAATGAGACACCAGACATTATAGGTATGTAAGTACTCATGATGTCGGCTATTGGGCCCGTAGCTTTATGCAAGAGTTGAAAAGAACATGCAATGATCATGTGAGAAAAAAGTGTTGAGGGATACGGTTCAGGTTGAGTTTTAGAGTTGTGGCTTTACATCCGAATTTTAAGAAGCTATCAATGGAGCATATAGTTTCGGCTTTTAAACAAACTACAACAAGGGCGATTCTTTTGGATTATGATGGCACTTTGATGCCTCAATCTTCCATCGATAAAAGCCCGAGTTCTAAAACGATAGAGATGCTCAATACTTTGTGTAGAGACAAGAACAACATGATTTTTGTTGAGAGGGCAAGGAGCGGAAATACATTAGGCGAATGGTTTGCTTCTTTTGAAAAAGTCAGGCTTGCAACAGATCATGGGTCTTTTCTAAGGTGCTTAACCACTTGTACAGTTGTAGTCTTTTAAGTTGACAATATGCATGTTCATCAAATGGTCGTAACTTTGTTGGTTTTTATAGGTTGAAAAGTATAAACTTAACAGTTGTGGTATATATAGAGGATTAAAAAACTAAGACTGAATTCAACGTTGTAATTTCAACGGGAACAATAGAACAATGCGAGATTGTCAACTTTAAAATTGTTCACGAACAGATGGGGGTATGAAAAAGTCGCTCGTGAGCGACTCGAGATCGTTTTGCTAAAACTTCTAATAGAGCCGAACTAAAATAGCTTAATCTTGTGTTTGGGTTTTCATTCGATGGCGATGTAATTTTTCTCAGAAACGAGAAGGGTCAAACCGAGTTACTTTAACTTTTGACGCCGCCGCAACGCTCGGCCGGTCAAAATCCTAGTAAAGACTAAAATAGGAGTTTATCTTTAACTTTATCCATATATAGAACTATGTTACTATTTCTAGAGTATTTGTCTACAAAAATGAGCTCAACTGTGAGAAATAAAAAGGTTTTGGTGGGTGAAAAACCGAGCTAGTTACTAAAACAAAGGGTTAAAAATAAAAAGGTTTTGGTGGGTGAAAGGGTGTTTGGTTTGGGTTATGAAATGAAAAGGTTTAGACTCAAAGGGGCTAACTAGGGGGATTTTGGGTAGGTGGTAAAAAAAAATAATGGTGTAGAAATAAAAAAGTTAGTCCTAATGCCTCTGTCATTTACTTACTCGGGTTTAAGTTGGTAAGGACTGGGAATGTATCGTCATGGCAAGTTCTAGAGTCGTACGAACCAAGCGGCTATTCACACAAGAAACGAAAAATGAGCATTTATTTTAATGATATGTAATTGTATGCTCAATAAAGGCTCAAAACTCACTTTTGTGGGAATGGGTTTTTATGTGATCAAGTATATATAATCAAATTTTAACTAAGCTTGTCATGCCTTTTCATAATTTTCTTATGTTGGTTCTTTTTATCACGACGCTATCGGTTGTAAATTCGTAAAAATATAACTTTTTTAGAACTTGAAATTCCCAAGTTAAACCTAGACAAGTAAAAAAAATGAAAATTTTTGAAAAAATTTGGGGTGATTAGCGGTTCCAATAGAGTTTTGTGAAAGGCTTGTATTTAGGACTTGCAAGATTCAAGGTTTTAGCATCCCCCCACACTTAAATTACACATTGTCCTCAATGTGTCCCAAAAATAAGTTTTTAGGTTGATTGAATGTGTAAAAGGTGTGAAAAAACAAAAATTTTGTGTTACTGGGCGCTGAACACGGCCCCGTGTTGTCCGGGCACGGCCCCGTGTTCAAGTGCCAGTAACAAAATTAAATCAAGAGAAACAGAAGCCTGGACACGGGGGTGTGTTGAGTGAACACGGTCCGTGTCCAGTTACCTGAACTGGGTCTTTTCTGCAGACTGTGCAGCACGGGGCCATGTTGGGTGGACACGGCCCGTGCCGAGCTTACTGTAAACGAAGAAAATCGTCGGACGGTCCTGTTTTCCTGCATGGGGTGCTGGTTCAAGTTTCCCTTGTATCCTTTGTCATCTCAAGTGTGTTTTATTCCTGAAAATTAAAACTAACTAGAACATGAAAATTAATCTAAACTAAACTAAGGATAGTTCCGCCGAATGCCTCCGTGGTGCGCCACGTTTATAAGGGTCCTTGGCTAGACCCAAAGCATGGTCATATGTTACCCAAGTAGGATGTATTGCATCCCATGTTACACCGTCGGAGAGCGTCATCCAAGCTTGAGTCTATGACCTTCATGTAGTCGACCGGGTCTTCGTCCTCTACTCTCTTTCCACATTCAAACTTCACTTCTTTGTCCCCAAACTTCAATGTTAACGTTCCGTCATTCATATCCACAACTGCTTGGGCGGTGGCTAGAAATGGCCTCCCGAGGATGAGAGGGACATCGGTGTCTTCTTCCATGTCTAGGATGACAAAGTCGGTTGGGAAAACGAAGTTGTCAACCTTGACCAATAGATTTTCAGCGACACCTAGTGGAAATTTGACGGATCTGTCGGCGAGTTGTATGCTCATCTTTGTAGGGCTAGTTGCTCCTAGGCCGAGTTGTTTGAACATCGATGTGGGCATGAGGTTAATGCTAGCCCTAAGATCGGCTAATGCATTACGAACGGGGGATTCCCCAATCGAGCAAGGAATTGTGAAGCTTCCGGGATCGATTTTCTTTTGTGGAAGTTTGTTGAGTACTAAGGCAGAGCATTCTTCGCCTAAGTTAACTAATTGCAATGATTCAATTTTCCTTTTATGAGTGAGGAAATCCCTCATGAATTTTGCATATCTAGGCATTTGGGTTAGGACCTCAATAAAAGGAATATTAATATGCAATTGTTTTAGTAAATTTTCGAATTTTGCGAATTGCTCATCGGTCTTTTGACGATTTAACCTACCGGGGTACGGAATTGGAAGAGTTTTGGTGGGCTCTTGATTTGGTGGAGAAGTCTTTTCTGGTTGAGGGGTGGGTGAAGTCGTGCTTTGGCTGAGTTGACTTCCTTTAACCGGTGGTAACGGGGCATCCTCGGGACCCACGGTTCGGTTTCTCAATGTGATGAGGTGTACTTGCGCCTTTGGGTTGGTTTCGGTATTACTCGGTAACGCGCCTTGTGGTCTCTCGGAGAAATTTTGAGCTAGTTGATTTAATTGTATATTTCAAGAACTATAGTAACTAATTAGAAATAAACTGTCAGGTACAATTATACCGATAAACACAGGGCGGTTTTACCTGAGGTGCAGCACAAGGGTCAAAAAAAGGTCGAACCCTTCCAGTTCCTTTTCGGAGATCACCGAAGGTGTGGTGGCTGCTGGAGGTGGTGTAGTGGAGGTGGTGCCCCAAGATTTTGTCCAGGTAACTTTGGTTCAAACTGGCTGTTGGGTTTAATCGGTTGTTTAGCAGCTTAATGGGTCAACTGGGTCAGCAACTTTACGGGTCAACTGAGCAGCAGCTTAATGGGTCAACTGGTGTTGGTGCACTTATGTCTGCACTTTGTCTGTATTCGGTCACAATGTAAAACGATGTCTTGTTAGTCTTGTAAGTTTGACCAAGTCAACCATCCTCCTGGTTTGACTTGGCCAAACAGTCTACTTTATGTTTGTAATGTGTTTGGTTCGAAGGATGGTCATCGAAGGATCACTTATATCCTTCGATGATGATGAGCTCGATAGATGGACCTTCGATAGATGGACCACGAAAGATCCCATCTTTCGTGATTCATATGGATCGTTCGAGCTGTTCATGGTCGAAAGATGATCTTTCGACCAGTCTGCATGATCCTTCGACCAGACCTGCTGGTTTGGGTATAAATACCCGTGTGTTGTGTTCACTTAGTCAGTTGGACACTTAGAGAGCAAAAACACACACACACACTAGAGAGAGTTTGCAGAACTGATTTGTAAACCTTGTGCTTGTAACGGATCTTTCATACGTTTAATACAAGTGGTGTTAATCGTTGAACCTTGCGTGTCGTGTTATTGCGTGTTCAATCTCGGTTTGCTATTTCGGTTGGATTCCGCACAACCGGAGTGGTTTGTACACAAGGATTAGGCGACTAGATCCTCCCCTAGCCGGACCTACAAGTGGTATCAGAGCCTTGGCTCTTCTCCTTGTTAAAACCGAGTGTTTTCGGGTGTTTCTCGGGTTTTAAAGTTTATATTTTTCTGGAAATATTGCTGTTTTTGCTGATTGTTCGTATAAAAACCTTGTCACATGTTAAAAATGGGTTTTTAGTGAAGTTTCATGTAAAAACGGGTTTTGGATAGTTGTCGGTTTGCTGGAAATTTAAATATTTCTGGATTGTTCTTCATTGTGTTCTTCATAATATTACACATTTGATCTTAAAAATTTTGAACTCCAAGTGTTTGTGTGTTGGAAAGGGTATTGTGATTATAATATTCGAACCTTACCTGTTTTCGTGCAACCTGCATGGTCTGACCATATCTTCCGCAGAAAGTTTCTACCAACCCATCACCTTTTTCACCAACCTGTCACTCATTTGTCAACTGTGTCAGAGTAAGATCGAAGGATATCCTTCGAACTCGAAAGACCATCTTTCGATCAGTAGAGGTTCGAAAGATCTATCATCCTTCGAACCAAGGAATACTTTCGAAACTTATATCTTTCGGTCCACTGCTCATTTTCGAAAGACTAGGATCCTTCGACTGGGGAGTCTTTCGAAGTCATCTTTCGATTTTATCTTTCGGTCTACAGTACTTTTTCGAAGGATAAGGATCTTTCGAAAACATTGCTCGAAACTCAACAGAGATCTTTCGAACCCTGTTGATCCTTCGAACAGGTGTGGATCTTTCGATCATCAGTTTGTTTGTGCTTAACAGTTTGTGTTTTTTTTTTTTTTCAAGTATCTTTCGAACAGGTATCCTTCGGCTGATTAAATATGAATCCAAGGTGGAATACTTTGGTAAATACAGATATGTATTTTGGTACTCCGTCATCTTCCGCACCGGTATCTTCACAAGCTAATGCTATTTCTACCGGTCAATGGGCATTTGTATCCAATCAAGTTCCAAGTGTTCAAAGCATCCTTTTAAGTGAAAGCGAAACTGGAAGCTTGAATCGGCCTCCAAAGTTGATGCACTTGTATGAATATCCAGGATGGATTGATAGATTTCATACATACGTTAAAGGTCAAAATACAGAGTTGTGGCTGCGGTTCATCACAGATTTTGATCAAACAATAGAGGTTGCTGCATCATCTGCTGCTACGTTTGGAGATCTCTCGGAAGATCAGAAGAAAGTCTATGATCTAGAAAAGAAGGCATACGCCATTCTCACTCAGGCCTTAAGTAAAGATATCTATCATCAGTTCGTCAGTTATAAGACTACAAAAAGGTTGTGGGACGCGCTGAAGACAAGGGGCGTGGGAAATGAAGCGACACGTCAACTGAGAAAAGAATTGCTAAAGAAAGAGTTTGATGGCTTCACTTGTATGGAGAATGAGTCGTTACATGATTTGACAAGTCGATTTAATCATTTGTTGACTGAATTGGCAAATTTTGAAGTTGTTACAACTGCAGCAGAGATTGTGAAAAAGTTTGCAGATGCGTTGCCACCCCAATGGAATACCTTCTTGGAAATCATGAAGTACAATGGTACTTTAGCTACAACAAGCTTCAACGACTTTGTACAAATTCTAGAAAACAAGAATCAGGAAGAAATTCTCAAGGCAAAAAGAGTTGCAGTGCCACAAAATCCTGATATGTATTATGGAACTTCTAGCACTTCTACAAAACCTTCTTCGCATGCTCCAATTCAAACAGCCTTTGTGACTAGCACAGATATGTATGGCAATACTATCCAAGTGCCGGTTCCTCCAAAGACAGACATGTATGGAAATCTGCTAGAACCAGTTCCTCAACAGCAACAGCAAAGCCAACGACCTCTCAGACCAACTGATATGTTCGGAAATCCTTTACCAACAACAGATATGTATGGGAATCCACTTCCTCCTCCTCCTGTTCAATCTACCGTACCAACAGACATGTACGGGAATCCACTTCCTCAACAGCAAGCATGTTATGGAAGCACATCATCTGCTGGTCAGCAATCAAAGCCGAATACAGTACGGCTCGACACTTCAAGCCTTTCTAAAGTCAGTGTGGAAGTAGCAAAGGAACACATGGAGCTGCTAAACACTGTGGTGAGCGCATACTGTGGTTTAGTAGAAGGTCAGATTGGCAACATTAATCTGACTCAAGAAGACTATCAGCAGATAGACAAGGAAGAGATGGAGATGATGGATATTAAGTGGGCCTTTGCCAGTGCTGTTAGGCGAGCAAAGGATTTCATGGAAAGAACGGGCCGAACCAGCTTGGAAGGAAAGAAAGACACCAAGTATGGTTTTGATAAACAAGCTGTTAAATGCTTCAACTGTGGGGAACGTGGCCATTTCAAGCGTGAATGTACAAGGCCATCTCAACATGGGAACCAGAATCCCTTCAGAGGTCAAGGCAACCAGCAGAACCAGAATAGGAACAATGTTCGTACGCTGGTACCTGTCAACAACCAAAGCCAAGCAGGACCATCAAATGCCAACCAGGCACTTGTGGTTCAAGTAGATGAAGGTTGTGACTGGTCACTACAGTTGGGAAATGATGCTCCGGATGGAACGGCGTGTTTTGCTGAGATTATCAAGGATCTTAATCACACCAGTGGTGGAGAATCTTCCGCCAATGGTGGTGACTCCTCTGAGGATGAAGACTCTTCTGGTTACAGCAGAAGTTCGGATGAAGAATCCTCGAGCTCAGGTGATGATCATGTGGATGAGACATCAAATGCGTCAATCGATGCAAATATTGATGAGCTGTTGGAAGAAACTGCAGCAGGAATTCAAAGAAGATCTATCTTGGTGGATCAAGCTGCTTATTCTTCGTCTTCTCTCCATTCAGCCTTTATGGCGAATGTCGACAGTTCATCAAGTCAGGTATGTGTCGATGAACCCACTTCTGTTAGCTGTGATAATTGTGATAGATTGCTTGTTAGATGTGCTGAGTTGGAAGCAAACATGTCTGAGTTGCAAGGCAAACACGATGCTTTACAAGCTAGTTTGTTTGAATTGCAAAACACACATGTTTCTGTGAATGATAGGTGGTGTAAATTGCAAAGCGAACACGAGGCTTTGCAAGAGAAATATGATGTGACATTTATTCATAATCAGAAATTGACAGTTGATATGTCAAAGTGCACTGAAGCCAATATGTTTTATGAAAACCATGAAAAGGATTATAAATCAATGATTGAAACATTAAAGAAAGATAAAACTGAACTGACAAAAATGGTTTCCAGAAAACAAACTGACATTAATTTGTATATCACTCGTCTTGAGGTGATGCAAAAAGAAATGGCTTGTGTTAAAACAGAAAGTGAGGCGATCCGACTCAAGTTAGACAGTTATTTGAGTTCTAGCTATGTGTTGGATCACATCATTGATGTTCAGAAAGAGAAAAAGGATGTCACATGCATAGGTTACAAGAAATGTCCACCACCCGTGAGAAACAATTTTGATGCCTTGCCTGATGAGGAGTACAGAACTCACTTTGAACCATCTGTTCCTCTAGATGTTAATGAATTTGCAGCAGGACTCGGATACAAGAAAGATGTATCGTCAGATTCAGATGTGTCAGCAGATACTTTTGTAACTGCTGAACAGAATCAGGATCCTCCAGTTGTTGTTGAGGATGCTGATTCTTCTGATGATGAGTCTGATGATACTGATTCGGAAAAGTCTGATGCAGTAATCAAAGAAGAGGACATACCTCTTGAGAATCATATCCTATGTGATCCTCCCACAAAACCTGCTAAGACTGTTCCAACCGAGTCCACATCAGCAAAAGAGTCGGAGAGTGTGGATTTGATGTACACTCTGGTTGGTGATGATAAAATTTACTCAGACAAAGATTTTCCTATTAAGAATGTTAATCAATCTTTAATAAGTAAAGTCTTTGAAAATTCGACAAGTAAGTTTCTGGGAAAGACAGGACCACATGTTACAGTCACACAGTGTCCTCCTATCCCAAAGGCTGAAGTCAGAAAACAATTTGGGAATAAGAAATTACCAACAGTGCAAACCCAGCAAAATCATACCAAACCCAAGGGTAAGGCACCGACTCAAAGTCAAAAGAAGCCGAATCAGAAGAAGAAGAAGAATGTGAACTTTGTGAAATCGAAGGGAACGGACAAAATTGCAAAGTTTGAAAATCAATCTAATTTAGATTTTGTCCAAAAAGCAACTGTGATGAAAAGGAATGAACAAAGTTGTTCAAAACCTAGTACCTCGGGATCACAAAGTTCATCATCGGCAAGACGACCACATGATACTTCGGGGTTTGTTGAACGAAGATCATGTTTTGAATGTGGTACAATTGGGCATGTCATTCGCAATTGCCCGTATCTTCATAAACAAAAAGACATAGTTGATGTTCCCCGTGACCACATTGACCGCAAGCGATCTGTTTCTGTAAAACAAGATCCCCGACTCATAAGAGAAAGGGAAAAGAAACAGAAACGCCAACAGGTCAAGAAAATTGAAAAGGCGATTAAAACCGATGTGGTTCACAAACCATCTGTTTCAGTTAAACCAGATAATTCAAAGTTTTCAAAAACTTCAAACAAACAAACTGGTATAACTCAGCAGACCTGGAAACCAAAAACGGTTACTGAATCAGGGGGACCATCACAATTTCCGAATCATCAAAAGGTGGAAGTTATTGTTGTTGATAAGAATGGAAGACCCAAGACCACAATGGCTTGGGTCCCCATCTCCAACTAATCGATTGAGTTTATGTGCAGGGTGTTCCAGGAGGAACTATCAGTAGTCATTGGATTGTTGATAGTGGGGCATCCAGGCACATGACAGGCGACATGAAGCTTCTCTACGACGTCAAATCTATTAGAGGAGGTTATGTTGCTTTTGCTGGAGATAAGGGTGGATACATTACGGGTGAAGGAATGATTTCCAACGGGGTTGTTAGCTTTGACAAGATCAACTTTGTGCAACAACTTGATCACAATCTTCTTAGTGTTTCTCAAATTTGTGACAAGCAGTTCTCAGTACACTTTGATGCTAATGGATGTTATGTGCTGAAACCCGGCTTCAAAATTCCAAAAGAATGGATTCTCTTGTCGGCTCCAAGGATAAATGATCTGTACGTCCTTGATATGAGCCAAGCTATCACAACGTCTGCACAAGCAACATGTTTCGTTTCCAAAGCCACGGAAAAAGACACAATCTCTTGGCACAGACGAATGGGTCACATTCACTTACGCAAAATGAATCATTTGGTATCAAATGAATTGGTGAATGGTGTTCCTCTTAAAAACTTCCATCTTCAAGACGTCTGTGTTTCGTGCCAGAAAGGAAAACAAACGAAAAAGCGACACCCTACAAAGAAAGTCAACACGGTGGCTGTTCCTCTTGAACGTTTGCACATGGATTTGTTCGGTCCTGTCAAACACAAAAGCATTAGGAATGATCAATATTGCCTCGTGATTACTGATGATTATTCAAGATTTTCGTGGGTGGCGTTCATGGCACACAAGAGTGAAACCTTCGGTATTATCAAAAACTTGATCATTCAGATTGAGAATCTTTACAACTTGAAGGTTAGGCGGATACGTAGCGACAATGGTACTGAATTCAAAAATCATGCCATGGCGGAGTTTTGCACTTCAAAAGGTATTCTTCACGAATTTAGTGCAGCTTATACTCCTCAGCAGAATGGCGTCGCTGAACGTAAGAACCGCACATTGATCGAGACTGCTAGGACTATGTTGGTAGAGTCGCAGCTACCCATTCCATTCTGGACTGAAGCTGTGTCCTCTGCATGCTATACGTTGAACCGAGTCCTTACAGTCAAAAGGCACAACAAGACCTGCTTTGAGCTTATCAACAAACGGAAACCAGACTTGTCTTATCTTGAACCGTTTGGAGCTCCTTGCACAATTATCGATCCTCATGGAAAGTTTGGGACAAGATCTATCGAGGGATACTTTCTTGGGTATTCCACCCCAAACTTAAGAGTCTGGAATCTAGAGACTAAAAGGGTTGAGGAATGGTCTGAAGTCAGAGTACAAAGGCACACTTTACCAGTCAGAAATCCTGGTCAGCCTTGGATGTTTGAGTACGATGACTTTTTCAATTCGATCAATGTTGAAGCCGTTGAAGAAAGTGCTGCGGCAAGGATGTTTTTCGAGAGTGACAACGCAACAGATTCACCGTTGGTTCGTCCCATTATTGTCAATCAAGAACCATCTTCAGTGAACAATAATGCTCTCGACAATGAGGATTTTCAAGATGCTACCGAATTGAACGAATCTTCAGAGGATGACGAATTTCTAGATGCTGATCAAGAAGCTCCAACAGCAGTTCATGGTATTTCAGAGGGTACACCTCCAGTGGATGTTCCTAGAACAGCTGAAACTTCTACATCATCCTCTTCGTCAATTCCGGGCCTTGAATTGATTGTTGATCTGAATCTCAACAATCTGGGTACAAATATTCCAGTTCAAGATAATCCAGAAACAAGGATTCATAATACCCATCCTCAACAAAACATCATAGGAAATGTACATAGTGGCGTTCAAACAAGAAACATGTTGCGAAACAACAACAATGCAGGCTTGTATGCAACTATCCGAGAATCTGGTCAACAGAATGATTGGTCTTTCGCGTGTTATGTCTCACAGGAAGAACCAAGAACTTGGAAAGATGCTTTGAAAGATAGCTCATGGGTTGAAGCGATGCAGGAAGAACTGCAACAATTCCAGAAGCTTGGTGTCTGGAAACTCGTAGAGAAACCTGCTGGATACAAGAAGATTGGTACCCGTTGGGTGTTTAAATGCAAAAAGGATGACCGTGGGATTGTTATCCGAAACAAAGCAAGGCTAGTCGTTCAAGGTTTTCGTCAGATTGAAGGAATCGACTACAACGAAGTATATGCACCTGTTGCACGTCTAGAAGCCATTCGGATCTTTCTGGCTTATGCCTCATTCAAAGGTTTCAAGGTATACCAGATGGACGTGAAGAGTGCTTTCTTACATGGTGTGGTGGAAGAAGAGGTGTACGTCGAACAGCCTCCAGGTTTTGAAGATCCTATCCATCCCGATCGGGTTTGGTTGCTCAACAAAGCTCTATATGGTCTACATCAAGCACCGCGAGCTTGGTACGCAACCTTATCTAATTATCTGCTGGAGAACGGTTTTCGCAGAGGTCTTATCGATTGTACTCTCTTCATCAAAGAACAAGATGGAGATCTTCTACTGGTACAGGTATACGTTGACGATATTATATTTGGTTCTACTAATGATGTTTTGTGTAGGGATTTCGAGCGTGTTATGCAGGATAAATTCGAGATGAGTGCTATGGGGGAAATGACCTTCTTTTTGGGCCTACAAGTACAACAAACCGAGTCTGGGATATTTATCCATCAGACTAAATATGTTGGTGACATCTTGAGCCGATTCCAGATGTCTGATGCAACGCCCATCGGTACCCCATTGCCACAAAATCACGAAATTACTCCAGACTTGAAGGGTCAAGATGTTAGCCCCTCACACTACCGCGCGATGATAGGATCCCTTATGTACCTCACAGCATCAAGACCAGATATAATGTACCCAACGTGCCTGCTTGCCAGATATCAAGTGAACCCGAAGGCCTCACATCTTGCGGCTGTAAAAAGGATATTTCGTTATTTGAAGGGTTACCCTGACACCGGTCTATGGTACCCTAGGGATAATAACTTTGACTTGATCGCTTTCAGTGATTCTGATTTTGGCGGATGCAAAATCGACGGCAAATCCACAACGGCTGGATGTCAGTTTTTGGGAAATCGCCTAGTCACATGGCAGTGCAAGAAGCAGACGTGCGTCGCTACATCAACATGCGAAGCTGAATACATTGCTGCCTCAAGTTGTTGCTCCCAAGTCCTGTGGATACAACAACAAATGCGTGATTACGGTTTTGAATTCCTAACTACTCCTATTTACGTTGATAATTCTGCTGCATTACAGATCACTAGAAATCCTGTGCAGCATTCAAAGACTAAGCACATCGAAATTAAGTATCACTTCATACGTGATTGCTTTGAGAAAAGGCTAATCGATGTTGCTTACGTCCACACCGATGACCAACGTGACGACCTTTTTACCAAAGCTTTTGACAAATCAAGATTTGACTATCTTTTATTGGTAAACGGCATTAAGGTCAAGCAAGAGTAATCCACATCGGAAAATCATTTTTGTAAATACCTTTGTGTTTTAAATTTATCTTAGTTTGTTGATTTTAGGGGGAGTAAATCCAAAAATTTGAAAAATCCAAAAACATTGAAAAATTTCAAAAACGCAAAAACAATAGAAAAACAAAAATGAGTTTCCTGGCGAGAAAAAGAGAAAATGATAGTACATCAGTGGTCTGTCCAAACCTCTTTAAACCTTAAATGAAAAACGATAAGCAGCTCTATATAAGATGTATCGGTAGGCTCACAATCATTTTAAAGTGTGCAGGGTGATATAAACTTAAATCGACTGAAGACTGGGTGGGAACCATTCATTGGCATATGGTCTTGGTACCGAAATTTCGTTTGAGAGATTGCCGAGGTTCTGAGATATTCGGTCTTTATGCTGCTTATCATCTGTGTATCATGGTTGTATCTTTTACCGAAAAATAACGGGGACGCAAGTCTAGATCTTCCATGATACTATACATACGTGTACATATTGCATACGACCTCAATAAGTGATCAACAATCACATGTCCAAACAAAATAAGTGATAAAATATCACAAATTCTTTCCGGGTGTCAAGTTCGTCTCTCTGCTGTACGAAAGTACTGACCTGTTCACGGACTTGCTCCTGTGCCCTCATGCATATGAAAATCAAGTTCCTCATAAATAAGTGATTATATCACACAGGGCTTGTTTTCAAATCAAAATAAGTGAGAATCTCACATCATATACGGTCAAACAGATGATAATCGGTATACTCACCGGTAAGATGAACCCTCGTGCATACCTTGATACGGGAATGTGTCGTGATGTGGATGAACACCGGTCGGTAAGTATAAATCATACCTTAACGTATCCCCTCGCCATGATTACATCTGATAAGTTGAGCTTAAGTGGACAACAATACCGATAATGGTTATAGGATGCTTATCTTAATGTTATCTAATTGAACAAAGAGAGTGTTTTGGCATGACCGTACACTGATATGATTCTCTTACCCTCGAAACTCGCAAAAAGAATGTCTGTATATATTTATTTACTGCTTTCAGTCTTTACATTTGAAATATTCAAAAATACCAAAAAGATTTTAAGTATGTTTTAATATAAACTTTCAAAAAGCCAAAAAGATTTTATTTCTATCTTATTTTCGATCGTACGATGTTGGAGCTCAAGTCTTCGTTACCTGAAACCTGAACGAAAACTGAAAATGACTAAATCTTCATAAACGGTCAAAATTTGCAAGTGTTGAAAGTTAAAATTGAAATTGATAAAATTTGTTAAAACTTTCAAACTATCGGACGGTGTTTGTTTGAACAATGGTCACATGTGTGTCGTTTGCTTATGATATTCCAGGCGGTTGTTCTCATTACGCGTTTAGATTTCTTGCATGTGCAGATTCTAAAGGCTAGGAGAACATGGTCGATGACAAGCTTCGGAATGAAGACACGACGTGAAGGCACTCAAATGATGAAGATGATCGAGTTGCCACTGACCATCATCAACACCACAAGGATCTCACTTCATAAAGATAAAGACTTTCACGAGCATAACTCAAGGGGGAGCTTATGTTAAGGGGGAGTTTGTCAACACTCTTCCTACACGAAACGGGGAGTTTGTTGGTATACTTTCTGCTTTCAAGACGTGAAGACTTTGAAGATCCTCCGACATTGAAGACTTGAATAGAAGTCAAAGACTTGAAGACACGAGAACTTACAAGAATGAAGATCGAGACAAAGCAACAGCTGTTTGTTGATAAGCCAGACAAAGCTACAGCCAAGGGGGAGTTTGTTGGTGCACTTATGTCTGCACTTTGTCTGTATTCGGTCACAATGTAAAACGATGTCTTGTTAGTCTTGTAAGTTTGACCAAGTCAACCATCCTCCTGGTTTGACTTGGCCAAACAGTCTACTTTATGTTTGTAATGTGTTTGGTTCGAAGGATGGTCATCGAAGGATCACTTATATCCTTCGATGATGATGAGCTCGATAGATGGACCTTCGATAGATGGACCACGAAAGATCCCATCTTTCGTGATTCATATGGATCGTTCGAGCTGTTCATGGTCGAAAGATGATCTTTCGACCAGTCTGCATGATCCTTCGACCAGACCTGCTGGTTTGGGTATAAATACCCGTGTGTTGTGTTCACTTAGTCAGTTGGACACTTAGAGAGCAAAAACACACACACACACTAGAGAGAGTTTGCAGAACTGATTTGTAAACCTTGTGCTTGTAACGGATCTTTCATACGTTTAATACAAGTGGTGTTAATCGTTGAACCTTGCGTGTCGTGTTATTGCGTGTTCAATCTCGGTTTGCTATTTCGGTTGGATTCCGCACAACCGGAGTGGTTTGTACACAAGGATTAGGCGACTAGATCCTCCCCTAGCCGGACCTACAACTGGGCCAGCAGTTAGGGTGTTTTTAACATGTTTATTTTATTGTTTGTCTAGTAAAGTAGTGTGCTTTTGAATTATGGGTCACGTTCTCAGATTTGTAGTGTTAATAGGCGTCGTTTACTTATCATGATCAGGTAGTGGATATTGTTGGAAGATATTTAATCAAGAAATCTTGTGTATTTAGAATGTCAATTATAATAGTCAAATCATAAAGTCAAACTGATAAAATTAGCGGTTAAGTTTAGTTGTGTGGGTTAGATGTTACAACGAGCACTGACTCCACAATTTCTAGGATTGTATTATATTTTGTTAATTTTAATATCGAAAAAAACAAACTGGAAACCGTCTTATCACCTTTCATCAGGACAACCATCTTCAACTCTAGCATTGCTTCCTCTGCAAATGCAAATAATCATTTTTTCAGTTTTATATACAAACTATTGTGTAAATTACAACTACAAATACTATCATTACTAATAATACTTGCCCATTTATACCCAACTAGAAGTTTCATTCAAATTTAAGTTGGGTCTTAAGAATAGTGTTGAGATCTTGCAAAGACTACTACTTGTCAGTCATGTTTATACACACATAGCATAATGTCCTATTTGACACAACAAAGCGAAATGGCCACCCATGGTGTTGGTGGCAATTTTATTCATCAAAGATACTTAAAACTTAATCATGCATTACATTTTACAATACTATACTTGTATCCCTAGAAAAGAACAAGAAGGATTAAATACAACACACAAAAAGAAGAACCAAATCCAACATACAACTAGGGATGTCAACCCCTTCGCACTTTTGCAGTGAACACCATCACTTTCACATAAACCCAATTTTCAAGGCTATTCATGACGTGAAAAAAGGCATGTCTCCCACGGCGATTAACAATTAAAGCAATACACACCATCCAAAATCCGGTAACAAAACCAGTGGCCCCTCCAATATAATACCATCTTTGAAGATCATCTATGTCTTCCCTGTCATCCATATTCTCACGAGTGACGGGTGGACCTCCTAATTCTTTATCTCCTGGACAATATTTGGACAGGGGAAGTCCACATAATCTTGCATTTCCAGTGTACCTTGAAGGTTCAAAGGACTGGAGTTGAGTGCTAGATGGAATTCTTCCTGACAAGTTGTTATATGACACATCTAGATAGTTTAGCAAGGTCATTTGAGACATGCTTGATGGTAGTCCTCCTCTAAGATTGTTTCTAGATAGATCCAAAATTTGAAGTTCTTTCATTTGACCAATATTTGATGGAATCTCTCCGACTAGAGCATTCATTGACAAGTGGAGTGCAATCAATTTATGGAGATCGGTTAGTTTATCCGGGATTTTTCCGGTTAAATTGTTGCTTGATAAATTGATGATCTTTACCAATCCTAGAGTGCTGGCAAATTCGCGCACACTTCCTTGCCACTTGATCATGGAATGGTCAACATACCCGTTGCCACTAACGTTAAGAAAATGCACATTTGGGTCGAGTATTAATCCATCTTGAACCATGGAAGTGAGATTACCGAGACATGAGGGGATGGCTCCCTGGAGTTTATTCATTGACAAGTCTAGAATTTGTAGATGTACTAACTGACATAAATGTGACGGGATGGTTCCAATGAATTCATTTGATGTTAAGATAAGAGCATACAAGCTCGATAACCTTTCCCCGATCCAACCAGGCACGTCACCAGAAAACTTGTTGGCCCCTAAATTCAAAAAGGTTAACTGGGTGACATTCTTTAAAGATAGGGGCAATTTTCCTGAGAAGTTGTTATTGAATAAATACAAGACCTCAAGATTGATCAAAAACTTGATAGAAGTAGGAAGCCTTCCAGACAGATTGTTATATCCTAGATTAAGAATTTGTAGTTCTCTAAAATGCCACAAACAGTCTGGAATTGGTCCAGTGAATGCGTTGTGTGAGAGATCAAGAGAGACCAAAAGCCCATCAACAATTTGGCACAAAAAGAAGATTTGTCCAGATAAATTATTTTTGGAGAGGTCTAGCCTTTCTAGACTGGAAGGAACATTTGGTATATGACCATAAAAGTTGTTGGAACTCAAATCTATGGTTGAAAAACGAGGGTCAAAATTTGATAACATATTTGTTACTATCCCGGTAATATTGTTGCAAGAGATATTCAAATATGTCAAACGAGAAGGCCACGTGTTCCAAAAGTCCTCTGGAATGTTATCTGAAATTCGAGTATTGGAAATATCAATACGCGAAAGATTTTTCATTGTTTGAATCCATTTGGGGAAACGAGGTCCTAACTTGCAAAAACTCAAGTCGATTTCTTCTATGCTGGAAATGTTTGACATGTCTCCTTCAAACGAGGTGTTTGAAAGATTAACATATAAAATATTTGACTTTTCAATATTTTCGGAGATGGCACCTTTAAGAAAATTGGAAGAAACATCTAGAATTTGAAGCTTGGGTAGTTGCCACACTTTTTCACTTATATTTCCATCTAACTGATTATTAGAAAGATCTAGCACTTGTAGGGATGAAAAATTTTGGATATCATCTGACACCGACCCTGTGAATTGGCTAAATGAACCTTCCAAATATTGTAAAGTAACTGATGTGCATCCAGACAAGTTACTCAGAAAATCAGGTAACTTGATAGGCATTAAGTTTCCAACGAAAGTCAAATCTTCCAAACTACAGAGATTTCCAAGATATTTGGGAATCCCATCTAACATGTTGTCAGAGAGATAAAGCTCTACAAGTGCATTGCTAGTTAAAGGGAACAACCAGTGATACATGGATGAGTTGAGATTGTTATCTGAGAGAGAAAGGGTAACAATAGATGAAGAAAAAGAAGAGTTGACATATGAACAAGAATACGGGTGCATCACATGGGAGAGGTCACATATATCTAAGTGTAAAGAAGATAGTTTTTTAAGACTTAAAATCACATTTACCCAGTTGTCTACTTTGCCCAGATAAATACCTGACATGTCAAGGCTATCCAACTGAGACAGATGAGACAACCAGTCTAGGTTTTCAATGGTTCCACTAAAATCATTCCAACCAAGGTTAAGATACCTTAATTGGGTCATGGAACCAATGAACATGGGAATCTTTCCATTAAACCTATTGTCACCAAGGTTAAGATACCTTAATTGGGTCATGGAACCATTGAACATGGGAACCGTTCCGTTAAACCTATTCCAACCAAGGTTAAGATACCTTAATTGGGTCATGGAACCAATGAACATGGGAATCGTTCCATTAAAATAATTGAAAGAAATATCAAGATAACTCAAGTAGCTTAAGTTAAGTAATGAAGAACTAATCTGGCCTTCAAGTTTTCCATAGTACAAGTCAAGGCTTGTGACACGGGATTGGTTGTTGCACGTGACTCCACTCCAGTAACAACAATCATTGGTTGCTGCTTTTTCTTCTTCTCCGGGTGTCCATGTAGTGAGAAGGCCGCGAGGGTCGTAATGAATGTATGATTTGAAATGAAGAAGAGCTTGTCTCTCCTTTTCCGTACACTTACCGGTACGATGGCCAGGGGAAGTGGGAGGTTGTGTTCTAGACCAAAAAAGGGCAGTTGTAGTGGTAAATGATTCTAACACAAAGAATGAGACAATAAAGAAGAAAATAGGATGGGTAAAATGTTTATGGTAAATCTTATTTGCCATTTTTGTTGTATCAAATCTTGAATGTTTGATATATCAACAAAAATATGCCCAGCTTTATATACACTCCAAGTATGAAATAGCCTCATATTAAACGCCTACAAAACAAAGTTTTTGCTGATTTTCTTTCTACTTTCATGTCCACATACGTGTGGAAAATTTGTGTGGATTGTTAGGCATGCAAGACTTACAAGACTAACGAAAACCACATAACTTATATATTTGTCCCAAATAATAAAAGCTGGTCATGTCAATGACTCACAAGTCTTCAGAGTTAGTTTCTAGTTAGAGATCATAAAAGCTGGTCATGTCAAAGACTCACAAGTCTTCACACATTTATTTCAGCCCAAATGCTACCTTCCAAAGAATTTGTTTCCACTTAAAAGTGCAAAATATTGTATATATAAATATATAATAGAATTATATTTGATTTTGTTTCAAGAGGTTTGATAAAAACCATTTTCCAAACATAAAAAGCTAATTAAAGAATAGAGAAATTGGTCTTAGGGGCTGTTTGTTTACCTCTTAATGGGGCTCTTAATGGTTCAAACCTCTTACTGGTTCAGCACTTAACGGTCAAACTGTTTGTTTTGCGAGCAAATGTCTGAATGGTTTAGACATTTGTCTCTGAATGGTTAAGCATTATACAAAGTCTGAATGGTTAAGACCATAATCTGAATTGGTCAGACATTTGTCTCTGAAATGTTAAGCATTATACTGGCTCTTAATGGCTCAGACATCTACATCTTACTGGTTCAGCACTTAATGATTCAGACCTCTTACTGGTTTAGCACTTAACCATTCAGAAGTTGTCAAACAGCCCCTTAAATTAATTGTCAAAGGCTCATAAGCCTTTACTTTTTATTTCAGTAAATTGCACAAATTGCCATGTTGTAATGTCATATTGTTGTTTTAGCATCGCTGAGACACTTCCAAAGAAATGACATTTTTTTTGAATGGCAACGGTTACATTACTCCTCCTATACTACACCAATAAATACTAAATTATACCCAATGTCAGGATTAAATTCGAACCCTAATGTCAGGAATCGAACCCTGGTCATTTCTCCAAAAGCAAGAGCCTCTACTAACTAGCTATAGCTGGAACAGCTCTTATTTGGTATTCATGGCTAAACATCAAGTCGTAAAATTTAATTTATTTTAGCATTAAAGAATTAACTTTGTTGAAAGTTTCTCATATCCTCTAGATCAATTAATTGTAAAAAAGAAAATAGATCATCACTGGAATAGTTTAAACAATTCGTTATCATATAGAATATAGAAACAGTTATAAGAACACATATAAAAATAGTTATTGGACAAAATGTGTTTTGGGTCAACCCCGATTGAATCTAGCAAAAAATTGTCTGTTTTGACCCGTTACCCAACCCACTAATCTCGCGACCCACCCACTTAGCCACCTTTAGAAAACGTTATATTTTGGTCAATGTGGTTTCCTTATATTACTGATTAATAACAACTATCATACTATACTACAAAATCCTAATATAGATTACAATCGCCTTCGGTTGGTTTACAGCCCTAGTCAATGAGACTACAAATTATTTGTTGGCTCATTGCTTTATTCTCATGGTTCTTATAAAAGTCAACCAGTTAGCATGTAAAACTTGAAACTCAGATATCATACTTCACTACAAGAAATAGGAGCAATAGCGGCGACACTATTAGCGGCAACAGCCAATATGTCGCCGCTATTGGCCTTATCCGCACCAGGTGTCCCACGTTAAACCCTAGCCACACGTTTCTTATCATCATCCAACGGCTGGGGTTTGTCTAGGTTAATAGCGGCGACACATTTCATCAATAGCGGCGACAGGTTGTCGCCCCTATTGGTCCATCGAATAAACAACCAAAAAACCAAAGAAAACAAGATAAATTGACATTATCATTGCTTAACCAGCAGTATGCTGAATTTCAAAAAGCATATATCACTAACATTTACATAGCATTAAACATGAACAGATAACTTCAATTTTTTTATAGAATTTAAGAAACAAATTTGTCAAACACACTTTCAAAACGCAGTGCCAAACACCTTTATATTCAGATCACTATAAGCAGAAGTTTTATTGCTTATGTTATGCCCCATCATCCTTGCTCACCAAGTGTTTGTTGAATTGCCTAAATGAAATTAAAAGTGTTTTATTTTTAATCACTTTACCGGTTACAATGTGAGTTTGAAGCTGAATTGACTGTTGCAGTTATTTGATTTTGTAATGTGAGATGAAATCTGAGTTTTGGTTATTTGGTTTTGCATCTTTGAAGCTTGCAGTTACAATATTCCTGCATTTTTAGTTTGTTTGTTTTTTATGATTTGATTAAACTGTGATGTTATATATGTGTATTTGAGAGCTGCAAATGATATCAAGTATAGATCATTAAAACCCTAAATTAAAAATGGTTAAAGATCTTGACTTTGATATTAAAGTGGTATTCCCGGTTTATATATGTCATGTAAAAGATTTGGGGTGGTTATTGTTGACCGAGCCTTAAAAAACCATCTTTTAAAGCCCCTGGTTCCGACCCGTTCTGACTTGAGCATGATATTAAAGTTGTTAAAACCATTTTTTAAACCGCCCCGTTTCCACCCGAGCATGACGTTGAAGTTGTTAATGGTGCGAACCAAAACAACCCTTTTGAAACCAACCCGTTCCGACCTAAAACCTGTTCCGTCCCAAACCCATTTGGACATAAACCAAAACAACCCTTTTTTAAGCGACCCATTTTGACCCGAATCCGGATCAAAACAGCCTGTTTAAAATAGTATCAATCTAGGGATTTGTTTTAAATGGTTTTTTTTTTTTTTTTTTTTTTTTTTTGTAACAAAGTAGTATCAGAGTAAGGTTTTAAACAATTGTTGTTTAAAGAAGACTGTTTAAAGATAGAAAGAAGAAAGTGCATAAACATTAAGTGTTCATATCTACAAAAAAAAAAAAAAAAATTCAGCAAAGTGCAGAAGTTTCCCAAGTGGTGCAAAGCTATTATCTTGTGTACATTTTTATTTTTTTGGTAAATTCTATAAAAAAGCTACCCTTCTGGTTTAAACTATTTTTCATACACTTTTTGTTGATCTAACAACTCTTAGTTCCCTTCTTGTTGCAGCTCAAATAATATGATATTTTAGGTGAGGTTGAAGAACATATATTGTAAAAACCGTTGACTGCTAGTGATACAACCGCTTATTGTTCTTCAAGATTATGTTATTGTTTTTTATTTTTGTTATGGATTGTCTTATGAAACAAATGATGAGCTAAAGACTTTATTGCATGGCAATTTACTGTAGAAGCAAGTAGTTTTTGACAAATCTGTCTTCAAAGACTGTGTTGTTGACTGTTTGTTTCGCGAGCAAATGTCTGAATGGTTTAGACATTTGCCTCTGAATGGTTAAGCATTATACAGAGTCTGAATGGTTAAGACCTCTAATCTGAATTGGTCAGACATTTGTCTCTGAAAGGTTAATCATTATACTGGCTCTTAATGGTTCAGACCCCTTACTGGTTCAGCACTTAATGATTTAGACCTCTTACTGGTTTAGCACTTAACCATTCAGAAGTTGCCAAACAGCAATTGTCAAAGGCTCATAAGCCTTTACTTTTTATTTCAGTAAATTGCACAAATTGCCATGTTGTAATGTCATATTGTTGTTTTAGCATCGCTGAGACACTTCCAAAGAAATGACATTTTTTTTAATGGCAAATGTTACATTACTCCTCCTATACTACACCAATAAATACTAATTATACCCAATGTCAGGATTCAATTATTCGAACCCTAATGTCAGGATTCTAACTCTGGTCTTTTCTCCAAGAGCAAGAGCCTCTACCACCCAACTATAGCTGGAATGGCTATTATTTGGTATTCATGGCTAAACATCAAGTCGTAAAACTTAATTTATTTTAGCATTAAAGAATCATATAATTCTTCATTTCCAAAGGAGAAACAAGTGAGGCATACTAATTTCTTGAACCATGTGCAATATCAGCAAGACGAGTTCCATGTGGACCCCATGACTCGTGGCTTGTAGCATCAAGAACTGCAAGACGGATACGATTGAAAACTTAGACCATGCCGTGTGGGGATCATCCCCCACCGGCGCCGCGCGTCCCCCTCCGTCGCACACCGCCCCTCCTCCCTCCGTCGCGTCGCTGGCGTCCAAGAACGGACGTTTGGGACGAGCCATGTGATTGGCTGATGGTGGGCCCCTCAAGTTGTTCTCTCTCTCCTTTATTATATATATTAGTTTTTTTATTAAATTTGGGTAGTCCCCACACCCTTGGGTAGTCCCCTTTGGATGGTTCTTTATCGAATGTGACATGGCGCCTACGTAGCGGATAGTCCCCAAAGGGACTACCCAAACCACACCCAATGATCTTAACAATCAATCTAAAGGGAATTTAATTGTAAAAAAGAAAATAGATCATCACTGGAATAGTTTAAACAATTCGTTATCATATAGAATATAGAAACAGTTATAAGAACACATATAAAAATAGTTATTGGACAAAATGTATTTTGGGTCGACCCCGACTGAATCTAGCAAAAAATTGTCTGTTTTGACCCGTTACCCAACCCACTAATCTCGCGACCCACCCACTTAGCCACCTTTAGAAAACGTTATATTTTGGTCAATGTGGTTTTCTTATATTACTGATTAATAACAACTCTCATACTAAACTACAAAAATCATAATATAGATTACAATCGCCTTCGGTTGGTTTACAGCCCTAGTCAATGAGACAACAAATTATTTGTTCAGCTCGTTTCAAAGCAATAGCGGTGACAGGTTGTCATCAATAGCGGCGACACATTTCATCAATAGCGGTGACAGGTTGTCGCCCCTACTGGTCCGTCGAATAAACAGCCAAAAAACCAAAGAAAACAAGATAAATTGACATTATCATTGCTTAACCAGCAGTATGCTGAATTTCAAAAAGCATATATCACCAACATAGCATTAAAAAAGAACAGATAACTTCAATTTTTTTATAGAATTTAAGAAACAAATTAGTCAAACACACTTTCAAAACGCACTGCCAAACACCTTTATATTCAGATCACTATAAGCAGAAGTTTTATTGCTTATGTTATGCCCCATCATCCTTGCTCACCAAGTGTTTGTTGAATTGCCTAAATGAAATTAAAAGTGTTTTATTTTTAATCACTTTACCAGTTACAATGTGAGTTTGAAGCTTGAATTGACTGTTGCAGTTATTTGATTTTGTAATGTGAGATGAAATCTGAGTTTTGGTAATTTGATTTTGCATCTTTGAAGCTTGCAGTTACAATATTCCTGCATTTTTAGTTTGTTTGTTATGATTTGATTTAACTGTGATGTTATATATGTGTATTTGAGAGCTGCAAAATGATATCAAGTATTAGATCATTAAAACCCTAAATTAAAAATGGTTAAAGATCTTGACTTTGATATTAAAGTGGTATTTCCGGTTTATATATGTCATGTAAAAGATTTGGGGTGGTTATTGTTGACCAAGCCTTAAAAAACCATCTTTTAAAGCGCCTGGTTCCGACCCGTTCCGACTTGAGCATGATATTAAAGTTGTTAAAACCATTTTTTACACTGCCCCGTTTCCATCCAAGCATGACATTGAAGTTGTTAATGGTGCGAAGATGATAATCTGAAGAAGTGAAGATGGATTTGTTGTTGTTGCCATCTTTCTTCTTGAAAAAAAAAATGAAACCAACCCGTTCCGGCCTAAAACCTGTTCTAACCAAACCCATTTGGACCTAAACCAAAACAACCCTTTTTTAAGCCACCCGTTTTGACCCGAATCCGGATCAAAACAGCCTGTTTAAAATAGTATCAATCTGGGGATTTGTTTTAAATGGTTTTTTTTTTTTTTTTTTTTTTTTTTTTTTTTTTTTTTTTGTAACAAAGTAGTATCGGAGTAAGGTTTTAAACAATCGTTGTTTAAAGATAGAAAGAATATGATATTTTAGGTGAGGTTGAAGAACATATATTCTAGAAACCGTTGACTGCTAGTGATACAACCGCTTATTGTTCTTCAAGATTATGTTACTGTTTTATTATTTTTGTTATGGGTTGTCTTATGACACAAATGATGAGCTAAAGACTTTATTGCATGGCAATTTACTGTAGAAGCAAGTAGTTTTTTGACAAATCTGTCTTCAAAGACTGTGTTGTTGACTTGTTCAATTGGAATGGAATGTAATATGACAAGGGTGAGATAAATGACAACCTGTATGTCATCTAATTCACCGGCATGATGGGTCATGGAACCAATGAACATGGGAATCGTTCAGAAGGAATGGTTCCACTAAAACCATTCGAACCAAGGTTAAGATAGCTTAATTGGGTCATGGAACCAATGAACATTGGAATCGTTCCATTAAACTATCAGCTTTATATTTAAATGGATGTGACCTCTCCCATGTCGTGCACCCATATTCTTATTCATATGTCAACTCTTCTTTTTCTTCATCTATCGTTCCATTAAACGAATTGAAAGAAAGATCAAGATAATTCAAGTAGCTTAAGTTAAGCAATGAAGGGCTAATCTTGCCTTCAAAATATCCACTCCTCAAGTCAAGGCTAGTGACACGGGAATGGTTGTTGCACGTGACTCCATTCCAGTAACAACAATCATTGGTTGCTACTTTTTCATCTTCTTCGTGTGTCCATGTAGTGAGAAGGCCTTTAGGGTCGTAATGAATGTATGATTTGAAATGAAGAAGCGCTTGTCTCTCCTTTTCTGTACACCTACCGGTACGGTGGCTAGGGAAAATGGGAGGTTTGTGTTATAGACCTGGAAAGGGCAGTTGTAGTAGTAAATGATTCCAACACAAAGACTGAAGCAATAAAAAAGAAAATAGGATGGGCAAAATGCTTATGGTAAATCTTATTTGCCATTTTTGTTGTATCAAATCTTGAATGTTTGATATATCAACAAACATATAAAGATTTATATACACAAGAAGTTTAAAATAACCTAGTAACCTACTGTTATGGACTAATACCTTTGCAAGGTATGGGACTTGTCCCACATCGGTTGTATGGGCAATTGATGTGGGGTTTATATACCAAATGGGCTCTCTCACCCACCAGACTAGTTTTTTGGGTTGAGTTCTCTCGTTTGGTATGTAACATTGGTATCAGAGCCAAAACTCGAAGTGGTGGCCTGGAGAGAGCCAGTTGTGACCAACGTGGCCGTGACCAACGAAGCTCGGAGTGGTGGCCTGAAAAGAGCCAGCCGTGACCAACGAGGACGTTGCCCAATTAAGGAGGGTCGATTGTTATGGACTAATACCATTGCAAGGTATGGGACTTGTCCCACATCGGTTGTATGGGCAACTGATGTGGGGTTTATATACCAAATGAGCTCTCTCACCCACCAGACTAGTCTTTTGGGTTGAGTTTTCTCGTTTGGTATGTAATTGGATGTCTATAAAACAAAGTTTGTGTTGATTTTTCCAATAAGTTAATTTTCTTTTTTTATTTTCATGACCACATAATGGAATAAGTTATATTTATCAGATAAGTTGATTATCTTTCTATTTTAATGACCGCATATATACGTGCTTAAAATTTACGTGGAATTAGACTTCCAAAGACTCAAGTCTACACAATTTGCCTCTGCTTAAAGAATACAAATGTCAAAGACTCAGAAGTCTTCACGCGTTTTCTTCAAACCCAATTGATACGTTGGAACAGTTTCTTTCAACTTTTAAGTGGTGGGTATCCAGTTGACTTTCTCTAGAGGAATTCGTTCGTTGGAGTCTTGTTCGTGACTAAATGTTATGCGCGAATCAGGGGTTTTACCATAGTGGGTCTCTTTACCACTGCTGTGATCGCAAGTGTGAATGTACCCGGGTGACCGGACCTTGTTGGACATTCAAAAAATGTAAATGTGGAGCACATATTATTTTGGTTTAGTGGTAAGTGTGTGCATAAATAGTGTGGAGCACACAATGCATAAAAAACTAATTAACAAATAGTAAGTCTTGAATTAATCGTTAAAAGACTCGTAAGTGTTTATATTTCTATTTTGTGTATATTACCGAAACGATCATGTTGTAAGGTCATATTGTGGTTTTGATCATTTCTTTGCATATATTACATCGAACTTCCTACCTTTGCTAGCCGTAACACATTGTAGTCATTTTCGCTTGCTAACATTCATAAATTTAACAAAAAGCATATTAAGTGCATGTAACATCTGTTGATTATAAATTTAATGTTTGTCGTTTGCAACTAGTCATTACATGCTTCAAAATCAAGTGACAAAAAGGTTTTGGATATATAGAAATTAAGGATCTTTATATGGGTTATACAGAATGCTATACGGAATCAAAAAAAATTACAAAATTATCAGAAAAAAGAATAGCTTTTTATATCACAATAACTATGCTTATGGCTGCAACTTTATTTGTAGCCACCATAAGGTTGCTGACCATAACCCCCACCTCTACCCATCATCGGATTATAATTTCCTGGCGGCATAAACAGATTGACTGCCCTGAGCTGCCAGGAAACTGGTCGGCAACATAGATTGACTGCCCTGAGCCAATGGGAGACCGGGCAGCCACATGATTGACTGCCCTGAGCCGCCGGGAGACTGGGTGGCAGGGGCGGATCTACATGTATGGCGGGGTTGCACGGGATACCCCTCAGCTTTCTTGGCGAAGTGTAATATTTTTTCTTTTTCTCGATTTTATTTATTTAGATACTTCTAAACAAATATTAGGATACTCCTGAATATGCTACTAGAAAGAGATGGAGAAAAAAATTGAATTATGTGGAAGACAATTGGGAGCTTTTGGCCGAACGAAGTTGCAGAGACCTCCGAAGAAGAAGAAGACTTTTGTTTAAAAGATAATTGTCTTTTTTTATTTTGTTTTGAGTTAATTGCCAAAATCGTCCCTGAGGTTTGGGCATGTTTGCCATTTTCGTCCAAAATGACACTTTTGTACCAAATTGCCCCCAACGTTTGTAACTTTTTGTCATTTTCATCCAAACCACTAACTTAGTTTATTTTTTCTGTTAAGTTGAGGATATTTAGATGAAACTGACAAATATAAAACCACAGGGACGATTTTGGCAATTTACTCAAACTCTTTTAAATTTCTTTTATTTAATTAATTTTGTTACATATATAATAAAAAAAGAATATAGATGCAATTTTTATATGAAAAAAATAATAGCTTTGTCACATAATTTTTATAAATTTTCATCCAACCACTAACTAAGTTATTTTTTCTATTAAGGCGAAGGATGTTTATAAACTAAGACAGAAATTAATTTCTAATTTTTTATATAGATCAGTTTTATAAAAATAAAATCTACTTAAACCTCTAAATTTTATAAAACTAAAATGTTGGTGACC
Organism: Helianthus tuberosus; assembly: GCA_030545235.1. Classification (NCBI taxonomy): domain Eukaryota; kingdom Viridiplantae; phylum Streptophyta; class Magnoliopsida; order Asterales; family Asteraceae; genus Helianthus; species Helianthus tuberosus. The sequence goes on from CM060358.1 coordinate 7,098,000, forward strand.
TTATTGAAAATGGTCAAATAAAAAAATCTTATCATATGTACCAAGTTTGTAATTCTTCTTCTACTCTTTTAAATTCGTTCCTAAGGAAAAACAGAAGCCAGCTTATCATATGGTCAAATAAGACGATGCCACGGCGAATCGAGAGGTACAAACCGACGCACTCTATCCGTCTCAGCAAGCTGGTCCATCGCATCCCAGTCGATCGATGCATGCGATCCAATGTACATCCTCCGAAGCTTCTGGCAATGGCGGGCGGCATCGGTGCCCGCGGGAAACTCTAGATACGGACAACCCTGCAGCGTATCCATAGGCGGCCGCCGTCTCCGTCGTGGACCCTCCTGAACCGGCTGACCCTGCTGAACCGGCTGAATCTGCTGAGCCGGCTCACCCCCCTCAATCTCTATCTCAATATCATCGCCCTCCATAATCAATCTGCAAATAATAAATAATAATAATAATAGCAATAATAATAAATAATAAATAAAAATAACAATAACAATAACAATAATAATAATAATAATAAATACTAATAATAATAATAAATAATAATAATAACAATAATAATACTAATAATAATAATAATACTAAATACTAATAATAATAATAAATAAATAATAATAATAATAATAATAAATAAAAATAATAATAAATAACAATAACAATAATAATAAATAATAATAATAATAAATAATAATAATAAATAATAATAATAACATTAACAATAATAATAACAACATTAATAATAACAATAATAATAAAACTAATAATAATAATTATTAAAAAAAAAAAAACACAGAGCCTCGTATAGCCCTCGTATAGGGCTATACTCGGCGTCCTGTTCTTCCACATTCATCTTCAACCTCAAAACTCAAACCCCCAAACCCCACAAAAATCAAATTTCAGGGCAAACCTACGGTCTAAAGGCAAAAACGTGGCAAAAATACTAAACTACGGGGCGAAATACGTACCGGTGATGCTTCAAATCTTCGAAAATTCGGTCGAAATACGTATCCGAGGCGTATAGAGGTGTATTCTCCGTATGTGTGTTTGTTTTTTGTTTGGGGGTTATAAGCAGCCTCGTCTAGACCCCCCTGCCTTATACGAGGCATAGACGCCTCGTATAGCGTTATACGAGCCGTCCTACCTTTTTCAAAATTACCATTTTGCCCCTGTTAAGCCCCTAGTATAGGCATTATTCAGGGGCAAAATAGTAATTAACCAATACAAAAAGATATTTCTGTAATGGTTAATTACCATTTTGCCCCTGACTAAAGATTATACTGAGGGCTTTACAGGGGCAAAATGGTAATTTAATAAACCTTTTTTATAATTAAAAAATAAAACCTCTTAAAAGTTGCCGCCTCGATAGACGACAAGTATAGCTCTATACGCGGCGTCCTAATTCAAAAAATTCAAATTTTGATTTTCAAATATTCAAAATTCAAAATTTCAAAAACCCGCTCAATTAGACGACTCGTATAGATCTATACGAGGCGTCTATGTATTCTAGAATGACCTTTTAGCCCCTGAAATAAGCCTAAATTGGGGGCATACCAGAGGCAAAATGGTCTTTTGGGCAAATCTATACGACACGTATAGCTCTATACGCGTCGTATATGTATAATTTTTTTTTAAAAATGATATTAACCTGTTTTAATTATAGAAAAATGATACAAATTATAAAAAAAATGATATTAACCTGTTTTAATTATAGAAAAATGATACAAATTATAAAAAAAAATTATAGAAATTGAAGAAAATTATAGGAATTAATAAAAAAAATACATTCAAATTACAAAAATCATTCTTCCGTATCACTATCGATGTAATTAAGACTGGGGTTTGATCTTGGCGGAGGATTCATTATCGATGTATACCATTGTAGACGTGGCAAGTACATATCTTCCCATTGTTCCGTATGGGGTGTTCGGTGGTTCAACCATAGCCCGTGTGCTGGTGGCATTGGATAATTCCCTTCCAGCTTAAGATGTATGAAGTGGTTCTCGTTTACATGTGTAAGCGTTATGAATAACGGTTGTTGATTAGCCGGAGGACTTAGTATCGGGAAGAAAGTGGAACTCGCACCCATGGTTGTCGTTAACAGGTGCACGCCGATACCGTACGTTTGTGCAATAAGAAGTCCTGCAAAGGGGAAGTCCATCCAGTGATCCCCCCCACAACCGGACACTGAATCCCAAATTAGGCCCTGACGATGCGTGTAAAAATAACCTTCATCCCATGCTTCAAATATTGGGAACCAGATCGATTTGTTCTGATCCATTTCTTGGACAAGGTGCCTTCGAATGAGCCCCCATGAACTCTGTTCCATACCTAAGCCCACAGCCACAGACCGAAACCCACAATGACCGTCCGGCATCACATCTCGTATGCACGAGACGTACGGATGGAACACTAGCGGAATGTCATCCTGAAACTGTTCGATGATTCCCACGTACTCGTCCCCAATGGTTAACGGGAAACCGTGAGCATCTCGTGTCTCTTTCTTCTTAGAACTCTTTGAACGGCTTAGGCTCGCTTTGGGTTTTTTGGGACCTTATAACCGACTGTTGAGAGGCCTGTGACGGAACGTACGAGCTGTGGCGAGGTTTATCGTACTTACTTTGTCGGGAACCTTCAAAGCACGTGTTTGCATCACCGAATGAGCTTCTCCTCAATTCTTCATCTATACGAGAGGCCTCGTCCAACCTTTGTTGTACCTGCTTTATTGTTGGTCAGCCACGAGTATTTTGTTGGACAACCGGTGGTTTCTTGGTAGATTTCTTTGGAGTCAACACCACTTTAATCTTTGACATCAGGCTTTTTTGCTGAGCTGGGGGGTGCGACTGTAATTGTTGTCTAACAATATTTAGCTCTTCGACCACGTCCACGTCATCGTCTATCAATTTACAACTTTGGAAGTTAAGTTTCCGCCAGAAGACGTCCACGTCTTCGAGTTGAATCGGACGCTCTGCACGGTTAAAAACAACATTGTTTAAGTCACATGATTAACGGAAATATATCACACAAGTGTTGTACGTTTAACAATTATTACCTTCAAGAATATACTTTTCTATCCTACAAGCACAGGGCAACCCACAGCTGTGCCACATTTGGCAACCACATGATGAATGAAAGCGCTCCAAGACATCTACCTTCCTAATTGCCTCGCCCCTCAACAAGTCAAGGGCTGTATGGGATACTTTTCCAAGTAGGTGTTGAAACAACGGGTGTTTGTGGTGGGTCATTCTTTTTTCGATGCTATCTCGAAAAGTCTTCCTTATTGCACCGAACTGTGTCTCAACTATATCATGGACACAACCAACTACACGGTCCAGCGAGCTCCTATCTTCAACGTATCTCTTTAAGTTGGCGTGTTGGCTCTCAACTCTGTTTGTGGTACGATTACCAAAGTTGCGCCTTTTATCAGTCCACGCAAAGACGAACATCTCCTTATAGTCTTTTAGCCAGTTATCGTACACGTATTTGAAGACTCCTAAAACGTAAAAATAATTTAATGAAATTTGCATATGTGAGTCGTATGTTATTATAAAAACTTACTGGAACGTTTGCGCTCCACAAGTCGTTGTCGCATGTTGCGCAGGTGGTACTCGTAGATGAGTATGGATGGAGACTCAATCAATGTCCCCCAGAATGAAAAAAATTTCTTCCAGTCTTCGTCTGTGAAGGCACCCTTGCAGTGCTTCATAACATTCTGTTGTATGTGCCACCTGCAAAGAAGCCTGGAGGCGTTTGGAAATACTTTAGCACACGCGCCCATAAGGGCTAGGTCTCTATCGGTTAAAATCACACGTGGCTCCATGCATTCATCCAACATTGACTTTACCCTCTCAAGCACCCACACAAAGTTATCACCCCGTTCTTTACTAACAACTGCATGCGCGATAATAAACGATTTGTTGGTAGGCGTCATACCAACAATCTGGATAAAGGGCATATTGTATATGTTTGTCTTGTACGTCGCATCGATCAGCATGACGTGGGGGAATGCACGCCACATGCATCTCGAGTCCCGATGAAGAAAGAAGATCTCTGTTACGATCTCTGTTCCAGGTTCTTCTCGTGTCTCGTAAATAAAGTCGTTGTTTATCAGCTTGTTTTCTAGTGACTGCATGGGAGTCAATCCTTGTCTTTGTTCGGCTCTAATCTTCGCCACAACGTTTTGAACGTCTTTCATAACATGAAACCTGTCGGGGTCCTGCTTCCTTATCGTTTGAAATATTTTGCGCGACTCCCTGTTTTGAGCTGTCAGCTGCTCGATCAGTTTCATTTCGCTTGGAGTAAACCTTCGCACAAACGCGTGGGCCGACAGGTCCTCACAAAGTTCGTGGTTATGTTCAATTTTTCCGTCTTTAATCTCCCAGGTTTCATACGGGTGGTTTCGCACAGCCAGCAGGTAAAACGGGCAACCGGTTTTTTTGCTTCCGGCTTTTCCAAGTGTTGCTGTAGTCTGGTGCTCACCACCACGATCACATTCAAGCCATACCCTCCCGATTCTTCCACTGGTTTTCTTTGATCGACGGGTGACAATAACGAAACCATCCGCGTTTGCTATTTCTTGTATCCGATTCTTTAGTTCATCTAAAGAGTTGAAAACCTGTAACATCGACAATAATAATAAATAATTTTAATAAATAAATAAATAAATAATAATAATAATACAAAAATAGTAATTAATACCTGCTTTTTTAAGTACGGACTGTCCTGGATGGGAGGTGTCTCGCCACCATATCTACCATATCCACCATAACCACCGTCTCCTCCGTATCCACTGTATCCACCATCTCCTCTGTAACCACCGTCTCCTCCGTATCCACCGTCTCCTCCGTATCCACCGTCTCCTCCGTATCCACCGTCCCCTCCGTATCCACCGTCTCCTCCGTATCCACCGTCTCCTCCGTATTCACACCCGTATCTATAATCCGGATACCCTTGTTGCGTCGGATAACTTGGTTGACAAGCATGGTATGAGTCATCTACAGGGGTTGTTTCATCAACAGGGGGATGATTGTTCAAATCTAGAAACGGTTTGTTTTGTTCTCCTTGTATACTAGACACAACCTCCTCTTGCTCATTAGAATCGGGAACGCAAGACTCCTCCAAAATAAAGAACCGTATCATCATTAGTAAATAATAAACTAAAACAAAAACTAATTAAAACATTTAAGTACCTGTACTGTTACCGGATCGCTTTCGGGCACCCAGTTCTCGCTATAATACTGCCCGAAGACATAGTTGCCGTCCCAGTCTGATGACATTTAAGTACCTGTAATGAAAGAAGAAGAAGAAGCAGAAAGAAAGATGAAGCAGATTTAAATGTTGAATGCTCGGGGGTGGACAAAGCATAAACTGTATGTTGCACTTTTTCATAAGTCTTAGACGCCTCGTATAGCTATAGACCCCTCGTATACGTTTAAGTCACTTGTCAAATGAACAGTAAAGCAGTCACCTTTAAGTCACTCAAGACGCCTCGTATAGGCCTATACGAGGCGTCTTGTTGCCTCGTATCCATTCCTCGTACAGACCTAGACTGCCCGTATGATGTGACTGATTTGACATTGTGCTTTGGTGAAGAGCTGGTCGGAAAAGTAACCCTATACGCCTCGTATAGGTCTATACGAGGCGTCCTGAAGGGTGTCAAAATAGGCACTAAGGTGTGTAAATATGTACACACTTTTCCAAACATAAAAAGCTAACTAAAGAATAGAGAAATTGGTCTTAAATTAATTGTCAAAGGCTCATAAGCCTTTACTATTTATTTTAGCATCGCTGAGACACTTCCAAAGAAATGACATTATTATATATATTAATAGAAAGTTGTGATGAATAGTAATTGAAAATTTTTAAGTATTTATTTTTATTTTTAGTAATATTTTATCTATTATTTATTTTATTTTTTTATAATATATAGTATTTAAAAATTCTTAGGTATTTGTTTATTATATTTGGCATTTAATTTTTTTATACATTTGTTTTTATTTTTAATAGTATTTTATCTATTATTTATTTGATTTTTCAATAATAAATAGTAATTAATAATTCTCAGGTAATTGATTCATTATTTTTCATTAGTAGTATTATATTTAGCATTTAATTTGTTTTTTTATTATTATAACTTATGTTCGTTAACTTTTTAAAAAAAATCTAAATCTGCATTTATGTTTATTTCGTTTTTTTAACATTCCAAGTTATTTGCTCGCGCATTGTGATGGTACGTTAGCACGGATGTTAGATGGGTATCGATTTGGTTCGTTACAGTACCGGTATGTTCATACACTCGGTATAGAAATCAACATGTGTATTACAACGACCGAAACGATAAAAACGGTTGCCGGTACCGACGCCAATGTTGTTCAAATGGTATTGATCGGTTCAAATTATGACGGTACTGGTACCGAAATTCAATTATCGTCACAGACAAAGTCGTACAATGATTTTTTTGAAACTGGAAGCCATAAATATGAATACAAATAACAACGGTACCGATATTGTTTGGTAAAATAGCTAGCGATTCGATGTTAGTTTATCGAAAGAAAAAAAAAACAATAAAAATAAATACTAATACTAATACCGAACGTACGTTGTTTCTTCTGTTTTGGTTTTGTTCACTACGGTAGCAACAAGATATTTGTTATCAAACAAAAAACCAGAAAAATTAATACTTACCGGCAACGAAGTTGTTCAATCCGGTACGGTATGGTAGCGATACGATCTTAATTTATCGAAAGCTAAAATAATAAAAATAAATACATGTACCGATACAAATGTTGTTCAGTCGGGTTCTGTTCGGATTTGTACAATAGCAACGCAAACCAACCGAACCAATATCAACTAAACAACATATGTGCTGGTATCGATAATTTTTTTATTGTTTTCAATCGATGTAAGGTTTTCTTTTTCGTTTACTATAGCAAGTGTCGGTACCGTAACGAACCAAACAGACACCAACCGAATTACCGCCGCGAAGCGCGGGGAAAAAATCACTAGTTTTTTTTAATGGCAAAAGGTTACATTACTCCTCCTATACTACACCAATAAATACTAAATTATACCCAATGTCAAGATTCAATTCGAACCCTAATGTCAGGATTCGAACTTTGGTCTTTTCTTCAAGAGCAAGAGCCTCTACCACCCAACTATAGCTGGAATGGCTATTATTTGGTATTCTTGGCTAAACATCAAGTCGTAAAAATTAATTTATTTTAGCATTAAAGAATCATATAATTCTTCATTTCCAAAGGAGAAACAAGTGAGGCATACTAATTTCTTGAAGCATGTGCAATATCAGCAAGACGAGTTCCGTGTGGACCCCATGACTCGTGGCTTGTAGCATCAAGAACTGAAGACAGATACGATTGAAAACTTAGACCATGCCATGTGGGGATCGTCCCCCACCGGCGCCGTGCGTCCCCCTCCGTCGCTGGCGTCCAGGAACGGACGTTTGGGACGAGCCATGTGATTGGCTGATGGTGGGCCCCTCAAGGTATCTCTCTCTCTCCTTTATTATATATTAGTTTTTTTTATTAAATTTGGGTAGTCCCCACACCCTTGGGTAGTCCCCTTTGGATGGTCCTTCATCAAATGTGACATGGCGCCTACGTGGCGGATAGTCCCCAAAGGGACTACCCAAACCACACCCAATGGTCTTAATAATCAATCTAAAGGGAATTTAATTTGCCTTATGGATAGGTCAGTTTATGTTTTATCTTTAATGGGTCAAACTAATAACATCAAAGAATTGGCCAGGGCCGGCTCAATTATTTTGGTGGACTAAAGCAAACCCGAAATTCAGGGCCCCAACTCCTACTTTATGTTTATTTTCCTTTTAAAATGACTGAATTCTTATTCCCAGTTTCTATTCAAAAAAATAATTATAGTCGGTAACTCTCTATAGACTATAAATTATAGCCAGTTCTTTTTATCAATAAGGAGCCCAAATTCAAATTACACTAGAAGCCCAATTTCGTAATAACTCATAATTACCTATTACCTATTACCTATTACTACAAAGTTCATGTGGGGGAATAGTGTCAGGCAGCTGCCTGACACTCCCCCATTGGACCAACTTATTTTTAATTTAAATTTATTTACAGTTTAAAATTACGCGTTCGTCCTTTGTTTAAAATTACGTTTTTACCCCAGCGCAAAATAAAATTATAGTCTTGCCCCTAGCTCAAAATTACTCTTTTGCCCTCGGTTCAAAACCTCACTTTTACTTTTATTCCCAGTTTAAAATTACGGTTTCGCCCTCCGTTTAAAATTACGTTTTTGCCCCAGTTTAAAATTTGTCTGGCACTTCCCTATCGGACCGGCCCAGTTTTAATTTAATTTTATTCCCAGTTTAAAGTTATGATTTCGTCCTTTGTTTAAAATTACGATTTTGCCCCCAGCTAAAAATAAAATTATAATTTTGCCGCTAGCTTAAAATTACGCTTTTGCCATCGGTTCAAAAACTCACTTTTCATTTTGTTCCTAGTTTAAAATTACGGTTTCACCCTCCATTTAAAATTACGTTTTTGCCCCCAGCTAAAAATAAAATGTTGTTTTTCCCTCTATCTCAAAATTACGATTCTGCCCTCAGCTCAAAATTACGCTTTTGCCCACCGTTCAAAATGAAAATATCTTTTTCCCCTAGCTAAAAATTATGATTTTGCTCTCAGTTTAAAATTATGATTTCGCCTCTGGTTCAAAATATAATTACGATTTTGCCCTCTGTACAGCCATACATGTCATGAGAGAGAAGCCCAAAATTACTGTCATATCATCATTTTTTTTCATAGCAAAATTATAGTAGTCTTTTTGTAATTGATTGAAAATTATTCGGTCATCGCCCCGCAACACGGGCGGGGAATCTACTAGTTATATATAAGTAGTTAGAGGTCGCTTATCACAGGTCCCGCCCACACAACCATGCATGCATGACCATTGACTATATACAAATACCATTTCCTTGCATGATGTCGCCAATGATGTCATGTGCAAACCTACACTTCAATTCTAGCACCATGATCCCCTTGATTTTGACTTTTATGTGCTTTCCTTATTATACCATTTCAGTTTCTTGACTTTCTCTTTGTCTTTTTGTTTTGTAATAAAACTAGTTTTTGCCTCGCCCGCGTTGCGGGGCAATAAACTGAATATTTCTCTCTCATAACGTGTATGTCTGTACAGAGGGCAAAATCGTAATTATATTTTGAACTGAATGCGAAATTATAATTTTAAACTGAGAGCAAAATCATAATTTTGAGCTAGGGGGGAAAACATAATTTCATTTTGAACTGTGGGCAAAAGCGTAATTTTGAGCTGAGGGCATAATCGTAATTTTGAGCTAGCAGAAAAAACAACATTTTATTTTGAGCTGGGGAAAAACGTAATTTTAAACGGATGGCGAAACCGTAATTTTAAACTGGGAACAAAATTAAAAGTGAGTTTTTGAACCGAGGGCAAAAGCGTAATTTTAAGCTAGCGGCAAAATTATAATTTTATTTTGAGCTGGGGGCAAAAACGTAATTTTAAACAAAGGACGAAAGCGTAATTTTAAACTGGAAATAAAATTAAATTAAAAATGGGCTGGTCCAATAGGGAAGTGCCAGGCATATTTTGAACTGCGGGTAAAAACGTAATTTTAAAAGGAGGGCGAAACCGTAATTTTAAACTGGGAACAAAATTACTAGTGAGTTTTTGAACCGAGGGCAAAAGCGTAATTTTAAGCTTGGGGCAAAAGCGTCATTTTAAGATTGGGACAAAATTATAATTTTATTTTGAGATGGGGGCAAAAACGCAATTTTAAAAAAAGGACGAAAACGTAATTTTAAACTGAGAATAAAATTAAATTAAAAATGGGCTGGTCTAATAGGGAAGTGCCAGGCAAGCTGCCTGGCACTATTCCCTCAAGTTGTAAGCACTATTCCCTCAAATTGTAAATGTATATGTAGTAATAATTTCTCTTAAAACTGGAGGCCCAATACAAGTGGTGGCCTAAAGCATTGGCTTTATTATAATTGCCCAAGAGCCGGCCTTGGAATTGACTTTGTTGAAAGTTTCTCATGAATCTTTGATTCAACTGCATAAAACCTCCTCTAGATCATTTAATTGTAAAAAAGAAAATAGATCATCACTGGAATAGTTTAAAAAATTCGTTATCATATAGAATTAGAAACAGTTATAAGAACACATATAAAAATAGTTATTGGACAAAATGTGTTTGGGGTGAACCCCGACTGAATTTAGCAAAAAATTTTCTGTTTTGACCCGTTACCCAACCCACTAATCTCGCGACCCACCCACTTAGCCACCTTTAGAAAACGTTATATTTTGGTCGATGTGGTTTCCTTATATTACTGATTAATAACAACTATCATACTAAACTACAAAAATCATAATATAGATTACAATCACCTTCTGTTGGTTTACAGCCCTAGTCAATGAGACAACAAATTATTTGTTCAGCTCGTTTCAAAGCAATAGCGGTGACAGGTTGTCATCAATAGCGGCGACACATTTCATCAATAGCGGTGACAGGTTGTCGCCCCTATTGGTCCGTCGAATAAACAGCCAAAAAACCAAAGAAAACAAGATAAATTGACATTATCATTGCTTAACCAGCAGTATGCTGAATTTCAAAAAGCATATATCACCAACATAGCATTAAACATGAACAGATAACTTCAATTTTTTTATAGAATTTAAGAAACAAATTAGTCAAACACACTTTCAAAACGCAGTGCCAAACACCTTTATATTCAGATCACTATAAGTCGAAGTTTTATTGCTTATGTTATGCCCCATCATCCTTGCTCACCAAGTGTTTGTTGAATTGCCTAAATGAAATTAAAAGTGTTTTATTTTTAATCACTTTACCAGTTACAATGTGAGTTTGAAGCTGAATTGACTGTTGCAGTTATTTGATTTTGTAATGTGAGATGAAATCTGAGTTTTGGTTATTTGATTTTGCATCTTTGAAGCTTGCAGTCAATGTTTTAAAAACATGTTCAAATCGGCCGGTTGTACCGATTGAACTTTTTGGTAGAACCGGTTAAACCGTCCGGTATGCTCGGTTGAACCACCCGATACACCCGGTTAAACCGTTTCTGAGCTTAATCTGGTACGGTATAAAAACCGGATTTTAAAACATTGCTTGCAGTTACAATATTCCTGCATTTTTAGTTTGTTTGTTTGTTATGATTTGATTTAACTGTGATGTTATATATGTGTATTTGAGAGCTGCAAAATGATATCAAGTATATATCATTAAAACCCTAAATTAAAAATGGTTAAAGATCTTGACTTTGATATTAAAGTGGTATTTCCGGTTTATATATGTCATGTAAAAGATTTGGGGTGGTTATTGTTGACCGAGCCTTAAAAAAACCATCTTTTAAAGCGCCTGGTTCCGACCCGTTCCAACCCGTTCCAACTTGAGCATGATATTAAAGTTGTTAAAACCATTTTTTACACTGCCCCGTTTCCATCCAAGCATGACATTGAAGTTGTTAATGGTGCGAAGATGATAATCTGAAGAAGTGAAGATGGATTTGTTGTTGTTGCCATCTTTCTTCTTGAAAAAAAAATGAAACCAACCCGTTCCGGCCTAAAACCTGTTCTAACCCAAACCCATTTGGACCTAAACCAAAACAACCCTTTTTTAAGGAACCCGTTTTGACCCGAATCCGGATCAAAACAGCCTGTTTAAAATAGTATCAATCTGGGGATTTGTTTTAAATGGTTTTTTTTTTTTTTTTTTTTTTTTTTTTTTTTTTTTTTTTTGTAACAAAGTAGTATCGGAGTAAGGTTTTAAACAATCGTTGTTTAAAGATAGAAAGAATATGATATTTTAGGTGAGGTTGAAGAACATATATTCTAGAAACCGTTGACTGCTAGTGATACAACCGCTTATTGTTCTTCAAGATTATGTTACTGTTTTATTATTTTTGTTATGGGTTGTCTTATGACACAAATGATGAGCTAAAGACTTTATTGCATGGCAATTTACTGTAGAAGCAAGTAGTTTTTTGACAAATCTGTCTTCAAAGACTGTGTTGTTGACTTGTTCAATTGGAATGGAATGTAATATGACAAGGGTGATGTTGACTGTTGAGCTGAAAATACATTAGTAGAAACGGCGGTGAATGGTAATGTTGACTGTTGAGCTGAGAATACATCAGTAGAAGGGACAATTGTAAAAGGACCATCACCAGTGGCGAAGATTAGTTGGTGCCCGGGGGTGCACCCGCCCACCCCAATGTTTCGGTTAGAAGTGAGATTACCGAGACATGAGGGGATGGTTCCCTGGAGTTTATTCGTTGACAAGTCTAGAATTTGTAGATGTACTAACTGACATAAATGTGAAGGGATGGTTCCAATGAATTCATTTGATGTTAAGATAAGAGCATACAACCTCGATAACCTTTCCCCGATCCAACCAGGCACGTCACCAGAAAACTTGTTGGCCCCTAAATTCAAAAATGTTAACTGGGTGAAATTCTTTAAAGATAAGGGCAATTTTCCTGAGAAGTTGTTATTGTATAAATACAAGACCTCAAGATTGATCAAAAACTTGATAGAAGTAGGAAGCCTTCCAGACAGATTGTTATATCCTAGATTAAGAATTTGTAGTTCTCTAAAATGCCACAAACAGTCTGGAATTGGTCCAATGAATGTGTTGTGTGAGAGATCAAGAAATGACAAGTGCCCATCAACGATTTGGCACAAAAAGAAGATTTGTCCAGATAAATTATTTTTGGAGAGGTCTAGCCTTTCTAGACTGGAAGGAACATTTGGTATATGACCATAAAAGTTGTTGGAACTTAAATCTATGGTTGAAGAATGAGGGTCAAAATTTGAAAACATATCTGTTATTGTCCCGGTAATATTGTTGAAAGCGATATTCAAATATCTCAAACGAGAAGGCCACGTGTTCCAAAAGTCCTCTGGAATTTTATCTGAAATTTGGGTATTGGCAAGATCAATACTGGAAAGATTTTTCATTGTTTGAATCCATTTGGGGAAACGAGGTCCCAGCTTGCAAGAACTCAAGTCAATATGTTCTATGCTGGAAATGTTTGACATGTTAGCTTCTAAAGGAACTCCTTCCAGTGAGTTGTTTGAAAGATTAACGAATAGAATATTTGACTTTTCTATATTTTTGGAGATGGCACCTGTAAGAAAATTGGAAGAAACGTCTAGTCTTTGAAGCTTGGGTAGTTGCCACACTTTTTCACTTATAGTTCCGTGTAACTGATTATTGGAAAGTTCTAGATCTTCTAGGGATGAAAACTTTTGGATATCATCAGACAACGACCCTGTGAATTGGCTAGATGAGGCATCCAGATACTGTAAAGTAACTGATGTGCATCCAGACAAGTTACTCAGGAAATCAGGTAACTTGATAGGCATTAAGTTACTATAGAAATGCAAATATGTCAAACCACACAGATTTCCAAGATATTTGGGAATCTCATCTAACATGTTCTCAGAGAGATCAAGCTCTACAAGTTCATTGCTAGTTAAAGGGAACAACCACTGATACATGGATGAGTTAAGATTGTTTTCTGTGGGAGAAAGGGTAACAATTGATGAAGAAAAAGAAGAGTTGACATATGAATAAGAATATGGGTGCACGACATGCGAGAGGTCACATGCATTTAAACCTAATTCTGATAGTTTTCTAAGACTTAAGATCACATTTACCCAGTTGTCTACTTTGCCCAGAGAAATACCTGACATGACAAGGTTATCCAACTGAGACAGATGAGACAACCAATCTAGGTTTTCAACTGTGCAGCTACTCAAGGATTCAAGTGAAAGCTCTTGCAAGTTCGTGAGGTTTCCAAGTTCTGAAGGAATGATTCCACTAAAATCATTCCCACCAAGGTAAAGATACCTTAACTGGGTCATCGAACCAATGAACATGGGAATCGTTCCATTAAACGAATTGCCAAAAAGATCAAGATAATTCAAGTAGCTTAAGTTAAGCAATGAAGGGCTAATCTTGCCTTCAAGATATCCACTCCAGAAGTCAAGGCTTGTGACACGGGAATGGTTGTTGCACGTGACTCCACTCCAGTAACAACAATCATTGATTGCTGCTTTTTCTTCTTCTCCGGGTGTCCATGTAGTGAGAAGGCCAAAAGGGTCGTAACGAATGTATGATTTGAAATGAAGAAGAGCTTGTCTCTCCTTTTCCGTACACTTACCGGTACGATGGCCAGGGGAAGTGGGAGGTTGTGTGTTAGACCAAACAAGGGCAGTAGTAGTGTTAAACGATTCCAACACAAAGACTGAAGCAATAAAGAAGAAAATAGGATGGGTAAAATGTTTATGGTAAATCTTATTTGCCATTTTTGTTGTATCAAATCTTGAATGTTTGATGTATCAACAAATATGCCCAGCTTATATACACACCAAGTTTGAAATAGCCTCATATTAAACGCCTACAAAACAAAGTTTTTGCTGATTTTCTTTCTACTTTATCATGTCCACATACGTGTGGAAAATTTGTGTGGATTGTTAGGCATGCAAGACTTACAAGACTAACGAAAACCACATAACTTATATATTTGTCCCAAATAATAAAAGCTGGTCATGTCAATGACTCACAAGTCTTCAGAGTTAGTTTCTAGTTAGAGATCATAAAAGCTGGTCATGTTAAAGACTCACAAGTCTTCACACATTTATTTCATCCCAAATGATACCTTCCAAAGAATTTCTTTCCACTTAAAAGTGCAAAATATTATATATATAATAGAATTATATTTGATTTTGTTTCAAGAGGTTTGATAAAAACCATTTTCCAAACATAAAAAGCTAAGTAAAGAATAGAGAACTGCAAGACGGATACGATTGAAAACTTAATAATCAATCTAAAGGGAATTTAATTTGCCTTATGGATGGGTCAGTTTATGTTTTATCTTTGTTGAAAGTTTCTCATATCCTCTTGATCAATTAATTGTAAAAAAAAAAATAGATCATCACTGGAATAGTTTAAACAATTCGTTATCATATAGAATATAGAAACAGTTATAAGAACACATATAAAAATAGTTATTGGACAAAATGTATTTTGGGTCGACCCCGACTGAATCTAGCAAAAAATTGTCTGTTTTGACCCGTTACCCAACCCACTAATCTCGCGACCCACCCACTTAGCCACCTTTAGAAAACGTTATATTTTGGTCAATGTGGTTTCCTTATATTACTGATTAATAACAACTATCATACTAAACTACAAAAATCATAATATAGATTACAATCACCTTCTGTTGGTTTACAGCCCTAGTCAATGAGACAACAAATTATTTGTTCAGCTCGTTTCAAAGCAATAGCGGTGACAGGTTGTCATCAATAGCGGCGACACATTTCATCAATAGCGGTGACAGGTTGTCGCCCCTATTGGTCCGTCGAATAAACAGCCAAAAAACCAAAGAAAACAAGATAAATTGACATTATCATTGCTTAACCAGCAGTATGCTGAATTTCAAAAAGCATATATCACCAACATAGCATTAAACATGAACAGATAACTTCAAACTTTTATAGAATTTAAGAAACAAATTAGTCAAACACACTTTCAAAACGCAGTGCCAAACACCTTTATATTCAGATCACTATAAGCAGAAGTTTTATTGCTTATGTTATGCCCCATCATCCTTGCTCACCAAGTGTTTGTTGAATTGCCTAAATGAAATTAAAAGTGTTTTATTTTTAATCACTTTACCAGTTACAATGTGAGTTTGAAGCTGAATTGACTGTTGCAGTTATTTGATTTTGTAATGTGAGATGAAATCTGAGTTTTGGTTATTTGATTTTGCATCTTTGAAGCTTGCAGTCAATGTTTTAAAAACCGGTTCAAATCGGCTGGTTGTACCGATTGAACCGTTTGGTAGAACCGGTTAAACAGCCCGGTATGCTCGTTTGAACCACCCGATACACCCGGTTAAACCGTTTCTGAGCCTAATCTGGTACGGTATAAAAACCGGATTTTAAAACACTGCTTGCAGTTACAATATTCCTGCATTTTTAGTTTGTTTGTTTTTTATGATTTGATTAAACTGTGATGTTAGATATGTGTATTTGAGAGCTGCAAAATGATATCAAGTATAGATCATTAAAACCCTAAACTAAAAATGGTTAAAGATCTTGACTTTGATATTAAAGGGGTATTCCCGGTTTATATATGCCATGTAAAAGATTTGGGGTGGTTATTGTTGACCGAGCCTTAAAAAAACCATCTTTTAAAGCGCCTGGTTTCGACCCGTTCCAACTTGAGCATGATATTAAAGTTGTTAAAACCATTTTTTACACTGCCCCGTTTCCACCCGAGGATGACATTGAAGTTGTTAATGGTGCGAAGCTGATAATCTGAAGAAGTGAAGATGGATTTGTTGTTGTTACCATCTTTCTTATTGAAAAAAAATAAATGAATAAAAATTTGAAACCAACCCGTTCCCACCTAAAACCTGTTCCGACCCAAACCCATTTGGACCTAAACCAAAACAACCCTTTTTAAGCGACCCGTTTTGACCTGAATCCGGATCAAAACAGCCTGTTTAAAATAGTATCAATCTGGGGATTTGTTTTAAATGTCTTTTTTTTTTTGTAACACAGTAGTATCAGAGTAAAGTTTTAAACAATTGTTGTTTAGAGAAGATTGTTTAAAGATAGAAAGAAGAAAGTGCATAAACATTAAGTGTTCATATCTACAAAAAGAAAAAAAAAAAAGTTTCAGCAAAGTGCAGAAGTTTCCCAAGTGGTGCAAAGCTATTATCTTGTGTACATTTTTATTTTTTTGGTAAATTCTATAAAAAAAAAAGCTATCCTCCTGGTTTAAAGTATTTTTCATACACTTCTTTATCTATCTAACAACTCTCAGTTCCCTTCTTGTAGCAGCTCAAAGAATATGATATTTTAGGTGATGTTGAAGAACATATATTGTAGTAAGCGTTCACTGCTAGTGATACAACCGCTTATTGTTCTTCAAGATTATGTTACTGTTTTTTTATTTTTGTTATGGGTTGTCTTATGACACAAATGATGAGCTAAAGACTTTATTGCATGGCAATTTACTGTAGAAGCAAGTAGTTTTTGACAAATCTGTCTTCAAAGACCGTGTTGTTACTTGTTCAATAAGAATGGAATGTAATATGACAAGATTGAGATAAATGACAACCTGTATGTCATCTAATTCACCGGCATGATGGGTCATGGAACCAATGAACATGGGAATCGTTCAGAAGGAATGGTTCCACTAAAACCATTCGAACCAAGGTTAAGATAGCTTAATTGGGTCATGGAACCAATGAACATTGGAATCGTTCCATTAAACTATCAGCTTTATATTTAAATGGATGTGACCTCTCCCAGGTCATAACCCATATTCTTATTCATATGTCAACTCTTCGTTTTCTTCATCTATTGTTCCATTAAACGAACCGAAAGAAAGATCAAGATAATTCAAGTAGCTTAAGTTAAGCAATGAAGGGCTAATCTTGCCTTCAAGATATCCACCCCTCAAGTCAAGGCTAGTGACACGGGAATGGTTGTTGCACGTGACTCCATTCCAGTAACAACAATCATTGGTTGCTACTTTTTCTTCTTCTCCGGGTTTCCATGTAGTGAGAAGGCCGCGAGGGTCGTAATGAATGTATGATTTGAAATGAAGAAGAGCTTGTCTCTCCTTTTCCGTACACTTACCGGTACGATGGCCAGGGGAAGTGGGAGGTTGTGTGTTAGACCAAACAAGGGCAGTAGTGGTGGTAAATGATTCTAACACAAAGACTGAAGCAATAAAGAAGAAAAAAATATGGGTAAAATGTTCATGGTAAATCTTATTTGTCATTTTGTTGTATGAAATCTTGAATGTTTGATATATCAACCAATATGCCCAGCTTTATATACACTCCAAGTTTGAAATAGCCTACCTCATATTGGATGTTTTTAAAACAAATTTTGTGTTGATTTTTCAAATAAGTTAATTTTCTTTTTTTATTGAGTTAATTGCCAAAATCGTCCCTGAGGTTTGGGCAGGTTTGCGATTTTCGTCCAAAATGACACTTTTGTACCAAATTGCCCTCAACGTTCGTAACTTTTTGCCAATTTCATTCAAACCACTAACTTAGTTTATTTTTTCTGTTAAGTTGAGGATGTTTGGATGAAACTGGCAAATATAAAACCATAGGGACGATGTTTATTTAGATCAGTTTTTGCCAAATAAAAAAATCTTATCATATGTACCAAGTTTGTAATTCATCTTCTACTCTTTTTGCCATTTTCATCTAACCACTAACTAAGTTAATTTTTCTATTAAGGCGAAGGATGTTTATAAACTAAGACATAAATTAATTTCTAATTTTTTATATACATCAGTTTTATAAAAATAAAATCTACTTAAACATCTAAATTTTATAAAACTAAATGCTGGTGACCTTATTGAAAAATGTCAAATAAAAAAATCTTATCATATGTACCAAGTTTGTAATTCATCTTCTACTCTTTTAAATTCGCTCCTAAGGAAAAACAGAAGCCAGTGCCCCCTCTATCAAACAACGTATCGTTACCAAACCTTAAAATTACCCACCAAATTGTAATTATAATGCTATGAACCAAAAGTTTCTTTACTCAAGCCACTCAGAATAATTATTAGTTAGTTACCCTCATAATCTTAATTAAATAAATATTTTATTTCTACCAACATATTTTCTAGGTGCTCAACACATTTAAAAATATGTAACGTTTTACAATTTTTGTCTATCTCTACAGCTGATAAATACTAAAAGTTGTAATCGATTGTTATGTGTTGCACACTAATGACGTTTTCTCTTTATAAAACTGATTTATATAAAGAAACTGTAAATTAATTTCTGTCTTAATTTATAAAATATAAAACATCCTTCACCTTAACAAAAAAAAATAAAAAATAAATAAACTAAGTTAGTGATTTGGATGAAAATTTATAAAAATTATGTGACAAAACTATTAATTTTTTTCTAAAAACTCCATGTATATTCTTTTTTATTATATATGTAACAAAAATAATTAAATAAAAGAAATTAAAAAGGGTTTGAGTAAATTGTCAAAATTGTCCCTGTGGTTTTATATTTGTCAGTTTCATCTAAATATCATCAACTTAACAGAAAAATAAACTAAGTTAGTGGTTTGGATGAAAATGGCAAAAAGTTACAAACGTTGGGGGCAATTTGGTATAAAATTGTTATTTTGAACGAAAATAGCAAACGTGCCCAAACCTCAGGGACGATTTTGGCAATTAACTCTTTTTTTATTTTCATGACCACATAATGGAATAAGTTATATTTATCAGATAAGTTGATTATCTTTCTATTTTAATGACTGCATATATACGTGCTTAAAATTTATGTGGAACTAGTGTTTTTCAATGACGCGCGTTGCGCGAAAGGCATTGGTGTTTTCGACCGACATCATTCTTCAAACGATTCGAGATAAACGATGCGTAACCAGCCATATCCGGCATCGTGGAGGGTATTAAAAAGGGAGCAATTGGACGACTGGATGCTAGGCTAGGTGTTTCTTGGAATGCCCACGGATTGTTCGGGTCAAAACCACGATTATGAGGATTCATTTTTCGTATTGTGGTTGGATGACAATTTTTTTTTAAATAAGATAGAGATGATTATAGAAGAGGTGGAGTAGTTGTGGTAAAAATGAATAGAAGTGTGAGTATTTATTGTGAATAATTTTTTTTTAAACACATAGCCGTTGGCCAACGGCTAGCCCAAACGGCTACTTGTCTTGGCCAATGAGATCCCGTCATGTCATCTTGATAGTCCCGTCCAACGCCTGGGCTGAAACCCCCGCCCAAGGGGTCACGCCGAAACCCAAGCCCACCCGAGGTGGTGACTTGGGCGTTTGTACCCAACCCACGCCACAACCCCCGCCCCCGGGCTGAAACCCCCGCCCAAGGGGCCACGCCGAAACCCAAGCCCACCCGGGGTGGTGACTTGGGCGTTTGTACCCAACCCACGCCACAACCCCCGCCCCCGGGCTGAAACCCCGCCCAAGGGGCCACGCCGAAACCCAAGCCCACCCGGGGTGGTGACTTGGGTGTTTGTACCCAACCCCCGCCCCATATTCTAATATAGCCTAAATAACCCCCGCCACAACCCCCGCCCCATACCCCATATTCTAATATAGCCTAAATTCACTGTTTATTTAGTTTGAGTTTTATCATATATGAATTAGACTTCCAAAGACTCAAGTCTTCACAATTTGCCTCTGCTTAAAGAATACAATATTAGTTATGGCAAAGTCTTCACGCGTTTTCTTCAAACCCAATTGATACGTTGGAACAGTTTCTTTCAACTTTTAAGTGGTAGATATCCAGATGACTTTCTCTGGGGGAATTCGTTCGTTGGAGTCTCGTTCGTGACTAAATGTCATGCCCGAATCAGGGGTTTTATTATAGTGGGTCTCTTTACCACAGCTGCGATCGCAGACGTGGATGTACCCGGGTAGCCAGACCTTGTTGGACATTCAAAAAATGTAAATGTGGAGCACATATTATTTTGGTTAAGTGGTAAGTGTGTGCATAAATAGTGTGGAGCACACAATGTATAAAAAACTAATTAACAAATGTAAAAGTTGGCCTCAAGTTAATACAGTCAAGTGGTATACAAGTGTATATAAATAGTACACAATACATAAAAAACTAATTAACAAATAGTAAGTCTTGAATTAATCGTTAAAAGACTCGTAAGTGTTTATATTTCTATTTTGTATATATTACCGAAACGATCATGTGGTAAGGTCATATTGTGGTTTTGATCATTTCTTTGCATATATTACATCGAACTTCCTACCTTTACTAGCCGTAACACATTGTAGTCATTTTCACTTGCTAACATTCATAAATTTAACAAAAAGCATATTAAGTGCATGTAACATCTGTTGATTTTAAATTGAATGTTTATTGTTTGCAACTAGTCATTACATGCTTCAAAATCAAGAGACAAAAAGGTTTTGGATATATAGAAATTAAGGATCTTTATATGGGTTATATACAGAATGCTATACGGAATCAAAAAAATTACAAAATTATCCGAAAAAAGAATAGCTTTTTATATCACAATAACTATGCTTAGGGGGTAGGGGTGGTCATCACTCATCACTCACTCACAACTTCCAATCAAGTTCCGCTATGTCATCAAACATTATTCCATCACTAGTGATAGATTTTAGTGAAATGTCCATCACTCACCACACACCCATGTTCATTTAAAAATGACTCACCACTCAAACTTGTAAAACGCGTGATATATATAACGCGTTATGAAATCAACGCATCAACGCGTGATACTTATGACTGGCTGCGGTGTGCTTCTGTTTTTCACGAGTGATGGGGGGCTATCACTGACCACCTCGGGTCCTCTTATGGCTGCAACTCTATCAGTAGCCACATGCCCGGCTTTGTGGGCTGGATAGCCCGGGCAGACGTCAAGGCCCAAAAGGTTTATAGGGCCCAACAAAAATTTAGGGTCAAGATTTTTAAATGAGCACTGTTATCTTAAATGTTTAATAAATGACTTCAGTAACAAATATGAAGCTAGTTCAATGGTTAAGATACTCAAATTTGAAAACCAAGGTCATGAGTTCTAAACCCTTCCTTTACATTTTTATTCCCTAAACAATTTTCTGTTAATCCCATGCATTTTTTATTTCCTAAACTGTTTTGAACTATCAATTCACTTAATTAATTGACTCTTTAATCTTGTTAACAAGATGATTATATGATTAATTAAATGTTTTGGGTTATAATCTTGAGGTCATGAGTTCAAACCCCATGATTAGCATGTCGTATTGTGGTTTCTTGATATATATTTGATGAGTTTATATTATACCATTTTTTTGTAGCCACCATAAGGTTGCTGACCATAACCACCACCTCTACCCATCATCGGATTATAATTTCCTGGCGGCATAAACAGATTGACTATTCTCAGCAGCCGCAAAACCAGGTGGCAACACAGATTGACCACCCTGAGGTGGAAAAACAGACAGCATCTCAGATTGACTGCCCTGAGCCGCCAGGAAACTGGTCAGCAACATAGATTGACTGCCCTGAGCCAATGGGAGACCGGGCAGCCACATGATTGACTGCCCTGAGCCGTCGAGAGTCTGGGCGGCACCATGGATTGACTGCCCTAAGCGGCCGGGAGAGTGGGCGGAAACATAGATTGACTTCCCTGAGCTGGAAAAATAGACGACAACTCAAATTGGCCACCCTGTGACGATAGATGACCTGAGGGCAGCATAGATTGACTGCCCTGAGCTGGAAAACCATGTGACAACTCAGATGGGCCACCATGAGCCGCTGGGAAACTGGGCGGCTACACAGACTGACCACCTTGAGCCAAAAAAGTCAACGGTGGAATAGACCGGTAGCCACCTTGAATTGGAAAAGCTGATTTTGGCTTTTGTTGACCAAATTGACCTAGATAACTAGTCTCGGACGTAGGTTGATCAAATGGGTCGTGTTAGGTTTATCAAATGGAGTCTGGTTAATTTGCACCAAACGGGGTCTGGTTGGGTTGACCAAATGAGGGGTGGTTGGGTTGACCAAATTGACCTGGATAACTTTTTTTTTGGAAAGGAGTGGATCAATCGGTTACCTTGGCCACCTCTAGGCGTACCCACTCAGGTTCGAATCCGCCAGCCCGCAATGCGGTACCTCCCGGTCGGTCTGGCCTAAGCCCAGTGCAGGAACCCCACTGCCCCGGGATCAAACCCGTGACATGTGGGTAAACCTTCACACCTCTTACCAGTTGAGCTGGTAGTCATTGGCTTATCAAATGGGGTCGGGTTAGGTTTATCAAATGGAGTCTGGTTTCGTTCACCAAACGGGGTCTAGTTGGGTTGACCAAATGGGGTGTGGTTGAGTTGACCATATTGACCTGGATAACTAGCCTAGCAATTCTTGAAATGTTCTTTCACCTGGATAACTAGCCTAGCAATTCTTGAAATGTTCTTTGGCCATCCATTTTGGAATTGTGTTAGTGTGTAATAGAAGATTGATGGAGGGTGAAAGTTTATGTGTTTGAGGTTGTTGTGAAATGGAAGATTGGTTGAGAGTGAATGTTTGAAAATTTAATGCTGGTGTGAATTTATTGAAAGTATAAATCAGAGGTAAGGTGGGTTGAGTGTGAATTTAGTGAAATTATTTTTAAAATTTATACTTTTAAAGGGTTGTTGAATGAGAGGGTTTTTAAAATATAATTTAAAAAAATTTGTTTTTTTAAATTGGACCGTTGATGGGCTTAGGCCCCATTTGTCCTAAGCCAGACACATCCGGTGGAGCAAACCGGACGTGCCACATCATCTCTTCCAACCGAAAGAGAGGGGGTCCGGTGGGTTGAGTTTGAAATTTGCACGGGTTTAGGTGTCATATAACCATATAACGACTTTTTTTTTAAATAGTATTAATATTAATATTTTTTACTATTATTATTTTTCTTATTTCATAACTATAATTAGCCTTGAGCATTTTTTTTCACTTATAACTTTTAAGATATAATATGTTATAAAATTAGAGTATATTGTTGCGATGTTCCTATTTATATCTACGTTTCGATAAAATAAATTTCTAAACCAAGTTATAAATAGTAATATACACAATTTTTTTTATCAATGTCTCAGATATGATTTCTTTTTAAAACCGGGTTGTGAGCAGTAATGCACAAGTAATCCAAGAACAAACATACATATTCACGAAACAACCTTGCATTTCGTTATTCCAATAATATAATGTATTGATCTATATTCAATCAATCAATCAATCGAACCCAGTAAATCCACAAATAGCAAAGCTATTATACAATTCAAATATTGTTGATGCATTTTTTAGTGTCTGTGACTAGTCTTGTTTAACGATGTATTTTGTATGGTCTTTTATTAATTATCGAGTCTGTATGTTATGTTGACCAAGTCGGATATCCTCCTATCTGCTTGTGTACAACTTGTTTGTCTCTTTTTGTATGTAAAGTATTATGAACAATGCATGTTGCATTAAAGGGTAGTATGGTCATTACTATGTTTATATGTTGCTGTTGTTGCTGTCTGTTAACAGAAACAACCACAACAGTTGCAGTCCTCGACGAAACAGGTCTGTTTCGTCGGAACACATCATGACGAAACAGACCAATGTCCTTTACTTCTGTTTCGTTGAAGGTCATGACGAATCACACTTGATTCGTCGTGTAATGGGCTGTTTCAAGCCCAATGTTTGGCCCATATTCTGTTTCGTCGCACACTTTGTGTTTCGTCGTAAACTTGGGCCCAGGGACTATATAAACAACATCCTGTTTCATTGTGAACCAGAGATGAGATAATAACCAGTAACAAAACTCTGTCGAAATTCTGTCTGAACTGTGTTTGTATCAGTTTGTAATCGGTTCTCATCCCGTTAATCAATCGAGTGTGTTTCATTGATTAATCCTTTGTTGTTATTGCTTTATTTGTTTGATTTGGCATAGTTACGTGGATTCCGCACACGTGACCGTGTTTGCTATAAAAAAGTGATTCGGTTCGTTATCGATCCTCAGATTTCGGGACCTACAAGTGGTATCAGAGCTTTGGCTCTTATCCTTGTTTAAAATCAAACATTGTTCGGTTTTTATCAAGTATTTTGTGTGTGTTTTTCTGA
Organism: Helianthus tuberosus; assembly: GCA_030545235.1. Classification (NCBI taxonomy): domain Eukaryota; kingdom Viridiplantae; phylum Streptophyta; class Magnoliopsida; order Asterales; family Asteraceae; genus Helianthus; species Helianthus tuberosus. Next base: position 7,122,688 of record CM060358.1, read on the forward strand.
AAATTTGTTCTTGAAAAATCATATATTCTGGAAAAATATTCATAAAATCTGTTTGTGTGTTGTTGTTTGCTAAAGAATTTTATCAAAAACCTTTTTAGATTGGTTGTTTATACTTTAAACTGGGTTTTTATTGAAAATCTTGTGCATTTTCATGTTTCGAAATATTATCGGTGATCGGAAAACTCATCGGAAAACTCATGTTCTTGGGTGTGTTCTTGACAATCTTCATATTTGTTCTTATAAGAACTGTGATCTTGATCTTTAAAATTGTTAAAAAAAAAAACCAAGTGTTATAACTTATAATACTATAACTTGACTTTTGTGTAAAAGTGTGATAATTTGTTTCAGTAAAAAGGCTGTTTCGTTGAAAAATTGTGTTACAAACATACCTTGTGTCAGTAATAAATATCTTTGTGTCTGAGACTTATTCTTTGACTGATCAGTAAGATATTTTAAATATCTAAACCAGCTGTCTGATACTCAGTTTCGACGAAACAAGTAGTCGACGAATCACAACTGTTTCGCCACAACATTTTTGACGAAACAATTTCTGTTTCGCCACAACATCTTTGACGAAACAATTTCTGTTTCGCCACAAAATCACAATTATCACAAGTCTGTTTCGTCATCATTCATTTAGACGAAACAAACCTGTTTCGTGAAATCTGTTTCGTCGAGAACAGATCTGTTTTATATAGAGGACTTGTAAAAGCTTGCTAACTGTGTGTTTTCAAGAATTTGTGCAGGTACTATCATACATATACCAAATATGAGTTGTACTAGTCCATGGGATTGGAGTATGGACTCAAGACCACGTGAAGATCCGAACTCCGCAGCAGCGTGGGTGAAGAATGTTTTTGGTCAACCTACCATAAGTGCCGGACAATGGGCTTTGGCATCCAATCAGAATCAAAACATTCAAAATCTTTTTCTTAGCGAGAGCGAAACTGGCAGCAACAATCGTCCGCCAAAGTTGAATCATATGAACGAATTTCCATCATGGAAAGGTCGTTTCCATACATATGTTCAAGGTCAAAGCACTGATCTGTGGAGGTGTTTCATTACTCCACGCAATAATGCTCTCGAAGTAGCAGCCTCAACAGCCGAAGGTTTTTCTAACATGCAGGAAAATGACAAGAAAGCATATGAATTTGAGAAAAAGTCGTTTGCTATTCTTACCCAAGCGCTTCACAAAGATATCTATCATCAATTTTCTTATTGTACGGACACGAAAACATTATGGGATTCTTTGGTAACGAGAGGAGAAGGAAATACAGCTTCTAGAAAGACACGGCATGATCTATTGAAGAAAGAGTTTGAATCGTTTCAGTTCTTGGAAAATGAAACTCTAAATGATATGACTACACGTTTTTATCATTTAATTAGTGAAATGTTTGCTTATGCTGTTACTGCAACTAAAAAGGAAGTTTGTGCACGGTTTGCTAATTCTCTACCACCAAAGTGGAGTCCATACATTGAGCTTCTAAAGCATACCGGTGTTCTAGATGCTGACACTATAACTATCTATGAATTCGTACAGAAGCTGGAACATAAGAATGATGAAGAAATTCGGAAAGCAAAACGCATTGCTGCTCCTCAAAATATCGAAATGTATTGTGGAGGAGGCTTTAACCCGTCAGCTAGTTCCAGTTCAGCTCAGCAACCAAAGTTACAAACGGCATTTGTATCAAATACAAACTCTTCTCCGTTTCCTCAATCAGCTCCGCCACCTGTCTTCGATCCTAGCACCTATCTTCCGCCAGCGCATTTAATTGCTCAAGCTCAGGCTTATTCTGGAGGAGGTTTTATTCCAGCCCTACCACAACCACAAGTCCAACCACAACAACAGCAAGCTCATTATACCAACAATCCTTCAACCCCAAACCCTAACACAGTCAAAGTTGATACATCAAACCTCTCAAATGTTAGCATTGAAGTAGCAAAGGAACATATGGAACTTATTAATACAATGGTCAGTGCTTACTGCGGTTTGGTCGCAGGTCAAATTGGAAACATCAATTTGACCAACGAAGACTATCTACAAATCAACCGTGATGAAATGGAGTTGATGGATATAAAGTGGGCGTTCGTAAGTGCTGTTAGAAGGGCGAAGGACTTTATGGTTCGAACAGGGAGAAGTTCTTTGGAAAGCAAACAGGATACAAAGTACGGATTTGATAAAGAAGCAGTTACATGCTTCAATTGTGGCGAAAAGGGTCACTTCAAACGTGAGTGCACCCGACCAAGCAAACAAGGCAATCAGAACCCATTCCGTAATCAGACGAGTACTTCAAATGCAAATCAAGACAATCGTGGAAAAGGGATAGTGGCTGTAAACAACACCACTAACCAGAATCAGTCTGGACCATCAAACGAAAATCGTGCATTAACCGTACAAGCTGATGAAGGGTTTAATTGGTCTTTACAACTTGGGGAAGGTGATCAAGATAAAGGAGGAACAGCGTGTTATGCAAAGATCATCAATCACATCAAGCACGTTCATAAGGAAGAATTTTCTGAAAGTGACGACAGTTCTGGTAATACCGTGAGTTCTGATGAAGAAAGTTCTACTTCGGGCGATTATTATTCTGAATCTGATGTGAGCAAAGAAGCAAGTTCTAATCTTGATGACTTATTGAATGAAGCAGAAGAGTTGAAATGTCAGAAATTAGTTCTGATCAAGAAGGCTGAGGTAGCATCTAAAGAAATGGAGAAGTTCTTTTCTGAAGACGGATCTTTTTCTTATCAGACTGCCTTTATGGCAAATGTCTCAGCTTCTACAAGTCAGGTAAAATCTGAAATTCTTATCAACTGTAGAGATTGTGAGTATATGAAAAATGAATTTGATAGAATAAAACTTGAATGTGATACGATTCATATTCACAATCAGAGTTTAGTTGTTGAAATGGCTAAATGCAAAGAAGCGAATATGGCTCTAGTTAGACATGAAAAAGAATTTAAATCTATGATTGAAACTCTAAAGAAAAATGTTTCCGAAGTGACAAAAACTGTTTATCATAAACAAGTTAGTATAAATGATTACATTAACATTGTTGAGGAAACTAAAAGGGAATTAGCCATTGTAAAATGCGAGCATGATGCAATCAAGCAAAAGTTGGAGAGTTATTCTAACTCCCGATTTGTGCTCGATCACATTATTGATGTTCAACAACTAAAGGGAAACAAGAAAGGTGTTGGGTATGAGAAGTGTCCGCCCCCTTTGAGACATAATTATGCTTATATGCCTGATGAAGAAGAAATGCCACGGTTTGAACCCAGTGTGCCTCTTAATTATGAAGAAGTTACTGCTGGCCTAGGGTTCAAATCGGACAATTCTCCAAGTACAACTTTTGAGCAAAAAGATTCAACATCTACGAAACAAGGTCCTCCAACCATTGAGGACTATGAGTCGTCGGATGATGAACCAGAATCAGATGTGAGTAATCAGGATAAATCACTTGACAAACTTAAAGGAGTAGAAGTTCCAATTGAGAATCATATTCTATGTGATCCTCCTACTCCTGCTGTTCAACCTGTTGTTCAACAAGTGATAGATCCCGTGTCTACCGTTAAAAGTAATATTGTGCTGTACACTTTGGTTGGTGATTCTAAAATCTATTCAGATAATGATTTTCCAATTAAAAATGTCAATCCATCATCCATTGATAATGTTTTTGAAAATAACACAAGTAAGTTTTTGGGAAAGTCGATTCCGGGAGTTATTGTGACTCAATGTAATCCAATTCCTAAGGCTGAAATCAAAAAGAAATTTGGAAATCAGAAATCACCTTCAAAGCAACAACCTATTGCTTCTAAGGGTAAACAATCAAATCAACGAGCTCAATTGACAAATGTTTCTAAATCAAAATTTGAAACAAAAGGGGCTCGTTATCAGAAGAAAAACAGTAATGTCAAATTTGTGGAATCGAGGGGTACAGATAAAATTGAGACTTTTGCAAACAAGTTAAATACTGATTTTGTACAAGTCAAAATTTTAAAACGTGATAGTCAAAACAATTACACTCAACATTCAAACGGGTGTGATGAACAAGCAAGTACCTCGGGTTATACAAGTTTGACATCTGATCGTCGATCCAGTTCTCCTAAGTTTATTGAAAGGAGAACGTGTTTTAAATGTGGAGAGTTTGGGCACATCATCAAAGATTGTGCAAACACTCCGAAAGAGAAATTTGTTGAGAGAGCATCACCTGAATCGATTCACCCTAAATGTTGTCCTGTTTCACCTAAACATGATAAAAGAACTATTAAAGAACATGAATCGAAACAACGACATCAAAATGTGAAGAAAATAGAAAAGGCTTTAAAATCTAAGGTCAATTCTGTTCCAATGAAACCAAGTTCACCTGTAAAACCAGAAGTTTCAAAATTTGTTTACAAAACTCAATCTGGTAAACAAAAACAAACTTGGAAACCTAGGAAGGGTGAAAGTTCAGGGGGAGCTGTTCGTTTAGAAAATCATCAACAAATCGAGATCACTATTTGTGATGCTCAGGGAAGACCCAAGACCACTTTGGCTTGGGTCCCCATCCTTAACTAATCATTGGATGATATGTGCAGGATGTTCCAGGAGGAACTATTAATAGTCATTGGATTGTTGATAGTGGGGCATCCAGGCACATGACGGGCGACTTACGGCTTCTATATGATGTGAGAAACATTAAAGGAGGCTATGTCGCTTTCGCTGGAGACAAAGGCGGTTACATCACTGGAGAGGGAATGATCTCCAATGGTGTTTGGTGTTGTATGTTTCGATAAGATCAATTATGTTCGACAAATTGATCATAATCTTCTCAGTGTGTCGCAAATCTGCGATAAAAAGTTCACCGTGCATTTCGATGATGCCGGTTGTTATGTGCTTAAACCTGGTTTCAAAATTCCTGATGAATGGATTCTCTTATCGGCTCCAAGAATTAATGATCTTTATGTTCTTGATATGAGCCAAGCGATTACGACTTCTGCACAAGTCACATGTTTTGTCTCGAAAGCCACGGAGAAGGAGTCTATATCTTGGCACAGAAGAATGGGACACATTCACTTGAGAAAAATGAACCATTTGGTGAAAAACAATCTTGTGAATGGCGTGCCCGTGAGAAGTTTTCATCTACAAGATATCTGTGTTTCATGCCAGAAAGGGAAGCAAACGAAGAAGTCTCACCCTTTGAAGAAAATCAACACTGTTAGCATGCCTCTCGAACGTCTTCATATGGACCTTTTTGGACCTATGAGACACAAGACAACGTTCGGAGATGTTTATTGTTTAGTAGTTACTGATGACTACTCTAGATTTTCTTGGGTAGCTTTTATGGCACACAAGAGTGATACTCCTGGCATCCTCAAGGATCTTCTTACAATGTTGGAAAATCTCTACTCGTTGAAAGTTAAGAGGATCAGAAGCGACAATGGAACTGAATTCAAAAACCGTGTTATGGATGAGTTCTGTACTTCTAAAGGCATTCTTCATGAATACAGTTCTCCTTACACTCCACAACAAAATGGTGTCGCGGAGAGGAAGAATCGGACAATAATTGAAACTGCAAGAACAATGTTGGTAGAGTCGGCGTTTCCTGTTCAGTTCTGGGCAGAGGCTGTGTCGACTGCATGCTACACTTTAAACCGAGTTCTTACTGTTAAGAGACATGGCAAGACTTGTTTCGAACTTCTACAGAAAAGGAAACCAGATCTTTCAATTCTAGAACCTTTTGGTGGTCCATGCACTATGATTGATCCGGATGGAAAGTTTGGCGCGAAAGCTATCGAGGGTTTCTTCCTTGGATATGCTACACCAAATTTTCGTGTTTGGAATCTGACTACCAAAAAGATTGAGCTATGGAGTGAAGTAAGGGTTCAGAGATATACAAGTCCTGTTAAAGCTCCAGGTGATCCTTGGATGTTCGATTACGATGGGCTATTCAACTCCTTTGATCTGCCAACCTTTGATGAAGATTCCGCTGCTGCTAGAATGATATTTGATAGTGATAATGCTGCTGAATCGTCATTAGTTAGACCTGTTGTTGTTAACTCACAAGGTTCAAATTCGTCTAACAACACAGTTCAAAATGAGGAAGTTGAAAATGCTACTGAATACAATGAGTCATCAGAAGAAGATGAAGAAAATCTGGATGCGACTGAAGGCACTTCATCTCCAGTTGTTCCAGTTCAGGGCATTTCTGTTGATACTCCTCATGTGCAAGTCGATGATACTGCTGAAGGAAATGCATCCACTTCTACGCATATTCCAGGCGTGGAGTTGGTTGTTGATCTTAATATTAACAATTTGGGTGTTAATGCTCGTGTTCCTGAAAATTCTGAAATGAGGATACACGATACCCATCCACAGCAGAATATCATAGGAGATGTCCAACAAGGTGTGCAGACGCGTAATCAGCTGAGAAACAACCAAAGTGCTGGTTTGTATTCAGCTATTAGAGAATCTGGTCTCCAAAATGATTGGTCCTTCACGTGTTACGTTTCACAAGAAGAACCGAAATCATGGAAGGAAGCTTTGAAAGAAAATTCTTGGGTTGAAGCCATGCAGGATGAACTGCAGCATTTTCAAAAGCTTGGCGTTTGGAAGCTTGTTGAAAAACCGGAGAATTACAAGAAAATTGGCACACGATGGGTTTATAAATGCAAGAAAGACGACCGTGGAATTGTTATTCGCAACAAGGCAAGACTGGTTGTTCAGGGTTTTCGCCAGATTGAAGGCATTGACTACAATGAAGTTTATGCACCTGTTGCACGTCTGGAAGCTATTCGGATCTTCTTAGCTTATGCTTCTTTCAAAGGATTCAAAGTTTACCAAATGGACGTTAAAAGTGCTTTTCTTCATGGTATTATTCAAGAAGAGGTGCACGTCGAACAACCTCCAGGATTTGAAGATCCTATTCACCCCGATCGGGTTTGGTTGCTCAACAAAGCTCTTTATGGTCTACATCAAGCACCTAGGGCTTGGTACGCAACCTTATCAAACTATCTTCTGGAGAATGGATTTCGACGAGGTCTTATTGATTGCACACTCTTTATCAAAGAACAAGATGAAGATCTTCTGCTGGTGCAGGTATACGTTGATGATATAATATTTGGGTCTACTAATGACTATTTGTGCAGGCAATTCGAAAGTGTTATGCAGGAAAAGTTCGAAATGAGCGCTATGGGGGAGATGAATTTCTTTTTGGGCCTTCAAGTTCAACAAACAGAGTCTGGGATATTCATCCATCAGACTAAATATGTTGGTGACATTTTGAGCCGATTCCAAATGTCAGATGCAACGCCCATTGGTACCCCACTTCCGCAGAATCACGGGATTACTCCGGATTTGAAGGGTGAAAGCATCAACTCCTCGTACTATCGTGCCATAATCGGATCACTCATGTATCTCACCGCTTCGAGGCCTGATATCATGTACCCAGCGTGCTTGCTAGCAAGATATCAAGCAAACCCGAAGGCCTCTCATCTGTCAGCTGTCAAAAGGATTTTACGCTATTTAAAGGGATGCCCAGGCCTCGGTCTTTGGTACCCTAGGGATGATAGTTTTGAATTAATTGCCTACAGTGATTCTGATTTCGGTGGTTGCAAAATCGATGGCAAATCGACAACAGCAGGATGTCAGTTCCTAGGAAATCGCCTGGTCACGTGGCAGTGCAAGAAGCAAACGTGTGTTGCTACATCAACATGTGAAGCAGAATACATTGCTGCCTCGAGTTGTTGCTCCCAAGTTCTTTGGATACAACAACAAATGCGCGACTACGGTTTAGAATTCCTATCTACCCATATTTTTGTTGATAATAATGCTGCCTTACAGATCACTAGAAATCCTGTGCAACATTCTAAGACTAAACACATCGACATTAAATATCACTTCATACGTGATTGTTTTGACAAGAGGTTAATCGATGTCGTTCATGTCCCCACTGATCACCAACGTGCCGACCTGTTTACAAAAGCTTTTGATAAATCACGTTTTGATTATCTACTTTTGGTCAATGGCATTAAGGTGATACCCGAGTAAACTTCTTTGGCTGATCGTTTTTGTAAATATTTTCTTTATAAACTCTGAAAATTCAAAAAGATTTTAGTTTTCGTAAACTTTGCGAATTTTAGGGGGAGATATTTCAAGAAAAGACAAAAACATTGCAAAAGTTCAAAATCCAAAAAGATGTCTTTACTTTCTGTCGTTTCGTTTGAAAAACTCAAAAATTCAAAAACAATAGAAAAACCAAAAATGAGTTTCTTGGATAAAGGAAAATGATGAAGTTCACTGGTGTGGTCGGTCAATGTGTTCAAAATGCAAAATAAAAAGAAAAATGATAAGTATCTCTACTAACGATGTATCGGTAGGCTCACAATCAGACTAAAATGTGCAGGATGATACAAACCTAACAGACTTCAAGTCAGGTGGGAACCATTCATTGGCATATGGTCTTAGTACCGAAATCTCATTTGAGAGATTGCCGAGATCTGAAATATTCGGTCTTTATGCTGCTTATCATCTGGGTATCATGGTTGTATCAAACCGTTAAAATAACGGAGACGAAGTCTAGATCTTCCATGATATCATACATACGTGTACATACTGCATTCGACCTCAATAAGTGATCAACAATCACATGTCCAAACAAAATAAGTGATTTTATATCACAGATTCTTTGCGGGAGTCAAGTTCGTCTCTCTGCTGTACGAAAGTACTGACCTGTTCACGGACTTGCTCCTGTGCCCTCATGCATCTGAAAATCAAGTTCCTCATCAATAAGTGATTCTATCACATAGGGCTTGTTTTCAATCAAAATAAGTGAGTTTCTCACATTTTTATACGGTCAAACAGATGATAATCGGTATACTCACCGGTAAGATGAATTCTCGTGCATACCTTGATACGGGAATGTGTCGTGAGTGGATTTACATCGACTTGTAAGTATAATCCTTACCGTTAATCGTATCTCTTAAATTATGATTACGTCTGATCAGTTTGAGCTTATGTGGACCACAATACCGATAATCGAGGTAGTATACTTATCCAGAGCTTTAAACAGAAATCAAAATCATGTTGACTAAGACCGTAAGCGGGTATGATTCCTTGTCCTTGAAATTCGCAAAAAGATTGCACTTGTATAGTTGCTTACTGTTTTTCTCAGTTTTCCGCATTTTCGTTTAGTTTACCGTGTTTTAAATTTGTTTTTAGTATTTTTGTGTAAAGTTCTTTTTGATTAAGCCGAAGTTGTTGCTTGGTGTTTTCTGCCGGAAGCTTGAAACCTTCTTCTAAAACGTTCTTGCATTTGAAAAATCAAACAGAATGGAAAAGTGTTCATTTTAAATCATAATTTGCTCAGTCTGCAGAAATGTTTCATATCTGTGTTTTGAAAATGTACTGTCGGTGAATCAGAATGGTCGACGAATCAAAATGGGCGACGAATCAGACCAGCGTCAGCGAATCAAATCTGTTTCGTCAAAACATCGACGGAATACATGAGCCCAAATCAGTTTCGTCATGGGCTAATTTCAGGCCCAAGATTAAGCCCAACTTCGTTCAGTTTCGTCGGGCCCAATCCAGTTTCGTCGAAATATCAGATTCGTCGAATTGAGGCGGTGTATATAAGGGACCAAGTTGTTCACTTTTTCAAAATATCAAACTATTCATCTTCTTCAAACACTCAAATCTTCATACCTACGGTCAGCCTCTCAAATCACTCAAATCATCCGATTTTTATCAAAATCTTACAAAAATCAAAGGTAGTAAAACATTCTGGTTCACATTCCGAACATTTTGAAACGTCGGTTTTTCATCCGAATCCCTCAGAAACTCCTTTGAGACCTTGTTTTTCTTTGATAATATATGTGTTGATGTTGAATGTATTGTGTTTTCCTTCTGTATCTGTTAGATTTAAGTTCTAGTATGTTTGATTTGCTTTGATTTGGATGTGGGTTTTTGTAACAAAAACAGGGGTTTTTGTTTGATAAAATTCTTAACTGTTTTAAATGGGTTTTTGGATCGGAAATCATATATGGGTTGTCATAAGTTGCTTTGGGTATAAATAATGATGTTGAATGTGTTTGTGTTTTTATTTGTTCTTTGTTTAAACCACAAAACGGCGAAACACAAAAACCCCCAAATCGACGAATCACATTAACCCTAATTCCGGCGAATCAAACATACGACGAATTAGAAATGGAACGAAACAGACACGACGAATCAAAACGTCGACGAATCAAACTGGTCAAGGGTTAACCCTCTGTTTCGTCGCACACCCTTCTGTTTCGTCGTTGATCTTCTGTTTCGTCGTACATGCCTTAGCAGTTTTCTGTTGTTGCTGTTTGTTCACAGTAGACATGGTTTGATAGGTTATCTGTTATGTGGATACATGAAATTGTATCCATACATGTCTAAATGCAATGTTATATCAAATGTGACTTATTCTGGACATTTTCATGTACAGATGGCTCCGAAAGCACCGCAAGAAAAAGGAAAACGCAAGAAGGAGATAAAGAAAGAAAACAAAACTGAAGAGGAGATTATGTCAGAGAAGCGTCATAATCAAGTTGCATATCTGGATCCTGAAGACAAGCTCACGGAATTTAAAGATATCACGAAGTGGATCAGGGAGTCACGTATCAATCATGCTGTTACATACTCGACGCCCGTCTACAAATCACTGATTAAAGCTTTCTGGGATTCTGCAAGCGTCGTCCAAATCGATGGAAAGGATATTATAAGAGGTCGTGTGAATGATCTGTATGTCGTTGTTACTCCGGAGATATTGAATGAAGTTCTTCAATTACAAGATCAACCGGATGCTCCATATTCAATCCCAATCATGTGTTCACGAGGCTGTTTGCTAAGGATGAAGTGTAAAGGAGACCTTTTCGTCAAACAAATCAACAAAGGTGATCTTCCATTACGCTACAAGTTTTTATTGCATATTCTTATTCAGTGTCTCAGCAATAGACGGTCTGGATATGATATGGCTGGAGATGATCTCGTTGGTTTCATGGTTGCTTTGGTGTTAAACAAACCGTTTAGCATCTCAAAGTATATTTTCAGCAACATGAAAGAGAATATGACAAGGACTGGTAGTAGAACAACCGGGAACAAGTTTTGGATGTATCCGCGGTTTCTGCAAATGATTATGAATGTTCAACATCCAGACCTTCCTAAAGCTGAAAATGATCTTCTGAAGATAGAAGCGATGAATTTCAACTCTTTAAGGCTAATCAAGACTCTTGCCGCCAAAAGATACAAAGAAAGCGTTCCTCCAAGGAAGCTTTTTGGCGCACTAGTGAATCCTGATTATGTTGCTCCAGCAAATGATAAATGGCGTCATGATGACAGCCAATCTGACAACGAAGAGCCTGAGTTGGAAAGGCTAAGGATCGAGAAATTTGGTCCTGACCCAGTTGATTCAGATGAGTCTGGTAGTGATGGTGATGACAGTAGTGGTGAAAGTGATGATGGTGGTGATGTTGGTGCTGTTGGTACATCGAGCAAAGGTGCAGCTTCTGGTACATCAGCTAGTAGTTCTTCAGCAAGTGGTGATGATGAATCTGATTCTAGTTCTAGTGATCATATAGTTGAGCCTGGATACGAAATGTATATCGATATACGTGGAGTAAGAAGGTATAGAAAGATTAGAACTGAGGATGATCCAGAATATGTTCCAGAGGATCCTGAAGGTGAAAGAAGAACAAAAAGAAAAGCTGAGAAAGCTGTTGAAGTTCAAAAGAAGAAATCTAGGAGATATTTGAGTACTTATACTCGGAAATCTGTGCCTCAAGAGTCTTCATCTGTACCTCAGGAGCCTGTACAATCTGTACCTCAGGAGCATGTACAAGAAACTCCTACTGTAGTTACATCAACTGCAGAAACTCCTGTTGTTACATCAGCTGCTGCAACTCCATCTGTTATTCCTCAGGCAGTTCCTCAAAGAACTATGGCTTCTGCAATCAGAGCAACCACTTCGCAGATCAGTGCTGAACGTCATAGGACATTTTCCGGATTTTCTCAAGACGAAAAGATCACATATCTATTCTCTACACTTGAAGCAGCTGCTGATCGTCTTCAGAGGCAATCTCATTTCGGTAATCTCACGAAGCATGATCAGCTTAAACAATCGGTGGAAATTAACAACTTGAAGTCAACCGTTGGTCAACAGCAAACAGTAATAGAGCGACAACAAGCTGAAATTGATTTGCTTAAAGCTGAAAATGCTCGCTTGAAGGCTGTTGATGAAGAGAAAGAGAGAAGGCTTGCTATTTTGTGGGATTATCATTGTAAACAACAAGAAGTACTGAAGAAAAAGGATGATGATACTGAAGACCAAGGGAATCCTGACACTTCTGGTACATTACAGAAGTAGTCAACCGCACCGTCTTCTAAAGTTGTTACAGTTCAACCTACAGTGGTCGAATTATCTCAGGGAACTTCTACTGGAAAAGTTCAACAGATAGAAGGTACTTCTTCTGTAGTAAGCAGTGCTGATATTGCTTTACAGGCTATTCATCCATTTACGGGAGAGTTGCTTGAAGAAGGGGAGTTAATAGAAGATCTTTCTCAGGAGCAATTGAGTGTTTTACAGTCTATGAGAGAAATTGATGATGCTGAGATAGATAAAATGTCGACTGAGACTGATACAACTAATGTTGAAGATATTGATGAGATTGTGTTTGAAGGCGAAGAAACAAAATCAACGTATGTTCGAACAGATGGTACTGAATTCGCTTCGTTTGATGAAGATTGGATGAAGGAGAATATTGATGACATAGATGAGCACTTAAAGAATCGTAATTCGTCTGAAAAAGACACAGATGCATTTTCTGAATGGAGAAAACAGTTTCTATCTAAAGTCTCAAAGCCTGTGCCTGAAAAAGCTCAAGTCGACTACTTGCAATTTGAAAAGGCAAAGCCAAGTGGAAGGATTCTATGCTGGATGTTTGTTCAAGATATACACTGCATTGCTATCAAACGTGAATATGGAATTCTGTATTTCAATTCACTGCTGAGCATTCTTTCCTTGCCATTTTATGATGTTGCTGCGTTGACAAGGCTTGAGCTTATCAATCGGTCAAAATACGATGGCACTACTTTATTTGAGCGACTGGTTAAAGTAAACAAGAAGACGGGCTGGAAGGATGAATCATACAAGCCACAATTTCCTGTCTATCAACCGATCAAGTTTACTCTTGATCCGGACACCAACACTTGCAGATACAAGCTTGTGTACCAGCCTCCGAGGGTAGTAGATAAAATCCCATTGATGCCTATGCAGCAGGATTTTCTTGAAGACATGGCATTATGGTGCTACGACTCGGATACTCAAGAAGCTGTAATTGTGTTTAGAGATAATCGTGCAAATTACCGGATGTTGGATCCGATGTGGATCGTCAACATGTCCGAGGCTGATATTAGCAGATTATATCGTCATGATATTTTCTATGAAGATCAGGATGCACGTCAAGCTTTAAAGTTTCAGCGCGTAGCGTGTTTTTGTTATTACCGGGGCATACATTCGGGCAGTTCGTGGTCCGAGCAACACTGAGATGGAAGAATAGAAGACCGAAGACGAGTAACAGACAAGGGGGAGTTTGTTGATGCATTTTTTAGTGTACGTGACTAGTCTTGTTTAACGATGTATTTTGTATGGTCTTTTATTAATTATCGAGTCTGTATGTTATGTTGACCAAGTCGGATATCCTCCTATCTGCTTGTGTACAACTTGTTTGTCTCTTTTTGTATGTAAAGTATTATGAACAATGCATGTTGCATTAAAGGGTAGTATGGTCATTACTATGTTTATATGTTGCTGTTGTTGCTGTCTGTTAACAGAAACAACCACAACAGTTGCAGTCCTCGACGAAACAGGTCTGTTTCGTCGGAACACATCATGACGAAACAGACCAATGTCCTTTACTTCTGTTTCGTTGAAGGTCATGACGAATCACACTTGATTCGTCGTGTAATGGGCTGTTTCAAGCCCAATGTTTGGCCCATATTCTGTTTCGTCGCACACTTTGTGTTTCGTCGTAAACTTGGGCCCAGGGACTATATAAACAACATCCTGTTTCATTGTGAACCAGAGATGAGATAATAACCAGTAACAAAACTCTGTCGAAATTCTGTCTGAACTGTGTTTGTATCAGTTTGTAATCGGTTCTCATCCCGTTAATCAATCGAGTGTGTTTCATTGATTAATCCTTTGTTGTTATTGCTTTATTTGTTTGATTTGGCATAGTTACGTGGATTCCGCACACGTGACCGTGTTTGCTATAAAAAAGTGATTCGGTTCGTTATCGATCCTCAGATTTCGGGACCTACAAATATCCTATTGTAAACTGTTTATTTTTATCTACGTTGCGATAAAAAAAAAGTATATTTTTCAAAATTGAAAGGGTCTTATAATTGATTTTTCTGTTCTTTATGGTGACGAACGGAACTAGTACCATTTAAACAACTTTGATACCGGTATTCATTTTTATGGTTTAAAATATAAATTTCGTTGAAAATGAAATTGTATTCGTAATAGAGTTTTTAATTTTGTATTGTAAACTTCAATGAATGATGTCACAGTATTGGTACTGTGACGGCCAAAACCTAAACCGTCCCAACAATATCGACACTAATACCGGTATTCATTTTTTACCTCTTTCGGTTACCATACTAAGTGTCGGTATCTTACCAATATTATAATGAATTGAATCAATACTAGCCAATCTTCCACCACCAGGCGCATGAAAATTCCACTAGTTTACAAGAAACTAACAAAGTAATGGAAGAAAAAAATACTTGTTAAATAATGGCACTGGAAAAAAATATAGAGTAATTTTGTATTAGCTCGGCTAATTAATCTATTTGCACCTAAATACACTAGAAACTGATTATCTACTACTTGTAAACATAATTATAGAGAATCACTTTCAAAACGCATTGCCAAACATAATGATTGTTGGATGGGTTGGGGACTCAGTACAAAATGGGTTTTTTTTTATGAATTCATCTCTATATGGTTTTGTAGATTGAAGGTGCATATCTTGAAGATGGTAAAAGTCTCAACAATTGGGATGTGTTTTCTGTTTCCCAACAACAATTTTTTTTGTTTTATATATTTAAGTTAGGTTTTATTGATTCATTTTTATGTAAACTAGGATTGCGACCCGCCGTAATTCGGCGGGGATTCTTTAGTTATAACTAAGTCAATCTAGGACCCGCACATTATGTTAAACCTGTCAAACGGGGAAAAAATAGACGATGTAAAAACGTTCACCCACACAAGCACGTTGCGTCGTGTTAACTCGCAAAATTTAGAACGAAACGTAAAAACGTTAAACCAAAGACGCACGTTGCGATGTGTTAAGTCACAAAATTTAGAACCAACCATAAAGCGAAAAATTTGCGGAAAATGAAAACTATAAAGGACGAAAGTTAAAAGTAAAAAAAGTTATGAGGATAGATTGCAAAAGATAAAAAGTTTTGGGTTAAAAGGAAAAAAAACAAATAGTTTTGAGTTAAAAGTAATTTATGAAATATTTTTGGGTAAAAAGTAAAAAAAATCTTTTTTTTTTGGAAAACCCCCAAAGCCAACGTTACGACAACCATGTGCATAACCATTTTTTCTTTGAAAAACCCCCAAAGCACACTCCGTGTTGCGGCGGGGCGTAAAACGGTGTCAAATAGTAATAATGTCACACAACCGTCATCGACCACCAACACTGACTCGACCTACGATATGCGTGTTGCGACGAACCTATCAAACATGAAAAAATAGAGGTAAAAACGTTGAATCATGCATGCACGTTGCGTCGTATTAGCTCGAAAAAGTTAGAACTATACGTAAAACGAAAATTTGCTAAAGATAAAAAGTATAAGTGATAAAAGTTGTGAAGGTAAATTGCAAATAATAAAAAGTTTTTGGTTAAAGTTAAAGAAACAAATTATGTAGGTTAAAATTGTAAAAGATAAAAACCTTTGGGTTAAAAGGAAAAAATGAACTTTTTTTTTGGAAAACACCCAAAGCACAATGTACAAGTGATGATGCACAAAAAAGTTGCAAAGTTATATATGGAATAATTGGTGTCTTTTTATGAATGTTTGTTTTGTTTTTAATGTGTAGGCACCATTTGTAGTGGTCACAATGGATTCGTAGCTGGATTCGTAGCTGATGATGAGAGATGAGTATCACCGGTATCTACATAGTTTATTCGTTTTTCTCTAATTTATATAAAAATTTTACTTTCAGTTCTGTAAAACTGTTTGAATCTGATTAATCGATCGTTGTAGAAAGATATTGAGATCATTCAATCTGTTGGTGTGGGTGCTTAGCGTTTCTCTCTATAATGGTCAAGAATTTTTCCAGGTATGATATGCAACTGAAAAAAATGTTAAAAAAGACCAAATATGTTTGTTTGTTAATCATCTTGCATTGTTGTTTTTTTTCGAGTTTATCGGATGTTCCCCATCTTTGAGTGGGGCCATACGGGCCAACCCGTTGGATGTTGACTAGGTTGCAGATGCACTGGATTGTGCCTTGGAGTTGAGTGACCCCGAGAAGCAAATGAGACACCAGACATTATAGGTATGTAAGTACTCATGATGTCGGCTATTGGGCCCGTAGCTTTATGCAAGAGTTGAAAAGAACATGCAATGATCATGTGAGAAAAAAGTGTTGAGGGATACGGTTCAGGTTGAGTTTTAGAGTTGTCGCTTTACATCCGAATTTTAAGAAGCTATCAATGGAGCATATAGTTTCGGCTTTTAAACAAACTACAACAAGGGCGATTCTTTTGGATTATGATGGCACTTTGATGCCTCAATCTTCCATCGATAAAAGCCCGAGTTCTAAAACGATAGAGATGCTCAATACTTTGTGTAGAGACAAGAACAACATGATTTTTGTTGAGAGGGCAAGGAGCGGAAATACATTAGGCGAATGGTTTGCTTCTTTTGAAAAAGTCAGGCTTGCAACAGATCATGGGTCTTTTCTAAGGTGCTTAACCACTTGTACAGTTGTAGTCTTTTAAGTTGACAATATGCATGTTCATCAAATGGTCGTAACTTTGTTGGTTTTTATAGGTTGAAAAGTATAAACTTAACAGTTGTGGTATATATAGAGGATTAAAAAACTAAGACTGAATTCAACGTTGTAATTTCAACGGGAACAATAGAACAATGCGAGATTGTCAACTTTAAAATTGTTCACGAACAGATGGGGGTATGAAAAAGTCGCTCGTGAGCGACTCGAGATCGTTTTGCTAAAACTTCTAATAGAGCCGAACTAAAATAGCTTAATCTTGTGTTTGGGTTTTCATTCGATGGCGATGTAATTTTTCTCAGAAACGAGAAGGGTCAAACCGAGTTACTTTAACTTTTGACGCCGCCGCAACGCTCGGCGGGTCAAAATCCTAGTAAAGACTAAAATAGGAGTTTATCTTTAACTTTATCCATATATAGAACTATGTTACTATTTCTAGAGTATTTGTCTACAAAAATGAGCTCAACTGTGAGAAATAAAAAGGTTTTGGTGGGTGAAAAACCGAGCTAGTTACTAAAAC
The DNA here is from genome assembly GCA_030545235.1 of Helianthus tuberosus. NCBI lineage: Eukaryota > Viridiplantae > Streptophyta > Magnoliopsida > Asterales > Asteraceae > Helianthus > Helianthus tuberosus. Next base: position 7,140,241 of record CM060358.1, read on the forward strand.
AAAGGGTTAAAAATAAAAAGGTTTTGGTGGGTGAAAGGGTGTTTGGTTTGGGTTATGAAATGAAAAGGTTTAGACTCAAAGGGGCTAACTAGGGGGATTTTGGGTAGGTGGTAAAAAAAAATAATGGTGTAGAAATAAAAAAGTTAGTCCTAATGCCTCTGTCATTTACTTACTCGGGTTTAAGTTGGTAAGGACTGGGAATGTATCGTCATGGCAAGTTCTAGAGTTGTACGAACCAAGCGGCTATTCACACAAGAAACGAAAAATGAGCATTTATTTTAATGATATGTAATTGTATGCTCAATAAAGGCTCAAAACTCACTTTTGTGGGAATGGGTTTTTATGTGATCAAGTATATATAATCAAATTTTAACTAAGCTTGTCATGCCTTTTCATAATTTTCTTATGTTGGTTCTTTTTATCACGACGCTATCGGTTGTAAATTCGTAAAAATATAACTTTTTTAGAACTTGAAATTCCCAAGTTAAACCTAGACAAGTAAAAAAAATGAAAATTTTTGAAAAAATTTGGGGTGATTAGCGGTTCCAATAGAGTTTTGTGAAAGGCTTGTATTTAGGACTTGCAAGATTCAAGGTTTTAGCATCCCCCCACACTTAAATTACACATTGTCCTCAATGTGTCCCAAAAATAAGTTTTTAGGTTGATTGAATGTGTAAAAGGTGTGAAAAAACAAAAATTTTGTGTTACTGGGCGCTGAACACGGCCCCGTGTTGTCCGGGCACGGCCCCGTGTTCAAGTGCCAGTAACAAAATTAAATCAAGAGAAACTGAAGCCTGGACACGGGGGTGTGTTGAGTGAACACGGTCCGTGTCCAGTTACCTGAACTGGGTCTTTTCTGCAGACTGTGCAGCACGGGGCCATGTTGGGTGGACACGGCCCGTGCCGAGCTTACTGTAAACGAAGAAAATCGTCGGACGGTCCTGTTTTCCTGCATGGGGTGCTGGTTCAAGTTTCCCTTGTATCCTTTGTCATCTCAAGTGTGTTTTATTCCTGAAAATTAAAACTAACTAGAACATGAAAATTAATCTAAACTAAACTAAGGATAGTTCCGCCGAATGCCTCCGTGGTGCGCCACGTTTATAAGGGTCCTTGGCTAGACCCAAAGCATGGTCATATGTTACCCAAGTAGGATGTATTGCATCCCATGTTACACCGTCGGAGAGCGTCATCCAAGCTTGAGTCTATGACCTTCATGTAGTCGACCGGGTCTTCGTCCTCTACTCTCTTTCCACATTCAAACTTCACTTCCTTGTCCCCAAACTTCAATGTTAACGTTCCGTCATTCATATCCACAACTGCTTGGGCGGTGGCTAGAAATGGCCTCCCGAGGATGAGAGGGACATCGGTGTCTTCTTCCATGTCTAGGATGACAAAGTCGGTTGGGAAAACGAAGTTGTCAACCTTGACCAATAGATTTTCAGCGACACCTAGTGGAAATTTGACGGATCTGTCGGCGAGTTGTATGCTCATCTTTGTAGGGCTAGTTGCTCCTAGGCCGAGTTGTTTGAACATCGATGTGGGCATGAGGTTAATGCTAGCCCTAAGATCGGCTAATGCATTACGAACGGGGGATTCCCCAATCGAGCAAGGAATTGTGAAGCTTCCGGGATCGATTTTCTTTTGTGGAAGTTTGTTGAGTACTAAGGCAGAGCATTCTTCGCCTAAGTTAACTAATTGCAATGATTCAATTTTCCTTTTATGAGTGAGGAAATCCCTCATGAATTTTGCATATCTAGGCATTTGGGTTAGGACCTCAATAAAAGGAATATTAATATGCAATTGTTTTAGTAAATTTTCGAATTTTGCGAATTGCTCATCGGTCTTTTGACGATTTAACCTACCGGGGTACGGAATTGGAAGAGTTTTGGTGGGCTCTTGATTTGGTGGAGAAGTCTTTTCTGGTTGAGGGGAGGGTGAAGTCGTGCTTTGGCTGAGTTGACTTCCTTTAACCGGTGGTAACGGGGCATCCTCGGGACCCACGGTTCGGTTTCTCAATGTGATGAGGTGTACTTGCGCCTTTGGGTTGGTTTCGGTATTACTCGGTAACGCGCCTTGTGGTCTCTCGGAGAAATTTTGAGCTAGTTGATTTAATTGTATATTTCAAGAACTATAGTAACTAATTAGAAATAAACTGTCAGGTACAATTATACCGATAAACACAGGGCGGTTTTACCTGAGGTGCAGCACAAGGGTCAAAAAAAGGTCGAACCCTTCCAGTTCCTTTTCGGAGATCACCGAAGGTGTGGTAGCTGCTGGAGGTGGTGTAGTGGAGGTGGTGCCCCAAGATTTTGTCCAGGTAACTTTGGTTCAAACTGGCTGTTGGGTTTAATCGGTTGTTTAGCAGCTTAATGGGTCAACTGGGTCAGCAACTTTACGGGTCAACTGAGCAGCAGCTTAATGGGTCAACTGGGCCAGCAGTTAGGGTGTTTTTAACATGTTTATTTTATTGTTTGTCTAGTAAAGTAGTGTGCTTTTGAATTATGGGTCACGTTCTCAGATTTGTAGTGTTAATAGGCGTCGTTTACTTATCATGATCAGGTAGTGGATATTGTTGGAAGATATTTAATCAAGAAATCTTGTGTATTTAGAATGTCAATTATAATAGTCAAATCATAAAGTCAAACTGATAAAATTAGCGGTTAAGTTTAGTTGTGTGGGTTAGATGTTACAACGAGCACTGACTCCACAATTTCTAGGATTGTATTATATTTTGTTAATTTTAATATCGAAAAAAACAAACTGGAAACCGTCTTATCACCTTTCATCAGGACAACCATCTTCAACTCTAGCATTGCTTCCTCTGCAAATGCAAATAATCATTTTTTCAGTTTTATATACAAACTATTGTGTAAATTACAACTACAAATACTATCATTACTAATAATACTTGCCCATTTATACCCAACTAGAAGTTTCATTCAAATTTAAGTTGGGTCTTAAGAATAGTGTTGAGATCTTGCAAAGACTACTACTTGTCAGTCATGTTTATACACACATAGCATAATGTCCTATTTGACACAACAAAGCGAAATGGCCACCCATGGTGTTGGTGGCAATTTTATTCATCAAAGATACTTAAAACTTAATCATGCATTACATTTTACAATACTATACTTGTATCCCTAGAAAAGAACAAGAAGGATTAAATACAACACACAAAAAGAAGAACCAAATCCAACATACAACTAGGGATGTCAACCCCTTCGCACTTTTGCAGTGAACACCATCACTTTCACATAAACCCAATTTTCAAGGCTATTCATGACGTGAAAAAAGGCATGTCTCCCACGGCGATTAACAATTAAAGCAATACACACCATCCAAAATCCGGTAACAAAACCAGTGGCCCCTCCAATATAATACCATCTTTGAAGATCATCTATGTCTTCCCTGTCATCCATATTCTCACGAGTGACGGGTGGACCTCCTAATTCTTTATCTCCTGGACAATATTTGGACAGGGGAAGTCCACATAATCTTGCATTTCCAGTGTACCTTGAAGGTTCAAAGGACTGGAGTTGAGTGCTAGATGGAATTCTTCCTGACAAGTTGTTATATGACACATCTAGATAGTTTAGCAAGGTCATTTGAGACATGCTTGATGGTAGTCCTCCTCTAAGATTGTTTCTAGATAGATCCAAAATTTGAAGTTCTTTCATTTGACCAATATTTGATGGAATCTCTCCGACTAGAGCATTCATTGACAAGTGGAGTGCAATCAATTTATGGAGATCGGTTAGTTTATCCGGGATTTTTCCGGTTAAATTGTTGCTTGATAAATTGATGATCTTTACCAATCCTAGAGTGCTGGCAAATTCGCGCACACTTCCTTGCCACTTGATCATGGAATGGTCAACATACCCGTTGCCACTAACGTTAAGAAAATGCACATTTGGGTCGAGTATTAATCCATCTTGAACCATGGAAGTGAGATTACCGAGACATGAGGGGATGGCTCCCTGGAGTTTATTCATTGACAAGTCTAGAATTTGTAGATGTACTAACTGACATAAATGTGACGGGATGGTTCCAATGAATTCATTTGATGTTAAGATAAGAGCATACAAGCTCGATAACCTTTCCCCGATCCAACCAGGCACGTCACCAGAAAACTTGTTGGCCCCTAAATTCAAAAAGGTTAACTGGGTGACATTCTTTAAAGATAGGGGCAATTTTCCTGAGAAGTTGTTATTGAATAAATACAAGACCTCAAGATTGATCAAAAACTTGATAGAAGTAGGAAGCCTTCCAGACAGATTGTTATATCCTAGATTAAGAATTTGTAGTTCTCTAAAATGCCACAAACAGTCTGGAATTGGTCCAGTGAATGCGTTGTGTGAGAGATCAAGAGAGACCAAAAGCCCATCAACAATTTGGCACAAAAAGAAGATTTGTCCAGATAAATTATTTTTGGAGAGGTCTAGCCTTTCTAGACTGGAAGGAACATTTGGTATATGACCATAAAAGTTGTTGGAACTCAAATCTATGGTTGAAAAACGAGGGTCAAAATTTGATAACATATTTGTTACTATCCCGGTAATATTGTTGCAAGAGATATTCAAATATGTCAAACGAGAAGGCCACGTGTTCCAAAAGTCCTCTGGAATGTTATCTGAAATTCGAGTATTGGAAATATCAATACGCGAAAGATTTTTCATTGTTTGAATCCATTTGGGGAAACGAGGTCCTAACTTGCAAAAACTCAAGTCGATTTCTTCTATGCTGGAAATGTTTGACATGTCTCCTTCAAACGAGGTGTTTGAAAGATTAACATATAAAATATTTGACTTTTCAATATTTTCGGAGATGGCACCTTTAAGAAAATTGGAAGAAACATCTAGAATTTGAAGCTTGGGTAGTTGCCACACTTTTTCACTTATATTTCCATCTAACTGATTATTAGAAAGATCTAGCACTTGTAGGGATGAAAAATTTTGGATATCATCTGACACCGACCCTGTGAATTGGCTAAATGAACCTTCCAAATATTGTAAAGTAACTGATGTGCATCCAGACAAGTTACTCAGAAAATCAGGTAACTTGATAGGCATTAAGTTTCCAACGAAAGTCAAATCTTCCAAACTACAGAGATTTCCAAGATATTTGGGAATCCCATCTAACATGTTGTCAGAGAGATAAAGCTCTACAAGTGCATTGCTAGTTAAAGGGAACAACCAGTGATACATGGATGAGTTGAGATTGTTATCTGAGAGAGAAAGGGTAACAATAGATGAAGAAAAAGAAGAGTTGACATATGAACAAGAATACGGGTGCATCACATGGGAGAGGTCACATATATCTAAGTGTAAAGAAGATAGTTTTTTAAGACTTAAAATCACATTTACCCAGTTGTCTACTTTGCCCAGATAAATACCTGACATGTCAAGGCTATCCAACTGAGACAGATGAGACAACCAGTCTAGGTTTTCAATGGTTCCACTAAAATCATTCCAACCAAGGTTAAGATACCTTAATTGGGTCATGGAACCAATGAACATGGGAATCTTTCCATTAAACCTATTGTCACCAAGGTTAAGATACCTTAATTGGGTCATGGAACCATTGAACATGGGAACCGTTCCGTTAAACCTATTCCAACCAAGGTTAAGATACCTTAATTGGGTCATGGAACCAATGAACATGGGAATCGTTCCATTAAAATAATTGAAAGAAATATCAAGATAACTCAAGTAGCTTAAGTTAAGTAATGAAGAACTAATCTGGCCTTCAAGTTTTCCATAGTACAAGTCAAGGCTTGTGACACGGGATTGGTTGTTGCACGTGACTCCACTCCAGTAACAACAATCATTGGTTGCTGCTTTTTCTTCTTCTCCGGGTGTCCATGTAGTGAGAAGGCCGCGAGGGTCGTAATGAATGTATGATTTGAAATGAAGAAGAGCTTGTCTCTCCTTTTCCGTACACTTACCGGTACGATGGCCAGGGGAAGTGGGAGGTTGTGTTCTAGACCAAAAAAGGGCAGTTGTAGTGGTAAATGATTCTAACACAAAGAATGAGACAATAAAGAAGAAAATAGGATGGGTAAAATGTTTATGGTAAATCTTATTTGCCATTTTTGTTGTATCAAATCTTGAATGTTTGATATATCAACAAAAATATGCCCAGCTTTATATACACTCCAAGTATGAAATAGCCTCATATTAAACGCCTACAAAACAAAGTTTTTGCTGATTTTCTTTCTACTTTCATGTCCACATACGTGTGGAAAATTTGTGTGGATTGTTAGGCATGCAAGACTTACAAGACTAACGAAAACCACATAACTTATATATTTGTCCCAAATAATAAAAGCTGGTCATGTCAATGACTCACAAGTCTTCAGAGTTAGTTTCTAGTTAGAGATCATAAAAGCTGGTCATGTCAAAGACTCACAAGTCTTCACACATTTATTTCAGCCCAAATGCTACCTTCCAAAGAATTTGTTTCCACTTAAAAGTGCAAAATATTGTATATATAAATATATAATAGAATTATATTTGATTTTGTTTCAAGAGGTTTGATAAAAACCATTTTCCAAACATAAAAAGCTAATTAAAGAATAGAGAAATTGGTCTTAGGGGCTGTTTGTTTACCTCTTAATGGGGCTCTTAATGGTTCAAACCTCTTACTGGTTCAGCACTTAACGGTCAAACTGTTTGTTTTGCGAGCAAATGTCTGAATGGTTTAGACATTTGTCTCTGAATGGTTAAGCATTATACAAAGTCTGAATGGTTAAGACCATAATCTGAATTGGTCAGACATTTGTCTCTGAAATGTTAAGCATTATACTGGCTCTTAATGGCTCAGACATCTACATCTTACTGGTTCAGCACTTAATGATTCAGACCTCTTACTGGTTTAGCACTTAACCATTCAGAAGTTGTCAAACAGCCCCTTAAATTAATTGTCAAAGGCTCATAAGCCTTTACTTTTTATTTCAGTAAATTGCACAAATTGCCATGTTGTAATGTCATATTGTTGTTTTAGCATCGCTGAGACACTTCCAAAGAAATGACATTTTTTTTGAATGGCAACGGTTACATTACTCCTCCTATACTACACCAATAAATACTAAATTATACCCAATGTCAGGATTAAATTCGAACCCTAATGTCAGGAATCGAACCCTGGTCATTTCTCCAAAAGCAAGAGCCTCTACTAACTAGCTATAGCTGGAACAGCTCTTATTTGGTATTCATGGCTAAACATCAAGTCGTAAAATTTAATTTATTTTAGCATTAAAGAATTAACTTTGTTGAAAGTTTCTCATATCCTCTAGATCAATTAATTGTAAAAAAGAAAATAGATCATCACTGGAATAGTTTAAACAATTCGTTATCATATAGAATATAGAAACAGTTATAAGAACACATATAAAAATAGTTATTGGACAAAATGTGTTTTGGGTCAACCCCGACTGAATCTAGCAAAAAATTGTCTGTTTTGACCCGTTACCCAACCCACTAATCTCGCGACCCACCCACTTAGCCACCTTTAGAAAACGTTATATTTTGGTCAATGTGGTTTCCTTATATTACTGATTAATAACAACTATCATACTATACTACAAAATCCTAATATAGATTACAATCGCCTTCGGTTGGTTTACAGCCCTAGTCAATGAGACTACAAATTATTTGTTGGCTCATTGCTTTATTCTCATGGTTCTTATAAAAGTCAACCAGTTAGCATGTAAAACTTGAAACTCAGATATCATACTTCACTACAAGAAATAGGAGCAATAGCGGCGACACTATTAGCGGCAACAGCCAATATGTCGCCGCTATTGGCCTTATCCGCACCAGGTGTCCCACGTTAAACCCTAGCCACACGTTTCTTATCATCATCCAACGGCTGGGGTTTGTCTAGGTTAATAGCGGCGACACATTTCATCAATAGCGGCGACAGGTTGTCGCCCCTATTGGTCCATCGAATAAACAACCAAAAAACCAAAGAAAACAAGATAAATTGACATTATCATTGCTTAACCAGCAGTATGCTGAATTTCAAAAAGCATATATCACTAACATTTACATAGCATTAAACATGAACAGATAACTTCAATTTTTTTATAGAATTTAAGAAACAAATTTGTCAAACACACTTTCAAAACGCAGTGCCAAACACCTTTATATTCAGATCACTATAAGCAGAAGTTTTATTGCTTATGTTATGCCCCATCATCCTTGCTCACCAAGTGTTTGTTGAATTGCCTAAATGAAATTAAAAGTGTTTTATTTTTAATCACTTTACCGGTTACAATGTGAGTTTGAAGCTGAATTGACTGTTGCAGTTATTTGATTTTGTAATGTGAGATGAAATCTGAGTTTTGGTTATTTGGTTTTGCATCTTTGAAGCTTGCAGTTACAATATTCCTGCATTTTTAGTTTGTTTGTTTTTTATGATTTGATTAAACTGTGATGTTATATATGTGTATTTGAGAGCTGCAAATGATATCAAGTATAGATCATTAAAACCCTAAATTAAAAATGGTTAAAGATCTTGACTTTGATATTAAAGTGGTATTCCCGGTTTATATATGTCATGTAAAAGATTTGGGGTGGTTATTGTTGACCGAGCCTTAAAAAACCATCTTTTAAAGCCCCTGGTTCCGACCCGTTCTGACTTGAGCATGATATTAAAGTTGCTAAAACCATTTTTTAAACCGCCCCGTTTCCACCCGAGCATGACGTTGAAGTTGTTAATGGTGCGAACCAAAACAACCCTTTTGAAACCAACCCGTTCCGACCTAAAACCTGTTCCGTCCCAAACCCATTTGGACATAAACCAAAACAACCCTTTTTTAAGCGACCCATTTTGACCCGAATCCGGATCAAAACAGCCTGTTTAAAATAGTATCAATCTAGGGATTTGTTTTAAATGGTTTTTTTTTTTTTTTTTTTTTTTTTGTAACAAAGTAGTATCAGAGTAAGGTTTTAAACAATTGTTGTTTAAAGAAGACTGTTTAAAGATAGAAAGAAGAAAGTGCATAAACATTAAGTGTTCATATCTACAAAAAAAAAAAAAAAAAGTTTCAGCAAAGTGCAGAAGTTTCCCAAGTGGTGCAAAGCTATTATCTTGTGTACATTTTTATTTTTTTGGTAAATTCTATAAAAAAGCTACCCTTCTGGTTTAAACTATTTTTCATACACTTTTTGTTGATCTAACAACTCTTAGTTCCCTTCTTGTTGCAGCTCAAATAATATGATATTTTAGGTGAGGTTGAAGAACATATATTGTAAAAACCGTTGACTGCTAGTGATACAACCGCTTATTGTTCTTCAAGATTATGTTATTGTTTTTTATTTTTGTTATGGATTGTCTTATGAAACAAATGATGAGCTAAAGACTTTATTGCATGGCAATTTACTGTAGAAGCAAGTAGTTTTTGACAAATCTGTCTTCAAAGACTGTGTTGTTGACTGTTTGTTTCGCGAGCAAATGTCTGAATGGTTTAGACATTTGCCTCTGAATGGTTAAGCATTATACAGAGTCTGAATGGTTAAGACCTCTAATCTGAATTGGTCAGACATTTGTCTCTGAAAGGTTAATCATTATACTGGCTCTTAATGGTTCAGACCCCTTACTGGTTCAGCACTTAATGATTCAGACCTCTTACTGGTTTAGCACTTAACCATTCAGAAGTTGCCAAACAGCAATTGTCAAAGGCTCATAAGCCTTTACTTTTTATTTCAGTAAATTGCACAAATTGCCATGTTGTAATGTCATATTGTTGTTTTAGCATCGCTGAGACACTTCCAAAGAAATGACATTTTTTTTAATGGCAAATGTTACATTACTCCTCCTATACTACACCAATAAATACTAATTATACCCAATGTCAGGATTCAATTATTCGAACCCTAATGTCAGGATTCTAACTCTGGTCTTTTCTCCAAGAGCAAGAGCCTCTACCACCCAACTATAGCTGGAATGGCTATTATTTGGTATTCATGGCTAAACATCAAGTCGTAAAACTTAATTTATTTTAGCATTAAAGAATCATATAATTCTTCATTTCCAAAGGAGAAACAAGTGAGGCATACTAATTTCTTGAACCATGTGCAATATCAGCAAGACGAGTTCCATGTGGACCCCATGACTCGTGGCTTGTAGCATCAAGAACTGCAAGACGGATACGATTGAAAACTTAGACCATGCCGTGTGGGGATCATCCCCCACCGGCGCCGCGCGTCCCCCTCCGTCGCACACCGCCCCTCCTCCCTCCGTCGCGTCGCTGGCGTCCAAGAACGGACGTTTGGGACGAGCCATGTGATTGGCTGATGGTGGGCCCCTCAAGTTGTTCTCTCTCTCCTTTATTATATATATTAGTTTTTTTATTAAATTTGGGTAGTCCCCACACCCTTGGGTAGTCCCCTTTGGATGGTCCTTTATCGAATGTGACATGGCGCCTACGTAGCGGATAGTCCCCAAAGGGACTACCCAAACCACACCCAATGATCTTAACAATCAATCTAAAGGGAATTTAATTGTAAAAAAGAAAATAGATCATCACTGGAATAGTTTAAACAATTCGTTATCATATAGAATATAGAAACAGTTATAAGAACACATATAAAAATAGTTATTGGACAAAATGTATTTTGGGTCGACCCCGACTGAATCTAGCAAAAAATTGTCTGTTTTGACCCGTTACCCAACCCACTAATCTCGCGACCCACCCACTTAGCCACCTTTAGAAAACGTTATATTTTGGTCAATGTGGTTTCCTTATATTACTGATTAATAACAACTATCATACTATACTACAAAAATCATAATATAGATTACAATCACCTTCGATTGGTTTACAGCCCTAGTCAATGAGACAACAAATTATTTGTTCAGCTCGTTTCAAAGCAATAGCGGTGACAGGTTGTCATCAATAGCGGCGACACATTTCATCAATAGCGGTGACAGGTTGTCGCCCCTATTGGTCCGTCGAATAAACAGCCAAAAAACCAAAGAAAACAAGATAAATTGACATTATCATTGCTTAACCAGCAGTATGCTGAATTTCAAAAAGCATATATCACCAACATAGCATTAAACTTGAACAGATAACTTCAATTTTCTATAGAATTTAAGAAACAAATTAGTCAAACACACTTTCAAAACGCAGTGCCAAACACCTTTATATTCAGATCACTATAAGTAGAAGTTTTATTGCTTATGTTATGCCCCATCATCCTTGCTCACCAAGTGTTTGTTGAATTGCCTAAATGAAATTAAAAGTGTTTTATTTTTAATCACTTTACCAGTTACAATGTGAGTTTGAAGCTGAATTGACTGTTGCAGTTATTTGATTTTGTGATGTGAGATGAAATCTGAGTTTTGGTTATTTGATTTTGCATCTTTGAAGCTTGCAGTTACAATATTCCTGCATTTTTAGTTTGTTTTTTTATGATTTGATTAAACTGTGATGTTATATATGTGTATTTGAGAGCTGCAAATGATATCAAGTATTAGATCATTAAAATCCTAAATTAAAAATGGTTAAAGATCTTGACTTTGATATTAAAGTGGTATTTCCCGTTTATATATGTCATGTAAAAGATTTGGGGTGGTTATTGTTGACCGAGCCTTATAAAACCATCTTTTAAAGCGCCTGGTTCCGACCCGTTACCACTTGAGCATGATATTAAAGTTGTTAAAACCATTTTTTACACTGCCCCGTTTCCACCCGAGCATGACATTGAAGTTGTTAATGGTGCGAAGATGATAATCTGAAGAAGTGAAGATGGATTTGTTGTTGTTGCCATCTTTCTTATTGAAAAAAAATAAATGAATAAAATTTGAAACCAACCCGTTCCCACCTAAAACCTGTTCCGACCCAAACCCATTTGGACCTAAACCAAAACAACCCTTTTTTAAGCGACCCGTTTTGACCCGAATCCGGATCAAAACAGCCTGTTTAAAATAGTATCAATGGGATTTTTTTTTTTTTTTTTTTTTTTGCAAGTAACAAAGTAGTATCAGAGTAAGGTTTTAAACAATTGTTGTTTAAAGATAGAAAGAAGAAAGTGCAGAAACATTAAGGGTTCATATCTAAAAAAAAAAAATGTTCCAGCAAAGTGCAGAAGTTTCCCAAGTGGTGCAAAGCTATTATCTTGTGTACATTTTTATTTTTTTTGGTAAATTCTATAAAAAAGCTACCCTTCTGGTTTAAACTATTTTTCATACACTTCTTTATTGATCTAAAACTCTTAGTTCCCTTCTTGTAGCAGCTCAAAGAATATGATATTTTAGGTGATGTTGAAGAACATATATTGTAGAAACCGTTGACTGCTAGTGATACAACCGCTTATTGTTCTTCAAGACTATGTTACTGTTTTTTATTTTTGTTATGGGTTGTCTTATGACACAAATGATGAGCTAAATAGGGCCGAGCAGTATACGGTTCAGAGCCGTTAGAACCGGGGAACCGAACCGGAACCGCTAGATCCAAACCGTATTTTTGTATATAGCGTCCGGTTCTGGTTCTTAAATTTGGGTAAAAACGGTTCCCGGTTCGGTTCTGGTTAAAACCATGGTTCCGGTTAAAGAACCACTAGAACCAATTGGGATTATAAATATTTAAAACCCTATTTTATTAATGGGCTTTTCAACATCATACGTGTTGGTTCGGTTCTGTTATAAACATAAAGTAAAACATGAAAACATACCTTTGATTGCATCAGATAGACCAGCAGCAGTGTTTGACATGATTGTCAGCTTGATCTAGTTCCTCCTTAGGGTGCAAACTCATGATGGGGACTAAGGAAACCGACAAGGGAATCGGTTGGGAGAGAGAGGTCGATGATGTTATGAGTTATGAGGGTTTTTGTGTCTAATTGTCCAACCTCTCAACCTCTACATAAGACTCCTTTATATAAGCACCCAGGAGGAAACCCTAATTAGTTAATAAGGGTAATATGGTCCATCAACAATTACCAACTAATTATTTAATAGGATTGTTATATATTTTGATCTATATAATGTAAATGATTATAATGGCTACTAGATTAAATATTAATACATAATATATTTAATCTTACATTCTCCCACTTAGCCGAGTAATCATTTACTATGAGTATTAGATAAGCCTGATCAGGAGTTAACACTCATTTTAGCCTTAAACAAGTACTATAGCAGAGAAATACAGCCGTTGAATCATTATGCGACTCAGGACCCCCATTAATCATACTATAGCCTTAATTTAAAACCTAATCGTTATGATCAAAATACGCATAAGCCCTTTGTTTGATTTGTAACTATATTTGTCTATATGCCGTTATGCTAGCTTGACATATTCTTAGAGACATACAAAATCAAACTGATGAGGAAAAATTAACTAATACTTAGTCATTCATAGTACGATATGCAGTTGCGCACGGCCATCAATTAATACCCGTCTCTGAGCTCTCTTAATAAGACTTATGGGTAATAGCCATTCAGTTATAGGATCCTTAAGCATATCATGAATGTATTCGATACAAAACTTAGTTTCCTCAATTCGTTCATAAACGAATATTAATTGTGTATCGAAACTTAATGCAGCACCTCTTGAACTGTTACTGTTTAAGGAGTTATGGTAGCTGACTTTATCACACTAAGTCTTCAAAACATTATATGGAGTTAATAAACTTATGAGTCAACTGATAAATTTTCAACAACATTTAGTGACTATATTATGTCGTTATAACTTAGGTTGTTAATATCAGTGCATCATGACTCTTCTCCATAAGATGGATTTGTCTGCTGACATGAGGATATACCCGAAATTACATTTTATCATCTTTGAACATTACAAAGTTAACGTAATAAACCGGTTTTAATTCTCACTTCTTCTTCAAATCATAACCTCTCGTTTCTTTAAAGATATTGTAATACTCCATTAGATGCTTCACATTAATCTAGACATATCTAGTGTGTTGCAATGTGAGTAATATCTAAACGAGTATGGACTTGAACTTACATAAGGCTTCTAATTAATGAAGCGTAAATAAATAATCTTATTTATCCTATTATCCTCTAAAGGAAAAGCAATATTGTTTGTTACATACGTAAGGACCCATTTAATGTTAAACTTATGGAACAGAACTAATATCCCATTGGGTCTATCTCAGTATGTTATGATATCTATCACGTAAGAGATATCTCTGAGATATATTATATCAAAGTTTGTGTTAACAATGCTTTGACTTATGTAACACATACTTGTCAAAAGAATATCATCTATATAGACAAGTTTATCTTAGTTGCTCCCACTCATTTTGAGGTAGGTACATTAATCCACTTGATTCTTGATGAAAATAATTACGTTAGCTTTTCATCACATTATGATGTTTGCATTAACCCATACATGGATATTATTGGCTTACAAATAAAGTGTTCTTTAACCTTCAGTTTGAAACTTTAGGTTGTTATCTAATGAACATGTAAATGTGTCAGCCATTTGTTAGGGAAAATTGTTTATAATGTTCATCTAATGTAGCTTTAAACTATTATAAGCTACTTAGAACAGTGATGATCCTTAAAGAAATCTTTTGTAAGATACTTAAGAAAGACTCTTTGATAATTCATCTCTTCCTGAGTATAACCTTTGACAATCAATCATGCTTCTTCGTGTCTTAACGCTTATATCAGGATTTGGTTTAGTTATGAACACTCTTAGGTAATTCAATCAAATCTCAAACGTTATACGAACACATGAAATCAGTTTTACTAGAAAACTGTTTTATTCCATTAAGAATATTGATTGACACTAATGGCTTAATTTGAAGAGATAGGATCATTAAACTTTTCCAAAATCCATTTCAACTTCAGTTAGGGAGGTTATGTTATCATCAAAGTTAGTAGGCTTTTAAACCTAGATGACCTCCTGAGTTGATTCTTGGGTTCATTAGAAGTTTCAGTTTTATGGATTAGCTCTTGGTTAGGTTGCTATCATTTTCAGGATTCTAAGTTTGTAAGAGTTGGTGCAGTATGGTGTACAAGAGGTGTAATCGGAGTTAAATTCGGAGTGAAATTTAATGACACTCTTCCCCCCGCCTCTTGTATTCCTTGCAAATCATGATAAGGACTTTGACTGCTCCCACTGAACTTAGAAATCTTTAGGAACTCAGCATGCTTAGGGTCAATATTTAATCGACCAACAAATTCTGATAGAGAAACAAGTTAATGACGTTAGTCGTTGTGATTTCTCTTGTTGAGGATTATGTTAGTTCAGGTAAGAAATCTAAGTGTGCCCACAATTAAGCAACAATGAAACTTTTGTAAGAGTAGCATTAAATCTAAGGAGATAAGTTTTGATAGAACAGTGTCGTGATGGAGCAGTGTCTTGTACAAGAGGTGCAAATTGAGGTAATGTAAAATTTCCACTCCCCCACCTCTTGCAACTATTGCAAGTTATTATTAAGACACTTAATGCTCCCACTGATCTTTGATATCTCTAGAAATGCTACAAGAGAAGTTTCAATGAGCTACGTGACGTGGGAACCTATCACATATACGTTAGACTTTATTTGATTTCTTTAATGTCCAGATATCATAAGAAACTTTAGGGACATATCTAATAGAAATCTTATTAAGTATATATATGAATAGATTTCTTCTAAGACCGTGAGCCATATGCGACAAAACTTAGATACAAGTTGATAGTCTTTTAAATGATAAATGAATTATGTCTGAATATTCCATTTGGAATAAGTTCCACTAATGTCAATGAATGACTTATGATGGACCCGTACTTATTCCTTAAGCCGAATAATATTTAGGGCTATAACGTCATGATTTAACATCACTTAGAATGAGATTAAATGAAAAAATCATCCTCATTAACCATGTCATGATTTCTCATGAATTTCAGTTATAATGGATGAAATTTATAAGTCTCATTTTCCTTTTGTCAAATTCTCATTTGCATGATGACAAAAGTTGTGAAAACGTAAGGTATCATCTAGTTTCATCTTAGTAATGTTTCTATCCAGATATTTAGAACAAATAAGATGAGAGTTTAAGGTAAGTGTGACTTTATGTTGACTATGCAAACCTCACAACCTTCATGACATAGCCTAAGTAATGATACTGTATTCTGATTAATCTTCAGAATATGTAAGGTATCGAAAAGCTTTGTTAGAAGACTGCTTATTATGGTTCTTATAGCCTTAACATCTAATTTGTCACTAACTCTCATGTTAGTTATTTGTCGAGTTCTGGTAAGGAAACGTATGGAACTAGAGTCAACTAATCATGTGTTAATTGGAATATTAAAATTATCAGACTTAAATATCATTAGTAAGTGACTACCTAATTAACTTATCCAACTGTTCTTCTGAATAATGGATAGTCTCGTTGCTTATGCTTAGTCTAATGGCACAATTATGCAGTGAGATTTTCCCTTGAAGAACCTTAAAGTTGGGATTAGGACTTGTAATTTGTCTATGGACCTTAGAACAATCCTCTTTTAAAGTTTAAGTGGTTCTAAGGTGAGTAACAACTTATTTTCCAGTTTCAAACATTTATTTCTTTGTACATATGTTGCTTATCAACACACTCGTTATACTTTGGTATTTTTGAGTGTTGTAGTTGATTTATAATGCATCAAATCAAATTGTACAAGTGAAAATCTTAGTATGTAATGTACTGGAAAAATGTACTTATTTCCATGCGTAAGCCCTTAACTTTATGGGTCATGGTTTTGTACATTATTATGTATTCACATATACCACTTAACTTTATAGTTTAAATGAAGGCATACATCTTAGGAGTTCTGGTGATTATTCCATAATTATAGATTAGTCTTAGGAAAGACTTAATTTGGAATAACTTTAGTGACAGCACTTATTCTTGATTATCATAAGAGACATCATGTTCGATTTATCCTAATCATCATGCTCTACTTTTCTTCTGTAGTGCTTTATCAGAAGAGAGCAATAGGATTATCGTGTCTTAAGAGATAACCAAGGATTCAATTAAAGAGCTAATTCTATTAGAAACTTTAAGCAAAACATATTAGACTTAGGAATTAGAGTGGATGAGATATAGACTTATAGAAGAAAATTATAGTGAGTAAAATTATGGGTACTAAAAAAAATAAGGCAGACGAAATGATCATAAAACTTAATTAAGGATCATTAATCTAAGGATCATTGAGTGAAGAGGTTGTGATATGTCTATTACTAACATCAAAATAATAGACTTATTTAAAGTTCTACTTAAACGAAGACAAAACAGCTTTGGCCAGAAGTGTAATCGTTTAAGCATATGTGCAAAATGGTTGTAACAAATCAGCTTTGGCCAGAAATTGAAACAATCACTTTAGTTATGCACTCGTTAAGTATGCCATCTATGAATGAATTAAATCAGCTTTGGCCAGAAATTAAGACATTCATGCTTATGATGCATACTTAACATAGCTTTCGTAATACTTGAACGATAAGTAGATGTATCAAGTCAGCTTTGGCCAGAAATGATACATCAAAAGCTCATTCAAGTTAAGCTATTCTGGTTTTGTAAAACATTATTTGATCCTTATTAATTAACTAAATAATTACAAAAACCAGTTATTTAATAGCAAACCACCCGTTAGCGCGGATCGAACTCCGCGGTGAGTTCGCTGGGGGGTGCAGGGGGACAGCGTGCCCCCGCACGGGGTTCGGGGCGGAGCCCCGAGCTAAATCTTAGTTCATATTAACTGCTTAATAAAGTAATGGGATTTCGAATAAGTCTTGAAAATTTATGAACACTCATGATTTCGGATGATCAGGCAGTTATTGATCCGTAATGGACAAATAGATGTTCATCCGGAATGATCAATTAGTTATTGATCCGTGATGATCCGTAAAGATCATCCGAAATGTGTTCCTCAAGCTATAAAACCCTTAATTTAAGCAGTTACTAATTGATAAGGTTCAAATCCGAAATCTTAGGGATCATGGGATTAAGTTTCCTGTTTAAAAGTTAGTTATTTTTATCTGTTTATTTCGAAAAATTTTATCCATTAATAAAATAACAGATTTCGAAAATTCTAATTAGATAAAAATAAATCAAACAGGAACAAACACCCAATAATCCTAAATCATTCCAAAACTAAGGGAAATTTCGAACTTTCTGATGAACAAGTGATAAAAAATAAAAATTCAAACACTCATCCGAAATGCATCGGTAATGATCCGAAATCATCCGTAATGATCAGAGATGATCCGTAATGATGAAGATCCAGATCCGAAATCATCCGTAATGACCAGTGATGATCCGTGATGATGAAACTTAGATCCGAAATCGTCCGTAATGGTTAGTGATGCTCCGTAATGATGAAACTCCACATCCGAAATGATCCGTAATGATGAAACCTCAGATCCGAAATCATCCGTAATGATCCGTAATGGCATTTCGGATAAAATTATTTGAAGATATTCATCCGTGATGCATCCGTAATGGATCCGTAATGATCCGAAATGCATTCAAGATGATGAAAACAGACCCATGATCATCCGAAATCGTCCTTAATGATCCGTAATGGTGATTTCGGATGACAAAACACGAAATTTTATTAAGGTTTTCCAGATTTAATCCAGATTTTCGGATTCAAAACAGAACCGACTAATCAACATACGCTCTGATACCACATGTTGGTTCGGTTCTGTTATAAACATAAAGTAAAACATGAAAACATACCTTTGATTGCATCAGATAGACCAGCAGCAGTGTTTGACATGATTGTCAGCTTGATCTGGTTCCTCCTTAGGGTGCAAACTCATGATGGGGACTAAGGAAACCGACAAGGGAATCGGTTGGGAGAGAGAGGTCGATGATGTTATGAGTTATGAGGGTTTTTGTGTCTAATTGTCCAACCTCTCAACCTCTACATAAGACTCCTTTATATAAGCACCCAGGAGGAAACCCTAATTAGTTAATAAGGGTAATATGGTCCATCAACAATTACCAACTAATTATTTAATAGGATTGTTATATATTTTGATCTATATAATGTAAATGATTATAATGGCTACTAGATTAAATATTAATACATAATATATTTAATCTTACAATACGACCATCCTAATTCTTATTCCCTCCTCTAATATTCATTCCACGATCTCATCTATCATCTTCTAATTTTTCTCCATCTCTCAACCCTAACCCTAATTACTATCATACAAGTTCATCTCCATCAACACCTTGCAAATACAGGTACGCTATTCTACATGACCTTTTTTATGATTGCATATATTTTCTTTCTAGATGTTTGCTTTCTGATACATATAGTTTTATGTATGTCAAAATAAAAATTGAACAAAAATAATCAAATTAATGTTGATCAAATTATAAATGTGTATATAAATAGTGTATCGCATGGTAAATAAAGTAGATGCATTAGTGATCAATCTATTCACGTGAACCAAATACAGTAAATGCATTATTTGTTTATTTTTTTTAATTTCTAACACTTGGTTTCATTTAGATGTTTATGAGAAGATTGAGAGGATGAAGATCGAATGAAGTTTGAAGATGTTTGTTTTAATTGTTAACATGATGGTTGTAATAGTTTTATTTAGAGTTTGTTTTATGGCTTGAAATTTTTTATTGTTGCTTTGTTACTTTTATTTTGGTTGGTTTGAACTTTGAATGTTGCAACTCTTAGTTAATGTTTTAAATGGTTTGATTCGTTTTTATTGAATTGTTAATTTTACGATTTAATTGTCAATCGGTTCCCGCGAGAACCGTTTACACGAGACCCGTTTAATCGGTTCGGAATCGAACCGGAACCGTTATAATATGGTTCGGTTCTGGTTCTTAAATTTAGCATTTAACGGTTCCGGTCCGGTTCCAGTTCGGTTCGGTTCGGTCCGGTTCTGAACCGTTGCACAGCCCTAGAGCTAAAGACTTTATTGCATGGCAATTTACTGTAGAAGCAAGTAGTTTTTGACAAATCTGTCTTCAAAGACTGTGTTGTTGACTTGTTCAATTGGAATGGAATGTAATATGACAAGATTGAGATAAATGACAACCTGTATGTCATCTAATTCACCGGCATGATGGGTCATGGAACCAATGAACATGAGAATCGTTCAGAAGGAATGGTTCCACTAAAACCATTCGAACCAAGGTTAAGATAGCTTAATTGGGTCATGGAACCAATGAACATTGGAATCGTTCCATTAAACTATCAGCTTTATATTTAAATGGATGTGACCTCTCCCATGTCATGCACCCATATTCTTATTCATATGTCAACTCTTCTTTTTCTTCATCTATCGTTCCATTAAACGAATTGAAAGAAAGATCAAGATAATTCAAGTAGCTTAAGTTAAGCAATGAAGGGCTAATCTTGCCTTCAAGATATCCACTCCTCAAGTCAAGGCTAGTGACACGGGAATGGTTGTTGCACGTGACTCCATTCCAGTAACAACAATCATTGGTTGCTACTTTTTCATCTTCTTCGTGTGTCCATGTAGTGAGAAGGCCTTTAGGGTCGTAATGAATGTATGATTTGAAATGAAGAAGCGCTTGTCTCTCCTTTTTTGTACACCTACCGGTACGGTGGCTAGGGAAAATGGGAGGTTTGTGTTATAGACCTGGAAAGGGCAGTTGTAGTAGTGAATGATTCCAACACAAAGACTGAAGCAACAAAAAAGAAAATAGGATGGGCAAAATGCTTATGGTAAATCTTATTTGCCATTTTTGTTGTATCAAATCTTGAATGTTTGATATATCAACAAACATATACAGATTTATATACACAAGAAGTTTAAAATAACCTAGTAACCTACTGTTATGGACTAATACCATTGCAAGGTATGGGACTTGTCCCACATCGGTTGTATGGGCAATTGATGTGGGGTTTATATACCAAATGGGCTCTCTCACCCACCAGACTAGTTTTTTGGGTTGAGTTCTCTCGTTTGGTATGTAACATTGGTATCAGAGCCAGAACTCAAAGTGGTGGCCTGGAGAGAGCCAACCGTGACCAACGAAGCTCGGAGTGGTGGCCTGGAAAGAGCCAGCCGTGACCAACGAGGACGTTGCCCTTAAGGAGGGTCGATTGTTATGGACTAATACCATTGCAAGGTATGAGACTTGTCCCACATCGGTTGTATGGGCAACTGATGTGGGGTTTATATACCAAATGAGCTCTCTCACCCACCAGACTAGTCTTTTGGGTTGAGTTTTCTCGTTTGGTATGTAATCGGATGTCTATAAAACAAAGTTTGTGTTGATTTTTCCAATAAGTTAATTTTCTTTTTTTATTTTCATGACCACATAATGGAATAAGTTATATTTATCAGATAAGTTATATTTTCATGACCACAAACTTTGATTTTTCCAATAAGTTAATTTTCTTTTAGACTTCCAATAAGTTATTTATAGCATCTGCTTAAAGAATACAAAATTGGTTATGTCAAAGACTCAGAAGTCTTCATGCGTTTTCTTCAAACCCAATTGATACGTTGGAACAGTTTCTTTCAACTTTTAAGTGGTGGGTATCCAGATGACTTTCTCTAGAGGAATTCGTTCGTTGGAGTCTTGTTCGTTACTAAATGTTATGCGCGAATCAGGGGTTTTACCATAGTGGGCCTCTTTACCACTGCTGTGATCGCAGGTGTGAATGTACCCGGGTGACCGGACCTTGTTGGACATTCAAAAAATGTAAATGTGGGGCACGTATTATTTTGGTTTAGTGGTAAGTGTGTGCATAAATAGTGTGGAGCACACAATGCATAAGACAAACTAATTAACAGATAGTAAGTCTTGAATTAATCGTTAAAAGACTCGTAAGTGTTTATATTTCTATTTTGTGTATATTACCGAAACGATCATGTTGTAAGGTCATATTGTGGTTTTGATCATTTCTTTGTATATATTACATCGAACTTCCTACCTTTACTAGCCGTAACACATTGTAGTCATTTTCGCTTGCTAACATTCATAAATTTAACAAAAAGCATATTAAGTGCATGTAACATATGTTGATTTTAAATTTAATGTTTGTTGTTTGCAACTAGTCATTACATGCTTCAAAATCAAGAGACAAAAAGGTTTTGGATATATAGAAATTAAGGATCTTTATATGGGTTATACAGAATGCTATACGGAATCAAAAAGAATTAGAAAATATCACAATAACTATGCTTATGGCTGCAACTTTATTTGTAGCCACCATAAGGTTGCTGACCATAACCCCCACCTCTACCCATCATCGGATTATAATTTCCTAGCGGCATAAACAGATTGACTGCCCTGAGCTGCCAGGAAACTGGTCGGCAACATAGATTGACTGCCCTGAGCCAATGGGAGACCGAGCAGCCACATGATTGACTGCCCTGAGCCGCCGGGAGACTGGGCGGCAGGGGCGGATCTACATGTATGGCGGGGTTGCACGGGATATCCCTCAGCTTTCTTGGCGAAGTGTAATATTTTTCTTTTTCTCAATTTTATTTATTTAGATACTTCTAAACAAATATTAGGATACCCCTCAATATGCTACTAGAAAGAGATGGAGAAAAAAATTGAATTATGTGGAAGACAATTGGGAGCTTTTGGCCGGACGAAGTTGCAGAGACCTCCGAAGAAGAAGAAGACTTTTGTTTAAAAGATAATTGTCTTTTTTTATTTTGTTTTGAGTTAATTGCCAAAATCGTCCCTGAGGTTTGGGCATGTTTGCCATTTTCGTCCAAAATGACACTTTTGTACCAAATTGCCCCCAACGTTTGTAACTTTTTGTCGTTTTCATCCAAACCACTAACTTAGTTTATTTTTTCTGTTAAGTTGAGGATATTTAGATGAAACTGACAAATATAAAACCACAGGGACGATTTTGGCAATTTACTCAAACTCTTTTAAATTTCTTTTATTTAATTAATTTTGTTACATATATAATAAAAAAGAATATACATGCAATTTTTATATGAAAAAAATAATAGCTTTGTCACATAATTTTTATAAATTTTCATCCAACCACTAACTAAGTTAATTTTTCTATTAAGGCGAAGGATGTTTATAAACTAAGACAGAAATTAATTTCTAATTTTTTATATAGATCAGTTTTATAAAAATAAAATCTACTTAAACCTCTAAATTTTATAAAACTAAAATGCTGGTGACCTTATTGAAAAATGTCAAATAAAAAAATCTTATCATATGTACCAAGTTTGTAATTCATCTTCTACTCTTTTAAATTCGTTCCTAAGGAAAAACAGAAGCCAGTCCCCCCCCCCCCTCTATCAAACAACGTATCGTTACCAAACCTTAAAATTACCCAACAAATTGTAATTATAATGCTATGAACCAAAAGTTTCTTTACTCAAGTCACTCAGAATAAGTATTAGTTAGTTACCCTCATAATCTTAATTAAATAAATATTTTATTTCTACCAACATATTTCTTAGGTACTCAACACATTTAAAAAATATGTAACATTTTACAATTTTTTTCTATCTCTACAACTGATAAATATTAAAAGTTGTAATCGATTGTTATATGTTGCACACCAATGACGTTTTCTCTTTATAAAACTGATTTATATAAAGAAGCTGTAAATTAATTTTTGTCTTAATTTATAAAATTTAAAACATCCTTCACCTTAAAAGAAAAAATAAACTGAGTTAGTGATTTGGATGAAAATTTATAAAAATTATGTGACAAAACTATTATTTTTTTTTTCTAAAAACTCCATGTATATTCTTTTTTATTATATATGTAATAAAAATAATTAAATAAAAGAAATTAAAAAGGCTTTGAGTAAATTGCCAAAATCGTCCCTGTGGCTTTATATTTGTCAGTTTCATCCAAATATCCTCAACTTAACAGAAAAATAAACTAAGTTAGTGGTTTGGATGAAAATGGCAAAAAGTTACAAACGTTGAGGGCAATTTGGTACAAAAGTGTCATTTTAGACGAAAATGGCAAACGTGCCCAAACCTCAGGAACGATTTTGGCAATTAACTCTTTTGTTTTTCTTTCTTGGAAACAAAAAAGTGGGTTGGATCCCACGTGGATCACAAACCTTATGAATATTTATATACTATCAATTTAGAAAATATTTGTGCAATGATAGTTGTACACTATGCTTTGTTATTTGTTAATGCATTTGTGGGTTTTATTTTAAGCCAATTTGGTTTATTTATATACTATTAATTTTAAATATTTGTGTGCATATTTGGTGGTAAGTTGTGCTTAAATAGTTGTACCTTAATCAAATATAGGTTGTAAGTTGTGCTTAAGTGGTTGTATCTTAATCAAATAATAATGGTTTCATTACCTTACCAAATTCAATATGTTTTGTATGCATGTATGGTTGTAAATTGTACTTAAGTGGTTGTACCCTAATCAAATAATGGTTTCATTATCTTACCATATTCATTCGGTTTGATCCATTCAAAGTTGTGTTGTTTTGTTTGTAAATTATTATTATTTATAATAATCTAATTAATTTAGCCAAAATCTTGTATAAATATAATTTGCAACACATTGATGCAATGGTTTTTGCAATGTATGCATTATTGTTTGTATAGTGGTAATGATATATATTATATATAAATTACGATGAACCTGTCAAACGAGAAAAAAATTGACGCGGGTTCATCCTAACGCGCGAGTCCTAGATCAACTTAGTTATTTTATTCTATGTTTTACGTTTCGACGTTTCGGTTTAATTTCTTCGCATTAACACCGCAACTTCAGTGTCGGTGGTCGCTGACAGTAGTGTGGCATTAGTGCTCGCCCCCGCCGCAACGCGGGGGTGTTTAATACTAGTTATATTTATTTATAATTTATAATTATAATTACATTTTAACTTTTGTTTAGTTTATTAATGGCTTACTACAAGCTAAAATATTATTACCTTGGTTTAAGATTTAATATTAATTATTTTAACTAATGAAATTACACCGAGATGGAAGGTAAACGAGCAACAAACTGCACCGCTGTCACTTTTTAAATAGCAAAACTAAGTTTTTAAAAAATTACATCCATAAATCTCGGAGTTATTACATTATTGTGCATGACCCTTTGAACTCGACTAAAGAGTTAACTTTAATTAACTCACATATTATTATTATTATTATTATTATTATTATTATTATTATTATTATTATTATTCTATTACATGTATGGTATTTAATCAACTTATTATCTATTAATTTATTAATTTTTTTATTTTATTTGAAGCTTACTAATCATAATCTTTTGTCATAGGTTATACAAAAAAAAATTTTGTCAAGATTATTTAGTAATAAAAACCTCAAAAACTTTAGCAAACATACTAAATTAGAGTTCGTGATGAATTATTAGTACATATCATACAAAAACATAGGTTAAGACCCGACCCGACCCGACCCGAAACGAGTCAGAAAATTTTTATGTTCGCTTGTATGAAATTGAGGCATCTAAAAATAGTGACTTCATACATGTAAAATCTTGGATCTGCCACTGAATATACGCTAAAAAATTGCCCCATTTTATGAATGTATAATAAAAAAAATTTGGGATACCCCTAAATTTTTCTTCTAGGTCCGCCACTGCTGGGCGGCAACATGGATTGACTGCCCTGAGCGGCCGGGAGACTGGGCGGCACCATGGATTGACTGCCCTGAGCCAATGGGAGAACGGGCACCCACATGATTGACTGCCCTGAGCCGCCGGGAGACTGGGCGACAACATGGATTGACTGCCCTGAGCCGCCGGGAGACTGGGCGGCAACATGGATTGACTGCCCTGAGCGGCCGGGAGACTGGGCGGAAACATAGATTGACTTCCCTGAGCTGGAAAAGCAGATGACAACTCAAATTCGCCACCCTGTGACGACAGATGGCCTGAGGGCAGCATAGATTAACTGCCCTGAGCTGGAAAACCATGTGACAACTCAGATGGGCCACCATGAGCCGCAGGAAACTGGGCGGCTACAAAGACTGACCACCCTGAGCCAAAAAAGTTAACGGTGGAATAGACCCGTAGCCACCTTGAATTGGAAAAGCTGTTTTTGGCTTTTGTTGACCAAATTGACCTGGATAACTAGTCTCGGACGTAGGTTGATCAAATGGGTCGGGTTAAGTTTATCAAATGGAGTCTGGTTAATTTGCACCAAACGGGGTCTGGTTGGGTTGACCAAACGAGGTGTGGTTGGGTTGACCAAATTGACCTGGATAACTTTTTTTTTGGAAAGGAGTGGATCAACCGGTTTGAATCCGCCAGCCCGCAATGCGGTACCTCCCGGTCGGTCTGGCCTAAGCCCCGTGCAGGAACCCCACTGCCCCGGGATCGAACCCGTGACATGTGGGTAAACCTTCACACCTCTTACCAGTTGAGCTGGTAGTCATTGGCTTATCAAATGGGGTCGGGTTAGGTTTATCAAATGGAGTCTGGTTTCGTTCACCAAACGGGGTCTAGTTGGGTTGACCAAATGGGGTGTGGTTGAGTTGACCATATTGACCCGGATAACTAGCCTAGCAATTCTTGAAATGTTCTTTGATCTGGATAACTAGCCTAGCAATTCTTGAAATGTTCTTTGGCCATCCATTTTGGAATTGTGTTGGTGTGTAATAGAAGATTGATGGAGGGTGAAAGTTTAAGTGTTTGAGGTTGTTGTGAAATGGAAGATTGGTTGAGAGTGAATGTTTGAAAATTTAATGCTGTGTGAATTTATTGAAAGTATAAATCAGAGGTAGCCCTCTCATTATTAATGAATTATATAATTGGGGAAAGAAGGTTAAGAAAAAATTGTTCTTTCTTAAGATTGATTTCGAAAAGGCATACGACAATGTTAATTGGAAATTTCTTTTATCTATCATGGACCAAATGGGTTTCCCGTCTAAATGGTGCGAGTGGATTAAAGGAAGTGTGGAGTCTATAAGGTCCTCGGTTTTGGTGAACGGCTCCCCCACTTTTGAATTTAAATGTTCAAAAGGAATTAGGCAAGGAGATCCTATTTCCCCTTTCCTTTTTATTTTAATAATGGAAGCCTTATCGTTTATGATCGAGAGGGCGAAAAGCGCAGGTATTATTTCTGGTATTCAAACTCCTCATAACGGCCCGATAATATCCCATTTATTTTTTGCGGACGATGCTCTCATCTTGGGGGAATGGTCGGAATCTAATATTTATTGTGTGGTTCGTATACTTAGAATCTTTCACTTATGCTCGGGATTGAAGATTAATATTGTTAAATCCAACTTATACTGGGTTGGAATTGATAATGGGGAATTAAATTCGTTGGCGAGTGTTATTGGATGTCAAGCGGAATCATTCCCTTTTAGATATCTCGGTTTAACGGTTGGAGGTAATATGAATAGGGTAGCCAATTGGAGACCCGTTTATGATATCATTGACGCTAGGTTGGCGAAATGGAAAGCGGTGATGCTCTCTATGGGAGGTAGAATAACCTTAATTAAGTCGGTCCTAGAGAGTCTCCCTAATTATTTCTTCTCATTATATAAAGCTCCTGTCCAGGTTGTTAAAGACTTAGAATCTAAGATTAGAAATTTTTTATGGGGGGGAGGTGCCGATTCTAACAAGATTCACTGGACGGCTTGGGAAAGGGTGGCTGGCCCGATCGATAAAGGTGGTATGGGTATCAGCAAACTTCGTTTTATTAACGTCTCTTTACTGGCTAAGTGGGGATGGCGATTTAAAAACAGACAAAGATAAGCTATGGGTCAAAGTGATTGAGTCAATTCACAAGTCGAGTGTTGATAAAGACTGTTTTCCGGTCAAGAAGTCGATGGGTGGGGTCTGGGCCAACATAGTCAAGCTTCTGGATAATTGTGTAATTGATAATAAACCGATAAAGGAGTTTTTCAAAGGAGAAGTGGGGAATGGAGAATCTATAATTTTCTGGTCTGATTCTTGGCTGCCTATTGGTCCACTGAAGCTGAAATTCCCTGCCTTATTTGATCTGGAGTCGAAGAAGAATTGCAGAGTAGCGGAGAGGATTGTTTCGGATGATGGTAATTCTAGATTTCGATGGCAGTGGAGCAGGAATTTATCTGCGGGTCAAAAGGTGAATGAGCTTATAGGATTATGCAGTTTACTTTTGAACTTTCACTTGGTTACAGCTGCGGATAAATGGGTTTGGGCAGGAGAAGCTGATAAACAGTTCAGTGTGTGGTCAGTGAAGACGTTTCTAAACAAAGAATTTGATCCTCAGTGGAACTACGTTCCAAGTTCGTGTAAATGGCTCCCTCACAAGTGCAATGTCTTCATTTGGAGGCTCGGGGTTAACAAGTTGGCTACCATGGACGAACTCAAGGAAAGGAATATCGAAAGGGGGAATCAATCCTGCGTTTTTTGCGGTGATTATGACGAATCGGCTGAGCATCTTTTTTCATCGTGTAGTTTCTCTTCGACGGTATGGTCTATAATTTCTTCGTGGTGTAAAATCCCGTGTATCTGGGCGTTCTCGGTAAAAGATTTGCTGGAGTTTCATGAATTATCTGGTCTTAAGGGGAAGAAGAAAGACATTGTTCAGGGAATTATAAGAATCGGTTGATAGATTTTATGGAAGAGAAGGAACGAGATCAGATTTCAAAACAAAACCGTGAAATTGGAGGAAATCATTCCGGAAATCAAGTCATACGCCTTTTTTTGGTTCAACGCGAGATCTAAAAATTATGAGATTAAGTGGAAAGATTGGTGTAGTTTTGTTAACATGTGTTGGTTTTTTTGTTTGTTTGTTGCCGCCCTTTCTCGGGGTTTTGGCGTTTTGGTTTAATGAAGTTCTCCTTTAAAAAAAAAAAAAAAAGAGGTAAGGTGGGTTGAGTGTGAATTTAGTGAAATTATTTTTAAAATTTATTCTTTTTAAGGAGTTGTTGAATGAGAGGGTTTTTAAAATATAATTTAAATAAAATTTGTTTTTTTAAATTGGACCGTTGAAGGGCTTAGGCCGCATTTGTTCTAAGACCACCCGTAGTGGGGCGTTTTTTTTTTTTTTTTAAATTGAAAAAAAAACGCCCGGAAACGCCCATATACCCATTACGCCCGGCGTTATTTTAAAAAAAAATCAAAACTTTGATTCCGGCGTTTTAATAACAAGGCCTAATAGCTTTGCATGTCGCCAATCAATGGTGAGCATGGTCTAACAACTCCACTTTTGCATGTGACATGTGTTTGAGCAGCCAATCACCATTAGTTTCCTTTTTTTTTTTAATAATTGGAAGGGGCATTATTAGGCATTATTCCCACTACACCACTTTTGTAATAATGCCCCATGCTGACTGAGATGCCACGTGTCGGATAATGCCCCATGGTGGGGGCATTATTTTTGTTCACCACTACACATGGTCTAAGCCAGACACATCCGGTGGAGCAAACCGGACGTGCCACATCATCTCTTCCAACCGAAAGAGAGGGATCCAGTGGGTTGAGTTTGAAATTTGCACGGGTTTAGGTGTCATATAACCATATAACGGCTTTTTTTAAATAGTATTAATATTAATATTTTTTTCTATTATTATTTTTATTATTTCATAACTATAATTAGCCTTGAGATTTTTTTTTCAATTATAACTTTTAAGATATAATATGTTATAAAATTAGAGTATATTGTTGCGACGTGCCTATTTATATCTACGTTTCGATAAAATAAATTTATAAACCAAGTTATAAATAGTAATGTACACAAATTTTTTTATCAATGTCTCAGATATGATTTCTTTTTAAAACCGAGTTGTGAGCAGTAATGCACAAGTAATCCAAGCACAAACATACAAGTTCACGAAACAACCTTGCATTTCGTTATTCCAATAATATAATGTATTGATCTATATTCAATCAATCAATCAATCGAACCCAGTAAATCCACAAATAGCAAAACTATTGATCTATACAATTCAAATATCCTATTGTAAAGTGTTTATTTTTATCTATGTTGCGAT
The DNA here is from genome assembly GCA_030545235.1 of Helianthus tuberosus. NCBI lineage: Eukaryota > Viridiplantae > Streptophyta > Magnoliopsida > Asterales > Asteraceae > Helianthus > Helianthus tuberosus. The sequence continues at coordinate 7,170,111 of CM060358.1, forward strand.
TAAAAAAATATATTTTTCAAAATTGAAAGGGCCTTAGGCTATGGGGTATGGGGCTTGGGTTGGGGCGTGGGTTGGCTGAAAACGCCCAAGCCACCACCCCGGGGGCTTGGGTTGGGGCTTGGGTTTGGGCGTGGCCCCTTTGGCGTGGGTTTGAAGCCGGGCGTGGGGCGGGCTAGCAAGGTGACATGGCGGGCTCTCAATGGCCAAACCAAACTATGTGTCAACCCAAGCCCCCAACCCAAGCCCCACCATACCTCCGCAAGTTGGTATCAAACATAAAAAGAAATCGATCAACAACTATCGAAACAAATGATTTTTCAATCTAAAAAAAATTAGTCAAAATATGACTACAAAAAGTAATGAATTTTGTAAATATAAAGGATTAATTCCACAATTAAACAATTTCAAAATTGTTTATGTTAGTCAACAATTGTCGACTAATAATTTAGAATTCATATTCGAATTATCGATTGATTATTTTAATCGAACGAATAATTCATTTGAATTTTATATTCAAAATACTATGTATCTTTTGAATTTTATATTCAAAATACTATGCATTAGGCTATGAGGTATGGGGCGTGGGTTGGCTGAAAACGCCCAAGCCACCACCCCGGGGGCTTGGGTTGGGGCTTGGGTTTGGGCGTGGCCCCTTTGGCGTGGGTTTGAAGCCGGGCGTGGGGCGGGCTAGCAAGGTGACATGGCGGGCTCTCAATGGCCAAACCAAACTATGTGTCAACTCATGCCCCCAACCCAAGCCCCCAACCCAAGCCCCACCATACCCCATGGGCGTGGATTTTTTTTCCCATTCCACGTGTCAACAAATGCCCCAACCCATGCCCCAACCCAAGCCCACAATACCCCACGGTCTTATAATTGATTTTTCTGTTCTTTATGGTGACGAACGGAACTAGTACCATTTAAACAACTTTGATACCAGTATTCATTTTTATGGTTTAAAATATAAATTTCGTTGAAAACGAAATTATATTCGTAATAGAGTTTTTTATTTTGTATCGTAAACTACAGTGAATGACATCACAATATTGGTACTGTGACGGCCAAAACCTAAACCGTCCCAACAATATCGACACTAATACCGGTATTCATTTTTACCTCTTTCGGTTACCATACTAAGTGCCAGTATCGTACCGATACTATAATGAATCGAATCGATACTAGCCAAAATTCCACCACAAAGCGCACGAAAATTCCACTAGATTACGATAAACTAACAAAGTAATGGAAAAAATACTGGTTAAATAATGGCACTGGAAAAAAAATATAGTAATTTTGTTTTTAGCTCGGCTAATTAATCTAATTGCACCTAAATCCACTAGTAACCGATTATCTACTACTTCTAAACATGATTATAGAGAATCATTTTCAAAACGCATTGCCAAACACCCCTATAAGTAGAAGTAGGGATACTTTGATAACTTGAATAGTGGGGATACTTGTTATAAGAAAGTAGTTGCGGTGAAGGTTGTTGCAACAATCTCTACACTTCAAAGAGAAAATCATTGGAGAACAACTCCACATGAAGTGAGCTATTAACATCCATCCAATTAGTATAAATCCACGCTTAAGTGGTAATATCTATCAATCCTTAAACTATACATATTGTTGTTTAACTTACGGTGTAAACAAAATTTAGGCCGAGGAACGAGGGCATGTTTGTGTTTGTTCGTTAAAGAAACGCAGATGTTTGTGAACTGTTCGCGAACACATGCAGAACAAAAGTTTAGGTAATTAGTGTTCGTTTGTTATGGAATTTTAGTTGTTCGTGAACACTAGTCACGGACACATACGGATGCATACCAACATTAAACTTGAAATTAAGAAAAAAAACATTATTAACCTTAAACATCCAACACAAGCACTCAAATACAACCATTAATGATAAATCAAGAATTCAAGAGACAAGAAGTCAACTGCAAGTACCATACAATAAATCAAGTTTAGCTATCTTAAAACATAATTATCTTAAGTTACTTAGAGTCTTAGAGATATCCCAAAAAAATGTATTTAGTCTCCAACTTCTTCATATATTTACTTATTTAGATTAGATTAGATAAGGGTTTACATTTTACTATTATGCTTAAGGGGAAGTAAAACTTATGAGGGAAAGTGAAATATTAAAAGCATTAAAAACGAATACAAACGGACTTAAACGAAGGAACATAAATAAATGAATACGAACGGACTTAAACGAACGAACATGAATGAACGTAAACAAACTTATTGTCTTCATGAACGTAGTCTAACGAATGGGACCTTTGATCGTGTTCGTTCATTTGGTTAATCAACCGGGAATATCTTATTCACGTTCATTCATTAACTAAACAAAGGAACATAAACGAACTTACTGTCAAACAGTTCACGAACCGTTCGATGAACGTTCGGTTCATTTCCAGTCCTAGCTTCTATTACTTATTTGTCTTTAAGAATTGATTTCATTTTTTTTCTAACTACAAACTCACCTACACCTAAATACACTTATGTCAGCACCTTAGCACCTTCTGAGAGATGAGAGACATCATACCACCACACCATTCCATTTTCAACAAAAAATGATTTCATATAAATTCAACATTAGAGTAAATTATTCATTTTTCCAAATATAGTTGAATTCTTTTTTCATTGGTTTTTCAAAACTAGAGTAAGGTTCAAAACTAATAGGAACAACTCTAGGAAGATTTGTTATCTCATGATCCATTTTTATGTGTATGCTAGTTGTTTTAACTTTTAACATCTAACCAAGGCGGAGCAGTTTGTAGATTAGGGTTTTCTATTCAGAAAGAGATGGCAGCGCAGTTTGTTGCTTGTCTACCTGCTATCCTTATGTAATTTGCCCAAATTATTGGAATGGAAAAAAAAAAAAAAAAACCAAGGCGTTTGGTGGTGGTGTTCTAATCAGAAAACATTGGTTTCTCTATGTTAGATTTTGTATACTTTTCGCTTTTTCAGGCTTTTAGGTTTTTTAAAAGTGATTCTGAATAGGCCTTGTTGGGCTCCTTTTAGCTTTTGAGCCAACTTTCTACTTGTTTTTCTTTAAAGCTTAACTTGTTTTTCTTTAAAGTTTAAGCTTTTGAGTAACTTATGTCATCTTTCAATTGGCTATTCTTAATGTGGTCCAAAATATCAAATCTTTAATGCACCAGAAGGGATCTATTGGGTAAACATGTGTTCAACTTTAAAGCCTTTTAATAGTAGTTATTGCCTTTTGAATGGGATGAAACCACAAACCCAACTAGCTAAAGTTGTTGGTGAGTTTAGATAGAGCTTAGGATAGGAGAGGTCAGGGGTTCAATCCCTATGGTGTGCAAGTTTAGTCATTCGAAAAAAAAAAACTAGCCAAAGTGAATTCGGGTAGTGAGGTAAATCAAACTCATTGAACGATCGGGTTAAATGATTAGATTTCGCTTGAGAGTGTTAAGGAAGAAATGGACAATGCCGCACATCAAGATCGCTCATCACTCAAGTTTATATGTTGATATTTTAAGTGACTTTATCGTTAAATTAGTAACTCGTGTCATGTCATCTAAACACAAGCTATGTGTTACGGTCCGTGAGGAAGGCAAGTGAGCGGTGACTGTGTCACGTCAGTCCTGGGAGCACCCCGAGCAATAGACTAATTGATACTTACAATAAAAAAATAAATAAACAACCTATTGAAATAAAATTTCTAAGGAAACAACGTTACGGCATATTATGTAGAGGGAGTTGCTATAGCCATACGTTTTTTCGTTGTCAACGAAAAACAAATAAAAAATACAAGTGTAAAAAGATTTAGATTTGTTTCATTGAGTTAAAAACAAATAAAAAAATACAAGTGTAAAAAGATTCAGATTTGTTTCATTGAGTTGTTAGTAAAAAAAGATTTAGATTTGTTTCATCGAGTTAAAAAAAAATAAAAAAAAATACAAGTGTAAAAAGTAAAAAATATTTAGGGGATGTTTGGTAGCATCTGAATGACATTAAGAGACTACCTCTTAATGAAATCATTTAAGAGTTTAACAAAGATAATATAGAAGAATGTGACATGTGATGGTTTACCATTCAAATGTTACCTCTTATCCAGTCAGACATAAGGTTACCTCTTATTCATTCAGACATAAGGGCCACAAATGATTTCATTAAGAGACAGCATCTGAATGGATTAAGAGGCTACCAAACAGCCCCTTAGATTTGTTTCATTGAGTTGTTGAAGTGCCCATAACTTTGTCAAATATCCGGGTGAATATGAATTTTGTTTTTTTTTTTTAATGGCAAAACTATATAAATATATAGCAAGGACCAGCAAAAAGCTGTAAAACCTGAAAATAATCACACGATTACATTACGTACGTTGAAATCACACCACTTTTCCAATCTAAGCTATGTAACTTCGACCTAGCCTTAATCCAAAGGAACGAGTTCATCTTTATATTTTCCACCATTTTGTTTGTTGGGACGAAAAAAAATTATTAAAAGCTTTGTCGTTTCTAGCTTTCCAAATATGCCAAAAGTATAGATAAAAATATTGCGCCGATGGTCTCTTTCCACATCTTTGAGCCCGGTAATGAGGACGTTTCTCAATTCATATTGGTCACACTAGCCTTGTTACCTCGTATTCAATAGATGAGATTAATACGAGTAAATGGTTTGAATAGTCTTTTTGGGAGCCACATTACTATATATTAATTTTCTGAACAGTAAATTTATAATATTATAACAATACTTAAATTTATAATTATTATTATTTTCTTTACTTTCTGAGTTGGATAAGCTTAGTGTCAACCAATACTGGTATCAAAAATACAAGTACAGTCCAGTTCATTATCGGTACATGAAGGTAAAAATCGGCACCAGCCTGATACAGAAAACGCCAAAAGTCGGTACCGGATTGAGTTTGAAAATCTTTTAGTTCGGGAAATTCGGTACTGCTACACGGTACCATTTGCTCATCCCTGATCACGGGTGCCGTACAAACAACAACGGTATCGTACACCTTTTTCTTGTTGATTTTCTTCAACTTTTAATGATTTCTTTTTTTAGTTTCAGGGGTAGGGATGGGCTCGGTGGCAACCGATACCGAAAATACCGGTTACGGTACCGGCATATAAAGGTAAAAATCGGTAGCGAACCGGTACTAGGAACGCCAAAAGTCGGTACCGAATTGGTACTTAGGATCCTTCGGTTTGAGAAATTCAGTATCGGTACCCAGTATTATCTGCTCATGTAACATCCCGAAAATATAAAACATTATATCAGAATTATAAAGCCTAAATAAATGGGAGTTTACTAACTAGGAATTTTAACCTAGTTAGTTAACTAGTCTAGAAATAGCTTATAGAGTGATTAAAAAGCTATCAAACTATATGTTGAACAAAATAGAGGGACCATAGTTGTTAACTCTAAAACTTAATTAAAATTTATCAAATAAAAATAAACCAAACACCCCAAAACAGGATGTTGGTCGATCAGAGAGAAGCAGGGGGCGACACCCCCAATCCAAGAACCCTAATCTCACAAATCTCTTAAATTGAAGATGAAATTCTGATCCAAAACGAAATCTGAGTTTAGATTATCGATCCTCATCACAAGAGGATCATAAGGTATGTAAAAATTCGTGTTAATCCTTTGTTTGAGATTCTCATGATTCTGAAATTCTGAAATTAGATGCTTGCATGTGTGTTATTTGGTCGGATTAAAGTTGATTAGGTGTTTAGAAGTAAAACCTAACTAACTATTGGAGAAATCATGCCCAAATTCAGAGAATTCTATGAATCCATGGAAGCTAGGTTATGGGTTTTATAAGATGTTGATGAACACTAGGATTTGAATAATAATTCTAGTATAAATTTCATAATAGGAGGTAATTCCTGTGATATTGATGCTAAAATGTGTGCAAGGTTACTAATTAAAGTGAAGTTTGAGGTTTAAATTGCAAGTCATGAACTTGGAAATGATGGTAGGAAAATCTGACCCGTTAGGTGTTTGTAGAAATGCCTAAGTGAGGATTTTTGATGTTAAATTTGATGAGAACGCAGATTTGATCATGTTTCACAATGATATGAATATGGTCATGGAAAGAGTTCTAAATAAGTTGTAAAACTGAATTTTCTAGGCAAAGAGTCCGGATCATCAAGCGGACAAGCCGAAGGGAATTCACGGGGGAAAGGCGTGCTCTAAAGGTACGAAATTATCGTTTCGTTACATTATGTATTATTTGCTAGATATGGGTTGTAGATCGTAAACATGGTAAACAAGATAAATTAATATATCATGGATGTGACTTGTCGTTTTAATCTAATGAGACGGGTCAAAACAATTGTTAGAAAATTTACGTATGCAACTTGACCCGTTACACTTATTTCTCGAATGATTCAAATATGGAATTTAATCTTGAATAAGAGTTGTTTCGAATTAAGCATTGAAGTAGTTACATTGAATTATTTATTAAATTCAGTTGGTTCGCGTTGGTAGTCGTCATATAGGGAGATTTCCTTAGACGAGCCAAACGGGTCAAATAATCAAGCGAAGCATGATTATTACTTTGAAATAGGTCGGATTATTCCTTGATATCGATTGACATATAGATATATATTCAAAATAAGACAAATTGATGTGTTGGTTTCTTATAAAAACAGAATCCGAAATTTTGGTTTGAGTAAAATGAACAAACCAAATAAGATCATAAATTTCCAGCATACACCGTAAATTACGGTATTACCGTAATTTACGGTAGAAGTCCTGAGCTTTACGGTTATTCACTACTGATTTACGGTGACCAAATAGTTCCAGGTCTCACCGTAAATTACGGTGATACCGTAATTTACGGTGTACTTATTATTTTTTTTATTTTTTTTTATTTACTTTACAAGGTTTAAATGTTAGAGCTTGTGGTTATAAACGTTATATAATGATGTCAAAACTAATGTATAACGGTTTTGACCCTAGGTAACTAGATGGACTTTACGGATGGTGATCAAGCAACGTCGAAGAACCGAACACGACTTTTGAAGCTTCCGCTAATACACGAATCTTTTGTAGCTCTTGTATATGGGTTGTAAACTCTTGTTAAACAATTTTTGAAACGTTTTAACTTAGCCATTAGTTGACTAAGGTTTTAGTTACATATGTTCTTTGTTAAAGAATGACGTGTACTTAAACTATATTTTGTTTAAAACTTAAAAAAAAAAAAATTAGGGTGTTACAAGTTGGTAATCAGAGCTCATGGTTGTCAATAAGTGTTCGGTTCAAGCTTGATCGATCGTCCGGTAAGAATTAACTTGTTTTGTTAATAAATTATGTACTACGTATAAAATGAGAAATGGACAATAGGCATGAAAAGAGTGTGTAAGCTCACTCAAAAAGCAAGAAATGCATGAAACATGAACTATCAAATCAAGTTACGGACTTGATTAAATAGAAACATGAATGATCAAATCAAGTTACGGACTTGATTAAATAGAAACATGAATGATTAAATCAAGTTACGGACTTGATTAAATAGAAACATGAATGATCAAATCAAGTTATGGACTTGATTGGATAGAAACAAGAATTATTAAATCAAGTTACGAACTTGATTGAGTTAAAACAAGAATGATTAAATCAAGTTACGAACTTGATTAAATCAAAACAAGTAAAGCATGTGTTATAAATAGAATGTTTAACGATCTATGTAAACATTTCAGAAATCGAGATGGCTGATGGAGACAATGATAATGCGGTGCCAAGAGTCACCGAACAAGTGAGGGAAGTGATTGCCGAAGAAGTTGGAAAGGCGATCGAAAACAGTTTGTCGGGCTTTATTGATAAAATCCAAAACACGGTTTTATCAATAGTAGAAGATAGAATCAAGAAACTGGAAGATGATTCAAATGTAGTAAAGGAAAAGCGTGGAGGACGAAAGCCTTGTTCATACAAGGAATTCATGGCTTGTAAACCACCAGTATACAATGGGGAGGTTGACCCAATAGTGTGCCAACGATGGCTAAGTGACATCGAAGGGGTATTCGAGAGAACCCATTGTGACGAAGAAGACTACGTAGCCTATGGTACGGGTCAACTAAGGAGTCAAGCGAAAGATTGGTGGGATAACAAAAAGAAGGAGATTGGAAGTGAAGCGGCTAAGGCCATGTCTTGGGAGGAGTTTAAGACGCCGTTTCTTAAACACCATAGCCCCAAGGCGGTCATAAACAAGATCAAGGAAGAGTTCATGCAACTCAGACACAAAGGTGAATCCATAGACAAGATCACGGGGATGTTTATGGACAAGATGAAGTTCTGTGATGATTTGATAACGAATGAAGAGCAGAAGGTCTATTATTATCATAACATGCTAAGCGCGGAGTATAGAGAATTCATAACCCCTTCAAAGTATGAGACCCTTACCGAGATTGTCAATGCTGCTCGGGAAAGGGAGATTGAATTGAAGAAGAGTATAGAACGGGGTGAACGAAGGGCACAAGATATGAATCCAAGCCCTGCCAAGAAAGCAAGAACGAATGAATCCGCAAAGAAATCAGATGCTAAAGGTAGTACATCAGGTTGCAAAATTTGTGGGAAGAATCATAAGGGCGAATGTCGTTACAAAGATAAGCCATGTCCCATATGCAAGAAAAAGGGACATATGGCTATGTCATGCCCGGAGAAGGTGACGGTTTGTTACAATTGTTATCGAACGGGTCACAAAAAGTCGGAATGCCCGGAACTGGTTGGAAAGAAAGATGGGCAAGAATCGAAAGGTGAAGCCCCAAAAGCAAAGGCAAGATCTTTCCAACTAACTGCCGCAGAAGCGAAGATTGAACCTGATGTGGTCTCAGGTATATTTGCTGTAAATTCAATTCCCGCACACGTGTTATTTGATACGGGTGCGAATAAATCCTTTGTTTCACATGGGTTTATTCGACATCCTTCATTTATTTTAACAAAATTACTTGTGCCTTTAGAAGTAGAGATAGGTAATAACAAAAGCTTTATTGTTTGTGATGTATGTGAAAATTGCAAACTGAGTATCGACGATGAAGAATATTTGATAAATCTAATCCCAATGTCGATGGGAGAATTCCAAATAGTCGTGGGGATGGATTGGCTATCTCAATACCATGCAAAGGTCGTGTGTTTTCGCAAAGAGATTAAACTAACATCTCCGAGCGGAAAACACGTCACCATTTATGGCGAAAAACGAGGCAACCCCATAGTATGTTCGATGTTGAAAGCTCACAAGCTCATGAAGCGAGGATGCAAGGCATTCATAATTTATGCAAATGAGACCGAGAAAGAATCACGGAAGATTGGAGATGTACCGATAGTACGGGATTATGAAGATGTTTTTCCGGAAGATTTACCGGGGGTACCGCCTGAACGGGAAGTAGAGTTCGGGATCGAATTGATTCCGGGCGCGAAACCTGTGGCAAAAGCCCCGTACCGACTTGCACCGTCGGAATTGCAAGAGCTGATGTCCCAAATTCAAGATTTGCTTGATAAAGGATTCATAAGGCCGAGTGTGTCTCCTTAGGGCGCACCGGTGTTGTTTGTGAGAAAGAAGGACGGGAGTATGCGCATGTGTATCGATTATCGGGAGTTAAACAAACTCACGATAAAGAACCGATATCCGCTCCCGAGGATAGACGACTTATTTGACCAACTACAAGGCGCAAGTTGGTTCTCAAAAATTGACCTTAGGTCGGGGTATCACCAACTAAAGGTCAAAGAAGAAGATGTGCCGAAGACGGCTTTTCGCACAAGATACGGACATTACGAATTTCTCGTGATGTCATTTGGGCTAACAAATGCGCCCGCAGCATTCATGGACCTCATGAATCGGGTTTGCAAGCCAATGTTGGATAAGTCGGTCATCGTGTTTATCGATGATATCTTGGTGTATTCAAAGAGTGAAGCCGAACACGCACGCCACTTGCAAGAAGTGTTAGAGACACTTAGACGAGAGAAGCTTTATGCAAAATTTTCTAAATGTGCCTTTTGGTTACGAGAGGTACAATTTCTCGGTCATGTCATAAGTGCCGATGGAGTTTTGGTGGATCCGTCAAAGATAGAGGCGGTGTCAAAATGGAATCCCCCGAAAAACCCTTCTGAAATTAGAAGCTTTTTGGGGCTTGCTGGATATTATAGGAGATTCATTCAAGATTTCTCCAAAATTGCATCGCCGCTAACAAAGCTAACCCAAAAGAAAGCAAAGTTTGATTGGGGAGTCGATCAAGAAAAAGCGTTTCGGACGCTAAAAGAAAGGCTAACTCAAGCTCCGGTACTGACATTGCCGGACGGAGTCGAAGACATGGTGGTCTATTCGGATGCTTCGTTATCGGGGCTCGGTTGCGTGTTGATGCAACGGGGCAAGGTAATAGCCTATGCCTCGAGACAATTGAAGATGCATGAGAAGAAATACCCCACGCACGATCTCGAATTGGCAGCGGTAGTGTTTGCATTAAAAATATGGAGACATTACTTGTATGGGGTAAAGTGCACCATATTCACCGATCACAAAAGTTTGAAATACTTCTTCGATCAGAAGGAGTTGAATATGCGGCAGAGGCGATGGCTAGAGACGGTGAAGGACTACGACTGTGAGATACATTATCACCCCGGAAAAGCAAACGTGGTAGCTGACGCTCTAAGTCGAAAAGCGGACTATGTCCCAATACGAGTGAGGTCAATGCAACTCGTGGTGACCTCGGGTATACTTGAACGAATTCGAGAGGCGCAGTTAGAAGCAGTGAAAGAAGAAAATTGGAAGAAAGAAAGAATAATTGGACAATTGAAAGATTTGACGGATGGGAATCATGGGTTGAAGACTCGATCCGGGAGGATATGGGTCCCACATACCTGTGGAGTAAAGGCGCTTCTACTTGATGAAGCTCATAAATCCCGTTATTCAATTCATCCGGGTGCGACCAAGATGTACAATGATTTGAAACAAAATTATTGGTGGCCCGGAATGAAGAGGGACGTGGCGAAATATGTGGAAAAATGCTTGACATGTTTACAAGTCAAGGCGGAGCACCAGAAACCATACGGCAAACTCCAACCGTTAGAAATTCCGGTTTGGAAATGGGAACATATTACAATGGACCTGTTAACCAAGTTGCCTAAGACGAATCGTGGTTTTGATGCAATATGGGTAGTTGTGGATAGATTGACGAAAAGTGCTCACTTCATTCCGATTCGTGAGACTTATACGTCAGAAAAGATGTCAGAAGTCTATACCAATGAAATCATAGCACGTCATGGAGTGCCGGTGTCCATTGTGTCTGATAGGGATACCCGGTTTACTTCGAATTTCTGGCGTGATTTCCAAGAACAAATGGGGACCAAATTGTTCATTAGCACTGCGTACCATCCTCAAACAGATGGACAAAGTGAAAGAACGATACAAATATTGGGAGATATGCTACGGGCATGCATAATCGACTTTGGAGGCAGTTGGGATGTTCACCTACCGTTAGTCGAGTTTTCGTATAACAACAGTTACCAATCTAGTATTAAAATGGCACCATACGAATTACTTTACGGTAGGAAGTGTCGAACCCCGGTTTGTTGGGGTGAAGTGGGTCCACGTGAACTCGCTCACCAAGACATAGTACGAGCCACGAACGAAAAGATCGATAAAGTTCGGGCACACTTGAAAGCGGCTCAAGACAGGCAAAAGGCGTATGTTGATAAAAGAAAAAGGCCAATTGAATTTCAAGTCGGTGACATGGTCATGCTAAAAGTGTCCCCATGGAAAGGTGTTATTAGATTTAGAAAGAAAGGGAAATTAAGCCCAAGGTTTATCGAGCCATTTAAAATTATCGGAAGAGTTGGCAAGGTAGCTTACCGTCTTGAACTACCGGAGGAGCTGAGTGGAATCCATGGCACGTTTCATGTATCACAATTAAGAAAGTGCCTAGCAGACGAAACGACATATATCCATTACGACGATATCGAAGTGGATAATAGTCTAAATTATGTGGTGAGACCGGTTGAAATTTTAGACAAAAAGGTCAAACGTTTACGAAATAAACAAATTGACCAAGTCAAAGTCAAATGGGAGCATAGGAAAGGTTCGGACATTACATGGGAGCCCGAAGAGGAGATGCGACGTCTTCACCCTACATTATTTGGTACGTACCTTGGTTTCGGGGACGAAACCCCTTTAAGGGGGATGGACTTGTAACATCCCGAAAATATAAAACATTATATCAGAATTATAAAGCCTAAATAAATGGGAGTTTACTAACTAGGAATTTTAACCTAGTTAGTTAACTAGTCTAGAAATAGCTTATAGAGTGATTAAAAAGCTATCAAACTATATGTTGAACAAAATAGAGGGACCATAGTTGTTAACTCTAAAACTTAATTAAAATTTATCAAATAAAAATAAACCAAACACCCCAAAACAGGGTGTTGGTCGATCAGAGAGAAGCAGGGGGCGACACTGTAACACCCCAAAAATGGGTTTGGTAATTTAAACCCGGTTAATACAAAGGAACGGGTAAAAATACTGCTAGGGGTAAAAGTGAACCCGTAAATGAATATTGACTAGGAATAATTAACCTAGTTGAATATTAGTATCGTTAGTATTAAACGAAGGGTTGTAGCCTTATTTAAATAAAACGAAACATGAGGGACCAAAGTAAACAACTTGAAAGTTGTTTTATTAAATAGAAAACAACACACACACCAACACACACATCGTGTGTGTGTGTGTTCTTCATCAACGAGCAGGGAAGGCTCCCTTGGAGCCAAAACCCTAAACTTCACAAATTCTCCAAATTGAAAGGCTAAACGAAGTCCAAATTCACAACCGAACATGAATTAACGATCACCTTCACAAGGGGATCGTAAGGTATGTCTTCAAACTTAGATTTGATGATCTTGTTTGAAGTGGGTTATGATCAATACATGAATTTGTATGCAATTAAGCTTGTAGAGGTGTTAGAAACACCAAATAGAACTTGTGTTATGAATAATTTCAAGTAGTTGGGTGATTTAGAATGAAAACCCATTGCATGAGTATGAAGATGATGATTATGATGAACTTGTAGATGTATTAGTGTGATCTTGTGATGTATAAGGTGTTATATGATAGACTTAGATAGATAAACTTGATGTGGAAATTATGATTATGAGATTTTGCTTGAATGTAATGGTTCATAAGATGAATTAGGGAAGAACATGCTTAAAGCACTTGTACATTATGCTTAAAAAGTGATACGCACACCAAGTGTTTGATGAAATGTCTAAATGACAATAATATGTGAAATTGTATGCAATTAATGGGTAAACATGTATAGAAAGTGGTATTAATGAAATTGATAGTAAACTAACATGAGGAATGTATTTTAGATATAGTTCATGTGAAGATTATGTTAGGTTGATGTTGAGTATGCTTTATGCTTGTTTGAATTGATTAATGAAAGTCATACGTGAGATATGAAATTGATATGATCGTTCATACGCACAATCATATATGCTAACAAGAATGTGAATGTAATGACATGTACGGTTAGGAGTCATGTCAACGCGGACACAAGCATGGAAGGGCAACGGGCCAAGGATAAACGCGGAAGCTATGCTCGAACTCGGACGCACAAGGTAAGTGAACTCCAAACTTACCCTTTTGTTTAGTAATGTAATTATGACATATGGTAATTATTGAATGTAATATAAGAAAATATGAATTGTTGTTATTACTAAGTTAAGTTATAGTGGAACTGAGACGGAATTGGTTAAGAAAGAGATTCGATTAAGTTTGGGTAAGAAACTTATTTAATGAATTATACATAAAGATGAATTAAGGAGTATATATGTAGAATGTAAATTGTAGGTACGAGTGTGAATAGAAAATGAATACATGCTTGAGAGAGATATTTAATTATATGCTTGAATGAATAAGGCGAGTTATGCGTATTTGAGGACACATCCATATGAAAGGAAGTTAATGATACTAACCGTTTTTCTATTAAGAATTAATGTAAAACATAGGCAGGTTATTAATGGAAGTAAAGGTTGACTCTGCAATCCGATGCGACTAATGGAATGGATGGATGAAGGAGCTAGTATAAGAGGAAGCATGATATGTGGACGCTTATTATGCATGTGTTAATATTTTGTATTATGTTACCGGTTACTAATGATGAGATTGAATGTGGTGACTGCAGGTTGTTCAGGATTTTGGATGTTTCACCAAGAATTGTACGCGGTCGAAGATCGAGTCAAGACATGGATTGTACGTGGGTGTGTATGTGGTCACTTAATTCGATATATGTATGATAGTTGTCAATCAAATTTTCTAAAGGAACTAATGTATTTAAGTGAAAGAAAGGATGTCATTAAAGAAATTTTTAATTATGTGTTTTCCGCTGCGAATTTTGGTTTTAAACATTTAGGGCGTTACAGACACCCCCAATCCAAGAACCCTAATCTCACAAATCTCTTAAATTGAAGATGAAATTCTGATCCAAAACGAAATCTGAGTTTAGATTATCGATCCTCATCACAAGAGGATCATAAGGTATGTAAAAATTCGTGTTAATCCTTTGTTTGAGATTCTCATGATTCTGAAATTCTGAAATTAGATGCTTGCATGTGTGTTATTTGGTCGGATTAAAGTTGATTAGGTGTTTAGAAGTAAAACCTAACTAACTATTGGAGAAATCATGCCCAAATTCAGAGAATTCTATGAATCCATGGAAGCTAGGTTATGGGTTTTATAAGATGTTGATGAACACTAGGATTTGAATAATAATTCTAGTATAAATTTCATAATAGGAGGTAATTCATGTGATATTGATGTTAAAATGTGTGCAAGGTTACTAATTAAAGTGAAGTTTGAGGTTTAAATTGCAAGTCATGAACTTGGAAATGATGGTAGGAAAATCTGACCCGTTAGGTGTTTGTAGAAATGCCTAAGTGAGGATTTTTGATGTTAAATTTGATGAGAACGCAGATTTGATCATGTTTCACAATGATATGAATATGGTCATGGAAAGAGTTCTAAATAAGTTGTAAAACTGAATTTTCTAGGCAAAGAGTCCGGATCATCAAGCGGACAAGCCGAAGGGAATTCACGGGGGAAAGGCGTGCTCTAAAGGTACGAAATTATCGTTTCGTTACATTATGTATTATTTGCTAGATATGGGTTGTAGATCGTAAACATGGTAAACAAGATAAATTAATATATCATGGATGTGACTTGTCGTTTTAATCTAATGAGACGGGTCAAAACAATTGTTAGAAAATTTACGTATGCAACTTGACCCGTTACACTTATTTCTCGAATGATTCAAATATGGAATTTAATCTTGAATAAGAGTTGTTTCGAATTAAGCATTGAAGTAGTTACATTGAATTATTTATTAAATTCAGTTGGTTCGCGTTGGTAGTCGTCATATAGGGAGATTTCCTTAGACGAGCCAAACGGGTCAAATAATCAAGCGAAGCATGATTATTACTTTGAAATAGGTCGGATTATTCCTTGATATCGATTGACATATAGATATATATTCAAAATAAGAAAAATTGATGTGTTGGTTTCTTATAAAAACAGAATCCGAAATTTTGGTTTGAGTAAAATGAACAAACCAAATAAGATCATAAATTTCCAGCATACACCGTAAATTACGGTATTACCGTAATTTACGGTAGAAGTCCTGAGCTTTACGGTTATTCACTACTGATTTACGGTGACCAAATAGTTCCAGGTCTCACCGTAAATTACGGTGATACCGTAATTTACGGTGTACTTATTATTTTTTTTATTTTATTTTATTTACTTTACAAGGTTTAAATGTTAGAGCTTGTGGTTATAAACGTTATATAATGATGTCAAAACTAATGTATAACGGTTTTGACCCTAGGTAACTAGATGGACTTTACGGATGGTGATCAAGCAACGTCGAAGAACCGAACACGACTTTTGAAGCTTCCGCTAATACACGAATCTTTTGTAGCTCTTGTATATGGGTTGTAAACTCTTGTTAAACAATTTTTGAAACGTTTTAACTTAGCCATTAGTTGACTAAGGTTTTAGTTACATATGTTCTTTGTTAAAGAATGACGTGTACTTAAACTATATTTTGTTTAAAACTTAAAAAAAAAAAAATTAGGGTGTTACAGCTCATCTCTGACCACGGGTTTCATACAAACAACATCATTAAAATACAACTTTTTTTGTTGATTTTATTTCGATTATTTTTTACTGTTTTTTACATTTTCTTTTTATTCTTGTTAGTGGTTCTGCGTGCAACGCGCTCGTAGTGATTTCAAAACACATGTAAACACAGACTAAATAACAAAAGTAGTTCGCCGCAACGCGGCTAGGGTGATAAACCTAGTATCATTAATAAACGTTATGATTCTCACATAAAAAAAATAAATCTAAAAGAAATAGCAAAATCCAAAACAAAATGATTGCAACTATTTTAACTATTTTCCCCAAAACTATGAGTGTTAGAACCCTGAAAACATTATCATGTCATCCGAATAATATAAGAAAAACTATGTGTGTATATGTGTATATAAGGGACAGTCATTTTAGAACAAAAATACATGTTGAAAATTACAAGAACTGCATAATACATTGTACATCTTACTTTAAATGTGATACATAAGGTAGTTATGTGTACCATCTATCCTATTATCTTAGAGTTAATTGCCCGGATGGTCTCTGTGGTTTCACGTTTTTTCACGTTTAGTCCCCACCTTTTGAAAATAGCATGTATGCTCCCTATGGTTTGTCATTTTGTTACTCGGATAGTCCCCCAACATTTACTCTAGGGACTATCCGAGTAACAAAATGACAAACCATAGGGAGCATACATGTAATTTCCAAACTAACTGACATCTACTCAGGGACTATCCGAGTAATAAAATGACAAACCATAGGGAGCATACCTGCTATTTTCAAAAGATGGGGACTAAACGTGAAAAAACGTGAAACCACAGGGACCATCCGGGTAATTAACTCTATTATCTTATTAAATCATCAATGTACTATGTACAACCGTACGAGTGCTTTATATAGAGAACTATGAAAGTGTTTATTAGGGATGGCAATGGGTCGGGTTTGGGACGGTTTTTGGTAATCCCAAACCCAAACCCGGTTAGATAAGCTTGTCCCAAACACGTCCCAAAACCCGTCGGGTTTCTAGCGGGTAAATACCCATCGGGTATCGGGTATACCCACGGGTTTCGGGTAAACCCGTTAATTTAAAAAGATTACTCGTTGGGTATCCTCATCTCAAAATCCATTGGGTATCTATTGGGTAACTACTAACCGATTACATTTTGTATTGTCATTATAAAAATATAGATCAAATAACTACAATGTCTACGGAATAGAATACCTATATGTGTAAAAAATGGATGTATCATATATATACATATTTAATAATATAAAAGAAATTATATCGGGCATATAATCGGGTAAACGGGTACACTTTATCCGGTAATTGGGTCGGGTAAACGGGTATATCACTAAATCCCAAACCCGTCCCAAACCCGCGAAAAAAATAAAAACTATTCCCAAACCCGTCCCAAACCCGATTAACCGACCCCAAACCCGTCCCAAATGCATCGGGTTTCGGGTTTACCCAGCGGGTTCGGGTTTGATTGCCATCCCTAGTGTTTATTTACTTGAATCCATGATTTTTATTGAAATTTTACTTTTCAAAATACGGGTGGAGATACAATATGAAGTTTATTTCGCTAGGAAGGATAGGAAGTAATCATAACCGTCCAATTGCACAATCTACGGTCAAGATCAAAATCAAATTAAAAACTGTCATTTAAACACGCTCTCCGGAGTTTCAGGGGTATTATCGTCAAATTTCAAAATAACCGCCGTTGATTATACACAGAAACGCTTCGAAACAAAGTGCATTACGTTTTACACTTCCATTGAACGATCAAACACATACAGAAATTTGAGAAAATCATACTCCATTGAAGTTCATGGCGTCGTCGAGAGATAATTTGAAGGTTTACATTCGAGTTACTCAAAACAAATCAGTCTCTGAAAACCCTAAATCATCAAAGAAGCGAAAAACATCAACAGCTGAAGAGAACATTGATGAACAAGAAAATATTAGCCGAAAATCAACAATCAAACAACAAAGAACTAGAAAACGCAAAGATATTTCAGACAATGGTATATTTATCTATTTTTTGCTCTTTAACTGAATTCAAGTTACGTTTTATGAAGTACAATAGACCTAATATATCATATCCGTTCCGAAAAATAGTTAATGAGTAATATCATCCCCTATCTTAACATTTTTGTTACCAGAGACTATATTGCGTTTTATGTTAAAACTATGATCTAAGATACTAATGCTTCTTACGGGATTTATATATTGTGAATTAATGCGTTTTACCTTAATAAATTTGCAGAAACAATGAGATTATTATTATGATAATTGTAATCGAATTTTAGTACATTGCGTTTTATCTTTGAATTTGCTGAGATACATGTGTTGTTAACTATTGCGTTTTATATTAATATTAATAAAAAAACAAAATGAGATTATGTAATGTTAATTTGGTGTGTTAAATAATATGATGTAAAGTATTGCGTTTTATCTTAAACCTGTGAATTACTGCTTTTTATCTTTATAGTGTTAGCTAATGCGTTTTATCATTAATTTCTTAATTGACATTGTTGACTAATGCGTTTTACATTAATAAATCATAAAAAACAAAATGAGATTATTTAATGTTAATTTGGTGTGTTAAATAATATGATGTAAAGTATTGCGTTTTATCTTAAACCTGTGTGAATCACTGCTTTTTATCTTTATGGTGTTAGCTAGAGAGTTTTATCATAAATTTGTTAATTGACATTGTTGACTAATGCGTTTTACATTAATAAATCATAAAAAACAAAATGAGATTATGTAATGTTAATTTGGTGTGTTAAATAGTATGATGTAAAGTATTGCGTTTTATCTTAAACCTGTGAATCACTGCTTTTTATCTTTATGGTGTTAGCTAATGCGTTTTATCATAAATTTGTTAATTGACATTGTTTCATTATTCTATTTAAAGTTAAAAAACAAGAGGAAAAAGAACAACAGGAAAAACAAAAAAGGCGAAGAAAGAAAGTGGTGATAGAATCATCAGAAGAAACAGTTTCTGATTCAATGGATGAAAAATCTAGTCGAGCTATTGTTCTGCATACTTCCAATCAACAACAAGTAAATTCAGGTAACATAAAACGCATTTAACATATTTCATGAAAAAAATATATGTTTTTAACACAATTCAATGTATCAGATGATGATTTTGTTGATCCACAACCAAGAGTTAACCTGACAAAAAATCAAAAGAAGGAAAAGGCAGAATCAAAACCAAAGAGATCACAGAGGAAAGATAAAACAAAAGAACAACCAGAACAACAACCATATTATGATTACGACGGAAAAAAATTAACATTAGATGTGCAGTCAATAATCTAAAAGATTATATTGAAGGTTTGTCAAAAGAGCAAAGGAATGTTGTTAGAGAAATAGGGTTTGAGAGCATACTAAAATTCAAGCTGCATTTAGTTCCACGCAAATTCGGATATTGGCTGGTAAAAAACTTTGATGCTGAAAATGATGAGATAAATATTGGAGATGAAAAGATTAAGATCACAGCTGAATTCATCCAAAAGGTATTTCAAATACCAAATGGAAAAACAGAGATTGTGGAAAAACTGAGACCAAAAGACACTGATCTTATAATTAAATTCTGGCGCGGTCAATTCAACAAAGATATTTTGCAAAGAATGTATGCGCACAACTTGATTACTTATTTAAAATCAAGAAATGAGCTTGGAAGATTGTTCAAACTGAATTTCTTGGTTATTTTTTTTTACGATCATGGCGGAGGCAATGCAGAGTAGTAATGTTAATCAAAGATTCCTGCCATCAATGAAAAGTGACAAAAAAAACCCAGGATTTTAATTGGTGTGAATATATGCTGACCGTTTTAAAGCGTACAAGAAGACAATGGCCTGGAAATGAGAAGCTCTTCAATGGACCTATTGCATTGTTAGCGGTATGAAATCTGATCTTTCATTATTGCTACATATTTGCTGAATGCTTGTTTAGGCTGCTTGTTTATATTATTTGTTTGTTTAAAACTAGACTTTATAAAACGCAATGTATATTTTAAAACGCAATTATCTTTCATTTTTGTTTATTTAAGTTCTTTGTTTCTTTAAAACTCTTCTTTGCTTGAGTAAAACGCAATGTTTTTGTAAAACGCAATATATTTAAAGTTACCAAACAATAGTTTTTTAATTTGTTTACAATGATTTATATTTTAAAACGCAACAAATTATGAATTTATTATTTATCTAAAACGCAATTAATCATACAGATACTATATGCATACAAAAAACAAGGATTTGATGATACTGAAAACACTGAAGAGTTCTCACTTGATAAAATTGATTCTACAACATTACAAGAATTTGAAGATGAATTGGAAATTGCTGCACAAAATGAGGGCAGATGTCTTGTAAATGATAAAGTTAAAAAAGTCAGAAAGACTAAACAAAAAAAGAAAGATGAAAAGAATGAATTTTATGTTTATCCAAGTGAATCCGAGAATGAAAACGAAGAAATTTTTGAAGATGAATCTGAAGAAAAACATGAAGACGATGCTGAAGAACAACCAATCTCCTTACTTAAAGCTGCAACAGACTGGATTGATCAAGAGAATCAAGAGAATGTTCAAAACAGCCAAATTATAACAAATGAAACTGAGAAAACAAATACAGAAAGTGGAGGATCATGGGAGCAATTCTTCATTAAACCATCAATAGGAAATAAAGATAAAATGTGGGTAGACAGTCAAAGCCGACTGCGTAATTTCATACCATCACAAAATCAAAGTGAAGGTCTTTCTGACATTCATTCAACAAAAAGTGGCGATGAAAATATGAAGAACATTAAAGATAAAAAATCACATGAAGAATATCTTGTGACTGCTTTGGATCATCATTTTAAAGGAATTGAAGATATTTTCGAAAACATTCAATCACGCATAGATGAGATTGTGGAGGAATATCCAACGAGTGAAGCTCTTCATAACAAAGTTAACGAATGGGTGTCATTGATTGAAAAATTCCACCATCAAGCAAAAAAGCACAAGAAAGTTAATATTGATTCAACTATGATTGAAACACCATCAAGATTTCTAAATTTGAGCCAAAATGAAGACACTGAAAATCAAATCATTTCAACACCATTGATTGTAAAACGCAATGATGATGATACAAAACGCAATGAGGATAGCTCACCTCTAGTTCAATCATCCAATCCAGAAAAAATCAGTGAGAATGAACCTGCATCTATTCTGCAAACACACATTGAAAAACCTTCAATGGTACAATCATCATTTAGCGAAGAAACTCCATCATTAATGTTGGAGATTATCAAAAAGACAGATGAAGAAGAAAAAAAATCAAATCAAAAGAAAATTAATGATGATGAGGTACCATCCTTTGATTTGAAAATTTCTCAATTGTCTTCAAATGTTGATGAAAATGAAGTTGAAGTTGATGCTACTCGACACGGTGAACAAACCGAAATTCAAGCGGAATCTGAAAAAAAAACAATCGAACAAGATGTTCAAATTACTGGAATACAAACAATGTTTGATAGAATTGAAGAACATGATACTGAAAAGGAAATCAGTGATCTACTTCAAAACACATCATTCCTACACCCACAAGAAGATCAGTATAAAACACCTGCAAAATCAGTTCATCAAGAACAACCAACAACTGATATAAGCAAAACAGAAGAAATAATCACAAAGATGGTACGATCAGATCGAGAGAAAAATGTTCCTGAAGTATTTTGTTCACCATATTATCTAAGACAAGTAGCAATGAAGGAATCAAGAACAGCACACGAAAACAACATATCGGGATATGCATTCCATGCAAAAGGAGAAATGATGTAAAAATTCATTTATATACACTAAAACAAAAAAACAAAAATCAAAATATTATAATTTAATTATTATTATTATATTTTTTTTGCAGGGATACTCTCTTTGAAATTAAAGAACATGCATTTCTATATAGATATGCTGCTGAAACAATGAGGCCAGGATTGGAAATCACCGGAGAAGTAATCAATTGTTGGTCTTATATTTTGAATGAAGAAGAAAAAAGAAGATCAAAAGACAACAAATCTCCACGATTTTTCTGTACTATTCGAATGCTGGTATGATATTTAAAACGCAATTTTTCTTATTCGTATAATGAAGTATTTTGAAGTTTGATTGAATGATGTTTTATAAAACGCAATAGAATTTTTATTTCTTTAATAAAACGCAATGATTTCTTTGTTTGAATGATGTTTTATAAAACGCAGCTGTATGTTTTATTAACTTCATAAAACGCAGCTCTATGTTTATTTACCTTCATAAAACGCAATAATATGTTAATTTGTTCTATTTTATACAGGCTTTACCAAATTGTAACAAGGAAGAATCTGAAAATAAAGGAAAGATGATAAAAGCATTCACAATGAACATAGAAAAAATTCTTAAAGGTGCAAAGCTAAAAAGCATAAAGGATTTTAAAATTATCCTTGTCCCGATTCTCCATATACAGCATTTCTTTGTTATATCCTTCAATCTTGAAGAGAAACAAATATTCATCATTGACAACAGTGCGAAAGAAGAAACAAATGAATCTAAATATGGAAATGTCCCTGAAAATACAGTAAGTATTCTTAATTATGCTTTTAAAACACAAATATAAACCACCTAATCTTTTTGTTTTGTTTTTTGTTTTTTTTTTCTATAGAGGGATGCTTTGGCAGCTTACCTTAAATCTGTTGGACATGAAAAAGCAGATGATATAAAGGGAATAATCCCTGTTAGAATGCAGATGAAATGGAGGACACAACATAATGGCATTGATTGTGGTATATTCACAATGCGTCATATGGAATGTTATAATGGAGAACCGGTCGAAAAATGGGATTGTGGGTTTAACATGGAATATGAAGAACCTGCAAATATCAAGAAGGTTAAAAACAAAAAACCAGTCAACAAGCAGACCGCACAACTTGAAGATTTAAGAAGAAAGTTCATCGCAAAGATATTATTGCACGAAATCAACGAACAAAGAGATTATGTTATTGAAGACTCAAAGACGTTTCGAGACCTCAGTGCGAAACTTAAAAAACAATCTTATGAAACTAGTTTAGATAGGATTAAAGACAGGCTTGCTCTTGCTGGTTTACTTTGATTTTGAAATGATACTTATTATAAAACGCAATGTTTTTTCATTTATCTTGGTTTTTATATAAATCATTATTTTCTTGATCTTGCTAGTTACTTTGAGTTAAAAATGCTACTTACTATAAAACGCAATGTTTTTTATTTTAAAATACCAGTTATTTTTTTGTTATCTTAAAACGCAATATGTATCATTTAAAAATATTAAATCATTATTTTGAAAACAATTTATACAAATATATAAAATTTATAAAACGCAACATTTTAATATATGCTATTGTCTTTTTAAATTATTACAATGTATTAAAATGCTAAAAACTATAAAACGCAATATTTTTTCTAATTATTCATTTCCAAACATATAACGCAATATATTTATAACGCATTGATTTTATTTTTTAATTTATAAAACACAAAAAACAAATAAAATAAACTGATATCTTAATGACAAGAAATGATTAGACCAAAAGCCTTAAAAAGCCTTTTAGATTCCTGATATAAATACTGTATGTATGATGGAAATATCAATTCAAAGAAAAAAAATAAAAAATAATCATTATTGACAAATTGATTCAAATTCCTCTACCAGTAGATTATATAAGAACAGAAACCCTAAACTATTTTCACATTTCTCTCATCATACACCAAAAAACACCAAATACCCAACACACACAAACCCTAAAATGGATAATCAACAACTATCAGTTTGGTGGGTTAAAAGAGGCAATTTCTTTCTTCAATTCCTTGATGGAAAAAAAATAAAATACCATTCCGTTGCTTCTGTCCTTCAAAACTGCAATGAAAATGTTTTGAAAAGGATGAACGAAATAGGTATACCACCTTCTTGTTACACAGATCAAACAGCCGCACTGTTCAGAATTCTACACAAAAGATATGGTAATCCGAATCAAACAGAAACTGAAGATGCCCAGGTTACATCTTGGGAGTTCATTGAGGAAACTTTCAAAGTTTCAGTGACTTGGGACGATGGTGATGTGGAGATGTATGACCCAAAGGACATATCTACCAGTGAGGATCTAAGTTTTTTGAAGCAGTTATCTGAAATACCAATCATCAACAACTCTGCTAGCAAATTTGCAGAGAAGCTTCAAAACGCAGTACTCTCACAGGTTGAACTTTGGGTTGAATCTGAAAGTGATGAAGAAATCCCTGATGGAAGCTTAGGGTTTTCATCCGATGAAGAAACAAACTTTGATCCATGAAGCTGATCATGCTAGTTATTTTTGTTTATTTTTGTTGTTTGAAAAAATCATCTTTGTTTAGAACTATCATTATCTATATAACGCAATGTTTATTATATCCACTTGAATTTCTTGTTTAATTTTATGTTTAATATGTGTTACAATAAAACGCAATAATAAAAAAAAACATATTAAAGTATATTGTTCTATCTATAAAACGGAATAACAATATACTGTTATCATAAAACGCAACTTTCCAAAAAAAGCTGACAAGTGATTTGGAATAACAATATACTGTTGTCATCATTTCTTGTTTAATTTGATCTATGATCTATGTTACAATAAAACGCAATAATCAAAAAATACAATTTAAATTATATTGTTCATGTATAAAACGCAATTACAATATATTGTTGGTATGATAAAACGCAATTAACCAAAACATACTGATAAATATGAAGGATATTATAAAACTCAGTAATAAAATGAGATGAAACATATACATCATAAAACGCAATGACAATTTTTTTTTTTACTTATTGATATCTGATTTTGTCAGAATTTCTATACATAATTACATTGCATTGCTAGAACCTATAGCATTAGAAGAAACCTTATCTTTACATGTGCGACTGTTATGTCCTTTTTCACCACTTACACGGCACGATTTCTGGATCTTTGATGATTTCTGAATTGCAATCTCACGATTTGACTTGATCCTTTTTTGTACACCGCATCCTTTGGTCCTTGTTTTGATCGGCACACGAATAATAGAATCTGATTTTTCTATGTTCCCTCCAATTTCAGCAAATCTTTCTTTGCGACTAGGAGGCGGCGCAACAACCATAACCTCATCCGCTTTATCAATATAACTTTTAATATGATCCCTGTAACGACACAACTCATCTATATCGCCAACCAGCCTATTAACCACATACTCATTTGCAACAACGATTTCTCTATAAACTTTATCAATTTCACTATTCCTACCAATTTCATCAAACCGAATATTTGAATGATTTGATCCAACAGAAACAACATCTCTCATCCATCTTCTATGAACATATCTTCTAGGAAACTCATTTATATCATCATACCGTAAAACGTAAAATATATGCCGGCATAATATACCAAATTGTTCAAACCGTTTGCAAGAACAACTTATTGTTAATCCATCTTCTTGTTTGCTGTATTGCACCTGTAAATAAGATTAAAAAGCTATATAAAATTAGTGAAATGAAATATAAAACGCAATGAATCTTAATTATAATACAGATAAAACTATATTTTCATATAATGATAAAACGCAATGAAAGATGGAATAATAAAACGCAATAGATATTTAAAAATATATAAATTTAAAAAATACCTTCAAAAAAGATGTGCATGGCTGTCTGAAATCCTTTATTTCAAAATATTGAACATCACCCCCAATATCAAGAGACTTTGACATACACTTTGTAATGGCAGCATCAATTTCAATCTGAATATCCTTAAAAATTGTTTTGGTATATATTTCTGATGCTTGTTTCTCCAATACAAAGTCACTCCAGGGCTTAGACTCAATATACCTTGTATCATGATCATTCCTCCTATGCTCATGCCTTTGAATATCCATTGCAGTCTCAAAATGAGTGAAAAATTCAACAAGTGTACATCTTGGATTGCAAATCTGACCAAAGAAGTAATTCTCGCTTTCACATCTCGACGTAGTACGCATAAGACCAGCCAAATCCTCTCCATGGTAATAAGCAGGAATCCAGTCAAATCGAAGATCGTACATATCTTTTAACCACTCATGATTTTCCAATCCAAAAGTAGACATTATTGAATGCCACTCAGTTTCAAAATCTTCTGGACTAATAGTATCATTCCAAACAACATGAGTCATTCTTGTATTAAAATCAGTGTTTGCTGACAAAACAGGACCAACCTGAATAAAAAAGTAATAATATTATTAAACATAAAACGCAATAATTTAAAAACAATATATTGAAAATGATAAACATAATGAATTGATGGTAAAACGCAATTGTTTTGTAATTCTATTGATAAAAATATTTGGTGATCTTATTGTATAATACATAAAACGCAATAATAAAACAATTAAAATTGCAGTTTGTTATATCATAAAACGCAGTTAATACCTTTGTCTTCAATTTCTCCCATATGTGCCACATACATAACCTATGCCTACTTCTTGAAAGTACATCCTTAATAGCTCTCTTCATTGCAGCATCTTGATCAGTAACAACAACTTTAGGCTCACTTCCAAAAGCATTAACAAAACACCTTAAAAGCCATCTATAAGAATCTGCAGTCTCCGAACCAAGTAATGCACCACCAAATGTGACATTCCTATAATGATTATCAATACCAGTAAATGGAACAAAAACCAAATCATACCTGCATAAAAAACAAATTAAAAAAGCATTAGAAAATTAGAACAGCATGTATAACGCAATAGAATATATAACGCAATAAATGAAAAAAAACTTACTTGTTTGATTTATAAGTAGCATCAAAACCAAATATGTCACCAAACACTGTATAATTTTTTTTTTGATTGCTCATCAGCCCAGAAAAGCCCTTTCAATCTTCTATCTTCACCAATAACATAATCACATGTGAAACCAGGACAGCATTCTTTCTTCCTAATAAGACGCCTAACTACCATTTCTGCATCATACTCTCCGATATAAAGATTCAAATCCCTTCTATAATTCTTACAATCAACTTTACTAGCACCAACTTCACCAAAACCACCATACATTGTTTTCATAATATTGAATGCTTTAACAGGTCCAATATTGATTGCAGACAATCCAGATATAAAACTTTCTTTCACATAATCGATACTTCGTGCAGCCGGCAAGAAATGAATATCTTCATCTTCCACAAAGATATGATTATGTTCTTCTTCAAAGTAGTAGATTTTATACATATTATTGTTCTCTAATATTAATTTCACATGAGCATTGCATCCAACTCTTTTTGAACCTCTATTACGTCTAACAATCTTTTTACTATTCTCAACTGAACCAGAATCTATTTCTTTGCTAACATGAAATCCTTCTTTTGAACAGACAATATATCTTATTTTCACTAAACCATCACCATTTTTCCAAGAGGTATTTTTTCTTGCAGAAAAACCTACAGCAAGTGCATATCTCTGATAAAACGCAAAAGCCTCATCAAATGACTTAAAAAACATTCCAACAGCAGGTGTAATGGATCCACTGACTTTAGGTTTGAAAAACTTTCTTCCACTGTTTATGCATACACGTTCCTCCCACTTGGAAATGTTATCTGAAACAATTAAAAAAAACTTTAAAACGCAATTCATCTTACATAATAATGTTTTTATTGATAAACCAAAAAATATATTAATAAAAATTTAAAATTCAAACATTTAAAGTTTATATATAGACTAATATGGATAAAAAGCATAAAAAGCAACACGTTCAGTAAAACGCATCATATGATCTGAAACACTTAACAAATAATCATAAAACGCAATACATCCTATATAATAATGTGTTTAATATTAAATCACAAAAATAAGTTAATAATAATATAAGAAATACAAACCTTTAAGGTTTGTATATGAACTATTATCTAAAAAATCATAAAACGCAATACATTCAGTAAAACGCATAAAATGATGAATAAACAAAACATTGTACAACAATAACAGTTATAGACAGTTAAAGCTTTATATAACATAAAAATAAAAGTTTTATATGCATACAATTTAATTAATATCATAAAACGCAACTCTTCACTAAAACGCAATAAATGATGAAGAAAAAAAACAAACAAATTATGTTTAATTATACAACAATAACTATTAAACTTATGAAAAATCAAATATTACTTACAGAACCACGAATTATAAAACGTAAAACAAAGAAATTCAGAAAAAATAACAAAATTTTACTCCGAATTGAAGCTAAACATACCAGCAGAGTCTGAAGAAGACATTGAAGTTATCGAATTGACGAACGATACAAGATTAATGTTTGAAAAGAGATGAATTTGCAATCGACGGCGATTTAGGGTTACAGAAACTTCAATTATGTTATGAGAGTGATGAACAAGAAAAGAAGTAACAGAATCTGTAATTGAATTAGAACGAAGATATGATAATGTAAAAAGACGAAAATGCCACCGCGTACAAAAATTTAAAAAAATATGATGAACGGCTAAGATTGCTTCCTATACTTCCTAGCCAAAATAAACTTCCTATTTGATCTTTACCCTTCAAAATACTTGTTGACAATGTTCATCTTTATCCTTGGTCGAGAGATGTTGATACGATTTGGAATATCTTTATACAACTACCATTATATATTATACTAGCTTAAGACCCCGTGTGTTACACGGGTGGCCTCAAAAAAATATATTATTTAACGGTGTTTTCATAAATCTTTTAATGAAAGATTTGTTTCGGTATCTATACTATAATTTGAGACCGAAACTTACTTTAAAAACTTCTAGAAAAACAATAGAGTTTGGCTATAGATTGACAAACGTTGATGCACAATGAGTTGTGTACTATATAAAAAAAAGAGGTTTCATCAAGATTATTCAAAGAAAAATTTGATCCGTTTTCTGGACCGGTTAAGAAGTGATAAATGTAACATTTATATATGTTCTAAGTAGAAATGCATATATCAAACGATTGTGTTTGATTTCAATGGAATCTTGACACCCCATTAGCCCATTTTGGTATCACCGCGAACTCATCAAGACACGCAACATAATTACTGAAACACAATAGTTTGATATATGCAAAATGCTAGTACTTAAGACTAAATGAATATAAATAAAAAACATATATTACTATTTTAGCCTTGTAAGTGGAAAATAACTAACTTGCAAAACGTTTAAAGAAATATATTCAGCTAACGAATATAGTCGAAATTACGACCTCAAATATATATAAATGAATTGGTGGATATAGTGTTTTTTTTTTTACAAACTTTAAAGATCATGAAGCAAAACACATATGAAGTATATACTTGTGCTAACGAAATATATTCAGCTTCAATTATATCATGCCATCTAACAACACCGTACCTATCATAGAATAAATATGAAGAAAAAAAATTTAGTAGGCTTTTATTTCTGTTAAATAATTTAATCAACAATGTAGTTAAATCCCTAGCAGCTTCTTCATCAGTTTTCACCAATAACTTTTCATCCTTCACAGAACTGTATCCTGTCCCAACTGGATTATCCTAATTTCCCACAAAATTACTAAAAAGTTTAGTACTTTATATTCATTTATAAATTATAAATTATAAATCTTGTAAATTTGCTACACATTTCATACCACAAATAAAAGATCTGCCTTTCTGAGCCATGTAAAGTTTCTTGGGTTACGATCCAATGGCCCCACCTCACCAAAGTTTCCTATTTCAACCCTTGAACCACCCTGCATTTCATTCATCACAAAAAAAAACAGTTATAACTTATAAAGATTATATCTTTATCCTCTCTATACAAACTATAAAATGAGTTTTTTTTCGACGCATACCGGCTAGACTGGTTGGTGATTTCCTTTGTTTAATTTCAAATCTACCTAATTTGACACATCAAAAAAACAACTGGTTATGTTTAATCACTAATGGGTCAAATGGTTATGTTTAATTTCAAATCTACCTAATTATTTAACGTGACAAATTAAACTGACCCCAACCAAAAAATATCGTTACTGTTATCGGTATTATCATACCTGGTATTTTTTTTTTTTTGCTTTAACTATTTCTTCTTCTTTTAGTCACAGTTATCAAAAGCGCCCGTCTGGTGCGCCTAGGCGCAATTTTCAGGCGAGGCGCAACCGTGCCGCCTTGTGCCGTCAAAGGCGCTCTTTCGGGTAAGCTTCCGGCAAAAAACGAATTTTCGGTGACATTTCCGGCCAGATTCCTGCCCGGTTTCCAGCGAACGTCTGTATATAAAGAATATTTCAAAGGCCTTCATCATAAAGCAAACAATCAAGATCACAAACTGACAATTCTACAAAATTGACACTTGTCTAGCATCCTCACACATTTGAGAACCGTTAGGACTTAGAATCTTAATTTTGCTTAGATAAAATGATTTTAAACAAAGCTTACCTTAAAGAAGAGGGTGAAAAGGAGTTGGTCCTTAGTTAGTCTAAGTTTAGTAGGTCTAATCCACTTGACACAACGCATTCTAGCAGTTTACCATTGGATGTGAACCCTTTTTCGAATTGTTACCCAACCTGTCAAGTAATACGTAATAATCATTAAAATAATAATAATAATAATAATAATAATAATAATAATAATACATCAGCAGCTGGATCAAAGAAAAAAGAAGCCACAAATAGATGCTTTGACCATCACCACAACCACCACCACCAAAAGTGCATTTCATGTGTGCGCAAGTTGATTCATCTACTTTTAGAGGTTTTATATAAGAAAATTACTTTTTTTTCTTATGTGTATTAAGAATTATATAAAATTATTTTTTTGTTCTCCTTATATGTATTATAATATAATATATATGTGTATTAAGAACCCGCGAGTTTCGCGGGTGGCTTAACACAAACATATAATACCTACTGGCATTGAGATGAACTTTGTAATGAAAGAACTTTTCAATATAAACACATAAAAATGATACTGAAATAAATGAGCTAGACGACGGTCCCCTAAAGCATCCTTTTTTGCTTAACAATTGCAAGTATAGTAGGGGGAAACAGAGTTAAACAAAATTTAACAAAAAAAAAACAATTAAGTGCAGGATAACTTGCCAGTAGGGGGAACGGATGGATCATCGACAATTTGGTTGCTGGAATGGGAATATTTTCAAGGCCTCCACTGATGTCCTCACATACCAACCTTGCATTTAAAAAAAAAACAAATCAAGCACTTTAAAACACATGTAGTCAAGAGTAAATTTATTTTTCTTTATACCCGCGTAATTCAGAAACTTTGTCTAGGATACGCCCTCGAGCAAAGTAAACCTGAAAATTCCGTATAAAAAAAGTTCAAACATAGAGAAATGATAATTGATAACAATCATTATATAACCTTATAGAGCATGGTCCAACAAATTCGTATGAGAAAGAGTTACAACCTGTTTAGTCACCAGTGAAGGCTGCCCTTCCATACGCTTGAGACGAAACTTGTAAACAATGTAACCAGAAACCCCTTTCTCTGCCCATTACATTGGCTAAGATGGCTTGTAATTTTTGCAATATTAGTTATTCGTTTTGAAATGGTGTAACCAGGGTCCGCTCAACGTTTCTAAAGGCCTAAGCGAAATCAAAGTTTAGGGCCCTTTTTCGAATAAGTGCTCAACTATTAAGGTATAAGAGAGCTTATTACAAAACTGATTAGCGAACTATAGCCATAAAATAAAGTAATCATGCATTGCCAAAAAACTTTGCAATAAAAAAAGAGACATACTTATTATTTCCGGATAAACTAACTGACTTTTGATCCTAATTAAACTCAATGGTGGACACTTTTAGTTATGTTGTCCATTATGTTATAAACCCAATATATAATATACAAAATGATTTTTTTAAGATTAGAGGCCCTAACAAAATCGTGGCCCTAAGCAGCAGCTTCATTTAAATGTCCATAGAGACGACCTTGGGTGTAACTCATGCTAAAATGTTGATACAGATAGATGATGAAATAACTAACCTTCATGGCAAGTAAGAATTATCCTGGACAAAAACTCAGCTATCTTGAATGTGGTTAAAGAAGACAGCTCCTGCAACCACCTGAGATCATTAACCATGACAAAACCAGCAATGAAAACAAAATTTGACACTTATAAAAAATCAATTTCAAGGTTTTTAAGGTTTACATTTGTTAATAGCTGATAATCACTGTCTGCTACAAACCCCACGCTTACCATCCCTAAAATTTCTAGTCAGAAAGTTTGCCAATTTTATAAAATAGCAAAGAGGATGGGTTTGCTTAGCTAACGGGTCAAACGGGTCTTTTTTAAAGTAAAGTGTCAATTTGAATTAGGTCAATATGGGTTCCGACAAAAATAGGTGGTGACTTTGTTGACCGAAGTGATGACCTGTAGGTGGTGACGGGGGGTGGTGCTAGCCCATTTGGACCTTAGCTAGGTAGATTGGAGTGACCTATTTTGACCCATTATATAATTTGAGTCACCCGAATCAAGCCATTTAGCTAAAAACAATTACCCAAATCAACCCATTTATTAAAGAATATGTCACGATTTCCAGGTGTATACCAAATATACAAATAAAAAATGTGTAATTTAACTATTTTCAAACAAATAAGAAAAAGTACTTATAGATGAAATAATAGGAGGTTGAAGAATTTGCTTTTGCTACAACTTTTCATGCCAATACGTGCAGTAATAAAACAGAAAACTAAAAAAAACTCCCTATCAAACACGTGCAGTAAATGCTGCATATATGTAGTATTCCAAATTGATTAATTTATTACTTGATAAGAACAGGGAATTGGTTATGAAAAAACAATAAATAAAGATTTGGGACCGCCTTCCTTACCCTCCAAACTTGATAATCTAATTATCTGATCATTTATCACTTTAATAGTCAACATAGTAATTTCAAAGATGCATCTAGAAACTCCTAAATGTATCTTTTTCAAATGATCTAAATAAAGATATGAAGATTGCATTTTTAATTAAACCCGTATCTTGAAATCCTAAACAAATAATACAAAAAACATAGATATACATATCCAAATACCCCCCCCCCCCAGATCTCATAACAATTCTCGAATTATATTATAAAGAGATATTAAAATCATCTAAACGAATCTAAGCGAATTGTCCACAATAACAATCAGAACAACTTCTTACGAAAAAAATCATACTTGATTAAGGATTTGATGAGACATCTTTGGGTGTCAAGGACATGTTTGGGTGTCAAGGGTATCAAGGTCATACCTAATAAAATTGAGAGTGGATTAACAAAATACATAGAACAAATAGTGTTGTTAGACGTCTAACCTGACTCGGAGTACCAGAGACATTACTGACAAAACGGGGTTAGGTATAGTGGCCATTACAAACCACAATCGCATCAAAAACTGCATCCGCGAAACCAACCTTTGTCATCTTCCACTCCAACACAATGTGTTACCCCGTGACTCAACTCGTACCACCTCCGAGTTCAACCAATTAGCACAAGTAAGCAACATGGACCGAAACATGTACCTTCATATTGTAAGCGTATGTAGCAAACCAATTAGCCCCTGATGATTAAAGTATTATCAATTAGCCAAAACGAACTAATATACCATGTAGATTCGGATATCATACATTTCTGTAATTACCAGAATCACCATCGGAGCAATGGCCAGCATCTCTGAAGGTGTCAGCTAGGTTTCCAGACCACTATAATTAGCCTCGCTATCCAAACACTCTTAAACAGAAGTAAGATATCCAAACCCTAATCTCCAAATCTGACTCTGCCCTAAATCCTAACAGCTATCAATCATCAATTTACCAAAATCAAGCATTTAAAAGATTGAAGTAGAAATTACCCGAAATTCGCATGTTTTTTGACCTTTACGAAACTCAAAAGCATCTAGATTCAAAAAGAAAGTAGAGAAATCAGCAAAATACAACCCTAGCGTTCGACTAATAAGTACCAAAATAGAATCAAAGTCAACACGGTTTTTAGGGTTCATGGTGACAAATACACGATTGGAGATTGCAGACATGATTCAAGATTTCAATCATTAAAAAGATAGCATAAGAGAAAAACAAACCTGATGATTAGTATCCTGTAATTGCTATCTAGAGTTTTTGAGGTTGAAGGTGCAAGCGGCAGATGCAGAGTTTTAGGGTTTGTTTCTGAAGTGGGTGTTATATCGTCACGAAACTATTGCAATCGAAAATCTGAAATAAGAATCCCAGATTCTGAAAGAAAATCGATGTTTCATTTGATTCAGATACATAAGTTTTAGAATTGATATGGAGCTGGTGATTTTAGGGTTTGGCACAGGACGATGGAGATTTCATTAAGGTTTGGCAAAGAATGATGGAGATTTCATATTTTTTAGAAACCTTGAATTGATTGAATTTGTAGAAATCTTGAATTGATTGAAGAGAGAGTGCGGATGAAGGAAAAGAGGGGAAAAACCAATTGCCGCTCAAAAAGAATTCTCTGGCTTATGAGCCATGACACCTCATAAAATTGATTGGCTAAGAATAGGCCATGTGGCCTAAGAGAATTCATTTAGTATAATAGATAGATATCTATATGATCTCTCAAGGCTAATGAGTAGTGCAGGTGACCAGGAAACTCACAAGCATTCACTCTCTTTTTTACTAAATCATTAATTAATCGACAATCGATCCTTATAAGCGCTTGTTTTTTATCGTTAGAAATAAAAGAGTAAATTACTTTTTTAGTTCCAGTGTTTTAACCATCTTAGTCCAATATTAAAAAGTTTAACACCCTAAGTACCTAGTAGGTAATTCTTTAACCGTTCGAGTCCAATTTTTTAACCCTGTTAAATTTTCTCAACAGAGTTAAAAAAAAAAAAAAAAAAAAATTGGACTCAAACAATTATAGAATTACCAAGTAGGTACTCAGGAGTCAGGGCGTTAAACTTTTTAGAGTTAAATATCATTTTCGTCCCTCTGGTTTGGGCTATTTTTTCAGTTTAGTACAAATGTTTTATTTTTCGCCTGTGGGTCCAAAAAGGTTTCACCGTTGCCATTTTAGTCCACTGGTTAACTTCATCAATTTTTTCTGTTAACGAAAAGGGCAATTCGATCATTTTATATGACCAAATTGTCCTTCTAGTTAATAGAATTACATATAAAATGACCTAATTGCCCTTATCGTTAACAGAAAAAATGGATGAAGTTAACCTAATGGACTAAAATGGCAACGATGAAACCTTTTTGAAGCCACATGTGAAAAATGAAACTTTTGAACTAAACTAGCAAAATGACTTAAAACACAAGAACTAAAATGCCATTTAACTTAACTTTTTAATATTAGACTCAAGTAGTTAAAACACTAAACAAAAACAAGGGTTCGAAAAGTAATTTACTTCTTTCAAAATCTTAAGGAGGCAAACCATACTTTTTACTCTTAAAAGGGCCAAAAGTGTACAAGTAGGCGTGGTGGTATTTGAATCACCAAAAACCCTTTGCTTAAATAAAAACCCCAAACTTATTATAGCCGCCGAAACTCTCTCTATCTCTTTCACAACATTAGGGTTTCTGTTTACCCCTTTCAAAACCCCCTAATTTCTAGGGTTTATATCCATTCTTCTTCAAGATCCAATCATTCCACCGCCTCAGATCATGGCCGCCGTTGCTCCTCCTGCAGATCGTATCCTCTGTTCACTAATTTCATCTTATTATCGCTCTGTTTTTATCCAAATCTGCTGTTTTTTATCAGTTTTAATGTGATTTGTGTGTTGTGTTTGATTCAATTTGTGATTTGTGATTGCTGTGGTGTGGTTTTAGATTGATCTATGTTAGCGAGTGTTTACTTTGTTGTTAATTTGTTTGTGTGTATGTGTGTGTGTGTTGTTTGTTGTTTTGAGTTTTGAGATTTGATTTGATTGATACGGTTGATTGTTAGAGAATTAGTTACTTGAATTTGAAAGTTTATTGTTGTGTTTGATCTTGATCTGGATATCTCTAAGCTTGTTATGGATTTCTAGGGTTTATCTCATGTGTATGTATATGTATATGTGTATGTGTGTATAGTCATTTATATATATGTATGTATGTATATACTCAGATGTTTTTAGTGAACAATAATTTGAGAAAAAACTGGAATTCCTTTACTTGTTTTTGTCTACAGAAGCTACTGATTTGTTGAAAAATTTATCATTGGATTCTCAGTCCAAGACTTTGGAAGTTTCAGAGCCTGTTAAGAAGGTGAGAGGAGTGTGTTTTATTTGGTTTAATAATGTGCTAATTTTTTTTTAATCACTAATTAATTAATCATTAACTTTAAAGTATAATAATCATGTGGTTGATGTACTTTTGCAGCCATCTGTTGAGTCAGCAGACAATGGGAATGGTCAAAGTCAACCTGTTAATCGGTCACTTACTCCTGTGATTCCGGATGTTATGGATCCGACTGTCGCTTATTTTCCTAATGGTTATGCTTCTTCTGCGTATTACTACGGAGGTAATTGATTTAAATCGTTACATTCGGTGTTTGAAATAATCAAAATAAAAGTTGTTACTAAAGTACTTGATGGAAATTGTGTGTTAGGTTATGATGGGGCGGCCAATGGCTGGGAGGATTACTCGAGATACGTAACCCCTGATGGAGTTGATGCGTCTCATGTAAGAACTTTTTTTATTTTGTATTATTGTATTTTTTTTTATAATTTTATGATGTTTATACTGATTGTTATATGTAAATGACCAGGGTGTTTATGGAGACAACGGGTCAATTATGTATCCCGGTTACGGTTACGCTCCATACGGCCCATATTCTCCTGCCGGTTCACCTGTACCGACATCTACCCATGATGGTCAACTCTACGGAGCCCAGCAGTACCAATACCCGAGCCCGTATTTCCAACCCATGACCCAACTCACAGTTCCTCCTAAAGGTGATATTGCGAAAGCCACACCCACTGGTCAACCACCACTGACTGTGGACAATGCCAAAAACGGGATTCCCAATTCCACTGTAAAGGGAAATACCGGTCCCACTTCAGTAAGACCTGCAGCATATCAGAATCCGGTTTTTAACCCCAGCAGGGGTACACAAACCGGGTTTCAGGATCCAAGAGTCTACTCGTCGGTTCCGTGGTTAGACAGCCCCGTTTATGCTAATGGACAACTTAGAAACAATAATAGTTCTGTTCCGTTGACAAATGCTAACGGTTTTTCGTCAAAGAATCAAAATGTTCGTCCTCATTCTCATCTTGCGGTATGTTTTTGTAATTTTTGTTCATTTATATTGTCAAACTGCAGAAATTAAAAACATATTACTAGTTTTATTTGTAGTATAAGCACTCAGAACTTTCATTTAGGTAGGCCTGTAATTAACCGAACGAACACGAACAGAGGCATGGTTGTGCTCTTTCATTCAACTTTAACCGTGCACGGACATATAATTGAACACATTTTTTGTTTGTGTTCGTTTATTAAGAAAATGGGCAAGAGTTCATGAACGTAAACGAACATAAAGGAACATAAACAAACAAAATTTAAAAGATTAAACTACAAATGAACATAAATGACCAAACACAAGCAGACATAAATTAGTTCTTTCATTTAAATTATTTATTAATTACAATAGATTATATTGGAAAGCTCAGTTATCAATTAGTTATATGTATATAAATACTAGCGAACATAAATGAACGAACAACACATGTGTTCATATTTGTTCGTTTATTTAATAAACGAACTTCTCGCCGAACAAGTTCACGAACAGTTCATGAACGTTCGGTTCGTTTACAGGGATACATTTAGGAGCAAAATAGAAACCAACTTACAGGTTCTTTGATTTTGGTTACCTTTTTTGTTCTTCTGCTCTTTTTAATTGTTTGTTTAATAATTTTTTTCTTAATTTTGTAGAGTTCAAAACCAATGTCCGGCACAAATACAGCAAGCGAATATATGAACAGAATGTATCCAAACAAGTTATACGGGCAATACGGGGGTGCGTACGGGTCGGGTTTGGGTTTTGGAGCTGGTCCGTACTGGTCACCAAACGGGAACAGTTGGTTATCATTTAACAACAGTTACAAACCTCGGGGAAGAGGCAACGGTTTTTTCAATTACGGCAATGAAAACAGTGATGGACTGAACGAGCTAAACCGGGGCCCACGAGCCCGAATTGTTAAAAACCAAAAAGACCCAATCCGAGTCACCGTGACCATCAAAGGGCAAGATGGTAATTTGTTAAATACCGATGTTGAGAAAGATAAGACGTGTGTGGCTCCAGACAGAGACCAATACAATCTACAAGAGTTTCCCGAAACCTATACAGATGCTAAGTTTTTTATTATTAAATCGTATAGTGAAGATGATGTTCATAAAAGTATTAAGTATAACGTTTGGTCTAGTACACAAAACGGAAATAAGAAACTCGATGCTGCATACCAAGAGGCCCAACAGAAGCCTGAAAAATGCCCTGTCTTTCTTTTCTTTTCTGTAAGTTTGGCAATTATTTTAACATCAAGAAAACACTTTCATGTTTCTTAGTTTTTGTTATTTAATGGATTCTTTTAACAGGTCAATACAAGCGGTCAATTTGTTGGTGTTGCGGAAATGGTGGGCCCAGTTGATTTTAACAAAAGCTTGGAGTATTGGCAACAAGACAAATGGGTCGGTTATTTTCCCGTTAAGTGGCATATCGTTAAAGATGTGCCGAACAGTTTGTTGAAGCATATTATACTTGAATACAATGAGAATAAGCCTGTAACCAATAGCAGGGACACCCAAGAGGTATATATACATACACACACCACTTTTTATATATTTTTAAGCTGTTTAATTAAATCATTTTTTGTGTATTTTTGCTTATAGGTGAAACTAGAGCAGGGGCTGCAGGTGATCAAAATATTCAAAGATCATTCTAGCAAGCAATGCATATTGGATGATTTTGAGTTTTACGAAGAACGACAAAAGAGAATTCAAGAGAAGAAGGCAAAACAACAGTTTCAGAAACAAGTAAGTGACACTAAGACCGTGTGACTGCTTCTATTTACAAAATTGTTATTTTAAGTTGTTTGCATAGTTAGTTACTAACAATAATCTTGCGTTTTTCAAGGCATGGGAAGAAAAGGCGAGCATGGTTGAGACGAACAAAGCAGAGATTCTCGCCACAGATTTGGTCAAAGAAGAGGTCAAACCTACTGAGAATGGATCGGTCGGTGAAAACGGAGGGGCAGTTGGCTGTTAAATGTGCGAAATATGTTTGGATCTATGATATTTTAGAAGCTTGGGTGGAGAAGGGGGTGTAAAATAGGAGGGCTCGCAATCCGGTGCTCCTCAGTATGTAGTCTTTTAGCTATTCTAAAGGGTTTTTCATACCTTTTCTGTTTTTGGTTTGATGTTTCTTTCTTTGCGTTTGTCGCGTTTTTGTCTTTTTGATGTTTAGTTATTTTTGCTTGTTTGATTAAGGATAAGGAGTAGGTGTAGTTTAATCCTGCCTTGTAAATCTGGTATGATAGGACAGTTAAGATTTTGTGGTTTGTTCTCTGGGACAATTAGCTAGAAGTGCAGGGTGGGATGTTGGACATTGCAATACAAATTTTCAGTTGAAGTTTTGCACTTATTTCTCATTTTAGTAATTGATTAGTGTTAAGAGTTAATTACTGTTTTCGTCTTTGTGGTTTGTTAAAAAAACACTATTTTAATCCATTAGTTTAAAAATTGCGATTTCAGTCCCTGTGGTTTCACTTTCGTAACCATTTTAGTCCCTGTACTTACAGAATAAATGGATTGAAATGGTTACAAAAGTGAAACAAGGACTGAAATGGTTACGAAAGTGAAACCACAAGGACTGAATTCGCAATTTTTAAACTAACGGACTGAAATAGTCATTTTTGACAAACCACATAGACGTAAACAGTAATTAACTCTTAGTGTTATTTGCAACAAACCAATAGGACCATAAAACTATTTACACAACTGGTTCTTCGATGTCGGCTGGTAGAAGTGTTGAACATACGAAGATGGTCCAGGACTAGGGGCCTAGTCAGCAATAATCGAACTGTTAACCGAAACCAAACCAAAAACCTGTGAAAATCGAATTGAAAATAACGTGTTTTGTACCATCTGTTAACCGAAATTTACTGAACCGAACTATTTTTTATTTCATATTTTTCTAGCTATTATACTTCCATTTCATGTTTTATACTTTTATTTCATGTATTTATACCTCTATTTCATGTAATTATACATCTTTCGTGTATTTTTAAGCAAAAATTTTAACACTTGTTTGATTTTGTTATAGCCGAAATTAACCGAACTGAACTATGCACATAGTCCTGGTACATGTTGAACTTACAAAACCAGTCTTACTAATTAGTAAGAAGCTACAGTTACTGTTTTATAAGAAAATATAGTTATAACTACATGGATTCTCAACAAATCATATTGTAAATAAGTAATTGTGTTTAAACTATCACCTCTATTTTCTATCATCTTACAACAAGCAAAAACAAGAACAAAATGTATAAATCAGCCTCATAACATTAAGAAGCTCCAACAGGAATCTACAAGTATATTGGATATATGCAATCCTTGGTAATTAGGTACACACAAGCATCGATATCGTGGTTAACCGATCTATATACATGTTATTGTAACGGCGTATAAACACATGGAGAAAACTTATAGTAGGAGTTTACTGATCATCTTCCCTCCCACCACCACCTTCTTGACCCGTTGGTCCGGACCCAGACCCCGAAGCGGGTGAAACCGACGGGTTTATGAACAAGCTGTTAAATGGCCAAGGAAATGTGACCGAAATTCGCCTTTCATTTCGGCCTACCACGTCCCCATCTTGGCCCAATTCACCATTTTCACTCTCGGGCCCGGTGAGCCTGTTGACCGCGGTACCACGAGAAGATTCTTGTTCTCGTTCGTGTGCGCGTTCGCGTTTGAGTTTTGTTTCATCAAAAGGCAATTGGTACCTACAAACCGGACATGTACTATGAAGGTCTAACCATGTGATAATACATTCACCATGAAACCTATGTTTACATGGCATCTCTTTAGCTTCATTCCCACCCTCAAAATCTTCCAAACAAACCGAACACCGAACCGAATTGTTTAAATCCACTTTGATTTTCACCGTCGGCATGGTCTCCACCGCCTTCTTTTGGGCCGGCGGAGTCCCGTATCGGGCCGGATTGTTCTCTGCTAAATGTTGCAAGAGTAACTCCATATCCGGCCCAACAAAGTAATCGCCTATAGACCCTATCGGTTGGTTCTGTGGCGGGCCGCCCGAACCAAATGGATTGCGGCCCCCACCTGCACCCTGAACGATAAGCCTTTGATTAAAAGGATTAATGACAATAACACGTTCATGCTCCCTTTCCCTCTCATTATTATTATTATTATTATCGTTATCATTATCATTGTTATTATCGGATTCTCTTATGAGTCCAGCGCGGGCCCCTTGAAGAAGCTGGAGGATGGTGGTGGAGCTCCGTCGTCTTCTTCTCATGACCGTTTGCAATTCCCTGTTTAATTCAGAACCATTGGTATTTTCGGACTCAATTTGTCTAAATCTCCGAGCGCGATTGGTTCTACGAGGGTTACTCATCATTCCGAGCAAAATCGGGGCCCACAACGAGAGAGCATGGTCAGATTCAGACTCATCGGCTTGGTGGCGGTGGTGGTTGTTGTGGTGGTTATCACTCCTTGATATATCCAATTCCTCCACGAATCCGCCGTGACATAACGAACACTTAACCGTTTCAACCTCCGTGATCGTTTCGACTGCTCTAGAGCATTCATAACACCAGTATCCTGTTGATTGACTCCCTTCTTCCATCTATAATCATATCAATATATTATTACACCATCAAATTTTACTTTTAGAACAAACTCTTTACAAAATACATTTTTTTTAGCATTGATACGTGTCACATCCTTCTGGTCTGGTCCACATCCACGTTGCCATCCCATACAACTATGCAACGTGGATGTGGACCAAAAGGATGTGACATGTATCGGTTCCATCTATAATCATATCAATATTACTACACCATCAAATTTATTTATTAAAACAAACTCTTTACAAAATACATTTTTTAACCGTTGATATGTGTCGCATCCTTATGGTCCGGTAAACATCAACATTGCCATGGTGCATCCCATGCAACCATGCAACGTGGATTTCGACAAAAGGGTGTGACACGTATCAGTTCGTTAAGAACCGGTTTAATGATGAAAAAGTAACAAGGAATCATGAGAATCAACAAACAAACCTTGTATGGTCCCAAGATTGATTTTGGTGAATGATTTTTTTTTTATTATTTGGGGGTTGTTCTTGGGATGTGTGTAGAATTCCCCCTCTTTTGGTTTATGAAATTGAGGGGTTTGTTTCTGGTTGAAGGTGGAAACAGGAATTTTGTAGCTCTCAGGGTTGATTACAAAATGTGTGGGGGAGAAATCTCACAATCAAATTTCAATTTTTAGCATCAAATGTGGGCCACATGTCATCTAATTATAATTTAAACCACATTGTTTTGAAACGACATGTTTACTAAACGAGTTAGACCTACCATATCAAAAGCTGATCATTTTAATGTCGGGTACATGTCATATCTCATATCGTATCATCACATCTTTGTCAATTGCATACTTAAGGGTGTTCATGATTCAATCACACTTGAATAAAACGAAATCATTCGAATTTCTGCTTATTCCAATTGAATAATTATTCGATTCAAATAAATAAGTTGAATTTGAGTATGAGTTTATCTTATTCAAACTTATTGTATTATTAAACATTTGTAAATTTTAACTTTTATAGTTGCTTATTCTAATTGAATAATTATTCGATTCAAATAAATAAGGTTGAATTCGAGTTATGAGTTTATGTTATTCAAACCTATTGTATTATATAAAACATTTGCCTATTTGAGCTTGTATAGATGTATATTTTAGATTCTTAATGTTAATAAAAATTGTAATTTATCATCGTTATTATTGTTTGTTTTAGATTCTTAAAGTTAATAAAAATTGTAATTTATCATCGTTATTATTGTTTGTTTTAATTTTTCTGTATTTTTCCTAATTTGAATGATTCGAATGATCCGGAATTCAAATAAGCTTATTCTAATCGAATCGAATACGCCGAATGTCAGGCGAATTCGACTTAACCGAAATTCAACTTATTCGACTGAATGAACACCCCTAATACAACTTCATAAAAGCTATAATTTATAATTTTATATCACTTTGTTATGAAAAAAAGTACATAGATGGTCCCTGTGGTTAACCAAAATTTTAGATTTAGTCCATAGCTTTTCAAAACTACACAGATGGTCCCTATTGTTTGCACTTTATAAC
The DNA here is from genome assembly GCA_030545235.1 of Helianthus tuberosus. Lineage (NCBI taxonomy): Eukaryota > Viridiplantae > Streptophyta > Magnoliopsida > Asterales > Asteraceae > Helianthus > Helianthus tuberosus. Next base: position 7,213,574 of record CM060358.1, read on the forward strand.
GCATTTAATCCTCAACTTTTGCCAAAAGTACACTGATGGTCCTTATGGTTTGCACTTTGTAACGCATTTAGTCCCTAACTTTTTAGTGACTAAATACATTACAAAATGCAAATCACAGTGACCGTCCATGTACTTTTGGCAAAACTTGAGGACTAAATGCGTTAAAAAGTACAAACCATTTAACCATTCATGTACTTTTAGAATGCTAATGACTATATTCAAAATTTGGTTAACCACATGGACCATCTGTGTACTTTACTCCTTTGTTATTAATCAAAAAATTTGGGCTAGATTAGCTCAGTAGTGAAACCTTAGGGGCCTGTTGAGATACAAGCAAGAATTTGCTCCTCATCTAAAAATAATTAAAAAAATTAAAATAAAATAAAAATAAAAGGCGAACTGAAAGTGCAAAAACCCGAAGACCTCGAAGCGAAGAAGATGACCGGCGACGTTGCCGCTAATCCACCGCCTATCGCCGCCGATACGACACCGGAGAACCACCAGCAGCAGGTGGAAAAGCCATGGCTGGCCTACATTTCAGAAGATCTGCCTCGTACGGTCCAGGAATCCGCCGATTCCGCCCTTCGCTCCGCCCGATCGCTGCAGCACAACTCCTCCACGCAAGTTCGAACTCTTAAGGTACTCTATTCTTCCTGTATATGTATTAGTTTCATTGTCCGTACAGCTTTCGTTATATATGTGTTTTGAATCAGTAATGAACTCAAGTGTGTTAATCAACAAACACCTAGGGTTAGGGTTAGGGGAACATAGAACTAATAACATGAAATTCAGATGTTTGATGAAATGATTTGAATTTGAATTTTTAGAAGAAGACACCACTAGGAGAACATTTTTATGCACACAGATTTGACCTAATGACAAATGACTGAGGCTTGATTTAGATTTTTGAAGGAACCTTTACGAGTCGGATATGATTGCTAGTAGAGGCTTATTGTACTGTCATTAAGATTGATTCTGGTATGGATGAAGGCTCATTATATATATATTTTGAATTAGCAAAGGACTGTATTAAGGAAATAAGTAAGAAAGAGATGGTTAAGGAGAATATGTACTAGGGCTAGGGGAAAATGGCATTCAATTCACTGTTGCTGATCAACTTTTTATTGCACTAGCTAGGTATTCAACGAAATGACTTGAAGTTGAATCTAATGAAACACATAGGTTAGAAGGAATGTACGTAGTACGCTAGGAGAACACCTTTATCTACAAAGTTTTGACCTAATGACGAACAACTGAGGTTTGATTCAGATTTTTGCTATAACCTTCATAAGTCGGATATAACAGCTAGCAGAGGTTTATAGCTCTTTTATCAAGATTGATTTCGGTGGAGGATACGATCTTTACTACCTCTCCAGATGAAGACTGCCACTTATATATGGACAGCATTATAGCACCATTTATCTTGCGGCTAACACGATTTGTTCAACTCAAGTTCATAAAGCTTGTGAAGTTCATCAGCAAATCTAATAAACAATTGTAAAATAAGATACAGAAATGACATCTCCAGTTTTCTACATTATATATCCGACCAGCTATTAATGAGCTACTGACTTGCACACCTTTTTTAAACATGCCTTTTGATCTTGCTTCAACCATAGCTACCTTTTAAGCTCAACGATCATTGTAAAAAGGAAGGGGGATAGATGAATCCCCTGCTGAAGCTTGACTTCATTAATTGGAGCACCATTGATAAGAATTGTTGGTGTGGCTGAGTGTAGAATGTAGACGCCATTTAATTCTTTTTCTTCCCATGACTTTGAATCCCATTTGCTCGAGTAAATTATCCCAAAAGTCATGTTTAAGAAAATCAAAGGCTTTTGTGAAATCTGTTTTGATTTTTGAATATTAGCAGTTGTTTATTCAATCTTTTAGCATAGACAATTAACTCATTCATTATAAGGGCCACTCATAGTTTGCCTATTTTTAACATATGTTGAGTCTTGGGTGTGTGCAGCTAATTATAGGATGTATAAATATGCAACTTTTCATCAAGTAAAATACTAAAATGTGAAGAAAAAGCTTTACAGGTGTATGCATCTATAACTTCCTTTATGTATGAGCTGAGTGTAATCACTTTTCATTTTAGCTTTTGTAGTTATTATGTTTTTTCAGCTTCTACATTCTTTTACATGCATGTTGTGCATTATTGTTGTAATTTTTTCTCTTTTTTAAAATTTTAAACATGCTGCTAAGTAAAATATGGTAACGATCAAGATATGTGTTAGTAGTTTACTTAAACATACAGCGATCCAACATGTGGGTTTTCTTTTATTCTTCTACTAACATTTTTTATGTTTAATTATTCATGTTTATCTTTCCAGGATCATGTACTACAATACACATCACAGTATAAGAGTTATGAAGATTTGGTCTTCAGTAGAATCAAAGGTAGTAGACTCTGTTTTACCTAAGTTGTTTTTGATCATTAAAAAACCAGTCACAGTCCTCTTACTTTCCATTATTTACCGTTGCAAATGTTTCTTGAACGTTCTTTCACTTGGCTTGTTTTGATCATCCGTCACCCTTCTCTCATACTTTTGTGTTAACAGATCAAGTCAAAGTTGCAAGAGAGCACTCGGCATTGTCTGCTGGAGTTGCAATTACAGCCGCTCTTCTTCTAATGCGAGGCAAGCAAAAAGATCCTTTTTTTTTCCATCTTTTAATCTTTAACTTGTTACGCTATGCAGTTAATGCGGTAAAAAAATGGATATCGGTCCAGGACTGATATTTGAGATATAGGTTATCGTGGTGGGATATCGGTAATTTTAACATCAATCATAATTTATTTATAAGTATAGAAATTTAACACTAACAATTCAGTGTAATCTTCTACCATTAACAAATTAACCTTTCGCAACTTGCAAAACACTAACAATTGTAGCAAGTAAGAACTGATTAAGACTTAAAACACTAACATTTAACACTAACAATTAATAATTAAGTCTTAAAACACTAATAGGAGCAATAAGAAGAAAGACAAATGGTAGAACTAAGAAGAAAGGTACAGTTATCGGGAAAATCGGTGATATATCGGTCAATATCACCGATAATATCGGTACCGATATTTGACACCGATAATATCGCTCAAAAAGATATTTTTTCCAGCTTTTAATCTTTAACTTGTTACGTAAGGGTAGCACTACCTTTTAAGGTGTTTGTTGAACGTGTCAGTTCAAATGTAAATGTCATTATTTTGTGTATTTATATCCCTTGATTTCTGGTATGCAGGCCCTAGAAGGTTCTTGTTTCGTCGTACATTGGGTCGATTTCAGACTGAGGAGGTACTTTGCCTAGGTTCATATACTTGCATATTATTAAAGGTTGCATGATGGGTCAAATGGGTAGTTTTTTTTTCCATAAAATGATTTGGGCAGGTTGACCCACAAAGACTTTTGAAATTACGTGGAACGGATCATGTAACCTATAGATTAGTGTTTAAATACGTTCAAGACAGAAGTTTAGATGTATAAAACTAATTCGGTAGAAATTTCGGAAGCATAACAATGTCATCACACATCACAGATTTCGTTAATACCGAAAGAGTTTACATCGTTTAGCACAGGGAGAGAACACGCAGTTCGATCTCCTCTCAAATCTAAAACTTATCTAGACTAACGCATGTCTCACTATATATAGACATACTCATGCGTTGGGAGCTACAAACGCATAACACATGCGTTTTTCATCTCTCAACGCATGTCACGTTCCATAACCATCAATGTATGCGTACAAGTCAAGTGCAACACTTATGCGTTGACTAAACTCATGCGTTACATCTATTAAACATATACATATTCAATACACATCCTATCTAGCCTATTCGTACAGTAACGGACACACAAATATGCATTAACAATTTTTTTTCTGCTTCTAATTTTTTCTTCAAAGTATTAATACTTTAGTTATGATTACAAAAACAATACTAATACACTAATAATCCAAATATTTGAATAAAAGGGTTCAGGAGGTTGTATGCGTTAGATATAGACATGTGTCAACTTTTAACCCATTCGGCTCATTTATCATTCAAGTATTTTTTTTGTTTCACCCGTATTATCGAAATTGGTGCCACCACGTAAGATCTATCAGCTTTTCAAATATGGGCATTTTAATGTTGTATCCTTCTTTTAAAGCATTTTTTTTATTATTGTTATAATGTATATCCAGGCACGGATTGTGAAAGCTACAAACAGCGTACATGATCTAACCCTTTCGGTTCAGTTAATGAGGAAAGAGAGCGAAAAGCTACTTGAAAGGGCTGCTTTTGCTGAGAAAGGGATGACTTATGGCTATGGTGAACTAAGGTACACTCAATTTTGTCATGAAAAGGGTATTCATGACATTTGACTAATAGTCAAACACTTCACCGGTGTGTGTTGGATCAACTGTTGTAGCTTTCGTCAGGCATAAGAACAATGTAAATATGTTTATCTTAAGCAATAATCTTGTAAACTATTTTACTATGTAGGAGTACTGGAGGTCAGATTAAAAGTCTTGCTAAATCGGCTCACAAAGTTGAATGTCAAGCTAACGGTAAGCTTATCAATCCTCACCCCCGCACACCCATAGAAAAGGAATAAAAAAACCCTCAAGAAAAGAGCGGTGGGTGCTAATTTACTCATCAAATAACCGTCTGTAACAAAACATGCTGCAAGGGATACATGATACTTTTGGATGTGAATGTCATTATTCAATAGTGATTATTTGGTGAGGTAATCATTATTAAAATCACTGTATCCAAATCCAGAAAAATGTTTTTTGTGACAAGTCGCAATAATCAACTTTATAATGCACATCCAAACACCCTGTAGAATAAAATTGTTTTCTTGCAAGAATAAATGAGTTTACTTGATATGTTTTGCACTTTAAACAGATCTTGTGGAGGATTTGCGAGAAATTCCCGGCCGAGAAGCTTTGCGACTGAGAGGAGAGGTAACTCGTCAGAAACACTTTTTTCTGAATTTCTTATTTATAATAAAATTTTAGTGTGTTAAAAAACGATCTGAAAAAATATTTTCTCATGATTATAATCTTACATATTGAATAAAGGATTAATCTCAAAACACTAAATATGTCATGTTTATCCATTTCATAACAAACAAATTAAAATCAGTTACTTGTAACATTTGTTTAACCATACAAACGAATAGGAAAACAGCGTTATGATCGAAGCATGTCAGTTCACAATATTTACTTTTTTTTGTTCAGTACAATTTTAAAAGTAGCTTGTTTTATTTTAAAAAGGTAAATACGATATTATGAAATTTAGAAGGATGTTTTATGAAAATTTTATGAAGGGATATGTATGAAATTGTCTTCTAAGTCTTGCGTTCCACCTTTGTCGTTCAGGTTGCCAATATGGCGTCAACTCTAAAAGACGAGAGGCTTGCTATGAACAAAAGGATAATGAAAATATCCGAATTAGGTATTCGCCTATGAATCGTATCGCCACTGTGTTGCTAAATTACCTCAACATTTGGACCCACCAAGATTCTCTCATGGTTACTCTGCATCACTCTGTTTTGGAGAATGAAAATGATGCTTCATAGCTTGCAAGGTTTGAGTTTGTTTTGATTGATATTTAGTGCTGTTAATAATGGCATGCTGATTATACAATCAGCCTTTCTTAATGGCCAAATCCAAAACAATTATATGATGCTACTTTTTGCTATTATTCTTATAGAGTTAAAAACTTTACTACTTCTAGAGGTGTTGATGGTTCAGTAACTTCGGTCTGGCCGGTTTTAATTAGGGGTGCAAACAAGTCGAGCCCGAGCTTGACCAGGCTCGAGCTCGATTAACTTATAAGAGGGCTCATTCCGAGCTTGGTCATTAAAGCTTGAGCTCGGTTCGTTGGTAGTTACTCGAGCTCGGCTCGGGCTCGAATCGTTTATTATATTTTAGTTAATATAGTTGGCTCATTTAGGCTCGCGAGTTCGATAGGTGAAGCCGAGGCTCAGGCTCGTTTACTAAACAAGCTTATTTTTAGGTTCGGGATCGGCTCGTAAACAAGTTTAAATAAGCTCGGCTCGGCTCGCTTACTAAACAGCTTTAAATAAGGCGTAAATGTTATTAAATATTAATAAAAACTAATCACATTGAGGCTCGATAAGGCTCAACGAGCCTGGCGTGTTTCACATGTCAGGCTCGGGCTCGATAGGGCTCGGCTTGCACCCCTAGTTTTAATGAAAATTTGGGTCAAATTGGAAAAATAACAAACAAAACCGGCTAGGTTGGTCAGGTCCTGCATCTGTCAAAACCAACATATGACTAACTGTATTGTCCAAGAGTATCAAATAATACCGGTGACTTGTAAGTTTGGTTTACACAAATTCCAAAGCGTGAACAAAACTGTATGAATCTCAAACGGGCTGATTTGCTTTGCAGTAACGGTTCAGTTGGTTGTGACAGTTTGTACCATAACCTTCCTCCCGAAACTTCAAAATTAGAGAATTGAAACACGTTCGATGCAAAACCAATTTTAAGTACAGATCTGTATCATACAGTGAGTGAAACAGTAGAATGTACACTGAAGTGTTTAGATATTAATGTTTTATCACCTCCATTTGTCTATTTAACATGGACAAAACTTCATATATCCTCTCAGATTGAGGATGTGAACTATCACCAGAAACAAACTCATGAACTCTACTATTTAACTCAACACAACTCGAACCCGAAATCTTCTTCACACCACTATCCCTCATCACTTTCCTTGTTAATCTAGACTCATTCCAATGCCCCCCAGAAGCATACATATTCGAAAGAAGCAAAAAGTTCCCACTGTTATTCGGCTCCAGTTTGACCAAATGTCGAACCGCTAGTTGACCAAGTTCAACATTTCCATAAAGGCTAGATGCTGCAAGAAGCGAACCCCAAATCGCTGCATTTGGCTCAAAAGGCATGCGGTTTAGTAACTCTTGCGCCTCTAATAAGCATCCCGATCGACCTAACAGGTCGATCATGCAACCGTAATGTTCGATTCTCGGTTCAATCCCGTATTTTCGAAACAAGTTGTTGAAATACCAACGCCCCGGTTCTACCAGCCCACTATGACTACAAGCAGACAGGACCGCAATAAGCGTTACATCGTTTGGTTTCACACGCGCTTTTTCCATTCGTGTAAACATATCAAGAGCTTGTTTTCCCAACCCGTGTAACGCTAATCCGGCGATGACAGTTGTCCATGTTATAACGCATCTATCTTTCATGGTTTCGAAAACCTCAACCGCTTTGTTAATGTTCCCTGATTTTGCATACATGTCAATAAGAGTGTTATACAGAGATACACTTTTGTGTAATCTATGCTTATTTATGTATTCATGAATCCGTTCACCGAGCTCTAACGCACCCAACTGCGCACAAGCGGATAACACAGCCACCATCGTAACCTCATCGGGGATCACACCATCCATTTCCATTCGACTAAAAACATCAACGGCTTCAGACGGTCGATTCGCTTGAGCATAACCCGCGATCAAAGCCGTCCAAGAAACCACATTTCTCTCAGGCATGACATCAAACAACGCGCGAGCTCGCTCCACCTCACCAACCTTACAATACCCAGAAACCATCGCGTTCCAAACCGCGACATCTCTCACAAACATTTCATCGAACACTTTACGTGCATCATAAACACACCCACAATTCACATACATCCTCACCAACTCCACTCTTACATAAACATTCCACCCAAACCCATAACAAATCGCTTCACAATGAACCATTTTTCCCATAATCAAACCCCGATCACCCGCCCGAACCACACCCTTTAACAAAACCGGAATCGTATAACAATCAGGGCTCAATCCAACCAATCTAGCTTCTTTATACACAAAGATTGCATCTTTAACACGTGAATGGGTCAAAAGGGTCTTGATCATGGTGTTGTAAAGGTGTATGTTCTTGAAAGATTTGTGGGAAAAGACGGAAACTGCATGGTTTATAAGGTTGGTGTTGGAGCATGCTTCGATGAAGCGGGAGAGATGAAGATTGTCTTGATCGAGAGCTCGAGTTAACATGAAGGCATGTGTTTGGTGTATGTGAGTTGTGTTGGTGCATTGGTGTAAGAGTGAAGAGATGATGTGTGTTGTTGATTGTGTTGTGTAAAGATGTTTGTGCTTCTTCATGGGTTGTGAGATTAAAAGGGGTGTGATTTTGGAGAGCATTTGAATAGAATGGAATGGAGGAAAGATTTTGTAAATGTAAAATGTTTTTATGTCACGAGGGAGACTATTTGCACTGTGTAGATAGTCAGGGTTTTTTTGTCCTATATGCACATCCTGCAGTGTCGAGCTGTGGTCAAAGCGCGGCGTTTTGGTCCGGTCAACTAGACAAAGACTGACGGGTGTCTGACGGGTCTTTTGACCGGACTAAAACGCCGAGCTTTGGCCGCGTTTTGGTCATATCAACCAGACACCCGGTCAGTCTTTTGTCTGCTTGACAGGACCAAAACGCAGCCAAAACTCGGCGTTTTGGTCCGGTCAACTGACCCGTCAGACACCCGTCAGTCTTTTGTCTGGTTAACCGGACCAAAACGCCGCGCTTTGGCCACAGCTCGACACTGCAGGATGTGCATATAGGAAAAAAAATATTATTTTTAGTGTGTATATAGGTATTTGGGTGTGCCAATAGGTACACCCTTATGTCATTTTGGATCTTTGGTGCATGAGGGACTTCTTATTGGTGTTTTTAAAATAAACAAAGTTGTTAACGGGAAGAGCTGTAGCAGTATTCCAGTGACTTTCTCTAGAGAAGTTGCTGGTTGAAGTCTTGTTTGTGACAAAATATCATGCGTGATCAAGAGTTTTACTATAATGTACCTTTGAACGGTGAGTTTCCTAAGCAATTTATGACAAACCGGATCAGCAGCCTTGTTACAAGGGAAAATGAAAATAAACATTTTGACCTTTTTGTCAAAATATGTATTGATTTTTACCCTTCTAGAAAATATACATATCTATAACCAATGAATAATAAAAGAAAATAACGAAACCTAAAAAAAAAAGAAAATAAAAATAATAAAAGACAAAATAAGCACCATTCATTGATATGTTATAAATTAATATATGATCAATGATCAATTTGTTGATAAGTGCAGCAACTGTTGAACCGTTTGTTTATACAGAGAAAAAAAAGATTAGAATGCATGTAAAATTCAATACATATGATTTTTATTTAAAAACATGACATGTATAATATTTAGTCTAACATTATATGCATATGTGGATATTTGTAGAAACATGACAAGTTTAATATTTAGTCTAACATTATATGCATATGTGGATAGTTTTAGAATTTTTCAAAATAAAAATCCAAAAGACAAGACAAAAAGATAAAATTAAAGAAAGAGTATGAAGATAGATAAAACATCACAAAAAGATAACAAATGTAGCTATTAAAATTTCATTCGTAATTGTCATTAATAATTTAATAGTAGTTAGAGAGGTTTCACTCGTTGAGGCCCTGGCATCATAATGACTTTATAACCATGGGGTCAACCGCCTTTCATATTAATAAAAAATAAAAATAAAAAATTCCTGATCACCCCATAAATTTTTGGTTAAGTCTCCCAATCGCTTCTTTGAAAAGTTCTTGAGTATGCGTACGTCGTTACATTTCATTTAGGATTACGAATAGGCGTAATCGGACATGCTTTCTAAATATCTCTCGTTACTTGGGACCCTATCCACCTCTTTAGACTTCTATTGAATCGAGAAATAGGTTTGATTATCCATTTTTTTGATATATTGGATATTTATATAAGGCATTCTCTGGATAATTCAAATCGAAGCAATTGGATGTCCAATCAGGGGCGGACTTAAGACAAAGCCAAGGTGGGCGGGCGCACCCCCGGGAAAAAAAAAATTAGTGCTAAGTTCCGTCGAAAATCTCGTCCGCACCCCTTGGAATTTTCCGTCCACGCCTCTTGGAATTTTTCGTCTGCACCCCTTAGGTAAAAAGTGTTATCAATTTATATTTTAAATTTTTTTCTAGTAAACCCTTATTTTTTTTAAATACTACCTAAATTATATAACTTTTAATACCTAAATAACTAAACCCAAATACTCAATACCTTTAACTAGCTCACTACTAAGTCTTAGCCCAATAAACAAATCCAACAAATTAACAATATTTCAAACTAAAATAAAATAAACAAGCCCAAAACCCTTACATATTCTCTCCCACTCTCTTTGTACCACCGTAATGAGTCACCATACCACCGCCGATCGAACATGGGTAAATTTCTTTGTTAGTTTTGATGAATTTTGGTTGATTTTTTTTGTTGATATTAGCCGCATACTAACCATGACAGTAGACATGTGCTTCGTTTTGTTTTTCATTATGTTATATGGTGGGTTATATTTTGTTAGTGATGATATTTTGCATTTTTTTTATAGCCGCATACACCACACAGTAGATCTGGTGGGTTATATTTGTTAGCGAAGAATGTTTGGCTTTTTCTTTTTATGGTGTATATGTTGTTTAGATGATTTTTAGGGTTATTTACATTATGATTTCTAGGGCTTGAATATGTGATATATTATGTAATATGTTATGGAGCCATATTTTCGATAGATTTCAAAAATAGAAACCCGTAGGGTGACGTTTTAATTATGTTTGTAACAAGTCTTGACATATTTTGATGCTTATATAAATTTAGTTCGATTTTCTTTTGTTTTACATGACCCTGCCCGACTCGATACGAACCGATTTTTTACTTATATACCTTAGGGCCTAAAATTTTTAAAAATGTTCCGCACCCCCATGGAAAAATTCCCGAGTCCGCCACTGTGTCCAATTCCTATGTTTCACCCTGTTTTCAACCGATAAAAACACACTCACCTTTATTTCCTCCACGACGATAGCCAGATGTTTTTGGCTTGTCGTCAAACTCTTTATCCTTAAGCGCCCCACAAAAACCCAATCGAAACTAGAAAAATCGTTTGCCACAACATTTGGGAAGTTTCAAGTAAATACAATACAACCATGTAGTAACCAATGTTTTAAAAACCGGTTTTTAAGTCATACCGGGTTGGCCTCTAAAATGGTTCAACCGGTTGAACCGGGTTGTATCGAGCAGTTGAACCGGGTTACTAGTTAACCCTATAAATTCCATAAAATACAAATTCATCTAAAAAACAATTCATTCTCAACTAGGATTTATGTAACTTATCATAGTTTTATCTAAAAACAACTATTTTTATTATAAACTATTAAGCATTTTTAGAATATTTTTATTAGTTATAAACAATATTGCATTGTACGAGGTGAGTAACAATTTCAACAACGATGAAATATTGGAATAGAAGGCACTAGGTTAATTACCGGAAATATGAAAGATCAATATTACCTTAATATTCTATTTTATTAAAATCAAGAAATAAAATCTTAAGATAATGCAAACCGGTACAACGGTTTGAACCGGTAGAATCGGATTTACAGCCGGTACATAAGACATACCGTATTCAGGTTTTTCCAGCCTTTATCATACCGGACTCGTGTCCAATATCCGGTTTAACCGGTATAACCAGCCGATTCATACCAAAACATTGGTAGTAACCGTTTAATCTAGAATTAGAATCTCTATATTCAAGTAAAGTAAGAAAAAATCTTGTCGATATTTCAAGGGACTTAGTGTCTCTATCTCTACTGTCCACTAAACAAGCCCCACTATTTCTAAAAAAATATCCACTTATAAATTCCTATAAAACCCCTTAAATGTTGGTTGCATTCTCTTCAACACCAAACTAACAAAATATCAATATATTTTCTGTACAAAAGCAACTAGAAGATGAGATCACCTTCAAAACATGTAACAAAAAGGGTTAGAGATGCTGAAGCTGAGTTAAACTTGCCTACCGGATTCCGGTTTCACCCGACGGACGAGGAGCTCATCGTTCATTACCTTTGTCGTAAATCCCAATCGACGTTGGAGAGCGTTAGTGTCGCTCCACCATCGTGGATTATCGCGGATGTTGATCTATACAAACATGACCCCTGGCAGCTTCCTGGTAATAAGTTTTCTCAAACATGTTCTTATAGGTAGGCCTGTAAACGAACCGCATGTTCGTGTTCGTTCATTTAACTTTAACCGAACACGAACACGAACATATAATCGAACACATTTTTTTGTTTGTGTTCGTTCATTAAGAAATCGGGCGTGTTCGTGTTTGTTCATGTTCGTTCATTTAAATCCTAAACGAACAGTTCATGAACATTAACGAACACAAACAAACATAAACAAAAAAAAGTTAACTGAACATATTTGAATAAACATAAAGAAACATAAATTAACATGATTGAACAAACAAGTCTAATATATTACAATTCATCGGAAAACACATCTAAATTAGAGTTCATAAATATACTAATTAGTCATATTAATATAAGTCGTTAGAAAACCTAATATTTATACAAAGCTAACTTTTTATAAATTTACTAAAATTTAAACGAACGTTCATTAACATAAATGAACGAACATAAACGAGCCTTTTACATATAATATTGTACATAGCGCTGTAAAAGAATCGAACAAAATGAGACTCAATTTTTTTTATAAAAATATTATCAATTTTTTTTTTTATAAAAAAAAGTTCCAACCAAAACCACCAATTACAATAAAGTGGCAGTAAACGTGCAACAAGGAAAATGAGACCTTGTTCGTGTTTTTTCGTTAAGCTTTTATTGGGCAAATATATGCTTCGCGAATATATAACTGGACAGAATTTGTTGTCTGTGTTCAGTTCATTTGTTATGCAAAAGAGGGTTGTGGGGCAGCTTGTTACCCGTTTACCTGTCGTTTTTTGGTAAAAGAAAAACAAATGAATTTGCTTGTGTTCGTTTGTTACTTCGTTAACTATATAAATGAACCCAAACAAATGTAAACAAACAAAAACGAGCTTTCTACATTTAAACTTGTATATGGGTTTATAAATGTACCGGACTGAACTGAACCGAACAAGACGTTAAGCGAACAATTCGTTTGTTAAGCAAAGGAATTGGTTCGTGTTTGTTTTTTTAACTATATAAATGAACACAAACGAACGTAAATGACCACAGACGAGCTCTGTACATTAATTAACCGCATAATTTCCGCCTCAAACAAGCCTGATTATCCCTAATTTTTTTCCTTAAATTTGTTCAGAAATGGCTTTGTTTGGAACAAAGGAATGGTACTTTTTCACACCAAGAGACCGGAAATACCCTAACGGGTTGAGACCAAACCGGGCCACAGGAAACGGGTACTGGAAAGCAACTGGGGCGGATAAACCCGTTAAGTTAAAGTCCGACCCGAATACAACAATTGGGATAAAAAAGGCCTTGGTTTTTTATGCAGGGAGGGGGGTCAAAGGAATCAAAACTAATTGGATCATGCATGAGTATAGACTTGTTATGCCAAAGCCTACCACAGTTTCCAGGGTGAGTTTTTACACTTTTTATTTCATTGATTTCATTTAAGGTGTGGGTTGGACAGGTTCGGGTGCCGGGTTTAGACGGGTTCAGGTCAATACGTGTTCTGAGTAAAATGAGTTTAGGTCAAAACGGGTGTTTTAAAAAAGTATTAATTTGGTTCGGGTCAAAATGACTCGATTGGTTAAGAAAGGAAGTTCACCAACTATGTTTTCTAACGATGGTTAGTGATGATGGTGGTGAGTCCAGTGGCGGACCCAGGAACTCTTTTCTGGGAGTGCGAACGAGGGGTTTAACCAAATTGACCCGTTCTCTAAATTTAGTTGACCACCAATTTTTATTCTTCCCAAATCAACACATTCTTTGAAAAACTGATCATGATTGCCACTTGTAAATTTTTTAATAGCGATTCAAAACGAAGCCTAATTAGTTAAAATTTTGTTTGTAGCTCGACGATTGGGTTGTCTGCCGTCTGTACAACAAGAAAAACAATCCAAACGAGATGATCGTGTTAGAAGACGATAACATTCTTCATAACCAAGATCTTCAACCTGCATCTCCATTAGATGTGTTACAAAAAGAGAACAGTTGCAATAACAACAATGAGAGTTTTGATTCATTTGAATATTCAGATGGTGAATCTTTGACTAAAGTCAAAGGTACAAGTGAGCAAGTCAACATGGGATTAATGGAGAGTTTAATTAAAAGAGAAGATGTTGTTGATGGGAATGATTGGCTTGAGTGTTTGAGTTTGGAAGATTTGCACCATTGTTTGGTAGCAATGCCTCCTAATCATGACATTAACCCAAACCAACAACATTTTTCTAGTTGGGTTTGATTATTATATACTAGGGTTTTCTATTCAGAAAGGGATGGCGGCGCAGTTTGTTACTCGTCTACCTGCTATAGTGCTATCCTTATGTAATTTGCCCTGATGATTGAAATGAAATAACCCTAATATTAAAAGAGCCGAAAAAAAAAATTCTAGGATGGAAATTATGATTGTATGATAATAGGTGTTTGGGGATATTTTGATTAGTATTATTAGAGATGATGCAAAATTTGATTCATGTAAATAGTTGTGGAAGGGGTTTTCTTCTAATATTCTTTTTTTTTCTTTGGTAAGTGTACTAGATTTACTTAAGGGAATATTAATAGATATTTGAATATCCTTACAATATAAGGTCTAGTTGTTTTTTTTTTTTTTTTAGGCAATTGCTTTTTACACTTGAATACTGTTTAGAGTTTATTCATATAAGAACTTATAAAAAAACTTAAGTACTTTGATAATTTTGAACAATCTTATGACATGGCACTTTTTGCTGACTTGTCATGTGGCATTTGATTAGTGACGTGGCATTTAGTCAGCTAACTAGGTTATGGTTCAGTTAGTCTGGGAGTGTCAGAGGAAAATAAGTTGAAAGTTGAGAGTTTTGTGGTACAAGTCGAAAGTTGGAAGTGTTATCGGCCAATTGTTAATAGTCATGGTTTTTTAAAGGCTCCCACTATGCTCACACCCCTAAAATCTTATTTTCACCCCCTATATGTACACAACCCATATAGAGTTATACAGGCCGTATAACTGATTGTTGCACAAAAAAATGTTATAGAATGTTTTTTTCTTTCTTCAAGTATACGGGCCCGTATGACATTATACGACCCGTATAGAATGTTATACACCTCATTTAATGTTATACGACCCGTATAGAATGTTATACCACATAATATTTTCTCCATCTATACGAGCCATATAATATTATACGGACCAATATTTGTCATGTTAAATTATTCTATATGGGTCGTATAACGTTATACGTCCCGTATACAGGGTGTGAAATTAAGATTTTGAGGTGGGTCTTTATTGGAACCTTTTTAAATCCAACTAGTAATAACGCCCGCGCGCGTTGCGGCGCGGGTACATCGCAAACATCGAATGAATTAGTCCAAGCGTTATGTGTTGCGTTAACCACACGAAAACGCATGTTTCGACGTATCCGATTGAACTTAATGTAACCTATATAAGCATTGCGATTGGATCCAAACGTTATGTGTTGCGTTAACTACACCAAATCGAATTTATACAATACGATTATAATGTATTCTATATGATCCGAATCATACATATAAAACGTAGCGGGTATAAGGAGAAACAAACACGTGTAAACAAAAGAGATTAATTAGAAATTTTTAAAAAAGAAAAAAAAACACAATTTGACTTCACTCGATTCAGAACAAAAAGTACTAAACAATTATAAAATAAGCATAAAATGTATTAGCTTTGAACTGACGCGTTCTCAAAAAGTTGACATCGTAATATAGAGCAACTCGAATTTATATCAACAGGTACATAAAGGTAAAATTGTATTGTTGCAAATTAATCTCAGTAAGTATATCTTACTTTAACAATTTCAGTATATTATTTAATAAATTTAATAGCAATAATATAGTTGTAACAATGATGGCCTTTATGAAATTTCAATTACTTCAAAATACAGCTGTAATATTGTTGGCATTTTTGAAATTACAACTACTTCAAAAGTTGTTTAAAATTTAACACTATCCTCATTCCAAAACCATGTGTTTTCTGTCTCTATGTATACAACCACCACCAGTCATGAGAACACCGATATTTTATAGTTGTTGTAACTATGGGGTCTGATAATATTGATGTTTTTATACTTGAGGGGGTATAAGTGGCAAAAAGAAAGAAAGTGATTCACGAAGACCGTGACATGTGTAGAGGTAGTGCATCGATAAATGATAAGCATGAAAATATGTGCACATTATACTATCACTTTTATTACATTTATTTTTTACATCTTTGAAGTTTAATTCACATTTAATTTTTGTGTACATGTGATATAATATTCTGGACACATTGACATTATAAACGGATGGGCTTGTGGCTGAACTGGACTTATACTTTGCATATGGACTAAGGCTAATGGACTGAAGACAGAGCATGGGCTGAAGACAGTGTTATGCACATTTCTGTTGGTCTTGTGCTTTTGGTATAAAAGAATGGTCAATGGTCAGAGTTGAGGCTTAACCACAACATATTCAGTTTGTACAAAATATCTTTTCATCTTCTCTGTTCGTATTCTCTCTCTTAGGGTTTATTGTTTCTTGTTGAGATCTATTGTTCAGTGTTTAGATCTGTTAAGAGAGAGAGTACAGATCATCGTGTTGATGATCTGCTGGTGAGATTTTGAGAGATTTGTATCGTATTTTACTTTCGTTTGTATCTGTTGGGTTTTATAGTAAACATCAAAGTGTTCTTGGCATAGATCCATGTATTTTGACAGGCCACCGCGAAGCCATCGTTTGCAACGGCGAGGGCGGTTCTAGTGGCTCCGGTGTTTACAACAACAACCTCCAATGATGACGGCTTGAATGAGAAGACGTCGGAGATGAGATAAGGGTGAATTTATGTACTTACCGGTCCGAGCGCCGAACTTGTCCGACCGGCGAACCACCAAATCGGCCGAATCGACGATGGCGTAGGCCATTTCCGGCATTGATTTTTGGATTACCACAGTCCCGATCTAGCATTGCATGTGGTTTTCTCGACCCGGTCTGTGTCGGCTAGGGTTTCACAGTAAGTTTTCGACCTCTTTTCCGATGTTCTAGCTACAATATTTTTTGTTTTCCGGATTTTAAAGACATTCCCGTCGTAGCAGGGATTTTCTTAGCAACGATGAAGTGGCTTTAATAGTTGTTGTGAAATCCGATGTCGTGCTGTGCGTGAAGACGGTGGTTGTGTGTATCACGAAAGTTGGCCGGCAAAAAAACGCCGTGTGAAAACAGTATTTGAAGGGTAATTCTGTAATTTAAGATAAAGATCTGAATTGAAGGGTGCCAGTAAGGATAAAATTGTAATTTCGAGAGAGTTGTCGGTGGCATTTGCCACCGACTTTGTACTTTAAGACTATAGGTAAATATCTCTTTTTCTTATACATATATCTTTTAGGTGTCGTTGTCAACTTCTTTAATGGATAAATGTTGAACCAACAAGAGGTCTGAAACATACATGCTGAACCAGTAAGACCATGCGTAGTGGGCAATATTCACCCTTGGGCGTTTTGCGTCATGTGGCAGCCCAGTCAGCAATGGGGCATTATGGGGCGTTTTCTAAAATGGGTGTAGTGGGGATGTGGGGATTGTGATGCATTATATTTTGTAATAAAATAAAATAAAAAAAACATTTAAAAATTCTTATTGGCCACCAAATAGAAGCTCAAATGTGATTGGCCAAGAAATCCCCCCTTTGGCGTGATTTATAAAACGCCTCAACAAAAAAGTTGCCAATCACGCCCATGACTACGGTTGGTCTAAGAGGTCTGAACCATTAAGTGCTGAACCAGCAAGAGGTCTGAACCATTAAGAGGCAGTATAATGCTTAACCGTTCAGAGGCAAATGTATGACAAATTCAGATAAAAAGTCTTAACCATTCAGACTCAGTATAACGCTTAACCTTTCAGAAACAAATGTCTGAATCATTCTGACATCTGCTTAGGGGTGAGCATACAACCGAATTAACCGAACCGCAACCGAAATAACCGAAAAAACCGAACCGAAATAACCGATAACCGAAATAACTGAAGGGTTGGTTATTTATATTTTTAATAACCGATTTTTGCGGTTCGGTTATGGTTATTCTCATTTTTATAACCGCAAATAACCGAACCGAACCGAATATTTTAAACATAGCCAAATCCGTAACACCATAAGTCTTTAAGTTTGAATTTAAATGCTTAACCATGGCCTAATCTATATGTATCTTTGGTGAAGTATTTGAATGTTTTAACTTTTAACCATTACCCAACCTTATTGGCCCATTATAGTTTACACTAATAAAAAAAGAATGGGTCCGACCCTAGTTTATTGTTTGTGCATTAATTTTGCACGACCCACACATTTAAAGTCCAACATTAGAAACAATGAAAATAACCGACCTATAACCGAACCGAAACCGCATTAACCGAAACCGAACGGTTATGACTTTTTGATAACTGCAGTGTGCGGTTATGGTTTCGGTTATAGGTAATAACCGAACCGAACCGCACCATGCTCACCCCTACATCTGCTTGCAATACAATAGTAAAGTGTTGAACCAAACTAAATAGCATGGTTTGAATGTCTTTAACCCTAGCTGTTCCTCTCGGAAAACCGCCATCATTCCTGCAATTATTTCTTCTTCATTAACATTCTTTGGATTTATATTACGACCAAAACCCTAAAAACTTACTTCTCACCAAACTCAAATTCTCCTTCAATTCCACAAAACCTTCACCCGTCTTCTAAATTCTAATTTATAACCATGGTATGAATTCTCAATTTTTTTCACTTTTATACTTTTATATACTTATTTTCATAACTTTCTTGATTAATAGATATCAAGTTTTAATTTTTAATTCCAGATGCTATTCAATAGATTGATTTAAAGATTTTGGTATTAGGTTTTCACTCATTAATCAACGAATTGTTACCTGCATTTTAACTTGTATTCTTATTATTAGGGGTGTTCAGAATTCGTTTCGAATTCGAAAAATTCGAAATTCGTTTAAATTCGATTCGATTATCAAGAATTCGTTTCGATTATAAGAATTCGAATTTGAATTCGATTCAATTCGAGTCAAGTAATTGAATACGAATCGAATACGAATTTACAATTTCAAATTTGATTCGATTCGAAATTCGAATAAAAATTATACATTTTTATTTATTATTTTTATATATAATGCATATATAACTTTTGTTAGGCTTTACTACAAATTGTTTTCTAAATTTATTCCAAGTATTAAAATATTACCCATTATCAAACCAACTACATGACCCATAACTAAAACCTAAGTAACAAATCTATCAATAGACTTCTAACCCTAAAAATATTAACTTGTAATGTGGAGTGGTTATTCTCGACTTCTCGTTTTGAATTTTAGATTTATGATACTTTATTTGGAACTATTTTAATATGATATCGTGCTTTATGGTTGATTTAAAATTTATGTTTCATTTTGATAGTTTTTTACATGTTTTTAAAGAATCTAAATCAAATAGAATTTATTCGAATTCGATTCGAATTCGAATTTTTAATCGAATACGAATCGAATACGAATTGGGTTTTTTATTCGAATCGAATACAAATTCAACGGAAAATAAAAATTATTCGAATAATTCGATATTCGATTCGATGAACACCCCTACTTATTATAGTATAATTAACAATTTTAAAAGATGGTACAATGGTATAGGTTCAACACGTTGATGCCACGTGGCAGCTCAGGGCTGCGTCTGATCTTGTAGCTGTCGCGGCCCGCGTAAGAAGTAGCCAAATGCTACGCCCCCGCAACAGCCTTTAAATTTTTGTTTTTATTTTATTTTTAATGACATTTCATATTTTGGGCTCGGTTTTTACATACGGGGTGTATTTTAAGACATATAAGGATATTTAAAAATATATTTGGGTGTCAAAAAAATTTCAGGAGGGTTGTTATGTTAACCTTATACATTAGACATAAGTAGTTAAATACAACCATTAAATGAAAAATAAAAACACAAGAAGTCTATTACAACCACCATACGATGAATTAAGTTTAAGTAACTTAGACATAATTATTCAAAGTTTAACTAACCTAGACAAAATTATCCCAAAAAACGTCTTGAATGTCCAAAGTTTAACTTAATATTTATTATTAATTGCCAAAATCGCCCCTGAGGTTTGGGCACATTTGCCATTTTCGTCCAAAATGACACTTTTGTACCATTTTGCCCCCCACGTTTGTAACTTTTTACCATTTTCATCCAAACCACTAACTTAGTTTATTTTTTCTGTTAAGTTAAAGGATATTTGGATGAAAATGACAAATATAAACCACAGGGACGAAAATGGCAAATGTGCTCAAACTCTTTTTAATTTCTTTTATTTAGTTAATTTTGTCACGTATATAATAAAAAAGAATATACATGCAATTTTTATACGAAAAAAATAATAGTTTTGTCACATATTTTTTATAAATTTTCATCCATCCACTAACTAAGTTAATTTTTTTCTATTAAGGCGAAAGATGTTTTAAATTTTATAAATTTTATAAATTAATTTTTTTCTATTAATTTTATAAATTAATACAGGATCTTTTATTTATTAAATTTCAAAAGAAATCTAAATACAATTATGAATATTTGTGTATTGTAAATTAGGTGTAATATTCTTTTTAACGAGCAACGATACCATACTTCTTTGGTATTGGTACCAAACTGCACCATATCGGTACCAGTTCTCATTTTACATGTTATGGTTACCACTACTATAGAATGAAACATGAGACGCGGTCAACGTTTTTTTAGACATGGTCAAAAAAAAAAAAAAAAAACCGTCATCAAAAAGTGAGATAAATATTGTTCAAAATTTGTTTAAGAAACAACCAAACCCCGTCTAAAGGGTTTTATAATGAACCAGTTTAAAATGCTTGCATCTTCCGAGCCATCCTACTTCATTTGCTGGATAAAAACAAGTTTGAGTTTTAAGTTGACTTTTTTAAAAATTTATTTATTATTTGTATCAAGGTTATTATATGTAGTCTTTTGTTCAATAGAACCTTGTTTTCTTTCTCTAAGTAACATGAATATTTCGATTCTGTTTTTGAGAGTTTAACAAGAAAATAGCTCGTCGTGAAAAGTGTTTATCACAAAATATTAGATGGCATTATCCTTACTATTTGGTGGGTAATTTTAAGGTTTGGTAACAGTACGTTGTTTGATGGGGGCACTGGCTTTTGTTTTTTCGTTAGGAGCGAATTTAAAAGAGTAGAAGATGAATTACAAACTTGGTACATATGATAATATTTGTTTATTTGACATTTTTCTATAGGGTCACAAACATTTTAGTTTTATAAAAATTAGAGGTTTAAGTAGATTTATTTTTATAAAATTGATCTATATAAACAATTGGAAATTAATTTCTGTATTAATTTATAAAATTTAAAACATCCTTCGCCTTAATAGAAAAAAATTAACTTAGTTAGTGGTTGGATGAAAATTTATAAAAAATATGTGACAAACTATTATTTTTTTTCACATAAAAATTGCATGTATATTCTTTTTTATTATATATGTGACAAAATTAACTAAATAAAAGAAATTAAAAAGAGTTTGAGCACATTTGCCATTTTCGTCCCTGTGGTTTATAGTTGCCATTTTCATCCAAATATCCTTCAACTTAACAGAAAAAATAAACTAAGTTAGTTGTTTGGATGAAAATGGCAAAAAGTTACAAACGTGGGGGGCAAAATAGTACAAAAGTGTCATTTTGAACGAAAATGGCAAATGTGCTCAAACCTCAGGGGCGATTTTGGCAATTAACTCTTATTTTTAACATAGTCAAACGAACACGAACGAACGTAAAGGAACGAACATGAACGAATGTAATCGAACATATTACCGAACGTTCACGAACACAGTCGAACGAACGAAACCTTTGTTCGTGTTCGTTCGCTAAGCTAACCGAACGAAACCTTTTGTTTGTGTTCGTTCGTTAAGCTAATCGAACGAACATAAACGAACTTCTTGTCGAACGATTCATGAACTGTTCGCTGAACATTCGGTTCGTTTACATCCCTACAACATGTATTAAATTTTACCCTTTTAGAGAATAGACATGCCAATAACCAACAAATCATCAACCCCAAAGTTAGTTAAGGGGGTTTTATAATGCTCTATTATCATTTTTCTGGTCGTTATAGGGGCATATAGAGAGAATGACATTTCTAGAATAATGCCGAAAGAGGAGAAAAAATAAAAAGTATTATACAAATCACATATTATAATGTAAATTTATTTTAATGAATATCCAACCCATTATGAAATTATTTTAACTAGTGAGTTTCCCCACCGTTTCGCGGCGTGAATTCGATCGTTATTTGTTAGGCTCGCTACGGTACCGACACTCGCTATATTAATTGAAAGAGAAACCCTTACATCGATCGAAAACAATAAAAATGAATATGATATTGTTAAGTTGATATCGGTTCGTTTGTTTTGCGTTCTATGTTTATTTTTGTCAACATTGCAATATAAATTTTATTGCAAATGACTATTGTGCCATGATCATACCAAAGCTAACTAAAACCAACTGAACAACATGTGTATCGGTACTGGTATTAATTTTTATTGTTTTTTTATTTCGATAAACTGACGTCGTATCGCTACCATAGTGTGTTACACCAAACAACATCGGTACCGATATGTTTCTCGTTTGAAGATGAATATCGTATCGCTACCACAGTGACCCGAACCGAAACCAAACGAACATTGGTTCGGTACCAATATTTGTGTATACTATGTTTTCTTTTAATAAACTGACACCGTATCACTATCTTAACGTACCATACAACATCAGTACTGATACCTGTATTCATTTTTATGGTTTCCGGTTTTGAAAATTCTTCATTTATACAACTCCTTATGTGATAATAAATGAATATCGGTACATGTAGCGTGACAATCTGAACCAATCGATATCGTTCGAACAACATCGTTGCCGCTATTGGTGTTTGTTTTTGTTGTTTTCGACCAATGTAAAACACGTGTCGATTTCATACCTAATGCCTATATTGTACCGCTAGTGTAACGAACCGTATCGATATCGATCTGATGCCCGCGTAATGTTAAAAAAATTAACATAGACACGGATTTAGATTTTTTTTTAAATTTAAGAAACGCAAATTGTTATTCTACCGCTACTGTAACAACTGTATTGATATTGATCCAATTCCTGCGGAATGTTAAAAAAATAAACATAAACACGAATTTAGAGTTTTTTTCTAAATTTAACAAACGGAAGTTATTACTAAATAAAATACTATTAATAAATAATAAGGGTCAAGTTATTTTATAAAGGCTCCTAATTGTAAGAAGTGTAAGAAAGATTTATAGAGCGACAAGTGTCCGATAACCTAAAATTAAACCCACTACATCATCACCCAAAACCTAAACACCCACCCTCACCCCACCCCACCCCACCACCACCCAGAAACCTAACCCCCCCCCCCCCACCCCCCGGCAACAAAAAAAAAAAAAAACTATACCTCACCAAAAAACCCCCAAAAAACCTACCCCCCCCCCCCCCCCCAAAAAAAAAAATTTAAAAAAATTAAAACCTAAAAAAACCTAACCCTCCACCACCACCCAAAAACCTAAACCCCCACCCCTAGAGGTGTACAAAAAAAACCGGTTTTAGAACCGAAACCGGGAAAAAAACCGAAATCGGTTTTTCTTTTAACCGGTTTTTTTATAACCGAACCGCCGGTTATAGACCGGTTAGGATTCTTGGTATGAAAAACCGGTTAATAACCGAAACCGGTTTAAAAAAACCGGTAAAAAACCGGGCTTTTTTTTTTTTGACAAAAACCGGTTAAAAACCGATCCCAATCGGTTACACCGGTTATTGTTCTGGACTTGAAAAACCGGTTAGTAACCGAAACCGGTTATTAAAAAAACCGGTTTTCATTTTGGATGAAAAAAACCGATTTGTACACCTCTACCCACCCCCTCGGCAAAAATAAAAAAAAAAATACATTTTTTTTTTTTTGGGTGGGTGATGGGGGAGGGGGTGGGTGGATATTTAAGTTTTTTTTTTTTTTTTTTTTAGTGGGTTTTTTTAGAAGTATTTGTACCATTCTTTCAATTAGGAGTCTTTGTATTTGATCCTAATTCGAAAATCAAATTAAATGACATATAAAATATTATTAAATTAAAAAAAAAAACAAATACTTGAAGTTATATTTCACTATTCGTGATCATGATCACTTTATATTCATATGTATAATTTAATGACTATTCAACCCATTACGTAGTTGATTGCATACCACTAAATTAGAGTATTGAATGGTAATTAGAAAGGGATCTTGAAAAAGGTAACGCGTCAAACATTCCTAGAATAATATACAATGAACGACAAGGCAGATTTGCTAGTGGTGGGCGTGACCGACTTCTGAAATTTTATAGCATTCCACTTTAACAACTATAATTCTCGTTTTTATTCATCACAAGCTTATAGATTTGCGTAACGAGACTTTATTTGAAAACCTATGAAAAAATTGTTGATAAGTTGTGTATATGGGCGGACTCATATAGAGTGGGTCGGGGTCCCCGGACCCCGATGTTTTTTTAAAAAATTAGTAGATCTGGTATATTAAATTTTATAAGGAACTCATAAGTACAATTAGGTGGACACCATAAAAAGAAAATGAAAGCTGGTGTGTTGTTAAACCTCTTCCTTTACCAACAAAAGGTCATGAGTTAAATCCTTGTGTAGCCTGTTTTTCTGTTTTTTTTTTAAATCTAATTCAAACTTCGCTCTCACCCGACCCAAGTGAGGATCGACCCGAAAATTTTAACGTTTTGTTATGAAAATTTTCAACACTGGAAAAAAAATCCTGGGTCGTCACTGGTTGTGTAAGGAGACAACCCCCCTAAAACTTTGGTTAAGCTTATTCGCTCCTAGTGAAAAAAAAAATTGAGGTATGTGAGTGATCTATGTTTCACCCTATTTTTAACTGACAAAAACCATTCACCTTTACTTCTTCCATGATGATAACTAATGTTTTTGGCCAATTGTTAGAACTCTTACCGTTACTCGTCCAACAAAAAAAAACAAACCGAAACCCGGAAAATCGCCTTCATTGCTTTCTTAGGCTATAGGGTGTGGTCATGACCCTCGTGACCATCATGACTCTCCACGCCAGTGTCATGTAACCCACCTCTAATCCACCATCCAAAACCACTACCCTAAGGGTGTGGTCATGACCCAAACCACTAGCCCCTTATTTATTTTAATTTTTCTTTTTCTAAAGAAAAAAAAAATGATTTCTTGAAAAATGGAAAGGAGGACCATGATTGCCATGGTTTAATCCATGCAAACCATGGTGGATGAAACAAGAGGGTGGTGTAGCCTTCCATTCATGTTCCTAGGTGGTGAATCCAGGGGCGTAGCTTTCAAGGGGGCCGGGAAGGGGGGGGGGGGGGGGGCTCGACCCCCAGAACTTTTCACTTAGTCGTGTTATGTATGTACGTTTCGTATAAATATTTTTAGGTATATACGTTTTCGATCCCCCGGATTTATAAAAATAAAATTTACCTATATAGAATTTTTAGGTCCGATGACTTCTGACCCCTGGTGAAAATTTTGAAGTTTCGCCACTAGGTGATTTTGCCACAACATTTGGGAAACATCAAGTAATCCGTAGGATTTCAAGGGAATTGGAATTTGAATTTCATTCCTTTGTGTGTTTGGTTGGACAAATTAGTTGAAGTGAATTGGATTTCAATTCCAACAAAATCCCTTACTTAATGGAATTCAGATTCCTTCTAAATTTCAAAGGAAAGTTTAAAAAAACCATGGGAATGTTTCCAAAGTTACGGAAATAACCCCTTGCCTCTTTCATTTTTTATTATTTTTTAGATTTTTTTTTTATTTTTTAGAAATTTTTTTGATTTTTTAGAATTTTTTTGAACTTTTATTATTTTTTAGAATTTTTTTGATTTTTTAGAATTTTTTGGATTTTTTATTATTTTTTTGAATTTTTAGGATTTTTTTATTATTTTTTTGAATTTTTTTGATTTTTAGAATTTTTTTTGATTTTTTAGAATTTTTTGAACTTTTTATTATTTTTTAGAATTTTTTTGATTTTTTAGATTTTTTATTATTTTTTAGATTTTTTTGAATTTTTAGGATTTTTTATTATTTATTTTTTTTATAATTTTCTGAACTTTTTATTATTTTTTAGATTTTTTTTTTGATTTTTTTGATTTTTTAGAATTTTTTGAACTTTTTATTATTTTTTAGATTTTTTATTATTTTTTAATTTTTTTTGATACTTTTGAATTTTTTGGATTTTTTAGAATTTTTTTGAATTTTTATCTAAGATAGTTGTTTTTAGAATTTTTGCAAATTGTTTATAACTAGGGGTAATTTTGTCTTTTTAGGTATTTTTAAATTCTAATTCCATTAATACATTTATCAACCAAACACATTTATGGATTTCAAAGGAATCCATCAAATTCCAATTCCCGTAGGGATTCCAATTCCAATTTCTACACATTTCGCGAAGCAAACGCCCCCTAAGTGTTTAATCTAGAATCGTAACAAATATCATGTCGGTATTTCAAGGGACATAGTGCTAATGTGGGACATGACAACAATTCTTGCCCTTTGTACGAACAGTTCCTTAAAAATTTATATTTCAAAGAAACTTCTCCATGTCGATAACACGAGATACTTCTGTCTTCTGTATCTCCACTGTCCACTAAACAAACCCCACTATTTCTAAACACCTAGAATTCCTATAAAACCCTTTAACTAACAAAATATCAAAATATTTTTGTACAACAAACAACTAGAAGATGAGATCACCCTCAAAACATGTAACAAAAAGGGTTAGAGATGCTGAAGCTGAGTTAAACTTGCCTCCCGGATTCCGCTTTCACCCGACCGACGAGGAGCTCATCGTTCATTGCCTTCGTCGTAAATCCCAATCGACGTTGGAGAGGGTTGATGTCGCTCCGTCGATTATTGCGGATGTTGATCTATACAAACATGATCCCTGGCAGCTTCCTGGTAAGTTTTCTTGAACTTGTACTTATACGGCTGTAAACGGACCGAACCAAGCCGAATGCCGTCATGTTCGTGTTTGTTTTAGTGATTTCAACCACTTGAATCCAAAATAAAAAAATTTAACGCCCTTGAGTTCCTTACTGCTCATTTTGTAACGTTTTCAGTCCATTTGTTTTAACACTTGTACTTTTGATTTTGAACTCAAGTAGTTAAAACCACTAAAATACGGAGACTCAAAACGTTATAAAATGAGCGGCTAGGGACTCGGAGCGTTAAACTTTTTGATTTTGGACTCAAGTATCTAAAACTACTAAAAACACAGAGACTCAAAAAGTAATTTACAATTAACTAAATAAATGAACTTAAACGTACACATAAATGAACAAAAACAAGCCTTTTACATATAGAATTGTAGATAGGACCGTAAACGGACCGAACTTGTTCATGTTCGTTAGTTAAGCTTTTATTTATTGAAAAAAAAAAACACAAGGTTCACGTACGTATAATTGGACGAAATTTGGTGTTCGGGTTTAATTCGTTTGTTAAGCAAATCAATTTGTTCTTGTTCGTGTTTGTTCTTGTTCGTGTTCGTTTGTTAACGATATAAATGAACACAAACGAATTTAGATGAACAAAAACAGACTTTCTACATTTAAACTTGCACATAGGTCTGTAAACGGACCAAACATAACTGAACCGGAGGAGACATTGTTTGTGTTTGTTCGTTAAGCATTCATTGAACAAACGGACAATTCATGAATATGTAACCGAACAAAATTTCGTGTTCGTTAACCATATAAGCGAACATAAATGAACGCAAGCGGGCTTTGTGCATTTAACAGTGCAATTTCCGCCTCAAACAAGCCTGATTATCCCTAATTTTTTCCTTAAATTTGTTCAGAAATGGCTTTGTTTGGAACAAAGGAATGGTACTTTTTCACACCTAGAGACCGGAAATACCCTAACGGGTCGAGACCAAACCGGGCCACAGGAAACGGGTACTGGAAAGCAACCGGGGCGGATAAACCCATTAAGTTAAAATCCGACCCGAATACAACAGTTGGGATAAAAAAGGCCTTGGTTTTTTATGCAGGAAAAGGGGTCAAAGGAATCAAAACTAATTGGATCATGCATGAGTATAGACTTGCCATGCCAAATCCTACCACAGTTTCCAGGGTGAGTTTTTACACTTTTTATTTCATTGATTTCATTTAAGGTGTGGGTTGGACAGGTTCGGGTACCGGGTTTAGACGGGTTCAGGTCAATACGTGTTCCGAGTAAAATGAGTTTAGGTCAAAACGGGTGTTTTAAAAAAGTATTAGTTTGGTTCGGGTCAAAACGGTCCAGGTCAAAATGACTCGGTCGGTTAAGAAAGGAAGTTCACCAACTATGTTTTCTAACGACGGTGTGGTGACCAGTGGCGGACCCAGGAATGCTTTTCTGGGAGTGCAAACGAGGGGTTTCCCAAATCAACACATTCTTTGAAAAACTGATCATGATTGCCACTTGTAAATTTTTTAATAGCGATTCAAAACGAAGCCTAATTAGTTAAAATTCTGTTTGTAGCTCGACGATTGGGTTCTCTGCCGTCTGTACAACAAGAAAAACAATCCAAACGAGATGATTGCGCTAGAAGACGATAACATTCTTCATAACCAAGATCTTCATCTTGCATCTCCATTAGATGTGTTACAAAAAGAGAACAGTTGCAATAACAACAATGAGAGTTTTGATTCATTTGAATATTCAGATGGTGAATCTTTGACTAAAGTCAAAGGTACAAGTGAGCAAGTCAACATGGGATTAATGGAGAGTTTAATTAAAAGAGAAGATGTTGTTGATGGGAATGATTGGCTTGAGTGTTTGAGTTTGGAAGATTTGCACCATTGTTTGGTAGCAATGCCTCCTAATGATGACATTATTTTATCACCCAAACCAACAACATTTTTCTAGTTGGGTTTGATTATTATATACTAGGATGGAAATTATGATTGTATGATAATAGGTGTTTGGGGATATTTTTATTAGCATTATTAGAGATGATGCAAAATTTGATTCATGTAAATAGTTGTGGAAAGGGTTTTCTTCTAATATTCTTTTTTTTTTGTGGTAAGTGTACTAAATTAACTTAAGGGAATATTATTAAATATTTGAATATCCTTACAATATAAGGTCCAGTTTTTTTTTTTTTTTTTTTTTTAATAATTTTTAAGCAACCGTTTTTACAATTACACCTGAATACTGTTTAGAGTTTATTCTTTTAAGAACTTTGATAACTTTGAACAATCTTCTGACGTGGCACTTTTTCTGACGTGGCATCTTATGTGGCATTTGATTAGTGACGTGGCATTTAGTCAGCTAACTGGGTTTGGGTTTCAGTTAGTTTGGGAGTGTCAGAGGAAAATAAGTTGAAAGTTGGGAGTGTTGTGGTACAAGTCGAAAGTTGCAAGTGCTATCGGCCAATTGTAATAGTCATGGTTTTTTAAAGGCTCTCACAATTCTCACACCCTTATAATTTTATTTTCACACCCCTATATGTATATGACTCATATAAAGTTATACGTGCCGTATAACTGATTGTTGCACAAAAAATGTCAGAAAATCTTTTTTTTTGTCTCCATGTATACGGGCCGTATAACATTATATGACCCGCATAATGTTATACGACCCATATAGAATATTATATGACATAATATTTTCTCCATCTATACGAGTCGTATAATTATATACGGACCAATATTTGTCATGTTAGATTATTCTATACGGATCGTAGAACGTTAATGGAACCTTTTTAAATCCAATATCTCTTTTTCTTTTACATATATCTTTTAGGGGTTGTTTGTCAACTTCTTAATGGATAAGTGTTGAACCAATAAGAGATCTGAACCATTAAGTGCTGAACCAGTAAGAGGTCTGAACTATTAAGTGCTGAACTAGTAAGAGGTTTTAAACCATTAAGTGCTGAACCAGTAAGAGGTCTGAACCATTAAGAGGCGGTATAATGCTTAACCGTTCAGAGCCAAATGTCTGACAAATTCAGATAAAAAGTCTTAACAATTCAGACTCAATATAATACTTAACCATTCAGAGACTAATGTCTGAATCATTCAGACATCTGCTCGCAAAACAAACATTAAGCATTTAAGTGTTGAACCAAACTAAATAGTAGGGGTGTTAAACGGGTCGTGTTTGCGGGTTGACGGGTTCAACCCGAACCGAACCCGAAAATTTTAGACGAACCCGAACCCGACCCGAATATTCGCATACTGACCCGAACCCGACCCGTTCAACCCGATTTTTTTTTCGGAAAATAAATATATTAAAATTAACAATACTAAAAAAACACAAAGTTATATAATAAAATTACATTAAAATCATAAAAATTTATGTCAACTTCCATTTTTAAGTTATATTTATAGCATAAAATACACACCCAATTTAATTTATAACATAAACATATTTTAAAAAATATAATATAATAGAAATGAGTTAACCGGGTCAACCCGCCAACCCGACTGGGTTAACCCGAACCTGACCCGTTTAGCTAAACGGGTTCACGGGTTCAACCTGAAACTGACCCAAACCCGTTTAGACTAAACCCAAACCCACGAATTTCGTGTGAGGTTTGTTTCATGTTTTCGGGTCGTGTCAGAAATTCACACCCCTGCTAGCATGGTTTGAATGTCTTTAACCCTAGCTGTTCCTCTCTGAAAACCGCCATCGTTCCTGCAATTATTTCTTCTTCATTAACATTCTTTGGATTTATATTACGAACAAAACCCTAAAAACTTACTTCCCACCGAACTCAAATTCTCCTTCAATTCCACAAAACCTTCACCCGTGTTCTAAACTCGAATTTATAACCATGGTATGTTTCAATTCTCCATCTTTTTTTCACTTTCATACTTTTATATACTTATATTCATAACTTTCTTGGTTAATAGATGATCAAGTTTTAATTTTTAATTCCAGATGCTATTCAATAGGTTGATTTAAAGATTTTGGTATTAGGTTTTCACTCATTAATCAACGAATTGTTACCTGCATTTTAACTTGTATTCTTATTATAGTTTAATTAACAATTTTTGAAAGATGGTACAATGGTGGTACTGAACTCAGAAGGAACTTTTTATTTGTTTTTTTTTTAAATTTATTTTTATTAAGATGTGAATCAGGAAAAGAAACAATCATTGATAAGGGTTAGGAATGAGGAGATTTTTAGGGGTGTATGCATTTGTCTTACCTTTGCCGGTAGTTGTTTTCTGAGTGTTTCGCGGCGATAGTTAAGGTTCTTTTAGGGGGGGGGAGGATAAACATTAGAAGTGCACAAAAAACCGGAACCGGTATTGGCAAGAACACCTTAGGAAATCGACGGTGTTAGCACCGAACCAAACCAGCCGATTCTTTTCCACTTGGAAACCGTTTTGGAACAGGAATCTGTTTGGGCAAAAACCGGTTTTGACTTTTGTTGACCTGGAATCGGTTTTGACTTTTAGGGGGGGGGGGGGGGGGGGGGTGGGGATAAACATTAGAAGTGCACAAAAAACCCGAACCGGTATTGGCAAGAACACCTTAGGAAATCGACGGTGTTAGCACCGAACCAAACCAGCCGATTCTTTTCCACTTGGAAACTGGTTTGGAACCGGAACTTGTTTGGGCAAAAACCGGTTTTGACTTTTGTTGACCTGAAATCGGGTTGGGAAAAAAGAACCCGGTTTGTACATAAATATTGAATGAAGGTTAGGATTTCCAGGTGCTAGTTACTTTCTAGGTGGTCTCGTGATTTTTTTCGTCATTCCTTATTCTTTTTCATTACAGCGATCGATCAGTAAAAGTTGCGGTTTACTGTTGGTAGGAAGTTAACTTAAAATTTTTTAGTGCGTTCTGGAATGTTATCTTGAATGATGATATAAGCTTCTTTCTTCAGGCTGCTAAAATTCTTGCAAATTTGATTGTAATGGGCTCTGGAATATTGGTCAGGGGAATGGTTCAAGCATATCGTCAGGCTCTTCAGAGTAAATTTCCGATACCATCTCTTAGTTGTTGGCCAATCTTTTTGTAATTTTTTTTGTTTAGATTAAAAACTCAAAACAAAAATAAAAAATAATAGTTTTATGGATATTTTTTGCGGTTTTGTATTCAACATAATGTATATATTTTTATTTAATTTTTGTTGTAAAATATAAAATTTGCAGATGCCTCAAAGACAGGCGTTGCTCAAGAAACATTAGAAACTGTGCGTAGAGGAAGCAAAGTTATGACCCAACAAGAGGCCCGACAAATTCTTGGTGTTACCGAGCAGTCATCTTGGGAAGAAATTGCACAGGCTAGTATTTTTTAATATATTAATTTTATTTAATTAATATCTATTCTTTTACTTTTTTTACCTGCTACTTATTTCCTAGTTGAGTCTTCATCTTGTATTACAATGCTGTACTCGGTGCATATTACAACTTAAGTAAAGCGGTGGCACAATGAGCTGGTTGGGTAATGGGTCAAAACGGGTAAACATTTTGTACGGGTTGAAATGGTTTGATCAAATTTGGTTGCCCTAGAAGCTTGGTTTTAAAATACTTAAATTTGCGCATAATGCGTGATGCGCCCGATGCGCTGATGAGAGTGCATTGCCACAGCTGATGCGTTGCATTTACGTGATGGGAGAATATCGCGTCGATTTCGCATGCGATCGTCACATAATGCGCTCCGATGCATGCAACATTTTTTGTTATGTTTTTTTTTTTCAGATTTTATGAAATGGGTTGGGCTTTTTCACTAATTAATATGTGCGTATGCTTGATTTGGACCATTATGGTACCTAAACACTTTTTGTGGTTCTAGAAACATTTTAGTATGCTTGATTTGAACCAAAAAGCACAATGCTTATCTTCTTATTACGTCAATTGTTTTAGTTTAAGTATTTTTTTTATAAGTTGTCATGTATAAATATTTTTTTAGTATTTTTTATAAAGAGTGCATCGCATACGTGACGCGCTCGCATGCGCATAAGATTTTTGGACCAAACGCATCGGAGCGCATCACACAGTTTAAAACCAAGCTTAGAAGTCAAGAACATCTTTTGTCTGGTTTATATATATTTTGTTTCTATTTGATATGTATTATGTAGTGTGTCCAATTTGGAAAAGTTATATAATGCAATCTACTTTTGTGATTTAATAATGGACTATCACTCTCATAAAAAACCTTATATTCTTTTACAAAGATTGCGGTTTAGTCCCTTAACTTTTTTTCTGTGATTGATTAAGTCCTTGCAATTTGTTTTTGCCTTTTTGGGTCAAACACTCAAAAACATATATACACATAATTAAAAAAAACTTAATCAGGACTCCTCAAACTTTGTTTGACTTAACGATTAAGTCTTTGAATATCGTCCTTTTATATTTATGTTCAACTCAACTAAAACAAAAAGGAGTTTTGGGACTTCATTGCGCTTTTTGTGAAGTATGTACGATCTTTTGAAGATAACCCTAAAATGAGAAGGCTCTATGCGTTGACCGTAATACCTTACCCATTTGATCGTTTTTCTTCGGGTATCATTTTCAGCATTACCCTTTTGACCCATCAGAGATGAAACATATGTATGAACGTGAATTGACCCGTTTGAAACTGCCACGTTAAAAGTATTAATATGTAATGCAAGGGGACGGATACTTTATCCAAGTAATGATGATATATTTAAGTTGCATTATTCGAATGTTTTAATAGCATTGAGCTCACATGTCTTTCTGATACTTTTCACAGAAATATGATAATTTGTTTGAACGCAATGCGACGAACGGGAGTTTTTATCTGCAGTCAAAGGTTCACAGGGCTAAGGAATGCCTGGAGACTGTTCATCAAGTGAAAGATCAGCCAGGTGGTCATGTGGGTTGACTTTGACTTTCTTTGACATAAAGACTTTTTATCAAAACATTTGTAGTTTGATAGATGCTGAGGGGATGGGTTTTTGTATTAACGGATCGTGCTTTTATATAAGCGCGTTATTGGCCATCTTCTCCTGTCTTATGACTACGATGAGCAGCTAGTAACTTCAAAATAGCGACTATTTAAGTTTCCAAAATTCTTGTAGATAATCATCAATTTGCAACCATGGGCAAATGAAATCCGATACACAAAAGAGTCAACAAAAGAAGAGAAACAAATAAATACACCATAAACTGAAAAAAGAAAGAAGTTATGAACTTTTTTTAGTTAGTTGTAATACTTTAATTTGGTCAAAAACTTGATGAAACATTGTTCTGAAGTGTGCAAACATATTTTTAATTGTGTAATGTTCAGACCTCTTACTGATTCAGCACTTAATGGTTCAGACTGTTTGTTTCGTGAACAAATGTATGAATGGTTCAGACATCTGTCTCTGAATGGTTAAGCATTATACTGAATCTGAATGGTTAAGATCTCTAATCTGAATTGGTTAGACATTTGCCTCTGAATGGTTAAGTATTATACTGGCTCTTAATGGTTCAGACCTCTTACTGGTTCAGCACTTAACAATTCAGAAGTTGCCAAACGGCCCCTAAGGCAATATGTATTTTATGCGGTAAAAATTGACGAGAGTCTATTGTAGATTTTGTATTTAAACAGTCCCGGATAACTTTTTGAATTGTGTGAATTATTTTTAGATTAAAGTATTTTGTGGGCACGTGAAATCAATAGGATTTGACAAACACGTATATTGCAAAGAATGAGCTTTTTAAGTGGAAAATGAGGTATTAAATTTCGTATGTTGAATAGACCAGATGATTTTCGTTACATAGGGGTTGAACCATCACATTAGTTGTGATTGAAAAGTTGCAACTCTTCGTGAAACAATACAATAGACTTTGGTTATAACTTGCGGCTTCAATACTACCGATGATCAAGTTTGCCAATGATCTTCGTTAACACTTCCAACTGATCATTAGCTCTCAATGACTATCGTTTTTCTTGTATATTTTCTCTGATCATGGAAATCCGAATGATTTTCCAATATATAGCTAATAAGGAAAATAACATTTCTTCGCCGGGTGTTGCCCCTTGGACCCCACTAGGGTCCTGCTCTAAGACCCCAGCTTGAAATCAAGAATAATCTTTACCGAGTGTGTATTCCACACCGGTTAACTCAAGTCAATGTTTCAATTCGTCATTTGATATTTAATTAAATCCGATTATGAGAATAGCTTGATAAACACTTAAACATCAACATCAACATATGTAATAGATGTGCTACCAACTAAAGTTTATTAATTTTAATCATTATATAGAATTGTATATTTTAACCACGTTTAGAAACTTCAATATATTTATATTATAATAAACACATACAAAAAGAATTAACTTGTGTCAACATGGACGTCTAATTTCATTACCCACATACGCATTTAAAGGCATCAATGCGTAAGAAACTACAATCTTAACTAACTCCCGTGATAACAAGGAGAAATATATTGGTAATAATCGTCCGGTCTCTAATTTTAAAACTGCGTTACATATCCGATTTGATACCTGTCGGGTACCCTTTATTTATTACCCTCGGAACTCAATCTTGCATTGATCTCACGGGGGTGTCGCCTCTTGCCGGTTTCAGGGGCAGTGGTTTTGTTTCAGGGCAAGCGACGCGGAAGACTGAGGCGGGGAAAATATCCAAGCACGAGCAGGCCTGCATAGATAATCAACATGCCTTCCTTCCTTTCGCGTTCGATACCTTTGGTTGTTTGGCCCCTGTGGCGTCCGGTTTCTTGAAGCGGGTTCAAAAGGCAGCACTTGCGCATGCGACAGTGTCTGTAGGCCATAGTTATGTGTTTAGCCGAGTAGGATTTGCAATTCAAAAGGGGGTGGCGGCGCAGCTTGTTGCCCGTCTACCAACCCATGATTTGTAATTTGCTCTAACCTTCTACATAATTCAGATGAATATTATCTTTATTCGTTAAAAAAAAAAAAAAAAAAAAGAAAATCTTAAGTTCATTTCAACAACTGAAACATTTCTAACGTTTTTACAATTTTAATAATACAACTTTATAACTACTTCAACACATTATTTGTCTTATTTTTTAAAGGTACATATAATATATTCATTCTCGATGTGAGGGGTGTTCAAAACCGGATATCCACGTTCGGGTAGCTGAAATTTTCGGATACCTGGTTTCACTATCCGAATCCGTATCCGAAATTTCGGATATCCGATTGGATAGTGAATCGGATATCCGAATATCCAATTTTTTATTTATTCGAAACCGGATACCCGAATATCCACTTTTTAATTTTCGGAATTTTTTTTCAGATATTTTCGGATATTTTCAAATATTTCGGATATCCGGTAAAAATAAAAAAAATAAACTTGTAAATTTTCGGATATTTTAGTTATTTGAAATATCCAATTTTTTTTTTAAAATCAATATCCGAATCCGAAAATTGAAATATTTATCAAATTTTCGGATTCAGGTATTTTTGAACACCCTTGGATATATGGTTCAGGTAATCAGACGACTATCATCTAGTACCATACATGTCTCAAACTCACGTAAAATTTTTAAAACTAATCACAAACCCGAATAGTCCAATTACCCATCCTAAATATTTTCGATTTTATTTCATCGAATTCATGTCCTTTTGTATCATCCCTACTGCCCTACTCACCGACACTACAAACATTTCCGCTCAAACCTTATACTTGTTGACAATGACACTATTAGTCCTTATTAAATATTAATCATTGTCACGGTGAAGCTTCTTTAGCCTATTGACCAGCATGTGTGGTGGAATAATATTCTACCTAAGACTTATTCACATAGTCGCATGACAGCTAGAACATAGATATATTATTAGTATATTAGAATATTAAACACTACTTAGAATATTAAACATACAAACATCTTTTTTGTTTGTATATTTTTTACGCTAGTGCATGCATGCGTAATACACAGGTAAATAGACACTGTCAGTCACATAACATGTTAATTTTTATAAATAAAAATATAACAATACTATACTCAAATTACAGAAAATAAAATGTTCGGTATCATTATGTAATTTTTTCTTTTGCAGATATTAATGTATTGAAAAGTTATGACACTTTAAAAAAATCATAATCATAATGAAGCTAGTTTAAAATGTTTTAAAAGTTGCATTTTTTTGAACTACCAATGCAAAAAAGTCTGCCTATCGGGTAATCCAATGACAAAAGGTGACCCCTTACGCCCGCGATCGCAGACAGCACTGCGCAACCTAAGCCCACCATCTCTAGTTTTTAGGGAAAACCCGCCTTCTGAAGACTCACTGCGGTAAGACCTAGTTGTGATCCGATTTGAACCTGAGACCTGCGACCTTCAAAATATTCACGACCTTCAACCTCAAATCTTCACTTCCTCTTTAATGGTAGCTGAGCTATAGCTCATTGGTATTTTTAAAATTCTAATTAGTTAAACTCTTATAATTATGTAAAAATTATCTTTGTTATTTGTCAAATATGTATTATAATATCATATAAATAAGGGATATTAGATTTAAATAATCACAACTTTCACCAATTGCCCGATAGTACTCCAAACTTTTGATTTGTACCACATCACCCCCAACTTTCAACTTATTGATCGATAACACTCCAAATCTAACCCAACATTAACCAGTTTGCTAACATCAGTTGCCACGTCACCAAACCAGTGCCACGTCATCAAAAAGCAAAGTTAGATGCCACGTCAACTGTCATGTCATAAAAAAAGACAAGGCAGACGTCACGCCAGTTGCCACATCATCGAAAAATTCCACGCCAGATGCCGCGTCACCACACAAGTGCCACATTAGAAAAAACTAACTGGGTTATAGTTCAATTAGTTTGGGGGTGCTATCGGCAATAAGTTGAAAGTAGTGTGATACAAATCGAAAGCTGGAAGTGCTGTCGGTCAATTGGTGAAAGTTAAAGTTATTTAAAAATAATAATCATTTTGGTAAAATATTAAAAAAAAAAAGATAAATACATGTATCCAGAAATTCTCCGAGCAATTGTGCGCTGTCTGCTCTCATCTTTAAACTCACACAACCTTCCCCAAATTGTTGTTGACAGACAAACAAAAACACAATTACCAAACCCTCTCTTTTTCATTCAAATTTCACACAAAAAAGAACAAATCTTGCCAATTCTTTTTACAATTCAAGATTATATATTTCTCATTTCAAGATTCAACCTTTACTACACCAAGATTCAAGTTTATCAGATCTGCCTTCATTCAGTTTAATCAGGTTTGATTTCTTTTCTTGAAAAAGATCTGTTTCTGATCTGGGTTAGTTCCAATTTTCTTGGATGATTAAATCTTGATATGTTTTGTAAATTTTTATTCAAATTTGTTCATATGTTTTGTTCTGTTAGCTCAGAATCTAAGAGGGTAATTTGTTGAATTAGGGTTTTGATTTTTCTATTGTTTAAAGATTCAGTTTTGTTGATCTATAGCTGTCTATTAACTAAATGCTTTAAGTTATGTAATTGTTGTTATTTAAAGATTCAGGTTTTTTTTTTTTTTTTTTTTTTGTATTTCTTGAAAAGATTCAATTTTTTGATCTGGGTTAGTTTCAGTTTTCTTGGATGATTAAAATGTTGTTATGTTTTGTGAATTTCTTATTCAAATTTGTTCATATGATTTGTTCTGTTAGCTCAGAATCTAAGAGGGTAATTTGTTGAATTAGGGTTTTGATTTTTCTTTTGTTTAAAGATTCAGTTTTGTTGATCTATAGTTGTCTATTAACTAAATGCTTTAAGTTATGTAATTGTTGTTATTTAAAGATTCAGTTTTTTTTTTTTTTTTTTTTTTTTTTTTTTTTTTTTTAATTTCTTGAAAAGATTCAATTTTTTGATCTGGGTTAGTTTCAGTTTTCTTGGATGATTAAAATCTTGTTATGTTTTGTGAATTTCTTATTCAAATTTGTTCATATGATTTGTTCTGTTAGCTGAGAGTCTAAGAGGGTAATGTGATGAATTAGGGTTTTGATCCCTTTGTTAAAAGATTCAATCTTGTTGATCTTGAGTTGTGGATTTACTGCATGTTTTAAGTTATGTAATTGTTGCATTTAATGGCTGTTGTTATTTTTTGCATTTCAATTCAGTTTTGGTATTGAAATTATGAAACTGTTAATAAAGTATTTGGAGTCCGTTTGTGGATTTGAGTTCTGGTGATGCAGAATTTAATCTATTAGTATGTTTTATGCAGTTGCAGTTTATTCAAATTTGATAAACTGAGTGGATATAATACCAATTCTGTATAATTAACTATAAACAATACTCTACTTTTACCTATAGTGATCGGATTTTAGGGGTGTTTGGCAATGTGTTTTGAAAGTGATTTTCTCTAACTATGTTTACAAGTTGTAGATAATCAGTTTTCTAGTGTTTGGTATCATAAAATTAATGTATGTGTAGGTGCAGTTAGATTAATTAGCTTAAGGAAAAAACAAAATTACGATAATATCCCCACTCAAACGTCGTTAATGCTATATATTTTTTTAAATCCTTCTTTCCGGTGCCATTATTTCACCTGTATTTTTCGATTACTTAGTGCAAATATAGAATGTATAGTTAGATAGGTTTATAAAAACTTTATATATACCCGTGTTTATTTAAATCATTACTCATCTTCTGTTTCCAGCTGAACCTGAATAACGTTGGACAGTGTGCCTCAGTGTGTGGACACTAAGTGAAAATGAAGAAGGCATTCAGGGACATGTAAGTAACAATATTATTATTTTTCGTATAAACCATTACTACGGTTAGGGCTGTAAACGAACCGAACGTTCTGCGAACTGTTTGTGAACCGTTCGGCGGGAAGTTCGTTTATGTTCGTTCGATTAGCTTAACGAACGAACATGAACAAAAAATTTCGTTCGGTTAGCTTAGCGAACGAACAAGAACACATGTCTCGTTCGTTCGACTGCGTTCGTGAACGTTCAGTTACGTTCGTTCGTTTACATTTGTTCATGTTCGTTTGATTATATTAAAAAAATAATAAATAATAAACCTTTTATCTACACATATTGAAAACTTGAAACCGTATTTTTTTTTTGTAAGTTAGCTAAAATTTGGACATTCTAAGACATTTTTGGGGATAATTATGTCTAAGTTAGTTAAACTTGATTCATCGTTTGGTGGTGTAGTAGACTTCTTGTGTTTTGATTTATCATTTGATGGTTGTATTTAACTACTTTATATCCAATGTTTTAGGATAACAATGTTTTTATTTTTTATTTCAAGTTAAATGTTCGTTTGCGTTCGTTTTTATTTGCTTGCATTCGTTTGTGTTCGAGACCAGTGTTCACGAACTGTTCATGAACAGCTGAATTTCCTTAACGAACGAACACGAACATAAACTTATGTTCGGTATGCGTTCGCGAACATGTTAGTTTCCTTAACGAACAAACACGAACATGGTCTTGTTCGTGTGCGTTCGGTTCGTTTACTGCCCTAACTATGGTACTAGCTCATATGTCATGCGTGCTAATGTTTTTATTTTTTTATGCAGTAAAAGAGGAGTTAATAAGAAGGTTCTCAAAGTTCCTTCAATAGAACAGAAGGTTCTTGATGCTACAAGCAATGAGTCATGGGGTCCACACGGAACACATCTTGCCGATATTGCACAGGCATCAAGAAACTAGTATGCAACACTAGTTATTTTTTTTAAATGAATAACTATATGAATTTTTAATGCCAAAATATATTAATTTTACGTCTTGAATCTTGATGTTTAGCCATGAATACCAAATAATCATGTCAGTTGTTTGGAAGCGTCTCAGCGATACTGGGAAGAACTGGCGTCACGTGTACAAGGTTTTTACATTCATACCTTTTTTCTGTAAATACTTAAAATATCTCACGGTTTTTTGTCAAGGGTAGTTTTGTCATGGAAAAGAGAGTGAGCCAA
Source organism: Helianthus tuberosus (assembly GCA_030545235.1). Lineage (NCBI taxonomy): Eukaryota > Viridiplantae > Streptophyta > Magnoliopsida > Asterales > Asteraceae > Helianthus > Helianthus tuberosus. The sequence continues at coordinate 7,254,519 of CM060358.1, forward strand.
AACTTACCCTTGGAGTAATCTTTTCTTCGAGAAAATGTTTTTTTTGGTTCTTTTATTCTAGCACATTTTCAAGATTCATTTTTTGGTAGGTTTTCGTACCCATTTTTTGGTACATAAATTTTAGAGTATAATGTCATTTTTGTCCTTGAGGTTTGGCCAGTTTTGCGACTTTCGTCCAAAGGTTTGTTTTTTTGGATCTAAAAGGTTTGAAATCTTGTCATTTTCATCCGACTCGTTAACTCCATCCATTTTCTCCGTTAACGCAGGGGTATTACTGTCTTTTTAGACATTTTTTTGTTAAATTAAAAACACTATAAGAAATAAAGTCAATAGAGGTGTATCTTTATTTCTTATAGTGTTTTTATTTTAATAAAAAAATGTCTAAAAAGACGGTAATACCCCTCTGACTTAACCGAGAAAAATGGATGGAGTTAACAGGTCGGATAAATATGGCAAGATTTCAAACCTTTTGGATCCAAATGTGGAAAAACAAACCTTTGGACAAAAGTCACAACATTTTCAAGATTTTGGTTTCTATCCAAATTAATGCTTTGACCGATGCAAATTCTCAAGATTTTGGTTCTTTCTAAATTAACGATTTCACACTTGCAAATTCTCAAGATTTATGCTTTGGGTAGTTTTTATACCTAATGTTGAGTGTAATGTTCTAACCAACAGACTTTGACTTCTGCACCAGGCTTTGACCGTTCTTGAATATTTGGTAGCAAATGGGTCAGAACGTGTAATCGAAGATATTAGAGAACATGGATACCAAATATCGGTGTGTTTTTCTTTTTCATTGAAACTTTAGTATCTAAGTTTTTATATTTAAAGGTTATAATTTTGTTTTATTTTATTGCTAATAGAATTTGGCATCTTTTCAATATATCGACTCTACTGGGAGGGATCAAGGGAGCAACGTAAGGAAGAAATCGCAAAGTCTTGTTGCTCTTGTCAATGATAAAGAGAAAATACAGGAAGCAAGAGAGAAAGCTGCTGCCAGCAGGGACAAGTGAGTTTTTCTAACGATTATTAACATTGTTTTGATGCATAAGGTGGAAATTTTGACATAAGGGTAACGTGCCATTTTCGTCCCTGAGTTTTGGCCAGTTTTGCGACTTTCGTCTAAAGGTTGGTTTTTCGTATCCGGATCCAAAAAGTTTAAAATCTTGCCATTTTCATCCGGCTCGTTAACTCCATCCATTTTAGTTTGTTAAGTCAGGGGTATTTCTGTCTTTTTCACTTTATGTACAAGCATTTACCATAATGTACAAGTATTCAAAAGACCGAATTGCCCTTTAAGTTAACAAAAAGACAAAAATACCCCTGACTTAACGGAGAAAATGAATGAAGTTAACGAGCCGGATGAAAATGGCAAGATTTGAAACCTTTTGGATCCAAATGCGAAAAAACAAACCTTTGGAAGAAAGTCGCAAAACTGGCCAAACCTCAGGGACGAAAATGGCATTTTACTCTTACTCTTAAGCATGTCAATTCGGGTTATGTTTTTATCTCTCACAGGTAACTGTAAAAATAGTTCTATAGGAAACAGGTTGAAAGTTGCTCAATGTGTTTTTGATGCATAAAAGTCTAAAACCTCCTAAATAGTTTTATTAAAAAAAATTAGATTATTATTTAAATAATATAGTTTTTATAATCATAGTTGACACTAATATTTGTACTGGATTGACATTTATAATATTCCAAAGTAGGTTCCGCCAGACATCAGGAGGTTCTGGAGATGATCGATATGACGGGCAATATGGAAGTAGAGATGAAGATCGTAACGGTTACGGTAGGGATTCATATGAACGTGATGGTGAAGACCGCTATAGTTATGGCGATGATGAATATCGCAGAAAAAGTCAAAGTATCGATGGCGATTATGGTGCAAAAAGTCAAAGCTCTGATAGAGATGATGGTCATCATTCTTCTAGGTATTTAACCCTCTAATAATACTCGTTTGTTCTCGCTCAATTGTCCGTTTTTGAAAGATTGAGTATATGTGGCACTTTCGACCCGTTTACATATACATGTCAGTTTGGTTTAAGATAAATGGTTAAACGGGTAAATTCATTTGAAGTGTATTCAAATGCATAGAACCTTCTAAATCTCTTTGTTAATAAATGATTAGAATTATTATTGTAATAAATGATATATTTGTTAAATTAAAAAAAATGAATATGTTCGTTTCAGAGATAGCAATGCTAGAGTTGAAGATGCTTCTCCTGATGGAAGGTAATAAGATGGTTTCCAGTTTGTTATTACGATATTAAAATCAATAAAATATAACAAATGAATAATATATATATTTTGGTGTTGGGGCAGCCGGCTTGAACCAAAATTATCTGGACAAAATCTCGGGGCGCCCCCTAGTTATGAAAACGCTGTAACCGAGGGTGAGGCACCACCTCCGCCTCCCACCGCTAATACTCTAGGCGCTGTGCTTGCTAGCAACTCTGAACCTCCGGTCGCCGCCACGCCACCGCCTCCGGCAGCCGCCACACCTTCAGTGATCTCCGACAAGGAACCAGACGGGTTTGACTTTTTTGACCCTCGTGGTCCACCTCCAGGTAAACCGCTCTTTGTTTATCAGTACAATTGTACCTGACAATTTATTGCTAGTTAATTATTATACTTGTTGAATATATACTTAATAAAAGTTCGTTGCGGATATAGCTGTAGCTGCCCCGTCAGCGTCAAGCAATGCTGAGGTGGACTTATTTGGTTCTCTATCAGACTCTCTCTCTTCAGATGTATTGGCCCTTGTGCCATCTGAACCGCCTGTTCCTACTAGCTCTAATCCTAGTCAGACCTTTGTGGTTGCATCGCCAACAACTCAGGTGCGTCTTTGATAACTCACTATACACTCACACGCACACACGTGTGCACACTCACACGCGCATGGTTTGATACCTGTACTTTTTATGCAGCAGTTTGATGATCCATTTGGTGATGGTCCTTTTAGAGCGGTCCCTTCTAGTGATGGATTCTCGACTCAACAATCAACATCGCCATTCACTGTCGCTGCGACTGATGTATTCTCGGCTCAACAGTCGAAATCACCGTTTACGGAACCACCTCAGAGAGTTGCTCAAACGACGGTGAATGACATGGGATTTGGTGACGTGTTTGACCAAACCGTTGACATTCTAGCAGGTATACTTCCCCCAACTGGACCACCCACGCAGAATGGTTTTCCTTCTCAAACCGGTCAACCTGCCCAAACCCCATTTGGTCAACCAAACCAGACCCCGTTTGATCAACCAAACCAGACCCCGTTTGGTCAACCTAACCAGACCCCGTTTGGTCAACCTAACCAGACCACGTTTGGTCAACCTAACGATGCCCCATTCGGTCAATCAAACCAGACCCCGTTTGGTCAACCAAACCAGACCCCCTTTGATAAACCTAACCAGACTCCATTTGGTCAACCAAACCAGACCCCATTTGATCAACCAAACCAGACCCCATTTGATCAACCTAACCAGACCCCATTTGACCAACCTACGTCCCAGACTAGTTATCCAGGTCAATTTGGTCAACAAAAGCCACAGTCAGCTTTTCCAGTTCAAGGTGGCTACCAGTCTATTCCACCGTCGATGTTTTCGGCTCAAGGTGGTCAGTCTGTGTTGCCACCCAGTTTCCCAGCGGCTCATGGTGGCCAATCTGAGTTGCCACATGATTTTCCAGCTCAGGGCATTCAATCTCAATCTATGCTGCCCTCAGGTCATCCGTCAACACAGGGTGGCCAATTTGAGTTGTCGCCTGCTTTTCCAGCTCAGAGCGGCCAATCTGTGTTGCCATCTGGTATCCCGACTCAGGGCAGTCAATCTATGATGCCGCCCAGTCTCCCAGCGGCTCCGGGCAGTCAATCTATGGTGGCGCCAGGTCTATCGGCGGCTCAGGGCAGTCAGTCTATGTTGCCGCCCAGTCTCCCGGCGGCTCAGGGCACTCAATCTTTATTGCCGCCCAGTCTCCCGGCAGCTCAGGTAAGTCAATCCATGTTTCCGCCCAGCCTCTCGGCGTCTCAGGGTAGTCTCTCCTTGTTGCCGCCCAGTCTTCCGGCGGCTCAGGGCAGTCAACCCATGCTACCGCCCAGCCTCCCGGCGGCTCAGGGCAGTCAATCTATGCAGCCGCCCAGTCTCCCGGCGACTCAGGGCAGCCAATCCATGTTGCCGCCCAGTCTCCCGGTGGCTCACGGCAGTCAATCTATGCTACCGACTAGTCTCCTGGCGGCTCAGGGCAGTCAGTCTGAGCTGCTGTCTAGTTTTCCACCTCAGGGAAGTCAATCTGTGTTACCACCTGGTTTCCCGGCAGCTCAGAATGGTCAATCTGTTTTATCGTCTAGTTTCCCGTCAACTCAGGGTGGTCAATATGTGTCGTCTGGTTTCCCGTCTACTCAAAATGCATCTCTTGGTGGTATTTCTTTACAGTCGGGTACCGTCTCACAGTTAGGGTTTCCCAATTCCAATGGTCAATCCAGTCAACCTAATAATAACGTTTACGGCGGTTTCCAGCCTCAGGGTCAACCTACATCAGCCCCAACACCGTCAGCTGCCTCGGTTTCAAGTTTCTATCAACAGCCACAGTTACAGTCAAATACCTCCAAGGCCACCCAACCACCATCTGTCACTCCATCAACAGGTGCACTTGCTATCGTTCCTCAACAACCTGCAAAAGAAAAGTTCGAGACCAAATCCACTGTTTGGACTGATACGTTGAACCGTGGGCTCGTTAATTTGAACATCGATGGATGTAAGTTATTTTCTTATATAGAAATTACGGTTTTTTTTATAGCGTACACATACATATACATGCAGGGAAGGGATCATGTGAGGGCTATAACCTGCAAAGGAAAAAAAAAACAGTTTTTTTAATTATTTATTATTATTATTATATTTGTTTTTATAATAATAGGGATAAAAAGTGCCACTTTATACCAAAAAATACACTAGTAAATTGTTTTTGAACGACGCTTTATTGATAAATGCTTTTTTGAACAACACTCTTTTTTTTTAAAGGGCTCCATTTCCAGAAGACTTTTATAGTATATTGTCATGACAAAAAAAGGCCAGTCAACCAAGTGGAAATTTTAATTTTATTTTTATTATTTTATATGCTACTAGTTCTTATGGAATTTTTAAAAGTAAAAAAACAATATATGTAGATTGACGAACTACATACATATATACCTTGTATGAACTATATATATATATATACCTTCACGAGCTACATATATGTAGCTCGTGAATCCACACATATTTGTTTCGTAAACTTTTTACAATAATAAACATTTAATATGAAAAGTGAAAAAAACTAAAAAAATTTACTTGGTTGGTAGTGGTTCTCAAGTAAGCAACTGTGTTCTCTCATGATCCACACCCTGGATATGTGTGTGTGTGTGTATATATATTTGAGTTATGACACTATTTTTGGATGTGCAGCTAAAACAAACCCGCTATCTGACATTGGAATCGATTTTGAGGCGATAAACCGTAAAGAAAAGAGAATGGAAAAACCAAGCAAAATCCCAGCGACTTCAAATGTAACCATGGGTAAGGCCATGGGTTCGGGTTCTGGAATTGGACGTGTTGGTGCAAGTGCTCTAAGACCCGCATCCAACCCCATGGCGGGTTCAGCTATGGGAATGGGAATGGGTGCTGGCCAAGGGTTTGGAGGTGGTTACGGAGGTCTAAACCAGCCCATGGGAATGAACCATATGCCGCAAAATATGGGTATGGGAATGAACAATATGCCTCAGAATATGGGTATGGGAATGGGAATGAACAATATGCCTCAGAATATGGGTATGGGAATGAACAATGGCCAAGGGTTTCAGATGCAAGCGCCACCTGCCGCCGGATTTATGCCGCCTGGAAATTATAATCCGATGATGGGCAGAGGCGGCGGTTATGGTCAGCAACCTTATGGTGGCTACAGATAGAGTTGCAGCGGTAAGCATAGTTATTGTGATATAAAAAGCTATTCTTTTTCCTGATAATTTTGTAATTCTTTTTGATTCCGTATAGCATTCTGTATAACCAACATCAAGATCCTTAATTTCTATATATTCAAAACATTTTTGTGTCTTGATTTTGAAGCATGTAAAATAAATACGGCTTTCATGTATTTTTATTTTTTTTAAAAGAAGTGACAAAAACAATAACATGACATTACAACGCGACATTTCGTGTAATTTACTAAAATAAATACGTAAAGACTTACGAGCCTTTGACGATTAGTTTGAGACCAATTTCTCTATTTATTAATTAGTTTTTTTTTGAGGGGAAAATGGTTATTTTTGTCAGTTTGAGACCAATTTCTCTATTTGTTAATTAGTTTTTTTAGGGGAAAATGGTTATTTTTGTCGAACCTCATAGAATATAATTGAATTTAACTCTGTATTTCATATACACAATTTGCACTTGTTAGTGGAAAGAAATTGAGTGGAAGACTAGCAAATTGTTAGTGGAAAGAAATTGAGTGGAAGACTTGTGAGTCTTTTGACATGACCCAACTTTTATGTGTGAAAACTTGTTAGTCTTTGACATGGCCCAACATTTATGATTGTTTATTAACTAGATACAAATTGTGAAGACTTGAGTCTTTCGACAATGCGCACAAATTTTCCACGCATATGTTGAAACGAAAGTAGAAAGAAAATCAACACATTATCCACGCAATTTCAAATTTGGAGTGTATATAAAGCTGGGCATATTTGGTGACATATCAAACATTTAAGATTTGATACAACAAAAATGGCAAATAAGATTTACCATAAACATTTTACCCATCCTATTTTCTTCTTTATTCTTACACTCTTTGTGTTGGAATCATTTACCACTACAACTGCCATTTTCCCTGACCAACTTACCAGCAAGTGTACGAAGAAGGAGATACAAGCTCTTCTTCATTTCAAATCAAACATTCATTACCACCCTGGCAGCCTTCTCGATACATGGATACCCGGAGAAGAAGAAGCAACCAATGATTGTTGTTACTGGAGTGGAGTCACGTGCAACAACCAATCCCGTGTCACCAGCCTTCAGTTGAGCTATGGAAATCTTGAAGGCAGGATTAGCCCTTCATTGCTTAACTTAAGCTACTTGAATTATCTTAATCTTTTTGGCAATTCGTTTAATGGAAGGATTCCCAAGTTCATTGGTTCCATGACCCAATTAAGGTATCTTTACCTTGGTTGGAATGATTTTAGCGGAATCATTCCTTCTGAACTTGGAAACCTCACGAACTTGCAAGCCCTTTCACTTGAACGCCTGAGTAATTGCACAATTGAAAAGCTAGACTGGTTGTCTCATCTGTCTCAGTTGGATATCCTTGACATGTCAGGTATATCTCTGGGCAAAGCATACAACTGGGTAAATGCGATTTCAAGTCTTAAAAAACTATCATCTTTATATTTAAATGGATGTGACCTCTCCCATGTGATGCACCCGTATTCTTATTCATATGTCAACTCTTCTTTTTCTTCATCTATTTTTACCCTTGATCTCTCAGATAACAATCTCAATTCATCCATGTATCACTGGTTGTTCCCTTTAACTAGCAATGCACTTGTAACACTTGATCTCTCTGGTAACATGTTAGATGGGATTCCCAAATATCTTGGAAATCTGTGTGGTTTGACATCTTTGTATTTCTATAGTAACTTAATACCTATCAAGTTACCTGATTTTCTGAGTAACTTGTCTGGATGCACATCAGTTACTTTACAACATTTATATGCCACATCTAGCCAATTCACAGGGTCGGTGTCAGATGATATCCAAAATTTTTCATCCCTACAAGAGCTATATCTTTATAATAATCAGTTAGATGGAACTATAAGTGAAAAAGTGTGGCAACTACCCATGCTTCAAACCCTAGACGTTTCTTCCAATTTTCTTAAAGGTGCTATCTCCGAAAATATTGAAAAGTCAAATATTTTACATGTTGATCTTTCAAACAATTCACTCGAAGGAGTTCCTTTAGAAGCTCACATGTCAAACATTTCCAGCATAGAAGAAATCGACTTGAGTTTTTGCAAGCTAGGACCTCGTTTTCCCAAATGGATTCAAACGATGAAAAATCTTTCGAGTATTGATATTTCCAATACCCAAATTTCAGATAACATTCCAGAGGACTTTTGGAAAACGTGGCCTTCTCGTTTGACATATTTGAATATGGCGTTCAATAATATTACTGGGATAGTAACAAATTTTAGCTCAAGGTCTTTAATTATAGATTTGAGTTCCAACAACTTTTATGGTCGTATACAGAGTGTTCCTTCCAAAATATTAAAGCTAGACCTCTCCAAAAATAATTTATCTGGAGAAATCTTCTTTTTGTGCCAAATTCTTGATGGGTATTTGTTCTTTCTTGATCTCTCACACAACGCATTCACTGGACCAATTCCAGACTGTTTGTGGAAGTTCACAAGACTAAAAGTTCTTAGTCTGGGATATAATTATCTATCCGGAAGGCTTCCTACTTCTATCGAGTTTTTGATCAATCTCGAGGTCTTGTATTTATACAATAACAGATTCTCAGGAAAATTGCCCTTATCTTTAAAGAATTTAACCCATTTAACCTTTTTAAATTTGGGGGGCAACAACTTTTCTGGTTACGTGCCTGGTTGGATCGGGGAAAGGTTATCGAGATTGTATGCTCTAATCTTAACATCAAATAAATTCATTGGAACCATCCCTTCACATTTATGTCAGCTAGAATATCTACAAATTCTAGACTTGTCGATGAATAAACTTCAAGGAGCCATCCTCTCATGTCTCGGTAATCTCACTTCCATGGTTCAACATATCGATCGATTAGGAGGCAACCAAATTAATGTGCATTCTGTTAACTATAATGGGGGCCAGTATGTTGACCGTTCCATGATCAAGTGGCAAGGAAGTTTGCGTGAATTTGGCAGCACTCTAGAATTGGTAAAGATCATCAATTTATCAAGCAACAATTTAACCGGTAAAATCCCAGATGAACTAACCGATCTCCATAAATTGATTGCACTCGACTTGTCAATGAACGCTCTAGTTGGAGAGATTCCATCAAAAATTGGTCAGATGAAAGAACTTCAAATTTTGGATCTATCTAGAAACAATCTAAGAGGAGGACTACCATCAAGCATGTCTCAAATGACCTTGCTAAACTATCTAGATGTGTCGTATAACAGCTTGTCAGGAAGAATTCCATCTAGCACTCAACTCCAGTCCTTTGAACCTTCAAGGTACACCGGAAATGCAGGATTATGCGGACTTCCCCTGTCCAAATATTGTCCAGGAGATAAAGAATTAGAAGGTCCACCCGTTGCTCGTGAAAATATGGATGACGGGGAAGAAAGATGGTTTTACATTGGAGGGGCCACTGGTTTTGTTACCGGATTTTGGATGGTGTGTATTGCTTTAATTGTTAATCGCCGTGGGAGACATGCTTTTTTTCACGTCATGAATAGCCTTGAAAATTGGGTTTATGTAAAAGTGATGGTGTTCATTGCAAAAGTGCGAAGGGTTTGACAACCATAGTTGTAAGTTGGATTTCATTCTTGTTTTCGTGTGTTGTATTTAATTCTTCTTGTTCTCATTTAGGGATACAAGTGTAGTATTGTAAAATGTAATGCACTATTAAGTTTCAGGTCTGTTTGATGAATAAAATTGCCACCAACACCATGGGTGGCCATTTCGCTTTGTTGTGTCAAATAGGACATTATGCTATATTGTGTATAAACAGGACATGCAACTACTTGTCTTTGCAACATCTCACGACTATTCTTAAGACCCAATTTAAATTTTAAAGTAAACGTCATTTTACAACCCGTGGTTAGGAACCTTTGGACATGTAATTAATATATGTATTTCATTATCTACTGAATATGTAATTAATATATGTATATATAGTATCTATAAAAGTATTAAAGTTATTGTAGGTCCCTCGGAGGTTGAGGTTAAACCTATTCCTTGTTATGTCTAACACACTAGCAAGTGCGGAATCCAAGCTAGCATGCAAACCGAGATAGAACAAGCACAAACACAACACACAATCTTCACCGATTAACACCACTTGTATTAATACGCATGAAAGGTTCGGTTCCAAGCACAAGGTTTACAAATCTATTCTGCAAACTCTCTCTAACTCTCGTGTGTGTGTGTGTGTTCTGAACAGACTGCTCTCACTACTCACACTTGTCACTCACTTCTTTCTCTGCCTCTTGTTTCTGTCTCTCTACTGAAGTGAACACATAACATGGGTATATATACCCAAACACAGATCGTCTGGTCGAAGGATCAAATAGACTGATCGAAAGATCATCTATCGATCTGAAACAGCTCGAAGGATCCACATGAACCTCGAAGGATGACATCTTTCGAGGGTTCATCAACATCCATCGAAGGTTATCTTTCGAGCTCATCGAAGGATATAAACAATCCTTCGATGACTCATCCTTCGACACCAACAGCTTACAAACCATGTGTTAACTGTTTGGCCAAGTCAAACCAGGAGGATGCTTGACTTGGTCAAACTTACATCAACCTTACATTAAGGACATCGTTTTGTATCATGACGAAATACAGACAAAGTACAGACACAAGTGCACCAACAAACTCCCCCTTGGCTGTAGCTTTGTCTCAATCTTCGTGTCTTCAAGTCTTTGACGTCCTTTCAAGACGGGACCGAAACCGTGATTCGTGTGAGATCGGTTCAAGACGGGAGAGATTAGAGATGATAAACAAACTGTTGGTGCATCCGTCTGTCGTCTACGTCTTGTATCGAGTATTATTTAGAGATAGATAGAATAGAGCATGGAATCCAAGAATCAGAATATTTAGGAGTGATTCCACTCGAAAGTTAACTTTCTGATTCCACTCCTAATGTAATTTTCTGATTCCACCCGAAATGTTAATTTCTGATTCCACCCGAAAGTAACATGCTAATTCCACTCCAAATGACACCATGTCATTAGGAGTGGAATCAGAAACACTATATATAGGTCATTTGGGGTGGAATCAGCACATAGTTCTAGGTGTTGTTTTCCGGTGAGCCACGAAGTGCTGCCGAAGTGTTGTCAAGTCTGTAATCGATTGCATATCAATAAAAACAACAGTTAAAGGTGAATACGTGCTGAATTACACCGAAACACTTGTTTCCGCCTCTTGTTTTGGTGAAAAGCTCTTCTAACCGACTCGTTCGGATCCGAAACCGATCCTACAAGTGGTATCAGAGCACAGGAAGAAGAGCTCTTGCCAATTCAGCCGCTTTTTCTGTTTTTCTACACCTTCTCATCAAATTGAACATCATTTTACGGCCAAAATCGGTTCAATCTTGCACATATTGCTCGGAATTAGTGTTTAACAAAGCCTTAGAAATTTCAAGTCCAAATTCGAACTATTTCTTAACAAAATTGTGATTCAGCTCGAAATTGATCGAAGATATGATGACATCAGCCTGATTCCGCTCCTGAATTAATCTTGATTCCGCTCCTAAATCAACTTTCAGTCTGATTCCGCTCCTAAATTGATTCTGATTCCGCTCCTAAATCAACTTTCAGTCTGATTCCGCTCCTAAATTGTTTCTGATTCCGCTCCAAATTACAAAGCTGATTCCACTCCAAATTAAAAAGCTGATTCCACTCCAAATTACAAAGCTGATTCCACTCCAAATTGCAAAAAGCTGATTCCACTCCAAATTACAAAGCTGATTCCACTCCAAATTGCAAAAAGCTGATTCCACTCCAAATTACAAAGCTGATTCCACTCCAAATTGCAAAAGTCTGATTCCACTCCAAGTTGCAAAATTCTGATTCCACTCCAGAATACCAAATCAGAAATTTCGCTTGAAAGAATACATTTTCTATATCGCTTAAACTTGGAATTTGTGAACTTTTGAAATTTGAAACAATGGACAACGAGTTCTATAATGCGTTTGCTAGTCCTATCACAATCACACAGAATGCTTTGCATGAGAACGAAACCGGAACGTCTCAGAAACCGCCTAAACTCATGGATATTGATGATTACAACGCATGGTCCGAACGATTTGGGAATTGGGTTGAAGCTTATCATTTGGATGCGTGGGAACACACTGAAGTACCTTATGTTAAACCCACAACAAATGGCGTGCAGCAAACAATTAGAGAAATGAGTACGGAAGATAAAGAGAAATATCGAGATGAGAAACTGATGGTGAGCCTGCTTCAGCAAGCAATAAAAGAAGATATCTTGATACTGCTTCAACATGATGGAACTGCTTACTCAATCTGGACAGAATTGGAAGCAAAATTTGTTGGAAGTGATGATATGCTCAAAAACAAAATGTCTCTCATGAAGAAAGAATTCGATTTGTTCCGTGGTTTGAGATCTGAAAACACCAAGCAAATAATTGATAGATATTGTAACTTGGTGAGAAATATGAAAAAACTTGGAATTAAGAAAGATACTGATGAATTGATTGAAAAACTTGCAGATGCACTACCTCATGAAACTTGGGGAACATTTCTGATGATGCTGAGATCCAACAGAAAAGATTATAAAAATATGACACTGGGAGATTTCATCAAACACCTGGAAGCTCAAGAGATGGAGCAAAGAAAGATTGCCAGGATGAAGAACTACGATGGAGAACAAGATATCAGCTTGTATTACAAAGGTGGTGTCAACGAAAAGTCAAATTTTTCTCCAAAAATTGAAACTGCTTACAGTGTGAAAGATTCTTCCGAAAAGAAATCATCCCAGGGATCAAGCAGCACTAGATTTTCATCGTTCGATCCAAACATTTCTGCAACAAAGAACGGAAGAAAACTTCAATGCAATATTGTATTAAATCTTGAAAGTGATCAAGATTATTCTGAAGAAGTAGCTAAAAATCAAATGTCTTTGTTGGGAATGGTTCTAGAGTCTTATAGTAGTTTTGTGGCCGGAAAGATCGGTAATCCAATGCTCACGAAAGAGGATTACGATCAAATCGATGCTGAGGAAATGGAATTGATGGATATTAAATGGTGCATGGCCAGTGTAATGAGAAGAGCTGAGAAGTTTAAACAAATTACGGGAAGAAATGATTTTCTTGATGCAAGTGTTTCAAATTTAGGCTTTGATAAGTCCAAAGTTACATGTTTTCGTTGCAGGGAAAAGGGGCATTTCAAGAGAGAGTGCAAAAATCGTGAAGCTACTGGAGCCCAGAATCCTTTTGGAAACAACGATTATCACAAAAAGGCGATTTATCATCAAATCACACCACCAGCACTGCATCAGGCACAAACTGCACATGGAATGATGGAGATTAAAGATTCAAAGAAAGCTTGTCTGGGAAAGGATGGTGGATTTAGTTGGGATAAATATGTTCCAACAAACAGCAAAGTGTGTTTGGCAGAACAAGATGATGAAAAACTGGCTGAAGGTTTCAATTGGGACAATTTTTGTCCAGATCAAGAATTTATGGCCAAAGAGATGTCCAAAGACACTTCAAATGCTAAAGCTTTCATTGCAAATGCTTATGATTTGAAATGTGCTGAAAGGTGCAGAAAAGTCATGGAAGCTGCTGAAGCAAGAAGGAGAAAGCTTGAAGAAGAGGAAGAAGAGGAAGAGAGATTAAAAGCTGAAGCTAAAGCTGAGAAAAAGAGAAGAGCTGAATTTTTACAATCAAACCGAACAGTCAAAGAGGTTCCTGAATTTGAAGTCAAAGTTGATACAGAACCTGTCAAAGTTCCTGAAAAATGCATGAATTGTGATTCTTTAATCAAGCAGAACAATGAGTTGTTGCACAACATAAACAGATTGAAAGAATCATATGATACAATGAACAGAGAAATCAACAAATATACTGATTCAAACGGTGAACAAGTTGTGGCAATGAATACATTGAAGATAGCATACCTGAGACAGCTGGATGAGGTCAACTTTCACATAAAGAAATGCGCTGATTTGGAGTTGAAGTTGGCAACACAAAAGATAGAAACTGAAAGAGTCAACAAGTTATTAGAAAGTTACTCATGTTCTACTTTTGTTGTTGACAGGATTTATCCGATCGTGGAAGAATTAAAGACGTTTGAAGAAGTGAAGACGTCCGAAGAAAAGAAATCTGTGACAAAAGATGAAGTGAAGACTTCTGGTAAGAAACCAAGTGTGGTTTACAATAAGTGTCCGCCTCCGGTCGAAAATGGATTTTTACCTCGAAATCCAAATTCCGAAAGAGTCGAAAAGGCAATAAACTTACAATGGGATTCTGGGCCGTCGGATAACTTGCCAGAAAATATTGATGTCACATACACGTCATCCGATACTGATCATGAGTCAAAGTTGATAAAAAGTGTGGTCGATCAGGTGTTAGATAAAGATGACAGTGAGGAGTCAAACATGGAGTTCAAACCTGAGTCAAAGTCTGAGTCTGATGCGTCAAAGTCTACAATCAAAAAGGACAAACGAGTTTATGACAAACAATTTTTGTTATCGAAATCTAATTTGAATGATGAATCAGTCAAAGTAGCATATACTTTGAAAGGTTCTGACAAATTATATTCTGATGAGAGTTTTCCAATAAGAAGTGTTAGATTTGAAATGATTCAAAAGGTTTTCAAAATTACAGAAATTAATATTTCTGAAATAAAAGATTTAAATCTTATCGGAAAACCTAAACAATACACTTCAAGAGAACAACAAAGAATTAACAAGAAAATGGGTTACAATTATGGTTATAGTTTCCAAAAGAAACCAAACCATAACTGTAATTTCAAAAAGAAAGGATTAGGATTTAATCAACCGAAAAATTATAAAAATGAAAAATTTTCTAAACCAAAAACTGTTTTTGTTTCAGGAAATTCTTTAGATGCTGAGAAAGAACAAGCATTCAGAAAACAGACGAATCAGGAATTTCTTGCCAAGAAGCAAGAAGAGTTGAAGAAAAATCATGTTCCAAAGAAGATAGAAACCAGAACCTGTTTTCAGTGCAAGATTGCTGGTCATGTTGTTAGGAATTGTCCGAAAACATTCAAACCAAAACAGGAAGTATCTGGTAAACTGAAAGAGAAAGTTGTTGAGAAAACTGAACTTTCAACCCGAAAGTTCACAGGCTTTGAAAATTCAATCTTTGAGAAGGGAGAATGTTCAAAGAATGTGGTTAAAAGAAAAGAAAATCTGATAAATCAAAAATGGGTTGTTAAGGGTTCAGGAAACAGTTCTGGTGATGAATCTGATTCCACAAAATCAGAGGAGCCAAAAGTTGTTAAAGAAAAAGTTAAGAAATCAGTTCCAAAAGTGGATGATGTGAATTTTCCACCTCTGCGAACTGAAAATTTTAAAAAGAAAGTTGGGAAAGTTGAAATTTCAAATCAATTTTATTCTGACAAGAAAAAATTTAATGTTGATAAGGCTTTCAATGGAACTGTGAAACACATTTTTGGCAAAATGGTCAATGGTAAAGCCAAAGGTGTTAAAGAATTTTACGCTGCCAAAAGAGGAGGAGTTCACAGGTTCGCTGAAAGTAAAAAGGAAGAAGAGGTTGTTTCACCCAAGGAAGGTCAGGCTTGGGTGGACATATTTTTCAAAGAATAAAAACCTGACTTGCCGGAGATCCCAAGTTGGTAATGGTGGATCAGGAATCGGCATTTTTCTTTGTATTTGATTGTGTTTTTGGTACAAGTGGTAAATCAGGGACATTAATTTGTACTTGATTTTCTACAAGTGGTTGAAGACAAAATGATGAACCACATCCCCAACTTTACAAGTGGTAAAAACAAATTTATTTTCCTGAAAAATCATTTTGATTAAAACAAACTTAAGTGTTTTGAAATCTTAATGAGAAAATGGTTTGTTGTGAGGGGGAGTTCTGATTGTTTATGCCAAAAGAATGGCGAATTGATGTGATTTGATATCAGTTGTCAACTTTCTTGTACAGTTTGTTTTCAAATTTCCTAAAATGTGTTTGCATTTTAGGGGGAGTAAAATTTTAGAAAATCCAAAAACATTTGAAAATTTGAAAAAGACAAAAACATGATAAAATGAAAATGATTTTTTGTTGTATAAAAGAGGAAATGATAGTACATCAGTGGACGATCACAGCATGCTAAAGAATTGATAAGATAAAAAGTGATAAACGGTCTCACTAATGATGTGCCAGTAGGTTTTTGCACATTTAGTAAATTGTGACGAGATATAAACATAAATTTCAAACTTGCTTGTTCTGTGGGTTAACACAAACTTGGATATATAGGTAACCCCTGAAATCTTGTTTGAAAGGTCCCTTATTCTGAGATACTAGGTCTTTATGCTCAGTGATATCTGGGGTATTATCCTGGGACTTCTGCTGAAAGAAATTTCTGACCTAGTCCCCGGATAATGCTTTCTGCAAATGCTTGAAACATAGCATCGCCCTCAGCAAGCTGATGAAACAATAAAATTGATAGTCGCTGCTGTTGTAATGCAAAAGATCCTCTAAAGGGGACACACCAAAAGTCGAAGCCGTCATCTCTCTGCGTATCGAAAGATCGACCTGAGCTCTCACGGTCCTCGTACTATAATTTATTCCCCTGACAGATATCATCTGTGGTATACTCACCTGTAAGACTGAATATTGGGATCTGGATACGGGAGTATATTCAAGTAGTGGGACACACGGATAAGTTCAAGTGCTTAAAATATTAACCTCGTATCTCGGATCAATTGAACTTTGTGTGAAAATTTAAGTGGATCAATATACTGACAATCTAGGTGAATCGTTTAGAGCTTAAAATGTATAAAGCTTAACGGTGTTGGTGATTTGTCTCAGAAACTGATATGATCCTCTTACACAAACTCACAAAAATATTGTTTGTAAATATTTTTTTTACTGCATTTCGTTCAAAAATTCCAAAAAGATTTTCAGTGTGTTTTAGCATAAATTTTTGAAAAAGTCAAAAAGATTTTAGACGACTGATATTGAAAAGCTGATTTTCAAAATTCCAAGTGCTAAACATGATGAAAAAATGGTTTGGGAGAGTGTGTTGTTTTTTTGAACATGAAAATGATATTTTTTTCAAATGGTTCATCAGAGTCTATAAATGTTAGATCATTTTTGTGATATTTTTGAGTGATGTCTGATTGTGTTCAAGTTATTATTAGAAAATTTATTTTTGGGTAGAGCATGTGCAGGTATAGTCAGGTTTCGATCTTAAACCTGAAGATAAAGTGTCAGGTTCCGATACCTGATGACTCTGTGTTTTCATCAAGCCAGACTGCGATCCTAGCATATCGAAAGGGGGAGTCTGAAGATTCTTAAAGGAAGGAGTATGTTGGTGATGAAAAGAGAAGAGAAGATAGAGATTGAAGATACTTACAATGTCAAACATTTCAAAGAGAAGTCCAAAGGCTGATAAAGACTGAAGATGCGAAGACTCGACACTGAAGACTCCGTCAACATCCGAGGGGGAGTTTGTTGGTGCATCCGTCTGTCGTCTACGTCTTGTATCGAGTATTATTTAGAGATAGATAGAATAGAGCATGGAATCCAAGAATCAGAATATTTAGGAGTGATTCCACTCGAAAGTTAACTTTCTGATTCCACTCCTAATGTAATTTTCTGATTCCACCCGAAATGTTAATTTCTGATTCCACCCGAAAGTAACATGCTAATTCCACTCCAAATGACACCATGTCATTAGGAGTGGAATCAGAAACACTATATATAGGTCATTTGGGGTGGAATCAGCACATAGTTCTAGGTGTTGTTTTCCGGTGAGCCACGAAGTGCTGCCGAAGTGTTGTCAAGTCTGTAATCGATTGCATATCAATAAAAACAACAGTTAAAGGTGAATACGTGCTGAATTACACCGAAACACTTGTTTCCGCCTCTTGTTTTGGTGAAAAGCTCTTCTAACCGACTCGTTCGGATCCGAAACCGATCCTACACAAACAACTTTGTATTAATCCGGTAGTAAAACATTACAAATCGGCCCGATTACATGATAACCGAACTAATACCAAAGAAGTATACATCCGGGGAGAGACCAAGTGGTGATCTCTCCCGGTGAGGTCTCAAACCTCCTAAAAACTCCCCCTTGGCTGTAGCTTTGTCTCGATCTTAATTCTTGTAGGTCCCTCGTGTCTTCAAGTCTTTGAAGTCTTTTCAAGTCTTCAAAGTCGGAGGATCTTTAAAGTCTTCACGTCTTGAAAGCAGAAAGTGTACCAACAAACTCCCCGTTTCATGTAGGAAGTGTGTTGACAAACTCCCCCTTAACATAAGCTCCCCCTTGAGTTATGCTCGTGAAAGTCTTGATCTTTATGAAGTGAGATCCTTGTGGTGTTGATGATGGTCAGCGGCAACTCGATCATCTTCATCATTTGAGTGCCTTCACGTCGTGTCTTCATTCCGAAGCTTGTCATCGACCATGTTCTCCTTGCCTTTAGAATCTGCACATGCAAGAAATCTAAACGCGTAATGAGAACAACTGCCTGGAATATCATAAGCAAACGACACACATGTGACCATTGTTTAATCAAACACCGTCCGACAGTTTGAAAGTTTAACAAATTGTTCAGTTTTAGGTTTTTAACTTTCAAAACTTGCAAATTTCGACCGTTTATGAAGATATAGTCAATTCGGTTTTCAATCAGATTTCAGGTAACGAAGACTCGAGCTCCAACATCGTACGATCGAAAATAAAATAGAAATAAAATCTTTTTGGCTTTTA
This sequence comes from Helianthus tuberosus, assembly GCA_030545235.1. Taxonomy (NCBI): domain Eukaryota; kingdom Viridiplantae; phylum Streptophyta; class Magnoliopsida; order Asterales; family Asteraceae; genus Helianthus; species Helianthus tuberosus. The sequence goes on from CM060358.1 coordinate 7,273,186, forward strand.
AAAAGTTTATATTAAAACACACCTAAAATCTTTTTGGTATTTTGGATATTTCAAATGTAAAGACAGAAAGTAGTAAATAAATATATACAAAGGTGCAGAAACGAAAAGCATTAAATATATATTTACAGACATTCTTTTTGCGAGTTTCGAGGGTAAGAGAATCATATCAGTGTGCGGTCATGCCAAAACGCTCTTGTTGTTCTATTAGTTAACATTAAGATAAGCATTCTATAACAATTATCGGTATTGTTGTCCACTTAAGCTCAACTTATCATATGTAATCATGGCGCGGGGATACTTTAAGGTATGATTTATACTTACCGACCGGTGTTCATCCACATCACGACACATTCCCGTATCAAGGTATGCACGAGGGTTCATCTTACCGGTGAGTATACCGATTATCATCTGTTTGACCGTATATGATGTGAGATACTCACTTATTTGATTGAAAACAAGCCCTATGTGATATAATCACTTATTGATGAGGAACTTGATTTTCATATGCATGAGGGCACAGGAGCAAGTTCGTGAACAGGTCAGTACTTTCGTACAGCAGAGAGACGAACTTGACTCCCGGAAAGAATTTGTGATATATTATCACTTATTTGTTTGGACATGTGATTGTTGATCACTTATTGAGGTCGAATGCAATATGTACACGTATGTATGGTATCATGGAAGATCTAGACTTGCGTCCCCGTTATTTTTTGGTAAAAGATACAACCATGATACCCAAATGATAAGCAGCATAAAGACCGAATATCTCAGAACCTCGGCAATCTCTCAAACAAAATTTCGGTACTAAGACCATATGCCAATGAGTGGTTCCCACCTGGTCTTCAGTCGAATTAAGTTTATATCACCCTGCACACTTTAAAATGATTGTGAGCCTACCGATACATCTTATATAGAGCTGCTTATCGTTTTTCAGTTTAGGTTTAAAGAGGTTTGTACAGACCATTGATGTACTATCATTTTCTCTTTTGCTCGCCAGGAAACTCATTTTTGCTTTTCTATTGTTTTTGTGTTTTTTTTTTGAAATTTTTCGATGTTTTTGGATTTTCAAATTTTGGATTTACTCCCCCTAAAATCAATAAACTAAGACAAATTTAAAAACACAAAGGTATTTACAAAAATGATTTTCCGATGTTGGTTTTACTCTTGCTTGATGTTAATGCCGTTTACCAATAGTAAATAGTCAAATCTTGATTTGTCAAATGCTTTGGTAAAAAGGTCGGCACGTTGGTCATTGGTGTGTACCTTAACAACATCGATTAGCCTTTTCTCAAAGCAATCACGTATGAAGTGATATTTGATTTCGATGTGTTTAGTCTTTGAATGCTGCACATGATTTCTAGTGATCTGTAATGCAGCAGAATTATCAACGTAAATAGGAGTAGTTAGGAATTCAAAACCGTAGTCGCGCATTTGTTGTTGGATCCATAGGACTTGGGAGCAACAACTTGAGGCAGCAATGTATTCAGCATCGCATGTTGATGTAGCGACGCACGTCTGCTTCTTGCACTGCCATGTGACGAGGCGATTTCCCAAAAACTGACATCCAGCCGTTGTGGATTTGCCGTCGATTTTGCATCCGCCAAAATCAGAATCACTGAAAGCGATTAAGTCAAAGTTATTATCCCTAGGGTACCATAGACCGGTGTCAGAGTAACCCTTCAAATAACGAAAAATCCTTTTTACAGCTGCAAGATGTGAGGCATTCGGGTTGACTTGATATCTGGCAAGCAGGCACGTTGGGTACATTATATCTGGTCTTGATGCTGTGAGGTACATAAGAGATCCGATCATAGCGCGGTAGTACGAGGGGCTAACAGCTTCACCCTTCAAGTCTGGAGTAATTCCGTGATTTTGCGGCAATGGGGTACCGATGGGCGTTGCATCAGACATCTGGAATCGGCTCAAGATGTCACCAACATATTTAGTCTGATGGATGAATATCCCAGACTCAGTTTGTTGCACTTGTAGGCCCAAAAAGAAAGTCATTTCCCCCATAGCACTCATCTCGAATTTATCCTGCATTACACGCTCGAAATCCCTACACAAAACATCATTAGTAGAACCAAATATAATATCATCAACGTATACCTGTACCAGTAGAAGATCTCCATCTTGTTCTTTGATGAAAAGAGTACAATCGATAAGACCTCTGCGAAATCCATTCTCCAGCAGATAATTAGATAAGGTTGCGTACCAAGCTCGCGGTGCTTGATGTAGACCATATAGAGCTTTGTTGAGCAACCAAACCCGATCGGGATGGATAGGATCTTCAAAACCTGGAGGCTGTTCGACGTACACCTCTTCTTCCACCACACCATGTAAGAATGCACTTTTCACGTCCATCTGGTATACCTTGAAACCTTTGAATGAGGCATAAGCCAGAAAGATCCGAATTGCTTCTAGACGTGCAACAGGTGCATACACTTCGTTGTAGTCGATCCCTTCAATCTGACGAAAACCTTGAACGACTAGCCTTGCTTTGTTTCGAATAACGACTCCACGGTCATCCTTTTTGCATTTAAACACCCAACGGGTACCAATCTTCTTGTAACCAGCAGGTTTCTCTATGAGTTTCCAGACACCAAGCTTCTGGAATTGTTGCAGTTCTTCCTGCATTGCTTCAACCCAAGAGCTATCTTTCAAAGCTTCTTTCCAAGTTCTTGGCTCTTCCTGTGAGACATAACACCCGAAAGACCAATCGTTTTGTTGACCAGATTCTCGGATTGTTGCATACAAGCCTGCATTGTTGTTGTTTCGCAACATGTTTCTTGTTTGAACGCCACTCTGTACATTTCCGATGATGTTTTGTTGAGGATGGGTATTGTGAATCCTTGTTTCTGGATTATCTTGAACTGGAATATTTGTACCCAGATTGTTGAGATTGAGATCAACAACCAATTCAATACCCGGAATTGACGAAGAGGATGATGTAGTAGCTTCAACTGTTTTAGGGACGTCCACTAGAGGTGTACCCTCTGAAGTACCTTGAACTGCTGTTGTTGGAGCTTCTTGATCTGCATCTAGAAATTCATCATCCTCTGAAGATTCGTTCAATTCGGTAGCATCGAGAAAATCCTCATTGTCGAGAGCATTATTGTTCACTGAAGATGGCTCTGGATTGACAATAATTGGACGAACCAACGGTGAATCTGTTGCGTTGTCACTCTCAAAAAACATCCTTGCTGCAGCATTTTCTTCAACTGCTTCAACATTGATCGAATTGAAAAAGTCATCGTACTCAAACATCCAAGGCTGACCAGGATTTCTAACTGGCAAAGTGTGCCTTTGTACTCTGACTTCAGACCATTCCTCGACACTTTTAGTCTCTAGATTCCAGACTCTTAAGTTCGGGGTGGAATACCCAAGAAAGTATCCTTCAATGGCTCTTGCCCCAAACTTTCCATTAGGATCGATTAGTGTGCACGGAGCTCCAAACGGTTCAAGATATGACAAGTCAGGTTTCCGTTTGTTAATAAGCTCAAAGCAGGTCTTGTTGTGCCTTTTGACTGTAAGGACTCGGTTCAACGTGTAACAAGCAGAGGACACAGCTTCAGCCCAGAAGGGAATCGGCAATTGTGATTCTACTAACATTGTCCTAGCAGTCTCGATCAACGTACGGTTCTTACGTTCGGCGACGCCATTTTGTTGAGGAGTATAAGCCGCACTAAATTCATGAAGAATACCTTTTGAAGTGCAAAACTCCGCCATGGCATGATTTTTGAATTCACTACCATTGTCGCTACGTATCCGCCTAACTTTCAAGTTATACAAATTCTCAATCTGAATGATCAAGTTTTTGATAATACTGAAGGTTTCACTCTTATGTGCCATGAACGCCACCCAAGAAAATCTTGAATAATCATCAGTTATCACGAGGCAGTATTGATCATTCCTAATACTTTTGTGCTTGACAGGACCGAACAAATCCATGTGCAAACGTTCAAGAGGAACAGCCACCGTGTTGATTTTCTTTGTAGGGTGTCGCTTCTTTGTTTGTTTTCCTTTCTGGCACGAGACACAGATGTCTTGAAGATGGAAGGATTTAAGAGGAACACCACTCACTAATTCATTTGACACCAAATGATTCATTTTGCTTAAGTGAATGTGACCAATTCGTCTGTGCCAAGAGATTGAGTCTTTTTCTGTGGCTTTGGAAACGAAACAGGTTGCTTGTGCAGACGTTGTGATAGCTTGGCTCATATCAAGGACATACAAATCATTTATCCTTGGAGCAGATAAGAGAATCCATTCTTTCGGAATTTTGAAGCCGGGTTTCAGCACATAACATCCATTTGCATCAAAGTGTACTGAGAACTGCTTATCACAAATTTGAGAAACACTAAGAAGATTGTGATCAAGTTGTTGTACGAAGTTGATCTTATCAAAGCTAACAACCCCGTTGGAAATCATTCCTTCACCCGTAATATATCCGCCTTTATCTCCAGCAAAAGCAACATAACCTCCTCTAATAGATTTAACGTCGTAGAGAAGCTTCATGTCGCCTGTCATGTGCCTGGATGCCCCACTATCAACAATCCAATGACTACTGATAGTTCCTCCTGGAACACCCTGCACATGAACTCAATTGATTAGTTGGAGATGGGGACCCAAGCCATTGTGGTCTTGGGTCTTCCATTTTCATCAACAACAATAACTTCTATTCTTTGATGATTTGAAAATTGTGATGGTCCCCCTGATTCAATAACCGTTTTTGGTTTCCAGGTCTGTTTTGTTATACCAGTTTGATTGTTTGTCAATTTAACTTCGTGATTATTTGAAGTTTTTGAAAATTTTGAGTTTTCTGGCTTAACTGAAACAGATTGTTTTTGAACCACATCAGTTTTAAGTGCCTTTTCAATCACCTTGACTTGTTGGCGTTTCTGTTTCTTTTCCCTTTCTCTTACAAGTCGGGGATCTTGTTTTACAGAAACAGATCGCTTTTGGTGATTGCGTTCACGGGGATCATCTTCTTTGGCTTTCAACTTATGAAGATACGGGCAATTTCGAATGATATGCCCAATTTCACCACATTCAAAACATGATCTTCGTTCAACAAACCCCGAAGTATCATGTGATCGTCTTGTCGATGATGAACTTTGTGATCCCGAGGTACTAGGTTTTGAACTATTTGGTTCAGTCCTTTTCATCACTGTTGCTTTCTTGACAAAATCTAAGTTAGATTGATTTTCAAACGTTTCAATTTTGTCCGTTCCCTTAGATTTCACAAAGTTCACATTCTTGTTCTTCTTTTGATTTGGCTTCTTTTGACTTTGAGCCGGCAATTTTCCTTTTTGTTTGTTATGATTTTGCTGCCTTTTCTCTGTTGGTAATTTCTGATTGCCAAATTGTTTTCTAACTTCAGCCTTTGGGATAGGAGGGCACTGTGTTACCACAACGTGTGATCCCTTCTTACCCAGAAATTTACTTGTAGAATTTTCAAAAACTTTACTAATTAAGGATTGATTAACATTCTTAATAGGAAAATCTTTGTCAGAATAGATTTTATCATCACCAACAAGAGTGTACAGCAAATCCACACTCTCCGACTCTTTTGCAGACGAGGACTCGGTTGCAACAGTCTTAGCGGGCTTTGCGGGAGGATCACATAGAATATGATTCTCAAGAGGTATGTCCTCTTCTTTGATCACCGCATCAGACTTTGCTGAATCAGTATCATCAGATTCATCATCAGAAGAATCAGCATCCTCAATAATAACTGGAGGATCCTGATTCGGTTCAGCAGAAGACACACATGTATCTGCTGACACATCTGAATCAGATGATACTTCTTTCTTGTATCCAAGCCCTGTTGCAAATTCCTCAACGTCTAAAGGAACAGATGGTTCAAAGTGAGTTCTATATTCCTCATCAGGAAGTGCATCATAATTGTTTCTCACGGGTGGTGGACATTTCTTGTAACCTATGCATGTGATATCCCGTTTCTCTTTCTGTACGTCAGTGATGTGATCCAACACGTAGCTAGAGCTCAAATAACTGTCTAGCTTAAGTTGGATCGCCTCACTTTCAGTTTTGACACAAGCCATTTCCTTTTGCATTACCTCAAGGCGAGTTATATACAAATTAATGTCAGTTTGTTTTCTGGAAACCATTTTTGTCAGCTCGGTTTTATCTTTCTTTAATTTTTCAATCATCGATTTAAATTCCTTTTCATGGTTTTCATAAAACATGTTGGCTTCTGTGCACTTAGAAAGATCCATGGTTAACTTCTGATTGTGGATGAATGTCACATCATATTTCTCTTGCAAAGCCTTGTGTTTGCTTTGCAAATCACACCACTCATCATTCAAAGAAACATGTTTGTCTTGCAAGTCAAACAAACTAGCTTGTAAAGCATCATGTTTGCCTTGCAACTCAGACATGTTTGCCTCTAAATCAGCACATTTAACATTTAAACTATCACAGCTATCACATTTATCACAACTAACAGCAATGGGTTCATCGACACATACCTGACTTGATGAACTGTCGACATTAGCCATAAAGGCTGAATGGAGAGAAGACGAAGAATAAGCAGCTTGATCCACCAAAATAGATCTTCTTTCAATTCCTGTTGTAGCTTCTTCCAATAGCTCATCAATATCTGCATTAACTGACGCAGTTGATGTGTCATCTTCCTGATCATTCCCTGAACTCGAGGACTCTTCATCTGAACTTCCACTGTAACTGGAGCTGTCTTCATCTTCAGAAGATTCACCACCATTGGTGGAAGATTCTCCACCACTGGCGTGTTTAAGATCCTTGACAACTTCAGCAAAACAAGCTGTTCCATCTGGAGCATCATTTCCCAACTGAAGACCAATCACAACCTTCATCTACTTGAACCACAAGTGCCTGGTTGGCATTAGATGGTCCTGCTTGACTCTGGTTGTTGACAGGCACCAATGTGCGCTCATTGTTCCTTCCTTGGTTCTGATTTGCCCTGTTGCCTTGACCTCTGAAAGGATTTTGGTTTCCATGTTGAGATGGCCTCGTACATTCACGTTTGAAATGACCACGTTCACCACAATTGAAACACTTAACAGCCTGCTTATCAAACCCATACTTGGTATCTTTCTTGCTTTCCAAGCTGGTTCTGCCAGTTCTTTCCATGAAATCCTTTGCTCGCCTAACAGCACTGGCAAAGGCCCACTTGATGTCCATCATCTCCATCTCCTCTTTATCGATCTGCTGATAGTCTTCTTGTGTCAGATTAATGTTACCAATCTGACCTTCCACTAATCCACAGTATGCGCTCACCAAAGTGTTTAGCAGCTCCATGTGTTCCTTTGCTACTTCCACACTGACTTTAGAAAAGCTTGAGGTGTCGAGCCGTACCGTATTTGGCTTTGATTGTTGACCAGCAGATGTTGTGCTTCCATAACACGCTTGCTGTTGAGGAGGAAGTGGATTCCCATACATGTCTGTTGGTCCGGTAGATTGAGGAGGAAGTGGATTCCCATACATGTCTGTTGGTCCGGTAGATCGAACAGGTAATGGATTTCCGAACATATCAGTTGCTCTGATAGGTCGTTGGCTTTGCTGTTGTGGTACTGGTTGAGGAACTGGTTCAAGCGGATTTCCATACATGTCTGTTCGAGGAGGCTTGACCGGAACTTGGATAGTATTGCCATACATGTCAGTGCTAGACACAAACGCTGTTTGAATTGGAGCGTGTGAAGAAGGTTTTGTAGAAGTGCTAGAAGTTCCATAATACATTTCAGGATTTTGTGGCACGGGAACTCTTTTTGCCTTGAGAGTTTCTTCCTGATTCTTGTTTTCCAGGAGTTGAACAAAGTCATTGAAGTTTGTTGTAGCTAAAGTGCCATTGTACTTCATGATTTCCAAGAAAGTATTCCATTGAGGGGGCAACGCATCTGCAAACTTTTTCACAATCTCTGCTGAAGTTGTAACAACCTCAAAATTTGCCAATTCAGTCAGCAAATGATTAAATCGACTTGTCAAATCTCCTAAAGATTCATTCTCCATACAAGTAAAACCATCAAACTCTTTCTTTAGCAACTCACGTCTCAATTGACGTGTCGCTTCATTTCCTACGCCCCTTGTCTTCAATGCGTCCCACAACCTCTTCGTTGTCTTGTAACTGAAAAATTGATGATAAATATCTTTACTTAACGCCTGAGTAAGAATGGCATATGCCTTCTTTTCCAAATCATAGACCTTCTTCTGATCTTCCGTAAGATCTGCAAACGTAGCAGCAGATGATGCGGCAACCTCTATTGTTTGATCGAAATCTGTGATGAACCGCAACCACAATTCTGTATTTTGTCCAAGGACGTATGTATGAAATCTGTCAATCCATCCTGGATATTCGTATAAGTGCATCAACTTTGGAGGCCGATTCATACTTCCGGTTTCGCTCTCGCTTAAGAGAATGCTTTGAATACTTGGAGTTTGATTTGATACGAATGCCCATTGACCGGTAGAAATTGTATTAGCTTGAGAAGATACCGGTGCGGGATCCGGAGACGGAGTACCAAAATACATCTCTGTATTTACCGGAGTACCCCATCTTGGATTCATTTTTGATCAAGAATAATAAAACCTGAAAATCACAAACTTGTTAAACATAAACAGACTAAGGTCGAAGGATCAAGACTTGTTCGAAGGATCAACAGTGTTCGAAAGATCACTGTTGAATTTCGAACAAAGATTTCGAAAGATTCTCCAAACGAAGGATCCTTATCTTTCGAAAAAGAACTGTAGACCGAAAGATGTATGCTTCGAAAAGATTCCTTGGATCGAAGGATAAGTCACAGACTTCGAAGGATGTTCGAAGGATGATTATCTATCGAACCTCCTTTGATCGAAAGATGATCTTTCGACTTCGAAGGATATCCTTCGATCTGCACTGACACAGTTGACAAAAGTGATAGGTTGGTGAAAAAGGTGACAAGTTGGTAGAAACTTTCGGCAGAAGGTATGGTCAGACCATGCTTTCTGCCAAACCAGATTTGAACAATAAAATAATACCAAGAAAAGAAGGTTCTGAACCAGAAACCGGTCACCGGAGTAAGCCGGAATTTGGCCGGAAAATACCAAATTTCTTAAAAACAAGTTTTTAAGTTGCCCAACCCGTCCTTTAACACACCCGGGTAGTTTAGAACACATTTTTACGACAGGAAATGCGAGAAAAACAGTAAAAACGGGTGCTAAACCAGTGAGCTTTGTCCAAAACACTCCAAAGTCTTGTATAAACTCGGTTTTTTAACAAGGAAAAGAGACGATACCACTTGTAGGTCCCTCGGAGGTTGAGGTTAAACCTATTCCTTGTTATGTCTAACACACTAGCAAGTGCGGAATCCAAGCTAGCATGCAAACCGAGATAGAACAAGCACAAACACAACACACAATCTTCACCGATTAACACCACTTGTATTAATACGCATGAAAGGTTCGGTTCCAAGCACAAGGTTTACAAATCTATTCTGCAAACTCTCTCTAACTCTCGTGTGTGTGTGTGTTCTGAACAGACTGCTCTCACTACTCACACTTGTCACTCACTTCTTTCTCTGCCTCTTGTTTCTGTCTCTCTACTGAAGTGAACACATAACATGGGTATATATACCCAAATACAGATCGTCTGGTCGAAGGATCAAATAGACTGATCGAAAGATCATCTATCGATCTGAAACAGCTCGAAGGATCCACATGAACCTCGAAGGATGACATCTTTCGAGGGTTCATCAACATCCATCGAAGGTTATCTTTCGAGCTCATCGAAGGATATAAACAATCCTTCGATGACTCATCCTTCAACACCAACAGCTTACAAACCATGTGTTAACTGTTTGGCCAAGTCAAACCAGGAGGATGGTTGACTTGGTCAAACTTACATCAACCTTACATTAAGGACATCGTTTTGTATCATGACGAAATACAGACAAAGTACAGACACAAGTGCACCAACAGTTATTAATCGATGTTTTGCTATTAATCGATGGGCAGGTTGGTATTTTGGGTAATTAACATTAATTTCACTTGTGTCTATGAGTTTAATTGATGTTTTGCTAATTATGATATAGTTGTTTAATAGGTAACATGAAATGTGGATACTGAGCGTGATCAATATATTAATCTAAGAATTTGGTGGGCTTATGCCAAAGTATAATATGTTTTTTTTCATGTATTTTGATGAAAAAGTGGATTTGTGTGAATTATATAGTGTTATTAATGGTGAAGGTTGAAATTTGTGGTGGTGGGTGGTGGTTGCAAGGTGTCAGGAGTTTTAACGGTGAAGGTTGCAAAGCGTCAGAAGTTTTAATCAGGAAGCAAGATTACGAAAATGCCCCTACAGCTAACGGTCAAACAAACGCTCAACTGACAGAAGGTTGTAACTTTAATATATAGAAATTTGGAAACAACGTGGATGTAGATGTCCAAAGGTTTCTTAAAGTAGCAAAAAATGTCAGACGAGTCTAACCAATGACATTTACACTAAATTTTAATAAAGCATAGACCTGAAATATCCTAAACCAACTCCTGTTAACATGAAACACGTACCAGAACCTCTAGTTTAACGCTAAATGAAATTCTTGAATGCACAAACAAGACTTCCCTGCTCTTCATGAAATGGGAGACTATTGCAACGGTGTTGATGCACGCACTTCAACGAATACAGGACGAAAAACACATTGGCCAAGGGCCACACATTGAACACGTGTGCACGCTAGTCTGTAAGCTGAAAGCTGGACACTGTCGTTGTAAGTTAAACAATGGTCGCAACCAAGCTAGTCGCAAGAGCCAACTATTTGAAAGATGTATCAAATAAAATTGCCTTAATGTAATTAATAGACTAATTTTGCATTTTGTTTCTTCATGTAGGGATATAAATTAAACCAGATGGTTCAGTTTGTCAACCTCAAATGTGAAAAGTCAACGGATTGCTGACTTAACCCATTGACCTCACTTGTCCATCAAGTATAACATTAACCTATAATAAGACTAAAGGGTATGGGGGCCGGCTAGCCCCGGCGCCGGTCCCCCACACCGCCCCCCTCCGGTTCGGCTCGGCACAACCGGCTCCCCACAGCCGGGTGAGACGGGCCCATGTATGAAGATATAGCCGTTGATGAACGGCACTTTTATATTAAAAAAAATTCCTTTTTCAATTTAAATACCCTATATCTCATCCATTTTTATACAATTCTATCCCATTCTACTCCCATTCTTCTCCAATTCTCTTCCTTTTTTATAAAAAAACACTCCATATTTTTATACTATTTTCTCTAATCATGAATCCTTTCAACCCAAACAACCCCAACCCGAATAATCACAACCCGAACCAACCTAACTTTTTTTCGACTCCCTCTTACACTCCGAATATGGATCATTCGTGGGGGGCTCCGCAATTTCCTTTTTCGGGTTTCCAACAAACACCCAACGCATTCTCACAAATGTCTCAAGTTCAACAACTCCAACAATACCAAGCACTACAACAAATCATGCAACGCAACTCGTTTGAACAACTCCAATCGCAACCGCCAACTTCCCAACCGGTCCAACTTGACGATGATGATGATGAAGTCGTCCCCGAATCGCCACCACAAGAGCTCAACCGAAAAAAAAACAAGGGGAAGGGGAAGAAGGTTGAAAACGTACCCGAAACCGCGCCAAAAAGCGGTTCGAGAGCAAAGGGGAGACCTTGGACGAAAGTAGAGGAGGAGGCGCTAGCAATGGCGTTTGCTAAGTCCTCTACTTGCCCGATAGTCGGTATGAACCAAAGTTTATATTTTTAATTTAAATTTTAAAAGTTTTTATTTTTTATTTTTACTAATGCATTATTTTTTAAAATTTAGGAAACAATCAAACGGGTACTAGTTTTTGGAAGAAGACAACGGCTAAATTTCACGAGATTATGGAGCATGGCTCGGATCGTGATGTAGAAGCCGTCTCGGGCAAGTGGCGTAAAATGAGCAAGATCATCAATAACTTTAACGCAATTTATAACCAAATTTACACTTGTCCTCCTAGCGGGAGTAACGAGGCGGACATTCTTAACCTTGCTATCGCTAAGTGGGACTCTCAAAATTCAAAGCCTTTCCCGCACTTCCGAGCATGGAACGTTGTAAGGAAAGAACAAAAATGGACGCCGATTCCAAATGAGGTCGCAACCGCCAAACGGACTAAAACTTCCGAGTCCGGAAGTTATAGTGCGGGAGGCTCCAGCGCTCGTTGTCAAATCGACATAAACGACGACCCGGAAGATGACGAGGACGTGTTGCCCATTCACGAGTCGGAACGTCCCACCGGGAGGGACAAAGCAAAAAAAGAGGCGGCCGGAAAGCGCAAAGGGGCCGGCTCGAGTGGAGGGGGCGGCTCGAAGGCATCGGCAAAAATGGACGACTTGATAAACGAATTCCGTTCGTTCAAAGAGTTCGCGACCGAAAAATACACTCACAAGAAAACCGTGTCGGCCGACTATGCTCGAGCGGAGGATTTTAGGATTATGAGGTTGGATCTCGACTCGGTTCCGGAGGATGAACGCGAGGTTTATCGGAGGATGAAAGAAGAGGTGAAGAAAAAATGGACGTCGTAGGTTGTTTAGTTTTTTAATCGTATCGTAATTTTTTTTTGTTTTTTATGTTTTTAGGAAATGTAATTTTTTTTTCGGAAATGTTTTTTATTTTTTTTTATTTTTAGGAAATGTAATTTTTTTTATGTTATGAAATGACTTTATTTATGTTGTTTTATGTTGTATTTTTTAACTTTTATAAATTTTATATTAAGTTAATAAAAAAAACACTTAGAAAATTATAAAATAATGAAGTGGGGTAGCCCCGTCCTCCATCCCCCTCAAATGTGAAGGAGGCCCATCCCACACGTGGCGCCTACGTGGCGCCTACGTGGAGGCTCATCCCCGTGGGGATGAGCCTCACCATACCCTTTAGTCTAATATGATAAAAAACTAAAATTGGGCATTATCTTTGCAATTTGGTTCATACCATTGACTTGTAGAAGTCAACCAGTTGACTTCCTTTTCCACTGCTACAATCATTAAATTCAAACCAATCACTCAACATTTCACACAACAGAATCTCCGGGAATATTCCGGTGTCTTTTGGGAATCTAAAGGGTGTGTGAGGAACAACAAGCTGACACAGTGACACGTAAGACTCCGGTTGGTGAACAAATGAACACAAAAAACGCGTTCAATTATTCTGCAAACAGTGGATTACGCAGTATGCAGATTACAATCAAATTAACCGAATGTGACCAAGAACCATACATTAGAATACTGAAAGCAACAAATTTACCAGAATTATCGTAATGGGACCAAGAACCGAATGTGGTAGCAGAACAAGAGTTCCGGAAGCTCATTATAACACATGAGAGCCAGCTTAAAGGAATTACAAACAAAATCTAAAATGTAGCTCGGATATTTGCAGGAATTACACTCGATCTTTATATCAAATTTAATGAAGAAATGAAGGGATGAACTTACAGCCAATCTTTTCTTATTCTATAAACATGTAGATTTTTTCGAAATGTGTGTATTGAGTCTGTTGAGTTGAGATAGTTATATTAGTGAGTTAGTTGATTACATGACTATTCTATTCAGATGATCATTGAGATGAGATTCTTCACCCGACTACATGATATCAGAGCCATGCTCTGCTGGTTCTATTGGTTTTCTGGTGTATTTCGGGTCGGCGGTGACGAGATGATGGTGATGATTATTCTGGTGGAGCTCGGTGGTCGTGTAATATGCTTCCGTTGGATAATAACTCTTGTATTGTAACACTTATTTTAAATAAAATGAAAGTTTTATTTATTTTATAAGTTCAATGTGATTGGTGGCTATGATCCTGGTACGTCACACGTCCTGCGGTGATACTCCGCTTGTGGTATTTTGGGGGTGTGACAAGAACACAGAAAGCAACAAACTTTACTGCCTTAAACCCCGTTTCGCACAAAAGGGTAGTTAAATATTCAAGAAACCGTTAAAACCGTACATTAGGATACTGAAAGCGACAAATTTACCAGAATTATCGTAATGGGACCAAGAACCGAATGTGGTAGTAGAACAAGATTTCCGGAAGCTCATTAATAACATAAATTGGTACATAATAATAACATGAGAGAGCCAGCGTAAAGGAATTACTAAACAAAATGTAAAATGTAGCTCGGATATTTGCAGGAATTACACTCGATCTTTATATCAAATTTAATGAAGAAATGAAGGGATGAACTTACAGCCGATCTTTTCTTATTCTATAAACATGTAGATTTTTACGAAATGTGTGTATTGAGTCTGTTGTGTCTGATAGTTAGTTGAGGTAGTTATATTAGTGAGTTAGTTGATTACATGACTATTCTATTGAGATGATCATTGAGATGAGATTCTTCACCCGACTACATGGCATCAGAGCCATGCTCTGCTGGTTCTATTGGTTTTCTGGTGAGTTTCTGGTAACTTTTTTCAGCCAAATATTTCATCAACAGCAACAGTTACAGTTAAATACTTCCAAAGCCACCCAACCACCATCTGTCACTGCTTCAACAACAGGTGCACATTATTCTTCAACTATTGAGTATCTATGTACTCTTTCATGAATTGAATCTTGAATGTGTTTCTGCCATGCTTACAAGGGGTTAATTAGGACTGGCAAACGGGTTGGGTCGGGTCAGAACGGGTTAGGGTCGGAATGGGTTAGGGTCAAAATGGGTCAAAATAAAAAAGAGTTGTTTTGTTTCGATTTTTTCAATTTCGTTTCGACCAAATTGAAACAAAAAAAACCGAAAAAATATTTTGGTTTGGTCGGTTGGGTTTTTTCGGTTTCGTTTTGGTTCGGGTTCGGTTTCGGATTTTTCAGTTTTTTTTTTTTGTATCATTTTGGTTTTGTTTTTTTTTTGTTTCGTTTTGGTCGGGTTTTTTCGGTCTCCGTCCCGACTCGAACAGAAGGTATAATAATGACAAAGTTATGTTTTGAGAAATGGCAAAAAAAGAAAACCAACCCGTTTTGACCCGAAACCCATTTCGAACTAGACTAGATCTGACCCAAACCCGTTTGGACCCGAATCCATTCCAACCCGGACCGTTCTGACCCGACCCAAAACAACCCTTTTTTATTTTGACCCATTTTGACCCTTAACCCATTCCGAACCTAACCCGTTCTGACCCGACCCAACCCGTTTGCCAGTCCTACTTTGAAGACATTCGATTTATTTCAATACCTGAATCAGAACAACGCACCACCACCGGTTGATTCAGAAGCAAGAGAGTCATGGAACAGATCTGATTTGATGAAATTTGCTGAGTATTTGGAATCTAGGGTTCCGATCAGGCTGAAAGGAAGCTGTAATTACTCACCGGACTTTTTTTTTGAACGGTGAACTTCACGTATAAGGTTACGACACTCTCCAAATTGGAGAGCCCGTATTGCCCATTTTGGCCAGACTATGTTGTCTTAACCGGGCCCATGCTGGCTTCAAAGTTTGGTTTTTTTGGGCGTTCCCCCGGGAAACCATACCGCCGGTTGCCACTTGACAGTCGTTGTGCCACCACAAGAGCAGAACTCTCTGGCGTAACACACGGTGGGACGAAAACCCGGTTGGGCTCAGGATCGAACTGACAACCTCACACAAGGCCTAGTCAAAATCCTTCATTGCCTATATCCACCCCAATATGACACAAGTGGTATTTGAATTTGAATCTACATTATATAACACTCTAATTTACAACACTTCTATGCTTATAGGTGTTGTAAATTGTGCTTTTTGGGTGTTTTATGCATACAAGGATTGTACAAAAGCAGTATTTACAAGTACCTTCCATCTATTCATCATAGGTGTCATCTTCTTATCACACAACAAGAGAGATTGCAAGTCATTTTGTTTCAGCTTAGAGAGAGAAACAGGCGAGAGAGAGAACTAAACGGAGTCGGCGTGTCTCCGGCGATTGGCCGAGCTCCGGCGCGTCTCTAGTGTTTGTTGGTTGCACACAAGGTGTTCGATTTATTGCCAAAGTGACCTAATGAGGCGATTACAAGGGAAGGTTTTTAAGGGTGGTTGATCTCCTCTGTCAACTCCGACTTTGAGGTGAACCGTCGACTCTGCCCTACCTTCAACTTCTTCTTTCAGGCAGACGAAAAAGGTGGATTTAATGAAGCTGATCGATCAAACAATTCGTGAGATGTAAGTTTTATTTGAAATTCCCATGTGAACAAATTTCACTGAATGATTAAGCATTATTACTTACTAGGGTTAAGAAATTTAGTGAAGATCTTAATTTGGGTTTTTAGTATATTGTATCTAGAATTTACTAGGTATCACTTTTATATTATATCTATCTGCACTTTATTTATTTGGGCTTGGACTCTGGAAACCAATAAGCTTAGAAATTACGGCTCAAACTGAAATGGGGGAAGGAATCGTCTTGAACAATGAAAGGTCGAACATTGAAATTGCAACTAATTAATTCTTTATTCGAATTTTGAAAGGTAGTAAAGTAAAAGAAAGCCAAAATTAAACCTGTTCTTGTCTTTAAAATCGATAAACGAATTCTGTTATGCTGACTGTGTTGTTGTTCAGTTAAAGCAAAGTGCGAAATTGAAATCGAAGTTGTTAATTTGTCTTGCTGTAGTAATTTGTTCCGTTCAAGCTCTTGATTGTTGAAAAGGTACATTTTTTCTTGCCCAAATTATACCCCCAATTTTGTTTGTTCTTTGAGTTATGTTGATCTTGAAGATACACAGAAAGCATCAAAGAAAACTTACAATCACTATGCTAACTAATTTTTGTCAATCATTTGTTGACCTTTCAAAGTTTTTTTTTTTTAATCTTAACTGTTAATTCAAGTTAAAGTATCTACAATCGTAAATATCTATTTGTTATGTTCATACTTAAAAAGTATTGTGTAGGACTGTAGGTGTAGTCTCATTGCCATATGAGTTACTTCTTTATCATTTATGATCCTTGAAGCAAAAAAAACAATCTCAACCAGTCCCTTTTTAAAGAAAGATACAACATCTCTTTTATCGATAAAGTTGGATTAAGATAACTAACTTGGCCAAGATGTTGGACCCGAAGATGAACGCACTATGACACGTGTACTAAATATACAGATGGGTCAAATGACGAATGGGTCGAGTAGTCCATTTAACTTGAAATTTGTAAAAGGGCCTCACGTTTCTACTTTCGTTTTGGGCCTCCAAAATAGTTGAGCCGGCCCTGGTGACTGAGCCGTGTCAAAAGGTTTGAAAACCATATAGGATGATCTCAAGACACTAAGGAAGAGACCGAAGTCATAGTCATTACTCATTAGGTAAAACATATCAAAAGATTGGAATGAGGTTTTGCTACAATACTTTCCGTACATACATGTTTGTTTATTAGTTTGTAGGATCATGGTTTATAGTTATTTTAGTATTTATAGCATATTCTGCAAGAGTGTGTATGAGCTTGTATTTGATTTTGACTTTGAGGATTATGTTTATGTTTTGCTTTGCTTTTTGTCGAACATGAATATGATTCTTTTATTGATGGCAATATTTAAGCTACTTTTTTTTTCAATTACAACCTTCACTGTTATCAACAATTGGTTGGTCATATGAAAACGGTTTTGGATTGAAAAATGTCATTTTGTAGAACAAGTGGGTTGAGTTGTGTTGTGTTGGGTATTGATCCGTGCATTCTATTAGTTTTTTTTTGTTGATCAACCAGAGTTTCTATCAAGTAGTTGATATATTTTACTTTCTAAAACTGGGGTTTTCAAACGTCTGATATGAAGTTGAACCCCAACCGCAACGCGGCGGGTGCTCCTTCTAGTTAGGTGTTAATTTGGAACATGGACCTCAGGGGCTCAGGCCCAACCTTTTCTCAACCTTCTACTATACATAAAAATCCTCCTGATGGGCCACCTACTTTTTGGGCCTGCTTCATAATCTGTTGGGTCAACTACTCAAACTGATTTCTATATATTCAAAACTTTTTTGTCTCTTGATTTTGAAGCATGTAATGACTACTTACAAACAATAAACTTAAGTTTTTAAACCATTTTTTTCCACAAATTTAATAGATATTTTTGGATAAAGTTATGAACGTTATTAAGTCAAAATGTCAAAACAATTCGTGTGATTTACTAAAATAAATAGTAAGGACTTAGGAGCATTCGATAATTATTTTAAGACCAATTTCTGTATTTGTTAGTTTTTTTTTATCTTTGGAAGAAAATGGTTATTTTTTTTGTCCAAACCTCAGTGGAATTTAACTTTATATTTAATATTGAAAGTGGAAAGAAATTGTTTGGAACGTACCAATTGGGTCTAAAAAAATTGTGTGAACACTTGTATTCTAAAACTTAAAGTAGACAACTGGATAAATGTGATTTTAAGTCTTAAAAAACTATCAGAGTTTTTTTTAAATGGATGTGACCTCTCGCATGTCATGCACCCATATTCTTATTCATATGCCAACTCTTCTCTTTCTTCATCTATTGTTATCCTTTCTCTCACCGGGATAATTTAATGATAAAACTATTGAGACACCGAACAAGACCCCCGCTGATCCTTCTCAGTATGACACTTATGAAGATCTAAAGGCTGTTATGGACACCGATTGGTCTAGACTCCCTCACGTGTTATCTAAGTGGTTTACAAAAGTATCCTAATTCGATCTACTCCCTCACAGGCTATAAACCTAGGATAAACTTGGGTTCTCAATTTGACTTGTTAGACAACGGTCAATAGGGAAAGTAGTTCAGACTCCTCATGAAGACCCTACCTAGCAATTTACTGACTTAGACCAAACAATAACCTCGCACCCAGGGGCGCAGCTTAGGCTAACCCCGAGGTGGCGCCCCCCCCCCCCCCTGAACTTTTCGATGCGTAGTGTTCTGAATAGTACTTTTGTATAGGTATATACGTTTTCGCCCCCCGATTTCGGAAAAATTGGGGGGGGGGGGGGGGGGGGGCGTGGCTTCGCCAATGCTCGCACCTCACAGCTATTAAGATTAGTAGAACACTTAAACTTATCTAACTATCAATTATCGCTTCGAAGGTATATTGGCCAATTAACCCAAAAGATCACAATACAAAATTATAATCTAGCATGGACCAATGGAAGACATACATCCACCAAGACTCACACGAAGCAATAAACAATCAAACAATTCTAAACATGCATATACATCAAACCGATAATCAAGTTGACTACTTTCATAAACAATCCATAAAAATCAAAACTTTAACAAATCCATTCTTCCAGTCTAGGTAGTTTATAAAGTTTAGCTACACACCATTAAGAAATCAAGAACAAGTGTCATCACAAAGTAGCAAAACATAATCAATGTAAAACCCGTTAGGATCCTTCAATGATATCAAACCGTGACTTGTGAAAGTGCGGAAATCAATCACAAGTTGATTCAAGAACAATAATATAAATGAGACACTAATGATCAAACACAAACCAGAATATCTTGCATTCAAAGTTGAACAATGACTAATACAAGACTCCTTGATGTTTTCGGCTGGCCTTCAAGTTGCAATCAGCTGATCAACCTCAACCAAATGGTTGAGGTTTACTTAAATACTAAACATATGGACTCTTAATCTAGGCCCACTAGAGACCGGCCAAACTAGCCCAACCCATACATGTCAACCCAAAATATAAACTAAACAAATACAAAATCAACCCTTTAACTAATCAATCATTCATGTATAAACCTTTAGGTTCCAACAATATCCCCCTAGGTTTATGCATGGAGGTTCTTGAGAATTCAACTTTTACGATCACCACCCAACCGATCCTTGAGACCACCAAAACCTTTTGTGCGAATATGAATGGCTGAAACCACAGCAGCAGTCCATCCTTTCGCAATTTCTTCGTATTTTTCAGTAGCTCTAATTTGATGACTAGCTAACACTTCCAGGTCTTCATGAGCAACATTCAGCAAATCAACTTGATCCACCAAGCGAAAACTCACATCATCATCACAAACAATTACTGCCTGCCCTAGACGCTCATCATAAGTCCAGAAATGCAAGGACTTCAAAGCACCTTTTGGAATCTTTCTCACCAAAGGAATCACCTTTTCCTTATCAGTTACTGGCCAGTGCACAATCTTCATTCGCTTGTTTGTATATGAATCTCTAATACCTTTAGCTGGTTTGACAATGGACTCTACCGTACGCATTGAAGGAAAGTTATGAAGAACTTCCCTCTTCAATCTCTCGAAAAACATATGTCCAGGACCTCCAGGCTTATCATCTACATAAGGTGCTCTAGACAAATCAGTCAAATCAATCTTAGCTAACCACACTAGATCTATTTCCAACTTGATCATAGAGAGTTTCACCAACATCCATTAAATGATGTGTTGCTTGAGCATCATCATCATCTGGATTAAGATTTTGGTTCTTCAAAATTACAAACTCCCTTTTCTTCTTAATTCTTTTAGCCTTTTCTTTATCTGCAACAGGATCAACAACTCTTTTAAAGTATTGTTCCATAGCAGCACTTCTTTCAGCATCAACCTTTTCAAAGGTTTTTCTTCTATTTTCCACATCAGTAGGATCAGAGAATTCATTCCCAAATTTCTTCTCAAGCTTTCCACGTAAATCATATACCATATTAAACAGTAAAGTAACATCTCCTTGAAGCTGTTCAATTTGTTGATTCTTTTGTACTAAAGTATCTTCAAGTTGGATGATCTTGGCATCTTTATGAATAGAATCTTGCTCAACCACAATTAACCTTTTCTTCATTTCTCTCATACTAATGAAATCATCATCATCGCTAGAATCATCATTAAATGGCATTCTAAATGGCTCTTCAGGTCTCTTACCACTTGAACTACTAGGTACATCAAGAACAACTCTAGAAGGACCTGCAGATTCAGAAACACCAAGTGGCATTGTCTCAACAACAGTATCAGTATCAACATTTGTAACCTGAACATCTGCAGCGGTGATCTCCAAAATATTTCCTTTAGTGTCAGTGTTGAACTCAAAGATATCTTCAGTAGCGGTGGTGGTATCAGTGACATTCTTCTCAAAATCAAAATTATATAAACCATCATCATCTTCAGCAATATTCATGGATTGATCTTTGTTTTGCTCAACATACATTCCGAGTCAAGACCATGAGTCGAGACCATGAGATTGCGACTCGTAACCACTGGTCTTGAGTCCTTATGTTATCTGAGTCGAGACCCCACAAACAACTTCATCTTTTCAGATTTCTGGATCAAAATCCCAAAAACACCCTATGATTTATTTGAAGACCAAAATATATTCAAAAACTAGGGTTCTTGGCCATCTTCAAATCTTCATCAAAACATCATCAGATCTTCATAACACCTGCAAAACTTCAACATACCTTTAAAAATCGATGAATCGAGACCAGAAAACAAGTTTGATGAGACAAAAACCGGAGAACACGTCGGAAACTACAGAGACTTGCCGGAACTTTTGAGAGAAAATATCAAATGGTCTCGAGTGAGAAATGGTCTCGACTCGAGACCTGCGTCTTATACCTCAAGCCTAAGCACACTGGGCCTGGGCCTTTGACTTTTGGGCCGAGACCAAATGTTTAAACTTAACCGACTTAAAAGATTTCTTTTGATAAATTAACTTATTGTAAAAAATCCTTTTAATAAATCAGTTATAATTTTAAATAATCCACTTAACCTTCTGAGCATAATTTACAAATGCAAAACCTAAAACAAAAAATAAACAATAGAAACTATTATTTACAAAAATAAAATAGGAAATTTACAAAATTGCTCAGGGATCAAATCACGAGGTTTCGGGCTTGACGTCACTTATCAACACTGATCTACTACTGAAAGATCTAGACGATTGCCAGTATATTTGTCTACCTAAACTCATCTCCCTAGACCTTTTCCATATAACTGCCTGTAACAAATTTTATCATGTTTTGATTTCCTTAACAATGAACACCCAAACAAATACTAATCAAATCCCGGAAATATAAACAGCACACTTTATCATGCAAGTAGCTTCCCTACCACATATTTCACAAGTCCAATCCAGATCTCTGAAATCTTAACTGGGAATAGATTGAGAAAAGAACAGAATAGATCTTAAGTAGAGATGGTATAATATACAGATCAAATGAGTTTTCTCAATTTGATGTAGGTTTCACGGGTTTCTTTTGGGCACTAGAGGGCCTCTTTCGGGTGTTTAATTGATCTACAAGGCGACAACGTACAGCTAGGTCAGCATGTATCTGGATGCAGCAGAAGCTGACGTTGCCTAGCACCTCCAGGTCAGCATATATCTGGATGCAGCAGAGGAGATACACGACTTTTTCAGAGAAGATTTCAGAGTCAGACCAAAATTGTGTGTATCGGGACAACATACAGACATTCAAATAGACATGAGCTAATTCCAAGTGATTTTCTTTCCTGAGGTCATGTACTATTTTAGTTCTAAACAAAAACAACCTATGTTTCCAGTCTTAAGGATAGAGCCTACCAACACATCAATACTAGAATCAAACTATTTCGATATTGGTCTTACATGAGTCAGCCCTTGACCATAATGTGAAAATTCATTTCATTTCCCAGTCATGCAATGCATCTTTTTGTATTTTTCAATTTTTTAATGTTTTTGTATTTTTTCAATTTTTTAATGTTTTTGTATTTTTCAAAATTTCTCCCCCTAAATTTGAGCATAAATAAAAACTACCTAAGAATACAAAACTTTATGAACAAATTTATCTACGAAATAAAACAAAAACATGCTCAGTCAGTAAAACGGATCATTTTCAGAAAATCCACAAGCACTTGAAATTTCGAACTGCTGACAGGTTTTGTGAACAAATCGGCAGCATTCGCATCTGTGTCGATTTGCTCAAGTTTGATAAGACCTCTATCAAAACAGTCTCGTATAAAATGAACTTTAATATCAATGTGCTTGGTTTTAGAGTGGAAAACAGGATTTTTCACAATTTGTATGGCAGCATCATTATCACAGTATATGGTAGTCTTAAGATAAGTCAAACCGTAGTCCTGCAATTGATGTTGCATCCACACCACTTGAGAGAAAGACGCCGAAGCTGCAACATATTCTGCTTCAGCTGTGGAAATAGCTACCGTTTGTTGCTTCTTGCATTGCCAAGAAATGAGTCTGTCACCCAAAAATTGACAACCAGCAGAGGTGGATTTCCTGTCCTTGTCAGTGCCTCCAAAATTACTGTCAGAAAACGCAAACAGGTCAAAATTCGAATCCCTCGGATACCACAGACCAAACCTGGGTCGGCCTTTAAGGTACCGAAAGATTCGTTTAATAGCAGTAAGATGAGAAGTTTTAGGATTAGCCAGATATCGTGCGCAGTTGCAGACAACAAACATGATGTCAGGACGACTAGCTGTCAGATACATCAACGATCCAATCATAGACCTATAAAGTCGTTGATCAACAGGGGATCCTTCAGCATCTTCAGTTAACAACGGTCTTTCTGCCATTGGAGTTTCTGCCGGTTTAGCGTCAGTGAATTTGAATTTCTTCAGCACATCATTCACATATTTCCCTTGATGAATTAGAATGCCCTGTGAATCTTGTTTAACTTGTAAGCCCAAAAACAATGTCATTTCACCAAGTGCACTCATTTCAAACTTCTTTTGCATAACTCTCTCAAAATCTTTGCAAAGCTCCTCACTTGTAGACCCGAAGATAATATCATCAACATAAATTTGAAGCAATATTTGATCCTTGCCCACTCTTTTGATAAACAGAGTCTGATCTATTGTGCCTCGTGTGTATCCATGAGCCAGAAGATGTTCTGTCAGAGTAGCATACCAAGCCCTAGGTGCTTGATGCAACCCATATAATGCCTTGTCAAGCTTGTAGGCATATTCTGGATGGTCTGGATGAACAAAACCCAGCGGTTGCTCAACAAAATTTCTTCCTTCACTTCTCCGTACAAAAATGCCGTTTTGACATCCATCTGGTAAACAGTGAATCCCATGAAGGATGCGTAAGCTAAAAAAATCCGGATTGCTTCAAGTCGAGCAACAGGGGCATAGACTTCATCATAATCCAGTCCCTCTATCTGTCTGAATCCTTGGACCACTAATCGTGCTTTATTTCGAACAATAACTCCTTCAGAATCTTGCTTGTTTATGAAAACCCAGCGAGTTCCAAGCTTGCGTTTTCCTTTTGGCAACTCCACAAGTTTCCATACTCCTAACTTCTCAAACTGGTTTAGCTCTTCGTGCATAGCATCCACCCAACCTGGTTCCTGCAATCCTACATCAATGGTTTTAGGTTCAATTTGAGAAATGTAGCTAGAATATAAGCACAAATTAATGGTTCCTGATTGGCTTCTGGTCTGAACTCCTGCATTCACGGGACCTATCACGTTCTCAATAGGATGATTTCTTTGAACACTAGTTGGAATAGCGAATTCAGGTATCGTCTCGTCTGGAGAAGTGTGTGTGTTACTTGACTCCCCCTCATTAGGTGCTACCGGACTGTGACTCACATGAGTGGTAACAATATACTCTTCAGGAATAGGATCAGCAAACAGTTCTGATCCAGCTGTATTGTGTGAAATTCCACTAGATTGAGCACCTTCAGAAGATTGTTGAGACAGAGGATGCTGTGTAAAAACCATTCCCGGTGGATCAATGGTGTGATGTCTAAAGCTTCCTTCAGTCTGTTCTTCTTCTTCTTCAGTATCTTCAAAAGATAACGGTTGCTTTGGAGTAGATATGTCTGCATCTGAAGAAACACTTGACAAAATGTTAAATGATTTAAACAAATTAGCATAATCATATAACCAATCTGGTCCAACTCTAGCATCCGTAGCATTTTCTTCAAGCCATTCAATGTTGCATGACTCGACGACCTTTTTCGTTACTTTGTTGTATACTCGATAGGCAGAGCCTTTCGCATATCCAGCAAAGAAACATTCGTCCCCTTTGACTTCAAACTTTCCATTAGAGTCCATAAGTAATAACACACATGGACATCCAAAGATACGAAAGTGTGAAACCGAAGGTTTACGTCCTTCCAGAATCTCGTAAGGAGTTTTCATATGACGTTTATTTACTAAAGCATGATTCTGGACGTAACAAGCTGTGCTAACAGCTTCGGCCCAAAAGAAACTAGAAAGCTTCGAGTCGGCCAGCATAGTTCGTGCAGCCTCGATAAGAGTATGATTTCTTCTTTCAGCTACGCCATTCTGTTGAGGAGTTCGTGGTGCACTATACTGACGATCAATTCCTTTTTCAGTGCAGAATGTGTCTAAAGTAACGTTCTTGAATTTTGTCCCATTGTCAGATCGAATAACCTTCACCTTGGTACTTGCTTGATTTTCAGCTAGAATGATGAATTGTTTCACTAAAACTGCAGTTTCATTCTTGTGACTGAGAAAATATACCCAGGTGTAACGTGAATAATCATCAACGATTACAAGACAATAAGCTTTCTTGCCAATACTCAACACGTTCACTGGACCAAAAAGATCCATGTGAAGTAATTCGAGCACAACTTTCGTTGAGGGTGCAGGTTTAGACTTATGAGGTTTTCGATGAGCTTTTCCTTTCGCACAAGCAACACATTTTTCAACCAACATGAAATCTTTTATTGGAAGATCGCGGACTAGTTGACCTTTAGCCAGTCGATTTAAATTCTTCATGTTCACATGCCCAAGGCGACGATGCCACAGTAGACCATCATGTTCTGAAATCTTCGAGAATAGGCAAGTAACTTCTTCACATGGTTTCTTGTTCATATCAATCACATAAGCGTTTCCTTGTCTCTCTGCTGACATTAAGAACCAATCTTCTGGAATGACAATCCCAGGTTTAAGTACATGACATCCTTTCTTTGTAAAGTGAACTGAATTTCCTCGATCACAAATCTGAGAAATGCTCAACAGATTATGTTTCAGTTCTGGAACATAGTTAACATTCTCGAAGCTTAAAACGCCGTTTCTTACGGTTCCTTTCAATGTGATCCTTCATGATTCTCCTCCCGCAAATGAGACATATCCACCATTAAATTCTTTGACATTTACCAGTTGGGATAAGTCTCCTGTCATGTGCCTGGAACAACCACTATCCATGTACCAGAGGCGCACAGTAGTCCTCCACAGCTGTTCCTGCACGATTAGCGGGATTAGTTAGATTTAGGAACCCAGCCCATAGTGGATCTGGGTTTTCCTTGTGCATCAACGTAAGTCACTCTCTGCCACACTAAGTTGTCTTTATTTAAAAACTTTGAAGTATTTCTAATGGCAGAATTTCGATAACATGTATGAGACGGATTGGATTCCGTGGCCTTAACTTTAGGTTTCCAATGCTTGTTTAACCATTTAGAATTGCAGTTACCAAAAGCGTTATATTGATTTCTTCGAAAATCATTTTGTTGATTTCGTTTTGTACGTTTGGCTGCATTCCAATCTTGATCAGAAGGTTTAGTCTTGCGATAGTTGTATTTCATTGCCTTAGACTTTTCAGTCTCCATTGACTCTGAACAACGATATCGGTTAGACTTGACCTTCTGATTTTGTACAAACTTCTCCTTGAACTGGGCACTTGGGAATTGAACACAGTTTCTGGCAATGTGTCCAGCAATTCCACAATTAAAACATGTTTGCCGTTTCATTGTGTGAGTATTTCGAAAATTTTGATACTTTAATGAAGAATCTTTGTTTGATTTTGAATGATTTGACGTTTTGGTTTTCCTAATATGCTTTGCTTGTGGCTGTTCTGAGCATTTTGATGTCTGTTGATTAGAAGTTACACATTCATGTGATGTTGATGAACAACTTGACACCCTTTCTATACTGAGATCATCATTTGAAATTGATGTTTTACTTTCAAAAACATTTTTTAATGACTCTTTATTTGACTCAAATCCCTTTTCTTCTTTATCAAAATCAGTTTCAGTATTTGAACATGCAGAAGTTTCATCAATATGTGTTTCATCAACACATTTATCATGTGAAACTAATTCAGGTTCAATTTCCACTACAGTTTCCAATGGGATCCCACTAGATTCAACATTAGGGATTCACACTGAGACAGATTCAGAAGAAGAATCATGATACTCCTGATTTTCTTGTGAAGAAGTTTCAGTGGTTTCACTGAATGTGTCCTGAGGGACCTCACCTGTAACACTATCATCAACCAAAGGGTTAGAAACATCAGATTCACAATTATTAAATGAAGAAAACCCATCATCAGACATATTGTTCAAAGGTTCAACACAAACATTATCAGTTTTTGTGACAACCGTCACTTTTCCGTACATTCCGTACACTAAATGAACAGTGATCTGTGCTTTAATGAACGTACATGATCCAGTTCACAAGACAAATAAATTTCTGAATTCCATGCAAGTGAATTCATGCACGTTGTATACTACAAAATATTGCTTTATGCATAAACGAGAGCGTTGCGCCAGAAATATTAGTAAACTCACCGGTAAGACACACTGTGTCAACAGAACTGCAGAAAGCAGTCAGACATTAGAATTGGAGCCTAGGTGTAGGTCCAACGTCAGGAATGCACTAAAACCCAAGAGTACACACAAGGATTTTATTATAGGCTTTCCGGAAGCTAAAATACGCACTAAAAAGCACCCGAAACGCACTTTAGGTGCAGAATTTTAGTAAATTCAGCTCAAATCAGCTTTTAAACGTATAATTATCATGCAGAAATTACGTTTTATCATTCAGAATACTTCCCTAAGTGTCGGGAACTGAAAAGGGTACAAAAGGGTACTTAAAAGACACTAAAAAGTGTGATTTAACACTTTAACGAATCGGTATCTAACCGTACAACCGGATATTATCCGGAACACCAAAATAATGCTAGAAGCATTGTTTTTATTTTTCTAAGCTAGTTAGGGTCCCCGAATACCCTAACACCCATTCCAAAGCACCACACACTAGTAAAAGGTTTAACCTCCTAACTTAACAAACTAAACCGTAACCAATTAGTTAGAAATCAACCATGGAACCCCCCCCCCCCCATAACCGAACTCGGTTAGAGTGTGGGGACACCTCACTAAACTTTTGATTATTATATTAATCCTTGTTTCATATCTAGTGAACACATGATCCTTTGGATAATTGCAAGAGATGGTCTATACATATGTATGAAGGATCACCTTATCACTTGAAACACACTTAACAAAAATCAACTCCACTCTCTCTCCCTCTTGAACTTTCGGCCGAGAACCACACACCCACATCCATCACTTTTCGATTTCATTCAAGCTATTCCAAGCTCATACAAGTGTGAAGGATCACGCATAAGGAAGCTCGATGCACTCGGGAACACAAGGACCTCACTACGTTGCTATTAACCACTCGTTTTTCGAATAGTTTCTTTCCTAGCCTCGAGCTAGTAGTAAGTGACTCTAAACGCCTTCTTGATCTATTCTAAAGTGGTTAATAAGAGTTTTGTCGGTTGAAAATCATGAACACTAAAGATCACCAACTAAAAGTCTACTAAAATGATAAACAAAGTGGTTAAAGAATGAATATTGGTGTAAAACTTGTTAAACTTGTTTTGTTATGATTATTTTGTGTTGTTTGTTGCTAGTAGTAGTTCGGATCGTCATCTAACCCGGCTAGGTCATGTTCATAGAACATGAACTAGTACATGTTAAAGTATGAAAAGGACTAGATGATGAACACTACTACATAATGACATGAACTTGTGTAAAAGTAATTTTTCTTGTAAAATGAAGTTCTAAACTAGTAGATCTAAAGATCTACAAGTGGTATTTTCGAAGAACCAAGTATATGACGAAATCATGTTTTAAGGCTGGATCTTCCATAAACTAGAAGTGTTTTTGTGAACAAACAAGCGTGTGGACACTTGTGTAACGAAAAGATTTAACAAAGAAATATTTTCGTAAATACCGACTAGAAGTTGTAAAACTTCATATTCTTTAAAAATAAAGTTTTCGAGATAATGATTTTATTTTTAAAGATGGAAAGACTTACTAAATGTGCTAGTAAGTTACTACACATTTTTACACAACTTGCAAGTTCATGTGATTGCGATATATGTTTATGCTGGACTAGTTTGATGATGATTGGAAATTGATTGGTTGAACTTTTTAAAAGAAAATGATACGCTAGTAAGCGTGGCCACCTCCAGTTACAGAGGAAACTCTAGCGAAATTTTTCCAGAAAATAACACTTAGAATATTTTTGGTGACAAGTGTTAAGAATATATTTTTGACTTGTTTTCCAAACAAACTTCGCCATGATGTTTATTACAAAATTACCAAATATCGGAGGTGGATTTTCATAAATGGAACTTGTTAAATATATATTTAGAATATATATTTTTATCGCTTGTGTGATTATGTGATTATTTTGTGAACTAGGTATAGATTATTTTTAAAGTAAAAATAATATGACTTGGAGATACTCGTAACGAGTAAAAATACAAAAGAATACACATGCAACCTAGTTAGACAAAATACATAATTCGGGTGCAAAGTGCAAAATATAAAAAGCTTATATTTATTTTTGAGAAAATAATATAAGTAAGACATTTAGTTAAAAATATAAAATATTTTTAACACAAGAAAATATACACAAAAGGGAGTGACTGTACTTGTGCGACGCAAGTCTAGTGACTAACGTTAAGAAAACGCGTATAGGTTACGACGTTAATTAAGCAAATCCGGTGAAGTTTACGACACACAGGAACGCAAAGTTGTGAGTTCATGCTCCCCCTTTTCTCTAACTGTTTTTGGTTTTATAACTCTCGGGGGTGAAATACATGTTACAAATATTATAATTTTTACAAAAGAATACGAGAAGCACTCATGGTGAGTGCAATATGATGAGCTTTAAGAAAAGCCTAGAAAATACTAGATCATGTGAGCTTAAACTAAATATTGAGATGCCATTAATACTTAATTAGGGACGAGGGTTAGATCTAACGGGTACGGCCGAGCCCCACTCAGGGTCCTTATGTGACCACTTGAGTGCTTCGGTGTCCCAGTCGAGGGAAATCGACACAGTCGAGGTTAATCGACACAGTCGAGGGTAATCGACACAGTCAAGGGAAATTGACGCAGTCGAGGTTAATCGACACAGTCGAGGGTAATCGACACAGTTAAAGGAGAAAATACTAATGCTCCTATGTCCTCACATGCCTTAAGGGAGAAAACACTAATGCTCCCTATGTCCTCACATGCCTTGAAGGAGAATATACTAATGCTCCCTATGTCCTCACGTGCCTTGATGTCCTTGTATAAACAATCATTTAAAACGTGGGGCACACAAGAACACTTGAATGATACTTGAGTACGTGGGGTACTCAAGAAAACGGGAATTATACTTGAGTACGTGGGGTACTCAAGAAAGAATTGAATTATACATGACACATACTATGTTTTCATACAAAGTATAAAAACGTGAAATACAAAAACCCATGAACTCGCTCAACTTTATGTTGATGTTTTCCAAAATTACATGTATTTCAGGTGACAGGATGGATCTTGGGCGCAAGTGTCGTAACTAGAAGTAGACTACAAGTTTAGATGTCATCCACTTTTGTTGAATTATAACCTTGTCAAAGGTCGTGTTTTGAAAACTTAAATAACAAGTGTTTGTAATACTCAAATTTTCATGAATGGATGAACATCGTTTTGATCATGTAGTTGTTTATTACGATTGAATGCAATGATAACAAGCTAGTCACACATCATACGCTTCCGCAAAAGACAGGGTGTGACAGTTTGGTATCAGAGCTTCGATTGTAGTGAACTAGGATTCTTTTTCGAGCCTAGACTACAATCACTAGAGTTCTATCACAAAAACATTTTACAAAAAGGTTTTCATTGCATTCACGAAAGCGCCAAGATCCACAAGTCAGACACTTTTCAAAAAGTGACAAGGCAAGGACATTAGTGAGGAATACCTTTAAAATAAGGTGCCAACCAATGCATAGTCTACACGAGTTAGACTTGCCAAAAACAAAATGACCCCCCAAAAACGAGAGTTATACGTGATATAATGCATTAAATTGCTTGATTATCCTAAGTAGCATATATGTTATTGATATACATACATACAAATAAGTGTACGGAATGATTATTGACGTGAATAAGATACTTTCGACTCCGACTCCTATTACTATACGTAACTCGCACGATGAAGCTACCGACCTCGCGTCCTTTGCAAAGCTCATGGCTGGGAGTGATTACCAAACAAGATGCTGAGCTTGCTTCCGTAGGAGATGGCTGCTCTTCCCTCTCGATCGTGAAGATGCCTAACTACGGTGATGACGACGAGGCAGAGGCGGCAACCTTGAACAAATTCTTGATCAACGGGACGAGATCCCTGCGGCTTATGAGGAGCAAGATTTACGACGCACTTGACCAGAAAAGGAAGATGAAGTATTCATCTCGAAGGTGCCCCTCCAACTACTAGGAATTCTCTCTATTCCTATTCCATCTAATCATCGTGCCTATACGCGCGTAACGATAATGAATGTTAACGCGTGGACCATCGCAAAGGTCCTTTCCATGACAAGAGGTATAAGGACAGTAGTGTCCCCTCTTTGATTGATCATCTGCTTGGACGAGAGAAAATTTGGGTAACTGTGCAAGACAATTTATTATTACGGGGGCCCACGTAATAACGACTTGTAGTGCACAGAAATCCTGGTGGACTCTGCGGGTCAAGCTAATGAAAACCACACAAAATTTATCTATTGGTGTCCCCACCTTCATCTGGTAGAACAACACATAGATCAGTGCTTTAGCACGATAGAAAGTAGGAAGCCTGTCTTAGCCTACTTCGTGACTGACACTTTTACCTGCATACGAGACGTTTGAGAAAACGATATTTAAGCAAGAGAGGTGGAATGACATTCAGGAAGAATCAGTGATGATACACTCCCTATCACCTCTACACAAACAACCCCATCAAAGGGGAAATATACGCACCAGTAAAGCTAAACACCTAAGAAAACCAATGTAGCAGGAAATAACTGAAACTTGAATGACCAAGGCAATGTAGCCTCGAGTTCATTTCAAACAATAAGCCAAGTTGGCAAGCCTATGTGAAGGCTCAATAACTGTTTCCTCGCTTATACATTGATTATATATACATGTGAAATTGGGTGATTACATAATGGCTTATGGTGCTATGTATCTCATAGACAATTGGGAATGTTGTCTAACCTACTTCATACCATTTTGGCAGAAGAGAATGCCGCCCAGGCGAGACACAAACACCAGTACGTTGCCAAGGACAGAAGCCGAGCTGCAAGAATGCATCTCACAGGCAATTGCGCGACATGAAGCCCTCCGCTCTAAGCACAGCGATGGCACTACTGAAAATAACCCTCCAACTAGCTGCACCTTTAAGCAGTTCCTGGACTGCAAACCATTAAATTTTGATGGCACAGGAAGTGCCGTTGCATTTGTTCGTTGGGCAGAAAAGACTGACTCCATTCTAAGAATGAGTAACTGTTCGCCCCGACAGAGTGTTACTTATATCTCAGGGTTATTTGTAGATGGCGCACTCTCCTGGTGGAACCTTCAGGTTCAAACCCTTGGTGCGGATGCTGCTTATGCACTAAGCTGGGACGAGCTCAAGGAAATGATGGAAAAGAAATACTGTTCTAGAGCTGAAATCCAGAAACTTGAGGTGGAGTTCTGGAACTTGAAAATGGACGAACCGAAGATTCATGAATATGTCCAACGATTTCACGACTTGTCTAGGGTCGTCCCCTACTTAGTCAAACCGGAATTCAAAAGGGTTGAACGATTCATTTGGGGACTTGCACCTCAGATCAGGAGCATGGTTACTACCTCAAAGCCCTCAACCATTGCAGAGGCTATCGATATGAGTGTCACTCTTACTGAAGAAGCTCTACGTGCGGGAAAATTTTCGGAATCTGAGGATAACAGGAAAGAGACTCATGTGGAGTCATCAAGCAACAAGAAGAGGAAGTCCTCAAACCTAAAGATGAGAACCCAAGTCAACTATGGAAGCTCTAAAGCAAACAAAAGAAAGAAAGTGAATCCGCCACATGACAGGAAAACTGATAGAGCCACTAATAAGGCTGGTGGTAAAATATACTCGGGGACTAAGCCGAAGTGCGGAGAATGCAATTTTCACCATGAAGGTCGATGTCTGAAGCCTAAGTGCGGAAAGTGTGGAAAAGAAGGGCACAGCAAGGATGCCTGTTGGGCGAAGGACCCAGGTGGAAGAAATAAGAGAATACCAGGCTGCTACAAATGTGGTGAACCAGGGCACTTTAGGAAGAATTGCCCTGAGAAGAAACAAGCAAGGAAGGGTTTTCACGATCGAAACTCGTGAAGCACGCCAGGATCCAGATGCGGTTACGGGTACGTCCCCTATTAACCAACCCTATGCATCTACTTTTAATTAATACTGGCATCAACGTTAACCTTACATGCTTAGAACTTAAGAAACTGCTTGGCCTAGTTTCAAGTAAAATAGACGTCATGTATTCTTTAGATATGGGCATATAGAAGGCTAGTTTAAACAGTCGAAGCGAGTAAGGATTGTATTTAGGGACTCAGAAGGCCGGAACCTTCTGTTACCATTGACTCGCGAAGTCATAAAATGATAGCCAGCATGGATCAGAAATCCAAGTACAGCTGAAGTCGTTCGACATGAGAAAATCAGACGCAACCCTCTTGCGGATGATGAAACCCAACTTTCCTGCAATAGGTGTAAGGATGCTAGACCCCACAAGGCGGCAGATCTACGACATCCCTCATTGGTCGAAGAGGCATGGAAACGCCTCCGAGTAGACTGCAGAGACTGAGAACATCCCTGCGACGGAAGAAGTCCCAGTAGCCTTTTCGGAAGACTTGCCAGGAACGCCTCTCCGTAGCGACGAGATGAGTTCAGGATAAATCGCGTGCCAGGAGCAGCACCAGTAATGAATGACGCCATACCAACTAGCTTCACCAGCGAAGCATGAACCTCTGATATAACGGCAAGAGCTGCCAGACAGGGGAAATTAAAGACATGACATCCTTAATTAAGGAGACAAGGAGAAAGTTGGTAGTCTCCACTTTACATAAACTTCGGAAAATTGAGAATCAGAATCCTTTGCCAAGGATCAACTTGAGGACAAGTGGTCCTCCACTGTGAATACAAGTGGAAATATCCCTAAAACGACCTATAGGACTTGCTTCGAGCATTACAAGATCCTTGTCGTATCATTTGGCTTGACACATGCATCGACAATATATTCATGGACCTCATGAATCGGACGTGTGAGCCATACCTGGATAAGTTATATACTTATTGACTACATTCTTATATGGCCAACGACCAAGGAAGGTCGTGAGCAACAGCTGCAATTTACCTTGCAACTCTTAGAGAAAGCACAGTTATGTGCAATGATGACGGAAAGCGGATTTCGAGTTCGCGAAGGGAAAACTGAAGATACATGGTGGATAAGAACGAAATTCATGCCAACCCTGCAACCAAGAGCTAAGGAGCTATAGTTGCAATCATGTGACGTCTCTCGACAAAGTCTCGATTGTACGTCGATGCAACGAGACCACGACATTGCATACGCGGCACATTGATTAAGGAATCATGAGAAGAGACCTTGAGATAGATACAGTAATTGCGCGCCGCAAACTGGACGTCATTACCTGAGAGGAAACGCTGCATGATCTTTAATGATCACAAGGGTTGCAGCACACCGATGATCGTAAGAACTCGGATATGAACTGAGCTGCTGAACGATGCAGACTGTATGAACACAATACGTGCTTGTGTGATAAACTTTAATGAAAAGTCGGAACACTCACTTGCCCTTAGTGGAGTTTTCCTACAACGGTATCTATCACACCGCCGTCTAAACCGCTTCGTGCGAAGCTTCAGACGGAACATAGTAAATCGATCCCCGTCGTGTTGATCAGAGACCGGGAATAAGCAATCAACTGGCCCGAGATGACCCAGGAAAACTAAAGGCCAGATCCTTCAGATATGTGATCATATCAGGACAGCCCGCAGAATACAGAAAGATTACGCCGATGAGCGGCAGAAATCGTAGGAATATGAGACAAGAAGTATGACTAAAATGAGAGCCTCGCCTAGAGAAGGCGTAGTGTGAGTTGGAAAACGAAAAGGTTGAATCCCCGGTGTAGGGATCAGAACCATTGTTCACAAGATGAAAACTCCCAGAAAAAGATCAGTAGTGATCGCGACACATTCATGTGTCTAATCGTTAGAGGAGTCTGACTCAAGGAGCAGTCGTTGTTCCCACAAATAAGATTCACGTCAATGACAAACGACAAGAATTACTATGGAAACCTGTTGAGGTTTTGGACCAAGAGTCCGTGATACTATAGAAACCTGTTGAGGTTTTGGACCAAGAGTCCGTGATACTATAGAAACCTGTTGAGGTTTTGGACCAAGAGTCTGTGATACTATAGAAACCTGTTGAGGTTTTGGACCGAGAGTCCGCAATACTATAGAAACCTGTTGAGGTTAGGGACCGAGAGTCCACAAGACACAGAAAAGTCATGATCGACTTACTTGAGTACGATAGAATTCATGACATGACCCAGAGATTTCATGGGAACATAAAGACAAATCATGAATCTAAGTGACCATATTGGTTTCACAACTCCCCTGCGACCGATGGCATCGCTTGAATTTCGGGACGAAATTCTTTTAACGGGGGAGACTGTGACAACCGTCACTTTTCCGTACATTCCGTACACTAAATGAACAGTGATCTGTGCTTTAATGAACGTACATGATCCAGTTCACAAGATAAATAAATTTCTGAATTCCATGCAAGTGAATTCATGCATGTTGTATACTACAAAATATTGCTTTATGCATAAACGAGAGCGTTGCGCCAGAAATATTAGTAAACTCATCGGTAAGACACACTGTGTCAACAGAACTGCAGAAAGCAGTCAGACATTAGAATTGGAGCCTAGGTGTAGGTCCAACGTCAGGAATGCACTAAAAAGCACCCGAAACGCACTTTAGGTGCAGAATTTTAGTAAATTCAGCTCAAATCAGCTTTTAAACGTATAATTATCATGCAGAAATTACGTTTTATCATTCAGAATACTTCCCTAAGTGTCGGGAACTGAAAAGGGTACAAAAGGGTACTTAAAAGACACTAAAAAGTGTGATTTAACACTTTAACGAATCGGTATCTAACCGTACAACCGGATATTATCCGGAACACCAAAATAATGCTAGAAGCATTGTTTTTATTTTTCTAAGCTAGTTAGGGTCCCCGAATACCCTAACACCCATTACAAAGCACCACACACTAGTAAAAGGTTTAACCTCCTAACTTAACAAACTAAACCTTAACCAATTAGTTAGAAATCAACCATGGAACCCCCCCCCCCCCATAACCGAACTCGGTTAGAGTGTGGGGACACCTCACTAAACTTTTGATTATTATATTAATCCTTGTTTCATATCTAGTGAACACATGATCCTTTGGATAATTGCAAGAGATGGTCTATACATATGTATGAAGGATCACCTTATCACTTGAAACACACTTAACAAAAATCAACTCCACTCTCTCTCCCTCTTGAACTTTCGGCCGAGAACCACACACCCACATCCATCACTTTTCGATTTCATTCAAGCTATTCCAAGCTCATACAAGTGTGAAGGATCACGCATAAGGAAGCTCGATGCACTCGGGAACACAAGGACCTCACTACGTTGCTATTCACCACTCGTTTTTCGACTAGTTTCTTTCCTAGCCTCGAGCTAGTAGTAAGTGACTCTAAACGCCTTCTTGATCTATTCTAAAGTGGTTAATAAGAGTTTTGTCGGTTGAAAATCATGAACACTAAAGATCACCAACTAAAAGTCTACTAAAATGATAAACAAAGTGGTAAAAGAATGAATATTGGTGTAAAACTTGTTAAACTTGTTTTGTTATGATTATTTTGTGTTGTTTGTTGCTAGTAGTAGTTCGGATCGTCATCTAACCCGGCTAGGTCATGTTCATAGAACATGAACTAGTACATGTTAAAGTATGAAAAGGACTAGATGATGAACACTACTACATAATGACATGAACTTGTGTAAAAGTAATTTTTCTTGTAAAATGAAGTTCTAAACTATTAGATCTAAAGATCTACAAGTGGTATTTTCGAAGAACCAAGTATATGACGAAATCATGTTTTAAGGCTGGATCTTCCATAAACTAGAAGTGTTTTTGTGAACAAACAAGTGTGTGGACACTTGTGTAACGAAAAGATTTAACAAAGAAATATTTTCGTAAATACCGACTAGAAGTTGTAAAACTTCATATTCTTTAAAAATAAAGTTTTCGAGATAATGATTTTATTTTTAAAGATGGAAAGACTTACTAAATGTGCTAGTAAGTTACTACACATTTTTACACAACTTGCAAGTTCATGTGATTGCGATATATGTTTATGCTGGACTAGTTTGATGATGATTGGAAATTGATTGGTTGAACTTTTTAAAAGAAAATGATATGCTAGTAAGCGTGGCCACCTCCAGTTACAGAGGAAACTCTGGCGAAATTTTTCCAGAAAATAACACTTAGAATATTTTTGGTGACAAGTGTTAAGAATATATTTTTGACTTGTTTTCCAAACAAACTTCGCCATGATGTTTATTACAAAATTACCAAATACCGGAGTTGGATTTTCATAAATGGAACTTGTTAAATATATATTTAGAATATATATATTTATCGCTTGTGTGATTATGTGATTATTTTGTGAACTAGGTATAGATTATTTTTAAAGTAAAAATAATATGACTTGGAGATACTCGTAACGAGTAAAAATACAAAAGAATACACATGCAACCTAGTTAGACAAAATACATAATTCGGGTGCAAAGTGCAAAATATAAAAAGCTTATATTTATTTTTGAGAAAATAATATAAGTAAGACATTTAGTTAAAAATATAAAATATTTTTAACACAAGAAAATATACACAAAAGAGAGTGACTGTACTTGTGCGACGCAAGTCTAGTGACTAACGTTAAGAAAACGCGTATAGGTTACGACGTTAATTAAGCAAATCCGGTGAAGTTTACGACGCACAGGAACGCAAAGTTGTGAGTTCATGCTCCCCCTTTTCTCTAACTGTTTTTGGTTTTATAACTCTCGGGGGTGAAATACATGTTACAAATATTATAATTTTTACAAAAGAATACGAGAAGCACTCGTGGTGTGTGCAATATGATGAGCTTTAAGAAAAGCCTAGAAAATACTAGATCATGTGAGCTTAAACTAAATATTGAGATGCCATTAATACTTAATTAGGGACGAGGGTTAGATCTAACGGGTACGGCCGAGCCCCACTCAGGGTCCTTATGTGACCACTTGAGTGCTTCGGTGTCCCAGTCGAGGGAAATCGACACAGTCGAGGGAAATCGACACAGTCGAGGTTAATCGACACAGTCGAGGTTAATCGACACAGTCGAGGGTAATCGACACAGTCAAGGGAAATTGACGCAGTCGAGGTTAATCGACACAGTCGAGGGTAATCGACACAGTTAAAGGAGAAAATACTAATGCTCCTATGTCCTCACATGCCTTAAGGGAGAAAACACTAATGCTCCCTATGTCCTCACATGCCTTGAAGGAGAATATACTAATGCTCCCTATGTCCTCACGTGCCTTGATGTCCTTGTATAAACAATCATTTAAAACGTGGGGTACACAAGAACACTTGAATGATACTTGAGTACGTGGGGTACTCAAGAAAACGGGAATTATACTTGAGTACGTGGGGTACTCAAGAAAGAATTGAATTATACATGACACATACTATGTTTTCATACAAAGTATAAAAACGTGAAATACAAAAACGCATGAACTCGCTCAACTTTATGTTGATGTTTTCCAAAATTACATGTATTTCAGGTGACAGGATGGATCTTGGGCACAAGTGTCGTAACTAGAAGTAGACTACAAGTTTAGATGTCATCCACTTTTGTTGAATTATAACCTTGTCAAAGGTCGTGTTTTGAAAACTTAAATAACAAGTGTTTGTAATACTCAAATTTTCATGAATGGATGAACATCGTTTTGATCATGTAGTTGTTTATTACGATTGAATGCAATGATAACAAGCTAGTCACACATCATACGCTTCCGCAAAAGACAGGGTGTGACAGTTTTGCCCAAAACATCAGGCTCACAAGACGAAACATAAGCAGAGAAAGACGCAAACAAAGACCGACCAAAAGCAATATCAGATTCAGTTTGTTCAAAATAATTTTCAGAAATATTAGTATGAACAACTGGTTCACTCCCAAGAACATCTTCACATTTTACTTCAGATACTTTATCTGCACATGAAGACGAAATGTTAGGATCAATAGAGCCTTTAGAAACAAAATCTATTTGAGCAGACTTCTTTTTCCCATTTGGTTTGTCATTTAATGATGACTTATTGTTTTTGGGACCATAAGTCATTCTACTCTCATTCATCATCTCCTCCTCAGTCATGGGTAAATAAGTATAATTGTTATTATAGGGAGGAGGAGCCTGATTAAAGCCCAAACCACGCCCTTTATTTTCCTTGTATGCAAGCTGTTGATCACACAAGTTTTTGACTAATTTGCTGGAAGAATCAAATTTCTTAATATTAAGCTCATTTATTTGATATCTATCTTTGATATCTTCCAGTTCCTTAGTCACAGCACACGGTTTCTCCTGAACATACAAGAGTTGAGATGATTTCACACTTACATCATCCTTGAGTTTGATGATGTCTTTTCGCTGAGCTTCAATCTTTTCTTTATAAAGTTTTTCGTTTTTTGATAAAGTAAAGTTTTTATTTTTGATATCTTTATAATCTTGAATTAGCTCAGCATTGTGTATTCTATAAACTTCAACTCTTTCTCTACACTCAGGAGTACAGAAAGCAGAAAGTACCTCTTCTTTGGTGAGACCTTTAACTGGAGCTGAAAGAATCTGGGTCATGAGAGCCAAGTTTTCAGCTGATGTCTCCTCCTCTGGTACAGAAACTTGATCATTTGAGGTCATGAAAGCAATGTTATTTGAAGCAGCTTGATTTTCTGGAGCTGAAATGTTCAGTTGCTCAATTTCTGAATTCCAATCAAAGTTGATGTCGGGCTGAACCACCAAGGCTTGAGCTAATCCCAGTGGCTGAGGACTTCCAGTAACAGCATCATCCGTTATACTAGATGTGGTCACAAGAGCTCTTTCTCGATTAGGTGTTACGGGCTGGACAGGAGTCTGTTCTCTATTAATTGTAGGCTTTGTGCAGTTTCGAGCATAGTGTCCTTCCTCATAACAGTTGTAACAACGTAGTTTAAAAGGCACTGTAGACGCTCCTGTAAATGAAGCACCCCATCTGTTTTTACCAGTTCTTTTCATAAACCATGTTGCCCTGAATGCAGCCATAGCCATTTGCCAAGTGATATCCATTTCTTCAACATCATCAGGATGAATCTGATGTAAGTCATCACCACACCATTTAGGAGGGTCAATTTTTCCTGCAACAAATGCATTCAAACAGTTTATAACAGAGGCTGCGAAATCCAGATTTTCTTTAGACTGTTGTGTAAAGAAAGCAATCATCTCATTTTTCACAGTGGAAGTAGGAGCAACAGAGGATGCATTCACAGCGGAAGCAGAAGCAGCAGTAGAAAGTGATGGAGCAGCTTGTGTAGGAGACCCAGAGTAATAGACATTTGCTGAAGTAGGAGCAGCCTTAGCAGATGCCGCATTGCTAAACATTTGAAATCCTCCTTGAGACAAGAGATCTGCGTTGTTATTGTTTGACGAAGTAGGAGCAACCTAGAATCCTGCAGCTAGCATGCTGTTCTTATGATTGGTTTCTCTTTGTTTATCATCTAGTTCACATGCTTTGATATGAGAAATCATTTCGGACAAACTGCACCTAGCAAGATCTTTTGTTTTCTTGATCATTGCAACATGATGATCCCAGCTTTTTGGTAACGCATTCAATAGTTGTCTATTTGTCGAAGCATTTGATGTATGAATTTCTTCCATCTGCATTTGAGTGACCAGTTTGACGAATCTCTGAAGTTGATCATCAACGGTTTCTCCATAGATATGGTTGAAATTTTGTCTTAGCAAATTTCTCCGGCTCTCCTTCATGTCCTCATTTCCTTCATAGACATCGATCAGAGATTCCCACAGTTCCTTGGCAGATTTGCAGGTACGAAAGCCAATAGCAATATCTGGACCCAATCCCATGGTCAAATAGGACAATGCTCTTTCATCTTCTTCAATAATACTGAAATCCTCTTCAGTATATTCACTTTTGGCTTTCTTTACTTTTAATCCTGGTTCAGTAGGACTATCTGTCATTATCTCCCTTGGACCTCTCATAATACTTCTCCAAATTTTAGAATCCTTGACCATCACATGTTGTTCAAAACGCCATTTCCACTCCGGAAAATCATTAGCATCGGTCAACCTTGGAATGCGTGTAGTGGTTCCAACCTTTGAATCCAGTTCTTGTTGTTTGTTAAGGGCAGCCAAGTCAACGTTATTTGTAGACATAATTAATTAATCAATTAATTATTTTAAGTCCAAAAATTCTGTTAACAGTTCAAAGTCCAAGTCCAAATCACGTTGCAAAGTGTCGTTGCGAGTCGAGACCAAGGTTGCGAGTCGAGACTAAAACAGACAACTCGAGACCACAAATGGTTGCGAGTCGAGACCAAAAGCAGACAAGTCGAGACCTTAGTTGATTGCGAGTCGAGACCAAGGTTGATTGCGAGTCGAGACCAAAAGCAAACAACTCGAGACCTTAGTTGATTGCGAGTTGAGACCAAAAGCAGACAAGTCGAGACCACAGATGGTTGCGAGTCGAGACCAAATGTTGACAAGTCGAGACAGCTGGTTGCGAGTCGAAACCTGCAAAACAAATGTGAGATAAATCTGTTGACTCGTAATCCCTGATTTTTAGCACTTTTCAAAAATTCAAAGGTATCGTAATCTTTGAATTTTCTTTGATCACCAAAACTCTGAGAAATCAGCAAACAACTCTCTGAAATTACACAAACCAAAATCAGTAACTTCTTTCGATAGTTTCTAAGAACAGTTTGAAGATTGAATGATCCGTAGACAACAGAACATGCAACCAAAACTGTTATTACTGCAAAACAAACACTACAAAAAAAAAATGGATCAGTAGCATAATATGTCCTTGAATCAGAAAGATATCAAAACCGAACCAAGATTGGTTTCTTGGCTCTGATACCAATTGTAAAACCCGTTAGGATCCTTCAATGATATCAAACCGTGACTTGTGAAAGTGCGGAAATCAATCACAAGTTGATTCAAGAACAATAATATAAATGAGACACTAATGATCAAACACAAACCAGAATATCTTGCATTCAAAGTTGAACAATGACTAATACAAGACTCCTTGATGTTTTCGGCTGTCCTTCAAGTTGCAATCAGCTGATCAACCTCAACCAAATGATTGAGGTTTACTTAAATACTAAACATATGGACTCTTAATCTAGGCCCACTAGAGACCGGCCAAACTAGCCCAACCCATACATGTCAACCCAAAATATAAACTAAACAAATACAAAATCAACCCTTTAACTAATCAATCATTCATGTATAAACCTTTAGGTTCCAACAATATCCCCCTAGGTTTATGCATGGAGGTTCTTGAGACTTCAACTTTTACGATCACCACCCAACCGATCCTTGAGACCACCAAAACCTTTTGTGCGAATATGAATGGCTATTTTAGTCTCGACTCGCAACCTTCACAACTTCAACCGATGCTTTGTCTTGCTCGATTATGCTCCAAAAGATGTCTGAAATTCCTCCAAAAGGCTCCCAATTTGTCTAGGGTTGTCTAGGAATGATTAGGGTTAAGTATGGGGCTTAAATATGAAGTTTTACGTGCTGATGAGCCAACACGCCGCGCCCCGCGAGCCATATAGTCCCTCTCCTCGCGGCTCGCGTACTAAGAATACAATTTCGGCCATAACTTATTCGTTTCAACTCCGTTTTCTTCACCGTTTTCGCCTACGGGTTCGTAATTCAATTCTCTATCTTCTCATCTTATCAAATATCCATTTTAATTTCATGAGAATCCTTCACTAAGCCCAAACCTCTTCCCGTGTGTTCGTTTCTTCAGCGTTTCAGCTCGTTTTTACTCCCGGGACCCTTCAAAGCACACAAGACACCATAATATACAAAACCAATGATAAAATGGCACAAAACAACTCAAATTACTATACATGGAAACAGATGTAATTTGCATTACATCAATGACCCTTATCGCTTTCTCGATACAAGGACACCAGAAGAAAAAGAAAAATTACCAACCAATCAGGGGCGGACCTATGCACTAACAAGGGGCAACGCCCGCTACCGCTTGGTGCTCCGGCAGTAGTGTAGAATTAGTGTAAATATTGGAAAATTTTGATGTTTTTTGGATTTCGTTACCGCTTTTTTATAAAACATTACCGCTACGAACGAATCCTAGATCCGCCACTGCAACCAAATATTGTTGTTACTTGAGTGGAGTCACGTGCAACAACCATTCCCGTGTCACAAGCCTTGACTTGCACGGTTGGTTTCAGATGCAAGCGTCACCTGCCACCGTATTTATGTCGCCAGGAAATTATAATCCAATGATGGGTAGCGGTGGTGGTTATGGTCAACAACCTTATGGTGGCTACAAATAGAGTTGCAGCGGTAAGCATAGTTATTGTGATATAAACAGTATTCTTTTTCCTGATAATTTTGTAATTCTTTTTTATTCCGTTTAGCATTCTCTATAACCGATATCAAGTTACTTGATTTCTATTTATTCAAAACATTTTTGCCAATTGATTTTGAAGCATGTAATGACTAGTTGAAAACAATAAACATTAAATTTAAAATCAACTGATGTTACATGCACTTAATGGGCTTTTTGTTAAATTTATGAATGTTAGCAAGTGAAAATGACTAAAATGTGTTACGGCTAGTAAAGGTGGACATTATTTGAAAGGAAACGATCAAAATCACAATATGACCTTACCACATAATCGTTAATTCCAATAATACATACAAAATATATGTATAAAGACTCACCAGCCTTTAGCAATTAGTTTAATACTAACTTACTATATGTTTATTAATTTTTTATGCACTGTGTACTATTTATATACACATGTATAGCACTTGGCCGTATTTGTAATTTACTCTAAAAAT
Source organism: Helianthus tuberosus (assembly GCA_030545235.1). Taxonomy (NCBI): domain Eukaryota; kingdom Viridiplantae; phylum Streptophyta; class Magnoliopsida; order Asterales; family Asteraceae; genus Helianthus; species Helianthus tuberosus. The sequence continues at coordinate 7,317,379 of CM060358.1, forward strand.
TATGTGAAGACTTACAAGTCATTAACGATTAACTTGATACCAGCTTCTCCATTTGTTAATTAGTTTCTTTTATGCATTGTCTGCTCCACATTATTTATATGCATACACTTATCACTTAACCAAAAAAAATATGTGCAACGCGTTTACTTTTTCTTGAACATCCAACAAAGTTCAGCCACCCGGGTACACCTATAGGCAAAAAAGCCATCAACGCCCGCGATCCCAGACAACGCTAACAATTCCAGGGGAAACCCACCACTCAATGGCTCACTATGGTAGGTGGGCAAGTTAGATGCTTAAATGCATGAAAACTTCTAAACGGGTTAAAATAAAGTAGGTGGTAAATTGTTGGTTTAAGTGTAATAAAGAAAAACGTAAACCGGGTAACGGGAGCGTAAACTATATGAATAATGGATCCGGGTAATGGATCATAGCTTAGATATGTTAAGAAACGAACCCCAAGAGATTAAAATGAGTTTGGATAGCTTTGGATGTAAATTGGGTGAAAAATAAATGTGCAGAGTTGACACGCCGGGTGAACATTTGACACGGCCGGGTGAAGGGGCTGTGAAAAATACATGTTTAGCTGACACGGTCGGGTGAACATTTGACACGGCCGGCTGAAGGGGCTGAAAAAAAAAAAATTCTTGTGTTCAATTATTTTGTTCAAATGCTTTGATTTCTAATCGTTTGAATGAAATGTAGGTTTAATATGCGATGCCGAAGGACGATCAAGCTCGTTAAAGAACCGAACACAATCAAGATTCAAGCTTCCGCGAAATGATTCGTCGTCACGTTTTTAAACGGCGAATTCTCTATGAAATGTTGAATTGTGTTATTTCTTAAAGTTTTTAAGAAATGCATATTTTTGTAAAATATGTGTAAACATATTTAAATAATTATAATCAAAATTTATATAAAAATCGTATAAATGGACTAAGGTTCTTACAATATTTGGATGAAACTGACAAATATAAAACCACAGGGACAATTTTGGCAATTTACTCAAACCCCTTTTAATTTCTTTTATTTAATTATTTTTGTTACATATATAATAAAAAAGAATATACATGGAGTTTTTAGAAAAAAAATTAATAGTTTTGTTACATAATTTTTAAAAATTTTCATCCAAATCACTAACTCAGTTTATTTTTTTTCTGTTAAGGTAAAGGATGTTTTAAATTTTATAAATTAAAACATAAATTAATTTGCAGCCTCTTTATATAAATCAGTTTTATAAAGAGAAAACGTCATTGGTGTGCAACACATAACAATCGATTACAACTTTTAGTATTTATCAGTTGTAGAGATAGAAAAAAATTGTAAAACGTTACATATTTTTTAAATGTGTTGAGCACCTAGGAAATATGTTGGTAGAAATAAAATATCTATTTAATTCATATTATGAGGGTAACTAACTAATACTTATTCTAAGTGGCTTGAGTAAAGAAACTTTTGGTTCATAGCATTATAATTACAATTTGGTGGGTAATTTTAAGGTTTGGTAACGATACGTTGTTTGATAGGGGGGGTGGCTTCTGTTTTTCCTTAGGAGCGAGATTAAAAGAGTAGAAGATGAATAACAAACTTGGTACATATGATAAGGTTTTTTATTTGACCCTTTTCAATAAGGTCTCCAGCATTTTAGTTTTATAAAATTTAGAGGTTTAAGTAGATTTTATTTTTATAAAACTGGTCTATATAAAAAATTAGAAATTAATTCTTTTCTTAGTTTATAAACATTCTCCCCCTTAATAGAAAAATTAACTTAGTTAGTGGTTGGATGAAAATTTACAAAAATTATGTGACAAAGCTATTATTTTTTTCCATATAAAAATTGCATGTATATTCTTTTTTATTATATATGTAACAAAAATAATTAAATAAAAGAAATTTAAAAGAGTTTGAGTAAATTGCCAAAATCGTCCCTATGGTTTTATATTTGCCAGTTTCATCTAAATATCCTCAATTAACAAAAAAAAATAAACTTAGTTAGTGGTTTGGATGAAAATGACAAAAAGTTACAAACGTTGGGGGCAATTTAGTACAAAAGTGTCATTTTGGATGAAAATAACAAATCTGCCCAAAACTCAGGGATGATTTTGACAATTAACTCATTATAATATTTGGTTTGAAAATTGAAATTCACAAAATATCAAATCTTTCGTGGACTATATATCAACAGACTTCTTATCAGGCCCAACACATAGTTGTTTATTTAGTTTAGTGGGCTTTATATATTGAGAAGTCATTCGTGGACCTGGTTGTTTTCATTGGCTTTTAAAAACACATGTTATTTTATTTGTGTTAGAAAACAAGGTTTGATTTGTAGATGAGTAAACTGCCATTTTGGTCCCTGTGGTTTGGGCCATTTTGCCAGTTTAGTCCAAAGGTTTCATTTTTAACCTGTGGGTCCAAAAAGGTTTCAGAGTTTCCATTTTAGTCCACTGGGTCCAGCTTATATTTTGTGAATCATAGTCCTATTTTTCGTGGGCCTCTATTTTATTTGTGGACATTTTTCTTAGTGGACCTAAGTTTTTGGTGGACCTTGTTTAAAAAACCAATTTTCCGAAATTTTTGATGCAGGCCCACTAAGCACTTGCATCAATTTTTAAATGGGATGATGACATCTATTATTTTCATGAGACAATCATTTTGTCGTGAATATTAGTTTTTGAAAGGTTTTTCGTAAACACTTGTTAGTTTTCCACAAAAGGGTTCTCAATACACTATTCTTCGTGGAAAGGTTCTCAAAAAAAAAAAAAAAAAAAGTCAGATTTTTCGTGAACATTGGTGTTTCAAGCTGTTCACAGAAGAGTTAGTGCCTAATATGTAAATATTAGAAGTAGAAGGTTAAATGTGAAAGTATTGTATTGTATGTATCCTGTTTAACCATCAATTCTGAATTCAGTCCGTTCAACTGAAGGAATCATTCGTTGTTCATAAGATTTTTATGTTTTGCAAGTTTATTGGGATCAGAGCAAGGCTCTGTTTGCAGAATGAATCCATTAATCTCGCAAAGGTTGAAGAATTAAGAAGATCAGAGACTTACAAGACTCTGTTTTAAAGGATGAATCGCAGGAAGAAGAAGAAGAGTACGAGCGATTTAGCTAACCCCAATCAGCATATTCTTCAACTATTGAGTATCTCTGTAAGCTTTCATCAATTGAATCTTGTATGTGTTTCGATTGTTTTTGTCATGCTTACAAGGTGTTCGATGAAATGCCAGTGCTTTATTTTGATGTTATTTTGCTACTTTCTTTGTACTAAATCAGGTAAATGATACAAATGAAAGCTTTAGGTTAATGTATGAGGTAACATTGCTTTTCTAAGACAATTTTAAAACACATGTGGCTGCAGAATTATACTAGGGACCCATTTGTTTGATTAAACATCTCATGAATGTCTATGGCTTGATTTGTCATGAGCTTCATACAAGCAGCAACATTGATTGTTTAAGAGAAAAACAATAGTTTTTATTTACCCCATTTTAGTCACCGATTCTTTCATCAAAATCATTCTTCTAGCTATTTAATACTCTAATAATACTCGTTTTGTTCTCTGTCAGTTGTCTGTTTTTGAAGGACTGAGTATACATGGCACTATCGAACCGTTTACATACACATGGGTGAATTTGGATGACGCTTTATCTCTAATGGGTCAGATGGGTTAAGATAAATGGTTAAACGGGTTAAGCCATTTGAACCTCCGGTCGCTGCCACACCACCTTTGTCTGCCACCGTACCTACTCCGGCAGCCACCACACCTTCAGTGATCTCCGACAAGGAACCAGAAAGGTTTAACTTTTTTGACCCTTGTGCTGCACCTCCAGGTCTCACAGCCCTTTTTTTTATGTACAATTGTACCTGACAGTTTATCGTTAATTAATTATTATAGTTGTTGAAACATACTTAATAAACGTTTGGTTCTCTATCTGAACCACCTGCTCCGACTTTCTCTAATCCTAGTCAGACCTTCGCTGCTGCTCACCAACAACTCAAGTGCGTCTTAAAAACTCACCACATGAGTGCGCACACACCATTTGATGCTTGTATTGTGTTTTTATGCAGCAGTTTGATGATCCATTTGGTGATGGTCCTTTTAAAGCTGTCCCTTCTACTGATGTATTCTTGACTCAACAATCAAAATCACCTTTCAAGTTTCACCGTCCCTTCTACTGATGTTTTCTCAGTCGGGTTCCGCCTCAGTTCTCACAGGCAGGTTTTCCCAGTTCCAATGGTAAATCCAGTCAACCTAATAATAACCTTTACGGCGGATTCCAGTTTTACGGTCAACCTACGTCAGCCCCGACACCGCCAGCTGCCTCGATTTCAAGTTTCTATCAACACCGCCAGCTGCCTCGATTTGTCACTGATTCCTTAGTCAAAATCATGAGCTTCATACAAGCAGCAACATTGATTGTTTAAGAGAAAAACAATAGTTTTTATTTACCCCATTTTAGTCAACGATTCTTTAGTCAAAATCATTCTTCTAGTTATTTAACCCTCTAATAATACTCGTTTTGTTCTCTGTCAGTTGTCTGTTTTTGAAGGACTGAGTATACATGGGTGAATTTGGATGATACTTTATCTCTAATGGGTCAGATGGGTTAAGATAAATGGTTAAACGGGTTAAGACATTTGAACCTCCGGCAGCCACCATACCTTCAGTGATCTCCGACAAGGAACCACCGAACTAGAAGGGTTTAACTTTTTTGACCCTTGTGCTGCATAGATCTTAAAATGCCGTCACTTGGTTTCCCAATTCCAATGGTTAATCTAGTCGACCTAATAACAACATTTAAGGTTGTATCTAGCCTCAGGGTCAACTTAGGTCAGCCTCAACAGCGTTAGCTTCTCGATTTCAAGTTTCTATCAACAGCCACAGCTAGAGTCAAATACTTCCAAGGCCACCCGACCACCATCTATCATTGCTTCAACAGGTGCACTTGCTATAGTTCCTTAACAACCTCCAAAAGAAAAATTCGATAGCAAATCCACTGTTTGGACTGATACGTTGAACCGTGAACTCGTTAATTTGAAAATCGATGGGTGTGAGTTATTATGTTATATACATAATACAGTTTTGTTTTATAGCATATATATATGGAAATTATTCTTCACTATTGAGTATATCTGTATTCTTCATTAATTGAATCTTGAATGTGTTTAGATTGTTTTAGCTATGCTTACAAGGTGTTCCATGAAATGTCTGTGCTTTATTTTGATGTTACTTTGTTACTTTCTTGGTACTAAATCAAGTATATGCTACAAATGAAACCTTTATGTTATAATATATCTGTAATCTTTCTTAGATATACGTAATGTATGAAGTAACAGTGCTTTTCATTACACTGTGCTATCTAATTATACTTGGGGCCCATTACACTGTGCTATCTAATTAATAGCCAAATTGTTATTTCGGGGGGATAGCTAAAAATGATGTTGGTTTTACAAAGGACATGAAATGTATGGTTAAATGGTTAACAAATTTCATGTGTGAGTAACTACATACAAGACATATATAGAGGTTTGTTAACTTAATTGACAATATGATCGAAGTTTCTATTAGAAAAGTGAACCTTAGGGTTTTTTTATTTTTTCTAAACCCGCTGGACAAATTCGTTTGTTTGATTAAACCTCTCATGAATGTCTATGGCTTGATTTGTCATTAATTCTTTAGTCAAAATCATAAGCTTCATACAAGCAGCAACATTGGTTATTTAAGAGAATTACAATAGTTTTATATTTACCCCATTTTGTTGGTTTAGGCCCCACACTCACACTCTATCCACACACTGAAACTCACGTAGAATGTGAATGTAAAATTGTAAGTTAAGAAGCAACATTAATTCAGAGAAAAATGGAAGGCTGTACAACCTAAAACAAATTCTTTCACTAAACGACAACGTGCACCAACGTACACTTTCTCCAAACTCGGTCAAACCCATTTAACTAGGATGATCCATAACCATCACCCATGACCCGTACCCCTGATCCGTTTTATGAACCTAACGAACCGATTAACCCAACACATTTTAGATGCTAAGCTTTAGGTGTTTTTACTTTTGGAGTTGCTGTGAAAATGCCCACCTCATGGCATTAAGGCATGAGAGTTGGTGTCAACTATGTATATGACACTATGTTTTCATTATCTAGTTAACATCCGACCACATAAATAAATCACCACTTTCAACCTATTATACATATACCCCTAATAGTCCAACTATTTACACTTCTGCCATCACCTATTAACCTTTCAACCCCCAATTATGGGCATGTTTGGCTTAACTTATTGGTGACTTTTCCAAAAGTCCTTTTAGAAAAAATAAGTCATGTTTTCCTGACTTTTGCCTTCAAAATGGAAAGCCAAACACTTCTAAAAAGGACTTTTGCCCTTAAAATGGAAAGCCAAACACTTCTAAAAAGGACTTTTGCCCTTCAAAAGTCCTTTTTTCTTCAAAATAAGGAACCCCAAACACCCTCTATATATATACATCTAAACCACCCCACACAATAGATTGAAATTCACCAAATTCCCCAAATTCATCCATCAATTCACCAAAATTCGGATCCTGCGGCCGGAAAGACACAAATCCGGTCGATCGTCACTCATCTCCGACGCGAATCACCGGCGATGCACATGAGATGCTTTTCCTCTTTTATTCCCCAATCTACTATCACCATCAGAAGGCGTCATTTTAACAAATTTCTAGGGTTTCTCAAGCTCTTTCGACAGTCGTGATTTCTAGGGTTCATCCTGATTCCAGTATGATGATCAATCTCTATTCTAATTCAAATGCATCTTCTTCTTCTATTGCTTCTATCGGCTCTCGGATTCGTGTCAATTATAAGCTGGTTATTGTTACGGCATTGAATCCAAATAGCTTTTCAGTTGCTTTCAGGTTATTAGATCTGTTTTCTATCTTGATTTCGATATGGATTTGGTAGAAGTTTAAATGAAATTGATTACGAGTTCAATTTAGGTTTATATGTGAATCTAAATTCAATTCTGAAATTTTTAAGTAATATAGTTAGATCTGTTCACATTTTGCTTTGCTGCAAATCGAACAAGTTTTCATCTGCCTCGGTTTCGTAAAGTAGATCAATATATTAGGTGTGACATGATAACTTCATGTTATTATATATATACACACACAGAGGTTTTTTTTTTACTATGATCATGATTAGTGTGAGTGTGCGAGTGCGACACAAGTAATGTTTTTATTTTTACGTTGAGTATGTCTATACTGTTTCATAACATGCCATTTTAGTGGTAGTGTATTACTGTATTAGTGTATGTATATGAGTAGTTGTATAGCCTGAGATTGTCGGTTACCTTTTGGTTAGTCTGTTAGGTAGCTCCATTGTAGTTCGTTCTCCTATATATAGAATAGAGCTTCTTATCATACACTTTGATTGATTCCCTTTCATATGAGATAGATGAGTTCTTGGTGACTTTAAGTGTAACGATTCACAAAAGTTGTGACTCGTACTACGATTTGTAGCATGTTTTGAGGAATTTGATCCATTTCTGAACGCTTATGTGTGATTGTAATGCCAGGTTTTAACCTAACTTCCAGTTATCATACGATTCGGCACGATTCACAAAAGTTGTGACTCGTACTACGATTTGATTCGTTCAGTTCTTTGTCAAACTGGTCTACATTCCGATCAGCAATATCATTGTTGGCGCTACATAGGGTAAGTTCTGTGTTATTGTAAATTTAGAAGTAGCAATATTGAGTTGTCACCTATTCTTGTTATTTGTTAATTGTCACATTTAATCTTGTTATTATTTTATAAATTTCTTAGTTATTAGTTTGATATTGTTAGAATCTTTTATAAAAGCAACCTCTACTGTAAGGTGAAAGTAGTGCATCTTTTAGTGAATTTGTTAGCTCTGTTGTGGTTGAGCTTGATTCTAAGCATGGTAGTCTGTTTTTTATATATGTTTTATGATTACAGTCGAAGAAAAGCGTCAAACAGTGAAAATTCATGGAAGAAGACTGCGCAAAGTCACGGTGAATGATGATGAAGAGGAAGATGACAAATTCTTTGATGTTAAATCAGATTTATCTACTGCTGTTTCTGAATTTAAATCAGATGACAAAAAGTTTTCGTTACCTAGTGAGATCGCAAAGAAGCCATACCCTCATCAACTTGAAGGTGTGAAGTGGCTTTGGTCCCTTCATTGTAAAGGCAAGGGTGGTATTTTGGGTGATGATATGGGCCTCGGGAAGACCATGCAGGTATATGATGTGAGTATTTCAAAAAGTATATCTAATGACTTCATTCTTTCATGTCATTCCAGATTTGTGCCTTTTTGGCAGGATTATTTCACTCAAACTTGATAAAGAGGGTATTAATTGTTGTTCCCAAGACATTGTTGCCCCATTGGATGAAAGACTTAGGCGTCATTAATCTTTCGGGGAAGACGAGAGTGGGAGTTTGGATAACTGGTGGCATTTGGGGAAGACCATGCAGGTATATGATGTGAGTATTTCAAATATGATGACAAAGCATCTAACATATCAGTAACTTTGACCGTGCTGACTTTTTTTCAACATGGTGGCAAGTTATGTGCTGACAATATGACATGTTTGTGGATCAACTTAAAGTGGAATTATTTCACGGTTCAGTAATAGTAAGGTTATTAAAGTGGAAATGTTATTAAATTAGAAGGGCAATTTTGGAATTGTGAATGCACAGGCATGCTCCTGTCATGTTAGCATGCTCATTTGACTTGCCAAAATAAGATTATTAGCTAAAAACTCAACACGAATTTTGTTTTTATGGCTGCAGGTCATTGCATCAAAACTTGAAAAGATTCATTTCGTTATTACGTTTTTTAAAGCATTTGAGTGTTTGGGAGAAAAAAAGGTGAAGTTATCTGTTTTCAATTTTTCTTAAATAAGCAGTTCTAAACATCCTTCTGATTTACCATTTTGCCACTGAAAAGAATGGACAAAAAAATTTGGTGCTGGTCCAACCTGTTTGACCTGTTACCGGCCCCCTAGATTTTCCATTTTGCCACTGACATTTTTCAACCTGTTTCTACAGACCATGGACATCTCAAAGATGACATCAGGGGATGCTTCTTTCACAGCACCTTTTAAACTTGTGGCTGAACGTGACGATTATGTTCATGCTTTAGTCGCATATTTTGATGTAGCGTTTACTGTGTGTCACAAACTCACAGGGTTTTCTACAGGTTAGTCAGTGCTTTTTATTTTTGAAGATATATTACAACTAACTACACATCTTCTAGAATATCATGAAACTTCTAATATTTTGCCAATGGTAACATTATATGGTCATTTTTGTTTTATTTTAGAAAGAGTAAAATGCCATTTTTATTATATAGTTGTCAATAGCGGCTATAGCGACCGCTATAGCGCGCTATGTAGCGAAGCGACCAAGTGCTCAACTTTATTCGAGCTATTAGCGAAATGAGAGACGGGGGCTTGGAGGCATATTTTTCGATGATTTAAACGACTATGATCAAGAAATGCTCCTCTCTTTTGCCACTGGTATATTCAAAACAGCACTCAGTTATTTGCTTGTTCATCTTAGAGGTGGCTAGATGGGCGGGTCGGGCAATGTGTCAAAATGAATATTTTTCTACCGGTCATTTGAATTGACCCGAAACACTCTGTCCATTTTTAGTAAACAGTTGGTGTGTCAAAGATAATCACAAAAGATACATTATTGATTTATTTCAATAGCTACTTTTTAATGATCTCATTTTCGCACACTGAAAATTGCAGAGTGCGCCAACTCTGTGCTTGATTCATATATACCAATTATAGAAAGGAGAAAAGATATGCCATTCACTGATAAACACAAGGCATGGCAGCAACTGAGAAGGGGCCGTTATGTGGAATTCAATTTGGTACACACTTTTGACATACTTATTGCTATTAACTTATTATTATTAATTATTATTTATCTTTTACTATCATGTGATTATAACCTTTTGATCAAATAAAAGGTGTATGATCGAGGAACAACATTCGGTCTTAAAACTGGAGGTTAGATTGAAAGCATTCTTGTCTCTTTGCCGCTAACAGCCAGATGGGAATATGACCATGTAAGTATTGAGATGAATGGGTTGGATAACGGGTCAAACGAGTTCGGGTTGAACCATATTGGTTGAATAATCATTTTCATACCGGTTGCAACAGCCAGCATTATTGATTTTCATATAGTAAAATGAAAACTGTCTATTTATCCTTCCTTTTGCTACAAATATTCACATTTACATTTAATCATTATAATTATTTAGCTCTTTTCATTTTTTTAACCTAATATGTGTTCGTTGTGGATTCAATTGTTTTTTTCTTATGCTAATCTTTATTTTTGTGATCTTTTTGTAGTCAACGTCAACCAAAGGCTGTTGTGGTGAACTTTTGAAACCCTAAGAACCTGAGCAAAGCAGCAACATTGGCGTCAACCAAAGTTTTGTCGACGAAAGTATTGTTTGTTATTTGCAATAGGAACCTTGCAGATTTAAGTTGTTATGTTTAAATTATATTGAAGCCTTTTAATTTATTAATTGCTGAAAGGGTTAGGTTAGAATGTTTGAAGCAAGTTGAATTTTAAACAGTTTTTATGGTTTTTTTTTTATTTTCCTGCAAATTTTTTTAGCAAAAAATCTGAATTTTCAGTTTTTTTTTTAATATTATGTTAGATATTCCGTTACAAATGAGTTGCATTTTTTGGATATTCCGTTGCAATTGTGTTACAGAACTCTACTAATAATAATTAGAAAATGCGTAGGAAATGTGTTACAAATTTCCAACACCATATTTCGTCGGAAATGCGTTGAAAATTGTGTTGTAAATGTGTAGTAAATAATTTGCAACTAGGCTTTTTCCAACATCAAAGTTTTGTTGCAAATCCGTAGAAAATTTGACTTTGTGACAAATTTGTAACGGAAAAGTGTGTTGAAAGCAGCTTTTTTTCTAGTAGTGGTTATACAGTTTTCTTATAGCCTATCTTTTTTACTTTGTTACATATGTATACGACACTATGTTTGGATGTGCAGCTAAAACAAACCCGCTATCTGACACTGTCGAGCCGATAAACTCTAAAGAAAGGAGAATGGAAAAACCAAGCAAAACCTGGTAACTTCAAATGTAACCATGGGTAAGGCCATGGGTTCAGGTTCTGGAGACGTGCTGGTGCAAGTGCTCTAAGACCCACATCCAACCCCATGGCGGGTTCAACAATGGGAATGGGTGCAAGGCCCGGGTTTGGAGGTGGTTGTTGTGGAGGTCTAAACCATCCCACGGGAATGAACAATATGCCTCAAAATATGGGTATGCGAATGAACAATATGCCTCAAAATATGGGTATGGGAATGAACAATGGCCACCTGCCGCCAGATTTATGCCGCCAGGAAATTATAATCCGATGATGGGTAGAGGTGGTGGTTAGGTCAGCAACCTTATGATGGCTACAGATAGAGTGGTAAGCATAGTTATTGTGATACAAAAAGTATTCTTTTTCCTGATAATTTTGTAATTCTTTTTGATTCCGTATAGCATTATTATTCTGTTATAACCAATATCAAGTTACTTGATTTCTATATATTCAAAACATTATTGTCTCTTAATTTTGGGTCATGTAATGACTAGTTGCAAACACTAAACATTAAATTAAAAATCAGTTGATGTTACATGCACTTAGACCGCCCGTAGTGGGCGTTTTTTTTTTTAAATTGCCCAAACACGCCCCGGTGCTGCCCCCTAGGCGTTTTCCGGCGTTATTCGCGAAAAAAAGGACCTTGGCGTTTTTTGAAACACACCGAAATGGCAAATCTTTGGCCAATCAGATAAGAGCATGTGGTTTAAAGAGAGAGAGAGAGATGGAATTTTGAGGTTTGAGTTTGCCGGATTTTTTGGGTTTGCCGGAATTTTAGCCTGAGATGGAGATGTTGCAGGTGTCACGGTCACGAAGAAGAAGGATGGAGGTGGGTGGTTGTTTTAAAAGTTTCCTCGGTTGTCACATTAGGCCTCTGTGGTTTTAAACTTCAATATCTTTAATATTTCAAGTTTCAAAAATGCTATATCAGTCCCTAAAGTTATGTTTATTAAATGTCTCATTTGGATCTTTTATAAAACTTAGGGGGCGTTTGGTTCGCGGAATGATTTGTAATTGGAATTGGATTTTTTTATAGGAATTAGAATTTGAAGGAATTGGTTTTTGGAATTTAAACATTCCAATTGGAATTGGAAATTGTTGGAATTGGAATCTCAATTCCATTTTTGTTGTGTTTGGTTGTCAAATGAATTGGAATCCATCACCCCGGCACCCACAACCAGCAGTTCGGGTCGAAACGTTACGGGTCGAAACGGTTCGAGTCGAAATGGTACGGGTCGAAACGGTTCGCGTCGAAAGGGTTTGAGTCGAAACGGTACGCGTCGAAACGGTACGGGTCGAAACGGTTCGGGTCGAAACGGTTCGGGTCGAAACGGTTCGGGTCGAAACGGTACGGGTCGAAACGGTACGGGTCGAAACGGTTCGCATCGAAACGGTACACGTCAAAACGGTTCGCGCCGAAACGGTTCGATTCGAAACGGTTCGTGTCGAAACGGTTCACGTCAAAGCAGTACAGGTCGAAACAGTCGAAGATTCCAATTAATTTACTTTAATTTCCTTCACATATAGGAAGGATATTGAATTCCTTTAGTTAAAGGAATTTTAAGGAATTCATGCCTAATTCCAATTCCATCAAATTCTGTGAGCCAAACATCTTAAGAGATGGAATTCAAATTCCAATTCCCTTAAATTCCACTGAATTCCTGCGAACCAAACGCTCCCTTAAAATTTTCAATTTAATTTTTTAGTATTGTAATTTTATTTAATTTAATGAAGTACTTTAATTTTTAAATTTAAAAAAATAAATAATTGTGTAATGATTGGATGGGTGTTATTGGGCATTATTCCCACCACGACACTTTTGCAATAACGCCCAATAATGCCCCCATGCTGACTGGACTGCCACATGGCAGAAAACGCAACAGGATGGGGACATTATTGTGCTAACGACTACGCATGGTCTTAATAAGCTTTTTTACTAAATTTATGAATGTTGGTAAGTTAAAATGACTACCCGTAAAAGTGGGATGTTCGATGTAAGATTTGAAAAGAACTGATCAAAACCACAATACGACCTTACCACATGATCGTTTCGGTAATATATACAAAATAGATATATAAAGACTTACGAGTCTTTAACGATTAATATAAGACTTACTATTTGTTAATTAGTTTTTTATGTGTTGTGTACTATTTACATGCACATATATACCACTTGAGTATCGTATGAACTTGAGACCAGCTTCTACATTTGTTACTAGTTTTTTATTTATACACACACTTACCACTTAACTGAAACAATATGTGCTACACATTTTGGCCAAAAAGGTCCGGCTACCCGTGATCGGAGACTGTGCTAGTGACCTGGCCCGTCACCAATTCCAGAGGAAATCCACCGCCTGAAGGTCCACTATGGTAAAGGGGCCCACTGTGGTAAAACCCATGGTTCGCACACATTTTGTCATGAATGAGACTTCTGAGTCCTAGTGAAAGTCATCTGGATACCCACCACTTAAAAGTTGAAAGATACTGTTCCAACGTATCAATTTGGTTTGAAGAAAACGTGTGAAGACTTCTGAGTCTTTGACATAACCAACTTTGTATTCTTTAATCAGAGACAAATTCTGAAAACTTGAGTCTTTGGACGTCTAATTCCACATAAATTTTAAGCTACGTATATATGTGGTCATGAAAATTGAAAGATAATCAACGTGTCTTATAAGTCCTGCACGCTCCACATTCCACATGAATTCTAAACAAATATGTGGTCATGAAAATAAAAAGAAAATTACCTTATTTGAAAAATCAACACAAACTCTGTTTTATATGAGATAGGTTACTAGGTTATTTTAAATTTCTTGTGTATATAAAGCTGGGCACATTTGGTGACATATCAAACATTTAAGATTTGATACAACAAAAATGGCAAATAAGATTTACCATAAACATTTTACCCATCCTCTTTTCTTCTTTATTCTTACACTCTTTGTGTTGGAATCATTTACCACTACAATTGCCCTGGACTGGTCTCTAACACCACCTCCCACTTCCCCTGGCCATCGTACTGGTAAGTGTACGGAAAAGGAGAGACGAGCTCTTCTTCATTTCAAATCAAACATTTGTTACGACCCTTTTGGCCTTCTCACTACATGGACACCTGGAGAAGAAGAAAAAGAAGCAACCAATGATTGTTGTTACTGGAGTGGAGTCACGTGCAACAACCAATCCCGCGTCACAAGCCTTGGCCTGCGCCTTGGATTTCTTGAAGGCAAGATTAGTCCTTCATTGCTTAACTTAAGCTACTTGAATTATCTTGATCTTTCTCACAATTGGTTTAATGGAACGATTCCCATATTCATTGGTTCCATGACCCAATTAAGGTATCTTAACCTTGGTGGGAATGATTTTAATGGAACCATTCCCATGTCCATTGGTTCCATGACCCAATTAAGGTATCTTGGCCTTGGTGGGAATAGGTTTAGTGGGAATAGGTTTAATGGAATGATTCCCATGTTCATTGGTTCCATGACCCAATTAAGGTATCTTGACCTTGGTGGGAATAGGTTTAGTGGGAATAGGTTTAATGGAATGATTCCCATGTTCATTGGTTCCATGACCCAATTAAGATATCTTAACCTTGGTTGGAATGATTTTAGAGGAACCATTCCTTCAGAACTTGGAAACCTCACAAATTTGCAAGAGCTTTCACTTGAATCTCTGAGTAATTGCACAATTGAAAACCTAGATTGGCTGTCTCATCTTTCTCAGTTGGATAGACTTGACATGTCAGGTATTTCTCTGGGCAGAGTAGACAATTGGGTAAATGTGATTTTAAGTCTTAAAAAACTATCAGATTTATCTTTAAATGGATGTGACCTCTCCCATGTGATGCACCCGTATTCTTATTCATATGTCAACTCTTCTTTTTCTTCATCTATTGTTACCCTTTCTCTCCGTGAAAACAATCTCAACTCATCCATGTATCACTGGTTGTTCCCTTTAACCAGCAATGCACTTGAATATCTTGATCTCTCTGGGAACATGTTAGATGGGATTCCCAAATATCTTGGAAATCTCTGTGGTTTGGCCGATTTGACTTTCTCTAGAAACTTAATGCCTATCAAGTTACCTGATTTTCTAAGTAACTTGTCTGGGTGCTCATCAGTTAATTTACAATATTTGGGTGCCTCATCTAGCCAATTCACAGGGTCAGTGTCAGATGATATTCAAAATTTTTCATCCCTACAAGTGCTAGATCTTTCTAATAATCAGTTAGATGGAACTATAAGTGATGAGGTGTGGCAACTACCCAAGCTTCAAAGACTAGACGTTTCTTCCAATTTACTTAAAGGTGCCATCTCCGAAAATATTGAAAAGTCAAATATTTTATATGTTCATCTTGCAAACAATTCACTCGAAGGAGTTCCTTTAGAATCTAAAATGTCAAACATTTCCAGCATTAAAGTTATTGACTTGAGTTCTTGCAAGCTAGGACCTCGTTTCCCCAAATGGATTCAAACAATGAAAAATCTTTCGAGTATTGATCTTTCCAATACCGGAATTTCAGATAAAATTCCAGAAGATTTTTGGAACACGTGGCCTTCTCGTTTGATTGATTTAAATATCGCTTTCAACAATATTACCGGGACAGTAACAGATTTGTTTTCAAATTTTCCCTCTGCACATTTTCCAATCATAGATTTGAGTTCCAACAACTTTTATGGCCATATACAGAATGTTCCTTCTGGTATAGTAAAGCTTGACCTCTCCAAAAATAATTTTTCTGGACAAATCTTCTTTTTGTGCCAAATTGTTGATGGGCCTTTGTTCTTTCTTGATCTCTCACACAACGCATTCACTGGACCAATTCCAGACTGTTTGTGGCATTTTACAGAACTTAAAGTTCTTAGTCTAGGATATAACAATCTATCTGGAAGGCTTCCTAGTTCTATCAAGTTTTTGATCAATCTGGAGGTCTTGTATTTATACAATAACAACCTCTCAGGAAAATTGCCCTTATCTTTAAAGAATTTCACCCAGTTATCCTTTTTGAATTTGGGGGCCAACATGTTTTCTGGTTACGTGCCTGGTTGGATCGGGGAAAGATTATCGAGGTTGTATGCTCTAATCTTAACATCCAATAAATTCATTGGAACCATCCCTTCACATTTATGTCAGTTAGAATATCTACAAATTCTAGACTTGTCGATGAATAAACTTCAAGGAGCCATCCTCTCATGTCTCGGTAATCTCACTTCCATGGTTCAACATATCGATCGATTAGAAGGCAACCAAATTAATGTGCATTCTGTTCCCTTTAATGGGGGCCGGTATGTTGACCGTTCCATGATCAAGTGGCAAGGAAGTTTGCGTGAATTTGGCAGCACTCTAGAATTGGTAAAGATCATCAATTTATCAAGCAACAATTTAACCGGTAAAATCCCAGATGAGCTAACCGATCTCCATAAATTGATTGCACTCGACTTGTCAATGAATGCTCTAGTTGGAGAGATTCCATCCAACATTGGTCAGATGAAAGAACTTCAAATTTTGGATCTATCCAGAAACAATCTTAGAGGAGGACTACCATCAAGCATGTATCAAATGACCTTGCTAAACTATCTAGATGTGTCGTATAACAGCTTGTCAGGAAGAATTCCATCTAGCACTCAACTCCAGTCCTTTGATCCTTCAAGGTACACCGGAAATGCAGGATTATGCGGACTTCCCCTGTCCAAATATTGTCCAGGAGATAAAGAATTAGAAGGTCCACCTGTCACTGGTGAAAATATGGATGACGGGGAAGAAAGATGGTTTTATATCGGAGGGGCCACTGGTTTTGTTACCGGATTTTGGATGGTGTGTATTGCTTTAATTGTTAATCGCTGTGGGAGACATGCTTTTTTTCACGTCATGAATAGCCTTGAGAATTGGGTTTATGTGAAAGTGATGGTGTTCACTGCAAAAGTGCTAAGGGTTTCAGGACCATAGTTGTAAGTTGGATTTCATTCTTGTTTTTGTGTGTTGTGTTTATTTCTTCTTGTTCTCATTTAGGGATACAAGTATAGTATTGTAAAATGTAATGCTCTATTAAGTTTTAAGTCTGTTTGATGAATAAAATTGCCACCAACACCATGGGTGGCTATTTCGCTTTGTTGTGTCAAATAGGACATTATGATATATTGTGTATAAACACGACTTGCAACTACTAGTACAAGCCCAAAGACAAGAAGAGCCTTAATGATTTATTGATAAACACGGCTGTGAACAGGGCTACCCTGTTGTTTACATCAACATTGTTGGTTAATGTTGTTAGTTAAGCTAGAAAGTTCTGTTAGTGCCTAATATGTAATTATTAGAAGTAGAAGGTTAGATGTGAAAGTATTGTAGTCATTCGTTGTTCATAAGATTATTATGTTTATTGGTAGCAAGGCTCTGTTTTGAAGAACGAATTGAAAGAGGACTGTGATTAATTCCGGTGGAAGAACAGTATAAGCGATTTTGCGAACCCCAATCAACATATTCTTCAACTATTGAGTATCTCTGTAGTCTTTCATCAATTGAATCTTGAATGTGTTTCGATAGATGCTTACAAGGTGTTCGATGAAATGTCAGAGCTTTATTTTGGTACTTTCTTTGTACTAAATCAAGTATATTATACAAATGAAACCTTTAAGTTATAATATATATATATGTACTCTTGCTTAGATATACGTTAATGTATGAAGTAACAGTGCTTTTCTAAGACACATGTGGCTGCAGAGTTATACTTGGGACCCATTACATGTGTGAGTAACTAACTACATACAAGACAAATATTGAGGTTTGTTAACTTAATTGACAGTATGATTGAAGTTTCTTTCTATTGGAAGGAAAAGTGAACCTTAGGGATTTGTTTTTTTAATTTTCCTAAACCGTAAAGAAAAGGGAATGGAAAAAAACAAGCAAAACCCGGCAACTTCAAATGTAACCATGGGTTCAGGTTCTGAATTAGACATGCTGGTGCAGGTGCTCTAAGACCCGCATCCAACCCCATGGCGGGTTCAGCAATGGGAATGGGTGCAAGGCCAGGGTTTGGAGGTGGTTATGGAGGTCTAAACCAGCTCAAGGGAATGAACAATATGCCTCAAAATATGGGTATGGGAATGAACAATGGCCAAGGGTTTCAAATGCAAGCACCACCTGCCAGGAAATTATAATCCGATGATGGTTAGAGGTGGCGGTTATGGTCAGCAACCTTATGGTGGCTACAGATAGAGTTTGCAGTGGTAAGCATAGTTATTGTGATATAAAAAGCTCATTCTGTATAACCAATATCAAGTTACTTGATTTCAATATATATATTCAAAACATTTTTGTCTATTAATTTTGAGTCATGTAATGAGTAGTAGCAAACAATAAACATTAGAATTTTAATCATCTTATTTTCACGTACATTGATAGATGACATTCCGTGAATGACCAAAGCACGTTAAACAATGCCACTTTCATGTATTTTTATAAAAAGAAGTGACTAAAACAATAACATGACATGACAACTGATGTCTGTCGTGAAGAACATGCAAAAACCTATTTAAACTATTAGTATAGAATAAGTAGGGTATCGAACCAAGGGAGGATTGTGGAAAGTATCGAAATGTTAAGTGTTGCTTATCTATTGCGTAAAAGTAAATCTTGATTGTGGATTTGTGAAATTGCTAAAGTAAACGAATTAAATTGAGGTTTTAATCAATAGGAAGAACAATGGTTCCTCCGGAATTCAGATTTCCAGTTAGATTCAATTATGTGTTTTATCACAACACTCACATAGACATAAGTGTTGACCTAATCAATTGATTGTGATATCCAATGACTAAGTACTCTGATCAATACATGATGGGAGGTTATCAAATGAATATCAATCACAATTACCAACCCTAATCCTGCCTCAAATATATCCCGATTACTAGAACTCTCGGGAATTGAATGATTAAAGATTAACGATTAAATAAAATGTAACTGTTTACAATCAACCAATCAAATCATAGGTGAAAAGCATCGAATGCTTAGATCACCGAGTTAATAAATGTCAAAAACACATAAAGTCACCTAACATACGAAAATCCTCCATCCGGAGAAAACCATGAAGGAATTAGCCGCTCATGCTTGTGAATTGATCTTCAATCTTGATGTTGGAAGGCATGATTGATGATGGAATGATGATTAGATGTTGTGGAATGGTGGAAAAAACTCAAGAGAAACCCTAGAATTCGTCCCTTCAGTCGTGCCTCCAAGTTAGAATGAATGAGATGTCGAACCCTTATGTTTTAACATATTTTTATTCAATTTCCGTAACCCAGCACCGTAGCTTACACCAGAACAGGCTGAAACCGTAGCCTACTGCTGACAGATTCTTCACAACACTGTTTACTTCATAACTTCTTCGTTTTAAGTCCGATTCCCTCTCCGTTTGCGGCCACGTCTTCATAATTCAGCCCTCTATCATACCATATCCCAAGATCTTCAATTCCACTCCACTTATTTTCCTCAAAACACGTCCAATCTTCGTGTTTAACCTACAAAACATCAACTCCTCGTAGTTATTCAATTCCAAACATTTAAACACATAAAAACTAATAAAGTTGACCATTTAAACATGTTAAACACCATTCCAAACCCATTCCATCACATCCCCACACTTAGCCTTTGCTTGCCCTCAAGCAAATCCGTTCGAAACACTATAACAAACCGAACAAATACCCCAACTGCCCCGATCATGTCTTAGCTAAGGTCCAAAGTCATACCCTAATCATGATTTGCACTAGATGTGTTAATTCAGCAAGTAAAAGTGATACATCTTTTTTTTTAAAAACAAACTCGCCTAACTAAACCTAACATGCTTCTGGCTTTTATTCTCATGCAACACACCCCTCATAATTTTTCACTCCTCTCAGTTTAATATCTGAACTAGCATGTAATACACTAGTATAATCACTCAAAAACCGAAGATGAAACTCTGTACTCATAAGCTTGTATGACAATCACACCTCCACTATAACATATAACATAGCACATATCAAAAGGACTTTTCGGGCTTTGGGTTAAGGGTAAAGGTAAGGATATATATATATATATATTTTTATTTTTTATTTTTTTTATATGGCAAACACAAACGAAGATACCAAACCATGACAACTTATTCACAATAATACTAACACTTGGGTTAGTTTTCGACCCACTTATTCAACACGAACATAACAATGATTTTTTTTTTCTTTTTCTTTTTCTTTCTTTTTTTTTTTTTCTCTTTCTTTCTTTTTTTTTTTTTTTTTTTTCTCTTCTTCCGTATTTTGTTTTCTTTTTCAACAAATATCTAAAATATAATTGTCATTCATGGTTGGTAATCAAACGGGTCAAACGAGGTGTAACAATTGAAGGTATAAGGCTCAACATGGTTAACTAAGGTGGGTGGATAAACAATCAACAAATAACATAATGGAAGGGATCCTACTGCCTTTATCATGTATATGCATACGTTAAAGCACAGTCTCGGCATGTATCAAATCACACAAGTTCTAAAACAGAGCAACATACGGCCTACTCTCAACAAATGAATATATAAATATTTCAAATCCAACTAACAATTCTAGTAGGCTCAAGAGTCTCACAAAAGTGGGGAAACAAGGTTACCGATGTGTGCATGCATTTATTGTGCCAATAGCTTGTTACCCCTAGTTAGGCAAGTTTTACACATTTTCTATAAAACACTTGCTGAAAACGGTTCATTCTACATCTCAAAGACTAAACCATGACTAAGGACCTCTACCCAAACAAGTCGGAACAAACTGGCATGTACTGAACAGTCGCTTTCGTGCCCGATTAGATCACTTAAAAACAAACCATTTAAAAAAAAATTATTTTCCCCTCATCCCCACACTTGAGAGACATTGTCCCCAATGTATAGGTTTTTAGCTCAAAACATGTGGTTTATCAATTCATTCCATCTTATCACATTTACAAGCGACTAATTCAAACCACCAACCAACCAAACACATAAAAGATGCACAATACCATTCCGACACATAACAATAGTTACACCACCAAGGTTACGAACAACTAAAACACACCAAAAAGAAAGCAAATAAAAATAGTTCAAAGCTCCACCCGACCACCTAAGCCCATGAATAAATACATCACAAAATAAAAAGTCACAAAAGAACACATGGACCTGATCGGGGATCAGAGAGTGCTCAGTGATCGGGTGGCTTAGGGTCTCCAAAGACCCCCTTCATCATGTCAAGATAACCTTCGGGAGGCGCATCCTGCTCCGGGTCCAACCATGCTGAATGATGTAATGGCGGCTCTCCAACTGATGCATCACCATTCAATCTTCGCCTCTTATCATCCAAATGCCTGAGCAAAGTCATACCAAGTACTCCAATCCTCTTGCCTCTCCCGCACAACGAACTCACTCACATCCTCGACATTTGGTACCCCTGAACTCATACCCACATCAAAACGTGTGGCTACATCCTCAGCAGCATCACCATCACCATCTCCCATCCTACACACATATAAACATCAAACCAAGAATCCATGTCAGTGCACATTCTCAAACTTTAAACAAGTGTGTGACACCAACAACGTCCCCACACTTGTTTAACATTATGGCTATTCGGCTTGTTGAAATTCAACTCACAAAGCTCCCATGTAAGTACGAAACAAGATTTTAGAACTTTAAAAAAACTTACCGAGTTTCATCAAATACCAGCTTACGAGTTTAACAATCGATTTTTAAGCAATATGACATGTTCAACAAGCCAAATCAACATCATCTAGCAACCCAACCACATTCCATCCAACAATTTAACCATATGTTAGCATCAAATTCAAGTATTACTCAAAGGTTCATGACAAAAAAAAAAAATCGCACTTAGACTACCACATCATCAGTCTCAAGCATTAACATTCATATATGAAGCATATCTCAACCATAAAGTGCCATACATTCAACAATCTTAAGTACAACTGGTCAAAAACGTACCTGTGATGTTTAGAATTGCTAGAGTAAACTTCAATTGCACCCAATTACACTCCAAAGTGAAAACCCCCAATATATGAAACTAGGGTTCGTCACCCTTCTTCTCGGATTGCTTACACACGAAGCCGAATCTTGAAAAACCAACACTAGGGTTTTACTCCTTGCGAGAAATTAATCAATTTTGACTGTAAATTTGTGTGATTTGATGAAGGAATGAGAAAGATGGAGATGGAAGATGTTAGGGTTCGACTGATGAAGATGATATGTGAAAGATTTTATTACCATTAAAGAAGCTGGGTTAAAATTTGTGTTATAATATTGACCCGACCCAGTTTGCGATACTCGCTCCAACTCAAGACCCTACGTAACCCACTTCAGGACTGTGGCTTACGTTAATGCATTTGCTGTTTTGATTTATTTAATGGGAGTCGTAAGCTACAGTGACCGCGTAACCTACAGCACGTAAGTCTGCCTTGACGTTGCTGATACGTAACAGGTAACCAGTAGGTTACGTCAACGATGTAGCCTACGTTACTGGAGCCTCTGATTTATTTGAGCCATAAAGGTTGTTATCCCCATCTCCTAACCGTAGCCTACGATGAGGCCGTGGGCTACGCTACTGTGCATTCTGTTCAAGATAACCCAAAATATGCTGTAGGTTACTTCCCTCCGTTTTGGTTTTTAACATACTGATTGCACATTCATGTGCATGCCATAATGCATTCACATTCATTTATTTAGTATTAAGTTGCTCTTTTTTTTTTTTTTTTTTTTTTCACCAAAACACAAAACGTGATTTTGTTGTTTTGTTTTCTTTTCCTTCTTTTTTTTATTAAATAAACTCTTTCTTTTTTTTTTTTTCAAAATTTATTTATTATTAACTATTTTTTTTAACACGCGAGAATCGTTTTTTTTCGAATAGCTTCGCCTTTTACTTGTGTACTTCTCAAAATTCTTAATTCGCTCATTCCCCTTTGAAAAATAGTGTTGTCCTCAACACTTGCATTCGACTAAGACAACATACCTGGCGAGTCGAACTTCCCCACACTTGTGTGTCGCTGTGGGTGTACTACGAAAGCTTAAAAATTTTATTTTTCTCGATTACTCGCCCGCTCCACCCCCCGTGAAAAATCTGCGTCGTCCTCGACACTCGATTAAGTGCTAAAACATACCTGAGCGTCTCCAACGTTCCCACACTTGCTCTGTTGCATCCGTGATGATTGAATCAAGAACCTGTCGAAACACAACCACACCAAAACGAACCAAACCAAAGTACAATACTCTACATCCTCGGGCTGCCTCCCGAGAGCGCTAAGTTTTAGGTCTTCAGCCAGACCGTACCTGGTGTGCTCAGGGAGGTTCATCTGAACGCTTGCCTCCCCATTTCTCTCCATACATCATCGTCCAATCTTGTTGGAGGTTCGCAGCTCCACGCCAGTAGGCTTCAACCTCAGCCTTGTTGCCCCACTCACTCCCACCATCGGGTGGTTTTCCTTCATTTGCTCTTCCTCTCACAGCTGTCTTGTTTACCCGACTTCCTTCACTCGTTAACTCAGACCTGCAAAAATTACCTCCACTCGAACCAATCTCATTAGTAGCACCTGAGGGACTCACATCATTCAGAAGATCATAAGCAATAGATTTTAAAAATACATTGAAATACAGCTTACGATTCTTGTAACTTAAAATTACCATCCCATTCCTGCAGTCGATTTGTGCATTTGCTGTATACAGAAACGGGCGACCCAAAATTACCTTCGGTTGTGAGTAGGTCGGTGCGGGTGCATAATCAACCACCATAAAATCGACCGAGTAGTAGAACTCGCCGAGCTGAATTACGACATCCTTTACAACCCCTCGAGGTTGCTTTAAACTTGCATCCGCAAACATGGCCATTTGATCAATTGCGTGTAACGGACCAAAGTCGTACTGGTCATAAAGGCTACCGGGAAGAACACTCATCCCAGCTCCATAATCCAACAATGCCTTGTGGATTTTGAACTTTCCCACTCGAATCGGGACGACCGGCTCTCCTGAGTCACACCCATCTCCATCCTCTTTTGCGCCACTTAAACCTGCAATCACATGGGAAACAGAAGAAGTTAAAAATTTATCATTCAAATTGTTTTTAGGAACGAAACTTACCCCGCTGACTGGTATATTCTTCCCGTGCTTGGGGTTCGTTTGAGTGTCACTGGGAAGCTTCCCGTTTTGCTGTTTCAACTCCTTCACATCGGTTGCAAGTTGGGCCATTTGTGTGGTTAATGACTGGACGGCTTTATCTCGCATCTCATCCTTTTGAGCACGATTTTGCAGCTCAAGCCTTTGATTTTGTAATTCGAGCTGAATTGATTTCAACACCTCCATCATATCGTTACTCCCCGAAGTGTTAGAAGACCCAGTTGGTCCTCTTTGATCATTTTGGTAGCCACCCTGAAAGTTACCTTGAAATCGGTTCTGATTGAAGTTTCTTTGACCACCAGACTGATTGTTGCCTTGAAATCCCGGATTTAGCTGATTATTCGTATTCGCATAGCTAAAATTCGGGTGATTTCTAAGGCCCGGGTGATATGTGTTGGATTGCATGTTGAAATTTCTTCCACCACCCCCACCTTGCACATAGTTCACATCTTCACTTTCACCATTTTTAGTCGGGCATTGATCCGCTATATGCCCTATATCTCCACAATGTCCACACAACGGAAACTGACCGTTTACCTCCGGTGGATTCTCTACTGCTCTCACTGTCGAATGTCGTGCACTTCTAGAGGATTGAGCTTTGCGTTTTGACGCCCTTGCGTTTCTCTCCAAATATTCCCAATCATCCTCTTCGTAATTCATTCCAAAAGTGCCATTGGATATTGAATTTACATCCCTGGCATCTTCATCTGTTAGGCCTTCGTGGAATGTATTAATAAGCTCCCATAAATATATCTCATGATGTGGACAGTTCTTGAGCATCATTTTGAAACGATTGAACGCTTCGTGAAATAACTCACCGGGTTGTTGTCGAAACGCTCGAATATATTTCCTTGCATTGTTAGTGCGCAAATGAGTATAGAACTCATCTAAAAATTGCTGCTGCATTTCGCCCCAGGTGAATATCGAAGCTGACGGTAGTGAATGAAACCATTGCTGCGCTTTGTCTTCAAGTGTGAATTGGAAAAGTACCAATTTCACATCATCAACTGAGAAACCTTGGCTGCTGATTGTGTTGCAACGTGCATCATACGCAGCAATGTGTAGATATGGTTCTTCATGTGCGTGACCATGAAACTTAGGCAGACTGGATATTGATTGTGTTCGTACTTCGAATGACCGCCCTCCTTGTAATTGCGGGATCACAACCGGTGATGGGTTGTTAACTATAGCAGGCCTAAAGTGGCACTCTATGCCTCGAACTGGACCTTGATTATTTCGTCGTGGAATCCCTTCCGGTAAAATCACCGGTCGGTGTAGGTTTCGTGGCAGCGGTCTTGCCTGACCCTGCATCTGAGGTACCGGCGGTGGTAATGGAATGTCCACCACCGGCCTTCTCGGAGCAGGCTGCTGATTGAGTGGGTCAGGTTGATGATATTGTTGATACCCTACGTTCCCTTGATTGACTCTCTCGGCCGCACCCAATCCGACTGTTTGCCTCTCATAGTTACCCGTGTTAACCACTTGTCTCTCGTTTTGACCCATATAGTTATCATATTCCTCATAGCCATCATCAAAATCTCCTGAGTTATTTCCTTGATCATAAATGGTTGACCTGTAAAGATTTTGCATTGGCTGACTTTGCTGTGAAATAACTGGTCGGGTGGCTGGCGGAATCGATGTTGCATTAGGTGCTTGAGTCTGACTTGGTGCTGCAGCATCATCGGGAATGATTCTGACATAAGGAGACGAATGTTGTAAATTGACCGTCTGGGTTGCACTTGGGTATTGAAGGGATGTTGCTTGGGTGGAAGTTGGTTGAGTGTTGTCAAAGTTTGGGAAAAAGGTTGAGAATGATGGTACTGGAGATGTAGAAGTAGGTTGTGTAGACTGTGGTGGTGGTGGTGGTGGAACTGGTATGGTAGTATTTGGTGAAGGGTGGGTAGGTGTTGGTGAAAATTGTTGTGGTTGTGAAGTTGCGGGTTGTTTCTCCGGTGTTGCTAAGTTCTCCATTGTTTTGAGTGTTGATGTTGGTGATTGAAGAATCTTGTTCTCACGATGTAGTACTCTCTTCGTATGCTTTACTGTCCTCTCGATCTCCGGGTCGAACACTAATGGTGATGATTTCCCGGAATTCCGAGTATGATGCATACACTTCCTATATCACCTGCACAAACAAAAACAAGAAAACCTCGCGTAAAACCGAACAAAACAGAACAAACTAAAAAGACACTATTTTTGGATTTTTTTTTTTTTTATATTTAACTAAAACTAGAACTAGAACTTAACACTAAGCACTTTGCGCACGCCTCCCCGGCAGCGGCGCCATTTTGATGTCTGTCGTGAAGAACATGCAAAAACCTATTTAAACTATTAGTATAGAATAAGTAGGGTATCGAACCAAGGGAGGATTGTGGAAAGTATCGAAATGTTAAGTGTTGCTTATCTATTGCGTAAAAGTAAATCTTGATTGTGGATTTGTGAAATTGCTAAAGTAAACGAATTAAATTGAGGTTTTAATCAATAGGAAGAACAATGGTTCCTCCGGAATTCAGATTTCCAGTTAGATTCAATTATGTGTTTTATCACAACACTCACATAGACATAAGTGTTGACCTAATCAATTGATTGTGATATCCAATGACTAAGTACTCTGATCAATACATGATGGGAGGTTATCAAATGAATATCAATCACAATTACCAACCCTAATCCTGCCTCAAATATATCCCGATTACTAGAACTCTCGGGAATTGAATGATTAAAGATTAACGATTAAATAAAATGTAACTGTTTACAATCAACCAATCAAATCATAGGTGAAAAGCATCGAATGCTTAGATCACCGAGTTAATAAATGTCAAAAACACATAAAGTCACCTAACATACGAAAATCCTCCATCCGGAGAAAACCATGAAGGAATTAGCCGCTCATGCTTGTGAATTGATCTTCAATCTTGATGTTGGAAGGCATGATTGATGATGGAATGATGATTAGATGTTGTGGAATGGTGGAAAAAACTCAAGAGAAACCCTAGAATTCGTCCCTTCAGTCGTGCCTCCAAGTTAGAATGAATGAGATGTCGAACCCTTATGTTTTAACATATTTTTATTCAATTTCCGTAACCCAGCACCGTAGCTTACACCAGAACAGGCTGAAACCGTAGCCTACTGCTGACAGATTCTTCACAACACTGTTTACTTCATAACTTCTTCGTTTTAAGTCCGATTCCCTCTCCGTTTGCGGCCACGTCTTCATAATTCAGCCC
This sequence comes from Helianthus tuberosus, assembly GCA_030545235.1. Classification (NCBI taxonomy): domain Eukaryota; kingdom Viridiplantae; phylum Streptophyta; class Magnoliopsida; order Asterales; family Asteraceae; genus Helianthus; species Helianthus tuberosus. The sequence goes on from CM060358.1 coordinate 7,344,912, forward strand.
TCTATCATACCATATCCCAAGATCTTCAATTCCACTCCACTTATTTTCCTCAAAACACGTCCAATCTTCGTGTTTAACCTACAAAACATCAACTCCTCGTAGTTATTCAATTCCAAACATTTAAACACATAAAAACTAATAAAGTTGACCATTTAAACATGTTAAACACCATTCCAAACCCATTCCATCAACAACATGACATTTCGTGTTATTTACCAAACTAAAATTGGGCATTATCTTTGCAATTTGGTTCTTACCATTGACTTGTAGAAGTTAACCAGTTGACTTCCATTCCCCCCTTCTACAATCAATGAATTCAAAACAATCACTCAACATTTCACACAACAGAATCTCTGTGAATATTCCGGCGTCTTTCGGGAATCTAAAGGGTGTGTGAACAATAACAAGCTGACATGTAACACTCCCGTTGGTGGACAAATGAACACGAAGAACGCGTTCAGTTATTCTACAAACAGTTGATTTAGAATCAAGTGTCCTGAGGGTTGGGCTATTCATGAATCTTAATCATGCACTACTCACTGAACTTTCTACATTTGTTCAAATTATAATAAAAATATGTAATAACATATGAAATATATAATCTTTATTGTACTACAGCTTAATAACATATCAGATGTATAGTCTTTATTGTACTATAGCTCAAGAATATGTGTTACCCAGTTTCCTATTTTAGCAAGTAACAGCCTTTTGTTTCTGTTTTTGCATAAATTACTATTACTACTTTACTCAAAAGGGTAATTCAAAAAATCAAGAAACAGTTAGAATCTCAACTAGAATTTAAAAAACAACAAACTTTACTGGAACGGTCATTATTGGGCTAACAACCGAATGTCGGTTTCCCAGTTTCTATATTTAGCAAGACATCGGCGGTTGTTTATGTTCCTGCACAAATTTCCATTTCGCTCAAACTGGTAATTCAGAAACTTTACTAGATTATAAATTTCCTGCATAAGAGTATGCAATGTCATCATCTGCTGTTGTCTCCTTCATACACCCGTCAATCATGACCCGTAATTAAATATAGGTTGACATGGGTCACTCAGTTATGCAGCGGGTCGCTGCTTATTAAACTAGCTAACTTAGAACGGGTCCAGTTGATACTCTTTAAAATGACCCGGTTTGGCCGGTGGACCTGTTAACTGATCCGACCCCGACTGCTATGAAATAATATCTATTTTTGGCGCCGGTAATAATTTTCTAAAAACAAGAATTTTGGAAAAAAAGTGTTTCGACAACCCAACCCACCTGACCCGTTTATTTTGCCTCTTTTTGACATACACGTCTAAACCAAATAACATAAATTTATTGTTGACATTATTTGTAAAAATAAAAAGTAAAATTTTGGTAAAAAAAAAGTGTTTCCAGACACCCTAACCCACCTGACCCATTCATTCATTGGGCCTCTTTAAGACATAGATGTCTAAACCAAACAAATCACAGAACGATACTTGACGAACGATACATTTATATAGAAGATAAAAAAGTATACTAAAACAGTAAAACCTAAGTTTTATCGTTCTTTTACTTTATTTAACTCGTCAATGAAACCCTAACCCACCTGACCCATTCATTCATTGGGCCTCTTTAAGACATACATACATGTCCCTCCCGATTTTCGTGGTCAGATGATCGGAGCCGGACGGGCGCTCCGGCGACCCCCTCTGGACGCTCGTTTTCACCGTTAAGCCACAACTCCTACCCACACACACACTCAATCGCATCTCCTCAGCCATCACAGGAACGACCGGGCACCTCCCTAGGGTGGCGGCGCACGACATCGATAGGCAGAGAAGCTGGAGAGAAAGTGAAGCAGGAGGAGGCACGGCGGACGGACGATAGATTCGTCTTCTCGATGACCGGAAAAGCCGCAATCGGCGGCTGGGTTGTGGTTGTTTTCAGTTGGAGGAACGGACAAATCGAGTCATGGTTTCGGGTTTAATCGAGTTCGGTACAGGAGCTATTCAGATACTTCTGGTTCGGGTCCTGTTTAGGCGGTAGTAGTGATTGAAGACTGGGTGGTGGAACCCCATCAGCAACAGCAGGCGGCGTAGCGGTGGTCGTGTATTTCGGGTCGGCGGTGACGAGATGATGGTGATGATTATTCTGGTGGTGCTTAGAGAATGTAGTTATGCATCTGTGATTGAAAGCTTGAATCCATGCTTTCATGGAGTGTACAACCCTTCATGCGCAGAGTACAACTGATAGGTGCATATTATTGATTTCAGAAATGATGGGTGTCCTACGATGATTTGAAAATTTTGTGATTTAATACTTTTTGTCTTTTCCTGTTGATTCAAAAGAGTAAAAAGGTTATATGTTGTTAAATTGGTCAACGGCACACTATAACTGGCCCCCACCACTTAATTGTAATTTTGTGTATAGACCCGTTTCAATTAGGATGTTGGTTGTGTGAGTCCACTGTTGGACTTCAATTGCTTGGGCTTCCCTAGACCAGTTGGGCCACATGAGCCGTGAACATCCATTATCTCTAAGATGGGTCGCACATTGTTTGGATTGTACTCTTAGACTATATTTCATTCGTACACTTAAGTATTAAGTCATGGTCACACACTAATTGAATATACATACACTTAAGTGTTTTGGTCGCACAATAATTTATAACCATGAGTCACCTGCTAGAATCTTTTGTGCAAACCTATACGTGTAAAATTATTTGTGGTACAGGGAAAAGATCAAATAGAAAGTTTATTTTGGCTAGGAAATGTAGGAAGCAATATGATTATGACATGTGGCAACATATAAGATAAAGAAAAAGGGTATTTTAGTCAATCCAACCCTTTCTTCTTCCTTTTCAAAACCCAGTAACTTCAAAACCCACCATCTTCAACCATTTCTTCAATTTCTATCTCAATAATCACTACATTATAGTGCGATTTTCATCACCAATCAATGATTCAAACACCCGATCAACGTGTTCTTCAGCTTTTTTGAAGAAAACCCCAGTTTAATTTCATACAAAATCTCGTTTTTTTCGATGATTTTGAAGATAATAACTCGATCCGTTCTATTCAAGCGCTGATAAGTGTTTCAATCATTCAAAATTCGTCAATTGTTAAAGAAATCACTTCGGTCCATGTAAGAAATTCTTTAATTTCATTTTTACGATCTGGGTTTTTGATTTAGTCATTGCGTTTTACGATCTTGGCGGGGGTCCGGGGGCAGCGCCCCTGGTAACGGGGTCCAAGGGGTAGAGCCCCTGGCTGGGGTTGAGCTGCCTCTGGAAACTGCATTGGTTCAGACAGTTAACAACACAGACAATTCACAGCACAGACAAAACTATTGTCATGGTTCAATAACGAAAGTTTGGGTGGTTCCTCAACCCGGGGTGATATGTATTAGAATTCATGTTGTTGTAGTTTCTACCACCCCCTCCTTGACCTTGACCTTGAATAGCATGAACCTCTTCGTATTGCCCTTCCACCATTCCTTGGCAATTCTCAGCCGCGTGACCTATTTCATTACACAAAGCACAAACATCATAAATTTGGTTAGTAGTTTGAACATTACCGTCATCTATGGCGTGCACTTGAGGTCGGGCAATGGCTTGTCGAGCTCTTCTTGAGGCTTGAGCTTTCCTCTTTGATGTAGTTGCCATGCTTTCCAAAAACTCCCAATCATCATTCTCATAATTTGTTCCAAAAGTCCCACCGGTAATAGACATCAAGTCACGTGCATCTTCGGCACTCAACCCCTCGTGAAAGGCATTCATCAACTCCCACAATTCAATTCCATGGTGAGGGCAATTTTTAATCATCATATTGAAACGCTCGAATGCCTCATGAAACATCTCACCATGTTGTTGTTGGAAGCTTCTCAACCCCTTTCTTGCATCATTGGTCTTTTGGGCGGTGTAAAACTCATCCAAAAAAGTTTGTTGCATCTCCCCCCATGTATATATGGATGCCGAAGGTAACGTGTAGAACCATTTCTTCGCCTTATCTTCCAAAGAAAATTGGAATAATACCAATTTGATGTCATCAGCCGAGAACCCTTGACTCCCAAGAGTGTTGCAAATCGAGTCATAAGCCTCTAAATGAAAGTAAGGCTCCTCCGTTGCCAACCCCTTGTATTTTGGTAAACTTTGCAAAGAGTTGGTCCTCACTTCAAATGTTCTCCCTTGATCATTGTGAGGAATAACTACCGGTGAAGGGTTTTGAGTGATTACCGGCTGAAAATGTGCTTCGATGCCCCTCACATTTTCTCTAAGGTGTCTCCTTGGTATACCAAACCTACCCCTTGGGCGAATAGGACCCATTGGCCTTGGTACTTGCCCTTGTGGTGCATTTGGTTGTTGAAATTGCTGTTGCGGCATTGGTGGGCGTTGAATTGGCCTTTGGAATTGTTGAACATTTGGTTGTACATTCTGTGGCCGAATTTGTTGCAATGGTATAGGGCGTTGCAATGGTGGCCCTTGTGGCCTTGGTCTAATGTGTTGTGGTATGATTTGTTGTTGTGGAATCCCACCAACACTTGACATTCTTTGCTTTTGACCAGGTACATAAGTCAACTCCCCTTGATCTCCACTACCCACATACGCATAACCCTCTTCCTCATAACCCTCGAAATCTTCATATCCTTCTTCATATCCATCTCCTTCTATACCCCCCGATGATGGCCCAAATGGAATAGATGAGTATTGAAAACCTGATTGGTTTGGTACTCCAAATGATGAAGTAGCATGAACAACAGTTGAGCCTTGTGGTAATGTATAGGTGGATGATGATTGACCTGAAGCTGGAAAGAAATGGGTAAGTGGTGGAATTGTAGAAGCAGGGCTAAAGGTAATGGTAGGTTCAGTTTGAGTAGTGGTAGGTAATGTAGTATTGGGTGATGGAATATCAAATGGTGAAGTAAATTCGGTAGTAGAACTGGGCATGGTGGTATTTGGTGAAGGTTGAGTGGATGTTGGTATAAATGGTGAAGTAGGTTCACCCGTAGTGGGTGGTGGTGGTGGATTATCCATGTATCGAATTGGTGCGATTGGTGTAGTTGGTGTTGTTGGTGAACCACTGATTCTGTTCTCTCTTATCAAAATTCTGTTTCCTCTTAACGTTCGCTCAATTTCCGGATCAAATGCCAAAGGTGATAGCTTGTGAGAGCTCCTAGTACGCATGCACCTGTCAATACCTGCACACTAACACACCCAGCGTAAACCGGAAAAATAACAAACTTAAAAAGAAAGAAAGAAAATAACACACGTTGCGCACTACTCCCCGGCAACGGCACCAAAATTTGACGTGATTGTCGTGGTCACGCAAATTTAATCCCAATAACACAACTATATAGATAGTGGCAAGTGGGTATCGAACACAGGGAGTTTGTGGAAAATGTGTTATTTCAAAGTTTATCTAAATTTTAACTAAATTAATCTAATTGCAAGAGAAATAAAATTCAAGAGTTTATGTGAGTGAATTGGTTTTAGACTAAATTAAACTAAGTAAATTGCAAGAGAAAAGTTTGGTTGTAAGCAAATTAGAGACAAATGACCATCCTAGATTTCCGGTTTGTTTCGACATTCATATTATCATTCCACTAGAAAGAACTACATAGACATAGCTCATGTGTGATTACTTGCAGTGATGAAAGGGAACTAAGTACTCAGATTCCTAGAACGTGAGGTTGTTACCCGATGATCAATCAACCCTTACCCAATCCTAATTATACCCATGATATCTCGATTGCCAACGGCACCAAGAACGTATGGTTTCAAACTAGATTAACATAAGAATTAACAAGTTACTAACAAACAATCACACACCATAACAAACCAACCATAAAGATAAGGATTGCTATTCTAGAAATTAGGAAATCAAATACAAAATGTCTCAAACAAACCTTCAATCTAGGACAATCATAAAGTGTTTAGCCACACATGGCTCGAATCAACATCATAACAAAGATATTATTGTTCATACGGATCAAAGACACAAACCGAATGTTAGAGATTGTCCAAAACCAAGCAAGAACCAGCCAATTCGCCCCTAGGATGCTCTCCAAACCGACAATGATGAGAATACTTGAAAAGACACAATAAAAACTGATTTAAGAGGGCAGTTACGTTTCTGATCGCAGCCACCACCGTAATTTACGGCTCCACCGTAACCGTAAATTACGGTGGACTTCAATATGTTTACGGTGAGAATTGTCTGATTTACGGTGAGGAAAAATGGCCAATTCATGTCCACCGTAAATTACGGTGGAACCGTAATTTACGGTGACATTCTCAATGTATGCTTTCCTTCACGTGACTTGATGCCTGCCGCCAATTCCCTCCAATCGCTGCTTAGCCGGCCCATGTGAAACATGTCAGCCCAACTCCTTAAAACAATTGTGTTGATTGATTATCAAGTCCTTCATATGTGCGGCCCAATGAAAATATTCACATGTGGCCTATGTATATGGCGGCCCAATAACAAACTAGCAGCCGTCGATGATGATGAATCGATGTTATGTTGTTTTGACTTTTGTACCTCCTCCTTTAGTATTCATGTGCAACCTTCAAAGTCCAAGATGTGCACATGATTTGTTTTTGTCTTTAAAGTTTGCGTGTATTGTAACACCTCTAAAATTCACGTCCTATAATGTGTAGACACGTGTCAAAAGTTTGAACGTGTGAAAGAATGTTATAAAAGGACTAAAGTTGACAAACATGGGAAGTATGTGATTATACGGATTCTAAGTGTCAACAGTGAATAAATATACTTCATAATAACCCTACATGATTTTTATAACATCAAACGAATAAATCATGGATCATACGAAGCTAAAAGTGAGAGATTACAAACTACAGGGGTTAAATGTGTCAACATGTTAAAGATATACCTCTGAGTGACCTTTTGACAAACCCGAAGCTTTGTAATGGTAAATTATGCTCACTAGAATGCACGATAAAAATTTCATAAAGTTTCGTTATCGTATGAGAAAGTTATGATCAAATTCGTATGCGAGGGGTTAAAGCGTCAATGTTGAAAGTTATGACTTTTCGGGTGATAACAAAGTGACCAAGGACTTGGCAAAGTGGGTATAAGTCCTAAAGCCCTTGTGGGTAAATAAGAAGGGGTCAAATTGCAAGAAATAAGCTTACTTGCCCTTTCGAAAGGCCAAGGGACAAGAAACAACAAATTTTTAAGCCTGATGTCTGCCTTGAGGACCTCAAAGCTGGGGACCTTGAGGTCCGTATGGTAACTGCCAGCACCAGAATACCTTCTGCAGCCGGTTTCTCGCATTTCTGACCAATCTAGCTGGTTGTTCTCATTATTAAAAGACCTCTAAAATGTTCCTAGACCCTAGGACACATGTGGGAATGTTGTGGTGTGTCCTAGACATAGTTGTCAATCAATTGTGGTGCCTAAATCCAATATATAAGGCCATGGACTTGCAACAAACATTCCTCACACATTCTCCTGCATAATTGGATCAATTCTGGAGCTATCAACAGCCTCAAGTGATCATATCTTGTGCATAGGACTTCAGTAAGTGTTCTTGTCCTTCTCTTATTGGGTTTAGCTAGGTTAATTAGCTAAAAGTCAAACCGTCGTAATTACGGTTTGACTTCGAGATTAGTCAATAATGGCTCAGTCATATCTCGAATTAAAAGTAGTTATAGATTGGTAATTATGTGGGTAATAAAACCCCAAAAGGGTTTCCCCTGATCACCATCCTAACTAGGTCAAATGTCGGGTCAAACCTTTAATCAAAAAGTCAACAGGATGCTTAAAAGGTCATTTATGCATAATTAGCTATCTAGAACCTATATAACCTGTTTGATCATTGTAACAACTTGGTAATAAGTGTAAGAACATGTCCAAACATGTTCGACCCGACTATTTCCTGTTTAGACCCGGTTCGGAACCGAAAGTCGCAAAGCTTTGACTTTTGCTTTGACTTCAATTCTGACCCGTTTAGGTAAGTTTTAGAAATACCTTAGAGCTTCATTTGGACCAGGTTACATGCTAGTATAACCCTCTGTGATTATACACCTCGGTTCATTAGTTATCCGATTAATACGCATGATTCCGTTAATTGCTCATATGTTGACCATTATGCCCTTTACACCTTAAAACGAGAATTATGAAAATGTAAAAGTGTAGAAACCTTAGTTACTGATATATAAACTTGTATGCAAAGTTTGACATCAGTTTGACTTGTAGATTAAGAGTTATGCTCAATATCGCAAAACTAATACTTTATGTTAACATAATGGCGTAATTAGCGTATAGCCTAGTTAAACATACTTTTTGGTATCAAATCTTTTACCCACTGATATAATATATTATTTTAGGATTTTTAAAGATTTTTAATTAATTTTAGGCTGAGCATAACTCATAGTCGTAGACTTAATCCGGTAATTGTCGGTTTTGCCCTTACGGGCCATAAAATGAGTTTTACTTATCTAAACAACTCCAAACCTTTTGCTACTGATCACATATGATTAATAAATTGTTTTAAGCCCTCTGGAAATATAAAAAATATCAGATTTAAGTATCGAACCCGGAAATGGCCTTTAATCGCCATAATTAGCATTTTTAACGCATAGTATGTCTTAAAATCATATTGGACATACCCGGGTTGATACCTACTGATATATGAGGCAAATTAGGATATTTTAACAGTAAGCAAGGGTTGATTAACTCAGACTTCGTTTCTGAGCTTTTCGGCTTATGTGAAATTACCAAAATACCCCTACGGGGCATAGTTTGGTTAAAGATGATAAATTTCACATATATGCTTTAGCCTACTGTTATAACTCATCAAATTAAGTATGTTTGCTGTTTACATCAGACCTGTAACTCAGTTAAACATTTAAACTCTTTTACAAACTTTAAAATGACCAAACTACCCCTACGGGGCATAGTTTGTGTTTAAATTAGTTCGGGGCATAACGAAAGACATCCTACTGATGTCACAACATATTTGAAGCATATTAACTTAGGAAACCTGTATATGGCTCTTGCGGATACCCGTTACGCTTATTTCGCATTCGTGCGGTTTATGTAACAAGTTTACATAAATTAGCCGAAACGGGTCAAACCTTATCGGTTTTATCTCAAAATCCATAATGTGAATAATGAACCCATATTAAACAAGTCTTCAAACTTTTCGGGTCAGAATCACATTCTATCCGGTCTTCGCTTAATCGTGCGTACGAACCGTATCTCCCTGTAAGACTAACCGGTCTAAGCTTAGGCTTAATTAAAGATCCGTTAGCATTCTAATTAATTATTTATACCATCATTCCAGACTAGAGCATTTCGGTAAATGGTACATACGCTTACTTAAGCGAATACGGCTGAGTTATTAGATTCTTGCTAATTAAGACAGGAGTTAGCTCAGGTAAATACTCTTAACTTATTTTCCCTATACGGGCTTGGGATACGGTACTATAAAAGTACCGCTTGGTCGGGTGTATGTAGTCATTTAAATCGGATTGTGATTGATGTACTTACATAACCTGTTTAATATGTATTATTTTATTATTATTTGGTGTATGGCCTTTGGGGGTTAATGACCATGTCCCGGATATCCTTGGCATCATTCGAAGTAATGGCCACGACTTAAGCATGGGGTGTAGGCATACACCTGACAGCTGCATTATGTAAAAACTGGTAATCCACTCCGAGGTATCATCCTTGTGGGCATTATACCGGAACTGGTAATCCACTTAGAGGATGATAGCCCGTGGGCATTATACCTGTGGCGTGTCTGTTAATCTAGTCCGGCCCTACAAACCGGCCCTAATGGACGACAAATAAGTAAAACTGTATACAAGATTATATACAAATAATTTTCCCAAGTATAAAAGGTTAATTTTGCCTCTGTGCATTTTAATCAAAGTGTCAAAAGGTTTTGTGCCTGGTGCATCTAAATCAATTTTCTTAAACTCTTTTCAAATGAGTCGGTTGAGTGTATTTACCAGTGAAAACTGACGTATTTTCCAAAAAGGTTAAGTGACAGGTACCAAACGAAATTGGCTGGATGCTCAGGGCGCTAATAAGGAATCTTGCAAGTTCTAGGCGTCTAAAGTCTGTTGAACAAATGATATGTTTTAAGATCCGCCTGTGGATCCTGTACTTCCGTTGTAATACTGAATATTACTTCATATTCGGAATGTAATAATAAATATCTTTTGCTTCCGCTGTGCATTCATATATATTGTGTTGTTTGACTATTACGTTGCCAACCACGTCACGATACTCCCCCACCGGGCCCACCGGTGACACGTGGAAAGTCGGGGTGTGACATGTATATATGATGGTGATTGGTATTGTTGACTTTCTTTTTGCTCAAGTCCACGTGACTTCTTAATGTTTTTCAAACCAGCTGATGATGAGTGATTCATGTGCACATGTTGTTAGCCCAATAATCACGTGAATTGTGCTTGTTTGTTTCTCCAAATCAGTCCAACAAAAAGGAGTCCATGTGATGTTTGATGATGATTATTATTAAGTTGTTCACTTTTTTGTGTTGCCAAGATCCACGTGATGTTATGACAATTGCAGCCCATGTGCGGCCCAAGTGTCCACTAATCCAACAAGTGTTCCTTTGATCTGCCATCACGTGATGATAATATTGTTAATTTTTAGAATAAATCTCCTTCACCTCACATGATTTCTAAAATGTTGTGATGTGATGTGTTGATTGTTTCTCGGACTCCCAAGTCTGCGCAAGCCTCTTTCAACCGTAGCCTACGCGTTCCAATTTAACCGAATTAAGCGATTTACCTGCAAAACACACGAACACTCGTAGTTACTAAGTTCAAGCAAATAACCAAGTAAAGCATGAAATTTTAATCTTTTTAAACCACTTAAGGGTTGTCCTACGGACCACCCGTCACATCCCCACACTTACCCGTTGCTTGTCCCAAGCAACTCATCAAATCAATTTCAAAACAAGCGATCAATGTAAACCAAGCTAAATGTGCCATCCTTTTACTAACTTCCAATCATACCACAAGACACACCCCTCACACAAAATCTCTCGGTTACAAGAATTATTAGCAATATGCTAAACCACTCAATGCGTGTGTGTGTGTGTGCGACAATAAGCTTGTATACAAATCAAGTTTCCTCCTAACAAATATCTAACATGCTTTAGAATCAAAGGGTCTTGCAGGTTGTAACGGGGCTAGGTGCAAAGGTAGGAAAATGGAGGAATATATATGCGAGAGGTAATTGATTTGACCCGGTTTTTATTTCTACTACAAAACAAAGCAAACATCAACTATATATACAAAGCTTCTTGACCTTCTCAACTCTATTGCAACTAAATACTTCTTTTTGTATTTTTCATATTTTTCTCTATTTTTTTTTCTTTTTCTTCTTTTTTTTTTATTTTTTTTATAACACATCAAACTCAACAATATATACAAGAACATCAATACTACATACTAAATCTCCTAAACCGGGTCATCTCAAAAGGTAAAATTTTTGTAGGAAGTAGGCTCGGGTCACAATCGAATGGTCTAAGGCTCAACATGGCTTTCTAAGGACCAAACCCCCACCCCTCACAATACCAAGCTCATATATGTAACGTATGAGGTCCAACCCACCAATCCCACACTCTCACACATCTAGACGGGGCTTCCTAAAAGTCCCCCTATCATTTTCAAAAGCATGCTAATTCTAGGATTTAACAAGTATTCACACACAAGTTCTATTAACACACAAGACACACCGCCACTCAAACAATGAAATATCAATAACAATCATGGGTGTCGGTGTGTCAAGTGGCACAATATCAAGTTTTCAAATTTTAACAATTTTCGCTTGGATTTACAAAATTTTTTAGAACTCTCAAAAATTCCCCCCATCCCCACATGGCATCAGAGCCATGCTCTGCTGGACCACCCGTCAACTATTCTATTCAGATGATCATTGAGATGAGATTCTTCACCCGACTACATGGCATCAGAGCCATGCTCTGCTGGTTCTATTGGTTTTCTGGTGAGTTTCTGGTAACTTTTTTCGGCCAAATATTTCATCAACAGCAACAGTTATAGTTAAATACTTCCAAAGCCACCCAACCACCATCTGTCACTGCTTCAACAACATGTGCACATTATTCTTCAACTATTGAGTATCTATGTACTCTTTCATGAATTGAATCTTGAATGTGTTTCTGCCATGCTTACAAGGGGTTAATTAGGACTGGCAAACGGGTTGGGTCGGGTCAGAACGGGTCATGGGTCAGAACGGGTTAGGGTCAGAACGGGTTAGGGTCAAAATGGGTCAAAATAAAAAAGAGTTGTTTTGTTTCTGTTTCGATTTTTTCAATTTCGTTTCGACCAAATTGAAACATAAAAAACCGAAAAAATATTTTGGTTTGGTCGGTTGGGTTTTTTCGGTTTCGTTTTGGTTCGGTTTCAGATTTTTCAGTTTTTTTTGTATCATTTTGGTTTTGTTTTTTTTTTGTTTCGTTTTGGTCGGGTTTTTTCGGTCTCCGTCCCGACTCGAACAGAAGGTATATTAATGATAAAGTTATGTTTTGAGAAATGGCAAAAAAAAAAACCAACCCGTTTTGACCCGAAACCCATTTCGAACTAGACTAGATCTGACCCAAACCCGTTTGGACCCGAATCCATTCCAACCCGGACCGTTCTGACCCGACCCAAAACAACCCTTTTTTATTTTGACCCATTTTGACCCTTAACCCCTTCCGACCCTAACCCGTTCTGACCCGACCCAACCCGTTTGCCAGTCCTACTTTGAAGACATTCGATTTATTTCAATACCTGAATCAGAACAACGCACCACCACCGGTTGATTCAGAAGCAAGAGAGTCATGGAACAGATCTGATTTGATGAAATTTACTGAGTATTTGGAATCTAGGGTTCCGATCAGGCTGAAAGGAAGCTGTAATTACTCACCGGACTTTTTTTTTTAACGGTGAACTTCACGTATAAAGTTACCACACTCTCCAAATTGGAGAGCCCGTATTGCCCATTTTCGCCAGACTATGTTGTCTTAACCGGGCCCATGTTGGCTTCAAAGTTTGGCCTTTTTGGGAGTTCCCCCGGGAAACCATACCGCCGGCTGCCACTTGACCGTCGTTGTGCCACCACAAGAGCATAACTCTCTGGCGTAACACACGGTGGGACTAAAACCCGGTTGGGCTCGGGTTCAAACTGACAACCTCACACAAGGCCGTCCAAATCCTTCATTGCATATATAGTCTGTAAGCTGAAAGTTGGACACCATCGTTGTAAGTTAAACAATGGTCGCAACTATTTGAAAGATGTATCAAGTAAAATTGTCTTAATGCAATTAATTTGTTTAATTACCAGAATAATTTTACTTTTTGCAATTTGTTTCTTCATGTAGAGATATAAATTAAACCAGCTGGTTCTATTTGTCAACCTCAAATGTGAAAAGTCAACGGATTGCTGACTTAACACATTAACCTATAATAATATAATAAAAAACTAAAATTGGACATTATCTTTGCAATTTGGTTCATACCATTGACTTGTAGAAGTCAACCAGTTGGACTTCCTTTCCCCCCTGCTACAATCATTAAATTCAAAACAATCACTCAACATTTCACACAACAGAATCTCCGGGAATATTCTGGTGTCTTTCCGGAATCTAAAGTGTGAGTGAGCAAAGGAGTGGTTAAACACTTTGGGGTGGCAAACTAAAAAACCGACCAATCAGCGCGCCATGTCAATCAGTCAAAAGTGTTTAAACTTTGGTGAAAAGTGTTGGCAATGGTTTAGACACTTGGTGAATTGGTAAACTATTTAAAAAAAAAAAAAGGAAAAATGTGTGATTGGTTGAGATGGGAATGGACCCCACCCCACAACACCCTCTCTCTCTCTCAATCCCCTTCCACGCGTCGGCTTTCCCTCCCCGCACCACAACCTTCACCGACTCGGCAAAGGCTCGGCGGCGGTGTTTGCCGCTCGGCAAAACCGTTTGCCGACCTTTGCCGACTACTGCTCCGAACACCCTTACAAACTGACAGTCAGACTCCGGTTGGTGAACAAATGAACACAAAAAGCGTGTTCAATTATTCTGCAAACAGTGGATTACGTGGTATGCAGATTATAGTCAAATTAAGTTCGGTTTGCGTGTTGGGAACAAATGAACATGAAGAACGCGTTCAATTATTCTGCAAAACAGTGGATTACGCGGTATGCAGATTATAGTCAAATTATTCTGCAAACCGATTCTATTAAAATTCATCGATGTGTTGGCCAATAAAACCCAATCCAACATAGACATCGGTTTAAATTGGGAGCATATTATACTCATTAATAGAATCGGCTCGATCCCCTATAAATGACCAAAATAATAAACCCAATAAAACCATACCTTACTCCATTAATCCATCGATGTGGGCTAAAAAAAAAATCCAAACTTCTTGTAATTTTAATTCATGTGTTTCCCAGTCACTAGTAGCTACCAGATTCCAATCTAAGGTTGACATTTGTGATTGTAGACCATCATGTACCAACCATGCCCAAAGTGCTAGAATTGAAGTCTGTTGCGAGTAGGTAGTGGTGCACAAATCGGGTTTTTTTAAAAACCGGTTCCGGGTATGGAACCGGGTTCGGGTAGGATAGTGTTTTACAAAATCGAGAACCGGGTCGGGTCCGGGTTTTCTACCAAAAATGTATACCCTATATACCCGGGTTCGGGTCGGGTTTTATAAAACCCGGGTATTATAATACCCTATTTCCGGGTTCGGGTCCGGTCCGGGTATTCATCGGGTAGGGTTCGGGTGTGCATCGGGTTGGGAAAAACCCGCACCGGGTATTAAAAAAACCCGACCGGGTATTAATGCTTCTTTATATGTTTTAGTGGATGGTGCCTATTGAAATTTTAATGACATTTCTAAATTTAAATTCGATGGTGCTAGATCGAAGGAATAGTTCTGATTTGAATCCTTTTGGATTACATAAACAACAATATATTTTATTTGCTATGTTATGTTTTAACCAATTCTATCAATTTTTCATTTTTTTGTATTAGACAAACACCAATGGATATTTCCAGCAAATAGAGGGGAAAAATGACCAAATATTCCAAATATCATTAGAAACCTAATAATTAAACAAGATTAAATTAAAGTGCATACATAATTTTGTTAAATCGTAAGAACTAGAAGTCTTAATGCTTGAAAACATAGATATAAAAAAACATAGATATGACTAGAAGTCAAAGTGCTATATAACCGGGTATAAAAAAACCAAGTTTCGGGTATTTATAAAACCCGGTTCCGGGTATTTATAAAAACCGGGTTTTGGGTATAAACCGGGTATAAAAAACCCGGTTCCGGATTCAGGTTTTAGATCAAATATGAATACCCGGTCCCTACCCTATGGGTAGGGTCGGGTTCGGGTATAGAATACCCGGTTTTTATAATACCCGGTTCCGGGTTTTTTTTCTGAGTTCGGGTTTTTTGTTCACCACTACGAGTAGGTGGACAAAAAGAAAATTCAATCATTCTACCAACAGATTACTCCATTGTGTAGCCACTCAACCATCACATGCCCATATCAAAATTCCATATAATGCAGGTGAAGGCCCAATAGTAAAACAGGAAATCCAATTAATTGTAGCCCAAATACCAAACATTCTGCCCAAACATTCTAGTATCCTTTTGTTTGGTCATATCAGTGGGCCCAAATGAATAAAACCTAGTTGCCAAACAAATGACTTCAGCCGACAACTTTGTTGTACAGTAGTTGCTATCATCTTCAGTAATAACATGCTACCTTATCTCTTCTAATTTCTTCTAGTTCCATTCTCTCTCTTCGATAATCACCAACAGCCATCAAACCCTAAGGATTCAACAATCAGCCGCCACGAACATCAAAGCCAGCTGCTCTCTTCTGTTACCGGAAACAGCTATCTCCGACCATCATCCTTTAGCAGCCAAAAAGAAAATCATTAAGTCCCCATCAGCAGCTCACGAACAACTAAGGTTCACGAAGAATGAATGGTTCTTCGTGAGGAATCATCAGCGAACAATCACAGCAACGAAGAACATTCTTCGTCAGATGTAGGTTGTTCGTCGTGCACTGTCATAATCACCATTGAGACGAAGAATCAGCTTGACGAAGACTGATAGCTGACGAAGAACCTGTTGTTTCATTCAAGGTAACCGGCGAAGAATCGGACACAAAAACTGCACCAACAATAATCGGACAAACCACATGGACGAAAATGGCAATTAACTCATGTTTTTATTGTTTTGGACGGAACTGACATGTTTCAAGAATGTCAGGGACGGAAATGTTACAAACCATTTGATTTGTTCTGATAGCTGAGAGTCTAAGAGGGTAATGTGATGAATTAGGGTTTTGATCCCTTTGTTAAAAGATTCAATCTTGTTGATCTTGAGTTGTGGATTTACTACATGTTTTAAGTTATGTAATTGTTGCATTTAATGGCTGTTGTTATTTTTTGCATTTCAATTCAGTTTTGGTATTGAAATTATGAAACTGTTAATAAAGTATTTGGAATCCGTTTCCGGATTTGAGTTCTGGTGATGCAGAATTTAATCTATTAGTATGTTTTATGCAGTTGTGGTTTATTCAAATTTGATAAACTGAGTAGATATAATACTAATTCTATATAATTAATTATATAAACAATGCTCTACTTTTACCTATAGTGATCTGATTATAGGGGTGTTTGGCAATGCGTTTTGAAAATGATTCTCTATAATTATGTTTACAATTTGTAGATGATCAGTTTTCTAGTGTTTGGTATCATAAAATTAGTGTATGTGTAGGTGCAGTTAGATTCATTAGCTTAAGGAAAAAACAAAATTCCTATAATATCCCCACTCAAACGTCGTTGATGCTATATATTTTTTTAAATCCTTCTTTCCGGTGCCATTATTTCACCTATATGTTTTTTCCATTACTTAGTGCAAATATATAATTTATAGTTAGATAAGTTTATAAAAACTTCATGTATACACTGTGTATATATTACAACCGTATTTATTTAAATCATTACTCGTATTCTGTCTCCAGCTGAACCTGAATAATCGTCGACAGTGTGTCTCCGCGTGTGGGCACTAAGTGAAAATGAAGAAGGCATTCAGGGACATGTAAGTAACAATATTATTATTTTTCGTGTAAACCATTACTACGGTACTAGCTCATATGTTATGCGTGCTAATGTTTTTATTTTTTTTATGTAGTAAAAGAGGAGTTAATAAGAAGGTTCTTAAAGTTCCTTCAATAGAACAGAAGGTTCTAGATGCTACAAGCAACGAGTCATGGGGTCCACACGGAACACATCTTGCCGATATTGCACAGGCTTCAAGAAACTAGTATGCCACACTTGTTATTTTTTTTTTTGAAAATGAAGAACTATATGATTTTTTAATGCCAAAATATATTAATTTTATGTCTTGATGTTTAGCCATGAATACCAAATAATCATGTCTGTTGTTTGGAAGCGTCTCAGCGATACTGGGAAGAACTGGCGCCATGTGTACAAGGTTTTTACATTCATACCCTTTTTCTATAAATACGTCAAACATCTGACGGTTTTCTGTCATCGAAGAGAGAGTGAGCCAAACCGTACCCTGGGAGTAATTTTTTCTTCGAGAAAATGATTTTTTTGGTTCTTTTATTCCTAGCACATTTTCAAGATTCATTTTTTGGTAGGTTTTCATACCCATTGTTTGGTAAATAAATTTTAGAGTAAAATGTCATTTTCGTCCCGAAGGTTTGGGCAGTTTTGCGACTTTCGTCCAAATGTTTGTTTTTTCACATTTGGATCCAAAAGGTTTGAGATCTTGCCATTTTCTTCCGACTCGTTAACTCCATCCGTTTTTTTCTGTTAAGCCAGGGGTATTACCATCTTTTTATACATTTTTTTGTTAAACTAAAAACACTATATAAGAAATAAAGTGTTCATAGTTTAATAAAAAATGTCTTAAAAGACGGTAATACCGCTGAATTAATGGAGAAAAATGAATGGAGTTAACGAGTCGGATGAAAATGGCCGGATTTTAAACTTTTTGGATCCAAATGCGGAAAAAACAAACCTTTGGACGAAAGTCACAACAGTTTCACGATTTTGGTTTATATCCAAATTAATGCTTTCACATATGCATACTTTCAAGGTTTTGGTTCTTTCTAAATTAACGGTTTCACACTTGCACATTCTCAAGATTTATACTTTTGGGTAGTTTTTCACACCCAATGTTGAGTATGATGTTCTAATTAATTCTTTGACTTGTCCACCAGGCTTTGACTGTTCTTGAATATTTGGTAGCAAATGGGTCAGAACGTGTGATCGAAGATATTAGAGAACATGGATACCAAATATCGGTGTGTTTTTTTTTTCGTTGAAACTTTAGTATCTAAGTTTTCATGTTTAAGGGTTATGATTTTATTTTACTTTATTTTTAATAGAATTTGGCATCTTTTCAATACATCGATTCTACTGGGAGGGATCAAGGGAGCAACGTAAGGAAGAAATCTCAAAGTCTTGTTGCTCTTGTGAACGATAAAGAAAAAATACAAGAAGCAAGAGAGAAAGCTGCTGCCAGCAGGGACAAGTGAGTTTTCTAAAAATTATTAAGCCTCCTAAATAATGTTTTTTTAAAAAGTTTAGAAAAAAGTGTTATTGAAATAGTATAGTTTTTACAATCATATTTGACACTAATATTTGTACTGGATTGACATTTGTAATATTTCAAAGTAGGTTCCGCCAGACATCCGAAGGTTCTGGAGATGATCGATATGACGGGCAATATGGAAGTAGAGATGAAGATCGTAACGGATACGGTAGGGATTCATATGGACGTGATGGTGAAGACCGCTATAGTTACGGCGATGATGAATATCGCAGAAAAAGTCAAAGTATCGATGGTGATTATGGTGCAAAAAGTCAAAGCTCTGTTAGAGATGATGGTCATCATTCTTTGTTATGTGCCCACTAACTCATTCCATGTTCCAGTAGTTGTCAAGTTTTATTTAGTATGTAGTTTATTAATTAATTAAGCATGTTTTGAATTATAGATAGTGGGTCAAGAGAGTTGGTTAGTGGGTAGTTATTTATCTTTTAAGTATTTATAGTGTAAGCCATTTGATGTTTATGGGTATGAATGAAAAATATTAAAAGAGAGTTATCTCAAGTTCTTGATTCTTGCTATTTTCTTTTGAGCTTAATCCACTCAACGGATTATCTATCATAAATCCAGTTGGTACGTA
This sequence comes from Helianthus tuberosus, assembly GCA_030545235.1. Lineage (NCBI taxonomy): Eukaryota > Viridiplantae > Streptophyta > Magnoliopsida > Asterales > Asteraceae > Helianthus > Helianthus tuberosus. Next base: position 7,364,138 of record CM060358.1, read on the forward strand.
TCATTCTTCTAGGTATTTAACCCTCTAATAATACTCGTTTCTTCTGGCTCAATTGTCCGTTTTTGAATGATTGAGTATATGTAATTGTATTTTACGCATTAGTTTATTTGTTAAATAAAAAAAAATGTATATTTTTGTTTGCAGAGATAGCAATGCTAGAGTTGAAGGTGCTTCTCCTGATGGAAGGTAATAAGATGGTTTCCAGTTTGTTATTACGATATTAAAATCAATAAAATATAACAAATGAATAATATATATATTTTGGTGTTGGGGCAGCCGGCTTGAACCAAAATTATCTGGTCAAAATCTCGGGGCGCCCCCTAGTTATGAAAACGTTGTAACCGAGGGTGAGGCACCACATCCGCCTCCCGCCGCTAATACTCTAGGCGCTGTGCTTGCTAGCAACTCTGAACCTCCGGTCGCTGGCACGCCACTGCCTCCGGCAGCCTCCACACCTTCAGTGATCTCCGACAAGGAACCAGACGGGTTTGACTTTTTTGACCCTCGTGGTCCACCCCCCGGTAAAACTGCTCTTTGTTTATTGGTACAATTGTACCTGACAATTTATTGCTAGTTAATTATTATACTTGTTGAATATATACTTAATAAAAGTTTGTTGCGGATATAGCTGTAGCTGCCCCGTCAGCGTCAAGCAATGCTGAGGTGGACTTGTTTGGTTCTCTATCAGACTCTTTCTCTTCAGATGTGTTGGCCCTTGTGCCATCTGAACCGCCTGCTCCTACTAGCTCTAATCTTAGTCAGACCTTTGTGGCTGCATCACCGACAACTCAGGTGCGTCTTTGATAACTCACTACACACTCACACGCACACACTTGTGCACACTCACACGATCATGGTTTGATACTTGTACTTTTTATGCAGCAGTTTGATGATCCATCAGGTGATGGTCCTTTTAGAGCGGTCCCTTCTAGTGATGGATTCTCGGCTCAACAGTCAACATCGCCATTCACTGTCGCTGCGACTGATGTATTCTCGGCTCAACAGTCGAAATCACCGTTTACTGAACCACCTCAGACGGTTGCTCAAACGACGGTGAATGACATGGGATTTGGTGATGGGTTTGACCAAACCGTTGACATTCTAGCAGGTATACTTCCTCCAACTGGACCACCCACACAGAATGGTTTTCCTTCTCAAACCGGTCAACCTGCCCAGACCCCATTTGGTCAATCAAACCAGACCCCGTTTGATCAACCAAACCAGACCCCGTTTGATCAACCAAACCAGACCCCGTTTGGTCAACCTAACCAGACCCCTTTTGGTCAACCTAACCAGACCACGTTTGGTCAACCTAACGAGGCCCCATTCGGTCAATCAAACCAGACCCCGTTTGGTCAACCAAACCAGACCCCCTTTGATAAACCTAACCAGACTCCATTTGGTCAACCAAACCAGACCCCATTTGGTCAACCAAACCAGACCCCATTTGATCAACCAAACCGGACCCCATTTGACCAACCTACATCCCAGACCAGTTATCCAGGTCAATTTGGTCAACAAAAGCCAGAGTCAGCTTTTCCAGTTCAAGGTAGCTACCAGTCTATTCCACCGTCGACGTTTTCGGCTCCAGGTGGTCAGTCTGTGTTGCCACCCAATTTCCCAGTGGCTCATGGTGGCCAATCTGACTTGGCACATGATTTTCCAGCTCAGGGCATTCAATCTCAATCTATGCTGCCCTCAGGTCAGCCGTCGTCACAGGGTGGCCAATTTGAGTTGTCGTCTGCTTTTCCAGCTCAGAGCAGTCAATCTGTGTTGCCATCTGGTATCCCGACTCAGGGCAGTCAATCTATGATGCCGCCCAGTCTCCCAGCGGCTCCGGGCAGTCAATCTATGGTGGCGCCCGGTCTATCGGCGGCTCAGGGCAGTCAATCTATGTTGCCGCCCAGTCTCCCGGCGGCTCAGGGCACTCAATCTTTATTGCCGTCCAGTCTCCCGGCAGCTCAGGTAAGTCAATCCATGTTTCCGCCCAGCCTCTCGGCGTCTCATGGTAGTCTCTCCATGTTGTCGTCCAGTCTACCGGCGGCTCAGGGCAGTCAACCCATGCTACCGCCCAGCCTCCCGGCGGCTCAGGGCAGTCAATCTATGTTGCCAGCCAGTCTCCCGGCGACTCAGGGCAGCCAATCCATGTTGCCGCCCAGTCTCCCGGTGGCTCACGGCAGTCAATCTATGCTGCCGACTAGTCTCCTGGTGGCTCAGGGCAGTCAATCTGAGTTGCTGTCTAGTTTTCCACCTCAGGGCAGTCAATCTGTGTTACCACCTGGTTTCCCGGCAGCTCAGAATGGTCAATCTGTTTTATCGTCTGGTTTCCCGTCGACTCAGGGTGGTCAATATGTGTCGTCTGGTTTCCCATCTACTCAAAATGCATCTCTTGGTGGAATTTCTTCTCAGTCGGGTACCGTCTCACAGTTAGGGTTTCCCAATTCCAATGGTCAATCCAGTCAACCTAATAATAACGTTTACGGCGGTTTCTAGCCTCAGGGTCAACCTACATCAGCCCCAACACCGTCAGCTGCCTCGGTTTCAAGTTTCTATCAACAGCCACAGTTACAGTCAAATGCCTCCAAGGCCACCCAACCACCATCTGTCACTGCATCAACAGGTGCACTTGCTATAGTTCCTCAACAACCTGCAAAAGAAAAGTTCGAGACCAAATCCACTGTTTGGACTGATACGTTGAACCGTGGGCTCGTTAATTTGAACATCGATGGATGTGAGTTATTTTGTTATATAGATAATACGGTTTTTTTTATAGCGTACACATACATATACATGCAGGGAAGGGATCATGTGAGGGCTATAACCTGCAAAGGAAAAAAAACAGTTTTTTTTAATTATTTATTATTATTATTATTATTATTATTATTATTATTATTATTATTATTATTATTATTATTATTATTATATTTGTTTTTATAATAATAGGGGAAAAAATGCCACTTTATACCAAAAAATACACTATTATAGTAAATTGTTTTTGAACGACACTTTATTGATAAATGCTTTTTTGAACAACACTTTTTTTTAAAGGGCTCGATTTCCCGAAGACTTTTATAGTATATTGTCATGACAAAAAAAGGCCAGTCAACCAAGCGGAAATTTTAATTTTATTTTTATTATTTTATATGCTACTAGTTCTTATGGAATTTTTAAAAGTAAAAAAACAATATATGTAGATTGACGAACTACATACATATATACCTTGTATGAGCTATATATATATACCTTCACGAGCTACATATATGTAGCTCATGAATCTACACATATTTGTTTCCTAAACTTTTTACAATAATAAACATTTAATATGAAAAGTGAAAAAAATTAAAAAAATTTGCTTGGTTGGTAGTGGTTCTCTCAAGTTCTCAAGTAAGCAACTATGTAGTTCTCTCATGATCCGCACCCTGAACATGTGTGTGTGTGTATATATATATTTGAGTTTTGACACTATTTTCCGGATGTGCAGCTAAAACAAACCTGCTATCTGACATTGGAATCGATTTTGAGGCGATAAACCGTAAAGAAAAGAGGATGGAAAAACCAAGCAAAACCCCTGCAACTTCAAATGTGACCATGGGTAAGGCCATGGGTTCGGGTTCTGGAATTGGACGTGCTGGTGCGAGTGCTCTAAGACCCGCATCCAACCCCATGGCGGGTTCAACAATGGGAATGGGAATGGGAATGGGTGCATGGCCAGGGTTTGGAGGTGGTTACGGAGGTCTAAACCAGCCCATGGGAATGAACCATATGCCGCAAAATATGGGTATGGGAATGAACAGTATGCCTCAGAATATGGGTATGGGAATGGGAATGAACAATATGCCTCAAAATATGGGTATGGGAATGAACAATGGCCAAGGGTTTCAGATGCAAGCTCCACCTGCCACCGGATTTATGCCGCCTAGAAATTATAATCCGATGATGGGTAGAGGCGGCGGCTATGGTCAGCAACCTTATGGTGGCTACAGATAGAGTTGCAGCGGTAAGCATAGTTATTGTGATATAAAAAAATATTCTTTTTCCTGATAATTTTGTAATTTTTTTTGATTCCGTATTTTTGTGTCTTGATTTTGAAGCATGTAATGACCAAAGCATGTTAAACAATGCGGTTTTCATGTATTTTTTTTAAAAGAAGTGACTAAAACAATAACATATGTTAAACAACGCGGTTTTCATGTATTTTTTTTAAAAGAAGTGACTAAAACAATAACATGACATTACAACATGACATTTCCTGTAATTTACTAAAATAAATACGTAAAGACTTACGAGCCTTTGACGATAAAATTAAGACCGCCAATTTCTCTATTTGTTAATTAGTTTTTTTTTTTTTTTTGGGGGGGGGGGATGATTATTTTTGTCGAACCTCATAGAATATAATCGAATTTAAGTGTGTATTTCATATACATAATTTGCACTTGTCGGTGGGAAGAAATTGAGTGGTACGTATCATTTGGGTCTGAAATAATTGTGTGAAGACTAGTGAGTGTTTGACAGGACCCAACATTTATGATTGTTTATTAACTAGATACAAATTGTGAAGACTTGAGTCTTTCAACAATGCACACAAATTTTCCACGCATTTGTCGAAATGAAAGTAGAAAGAAAATCAACACAAATTTTCCACGCTATTTCGAACATGGGAGTGTATATAAGCTGGGCATATTTGGTGACATATCAAACATCTAAGATTTGATACAACAAATATGGCAAATAAGATTTACCATAAACATTTTGCCCATCCTATTTTCTTCTTTATTCTTACACTCTTTGTGTTGGAATCATTTACCACTACAACTGCCCTTTTCCCTGACCAACGTACCAGTAAGTGTACGAAGAAGGAGAGACAAGCTCTTCTTCATTTCAAATCATACATTCATTACGACCCTTTTGGCCCCCTCACTACATGGACACCTGGAGAAGAAGAAAAGGAAGCAAGCAATGATTGTTGTTACTGGAGAGGAGTCACGTGCAACAACCATTCCCGTGTCACAAGCCTTGACTTGAGCAGTGGATATCTTGAAGGTAAGATTAGTCCTTCATTGCTTAACTTAAGCTACTTGAATTATCTTGATCTTTCTGACAATTCGTTTAATGGAAGGATTCCCATGTTCATTAGTTCCATGACCCAATTAAGGTATCTTCACCTTGGTCGGAATGATTTTCATGGAACCATTCCTTCAGAACTTGGAAACCTCACGTACTTGCAAGACCTTTCACTTGAACACCTGAGTAATTGCACAATTGAAAAGATAGACTGGTTGTCTCATCTGTCTCAGCTGGATATACTTGACATGTCAGGTACATCACTGGGCAAAGCAGACAACTGGGTAAATGTGATTTCAAGTCTTAAAAAGCTATCAGATTTATCTTTAAATGGATGTGACCTCTCCCATGTGATGCACCCGTATTCTTATTCATATGTCAACTCTTCTTTTTCTTCATCTATTGTTACCCTTTCTCTCAAAGAAAACAATCTCAACTCATCCATGTATCACTGGTTGTTCCCTTTAACTAGCAATGCACTTGTAACACTTGATCTCTCTGACAACATGTTAGATGGGATTCCCAAATATCTTGGAAATCTGTGTAGTTTGACATATTTGAGTTTCATTAATAACTTAATGCCTATCAAATTACCTGATTTTCTGAGTAACTTGTCTGGATGCACATCAGTTACTTTACAATATTTGGATGCCACATCTAGCCAATTCACAGGGTCGGTGTCAGATGATATCCAAAATTTTTCATCCCTAGGAGTGCTAGATCTTTCTAATAATCAGTTAGATGGAAATATAAGTGAAAAAGTGTGGCAACTACCCAAGCTTGAATCACTAGACGTTTCTTCCAATTTTTTTAAAGGTGCTATCTCCGAAAATATTGAAAAGTCAAATATTTTATATGTTCATCTTTCAAACAATTCACTCGAAGGAGTTCCTTTAGAATCTAAAATGTCAAACATGTCCAGCATAGTAGTTATTGACTTGAGTTCTTGCAAGCTAGGACCTCGTTTCCCCAAATGGATTCAAACACTCAAAAATCTTTCGAGTATTGATCTTGCCAATACCAGAATTTCAGATAACATTCCAGAAGATTTTTGGAACACCTGGCCTTCTCGTTTGAGATATTTGAATATCTCTTTCAACAATATTAAAGGGACTGTAACAGATCTGTTTTCAAATTTTGACCCAATATCTTCAACCATAGATTTGAGTTCCAACAACTTTTATGGTCATATACGGAATGTTCCTTCCAGTTTAGAAAGGCTAGACCTCTCCAAAAATAATTTATCCGGACAAATCTTCTTTTTGTGCCAAATTGTTGGTGAGTCTTTGTTGTTTCTTGATCTCTCACACAACGCATTCACTGGACCAATTCCAGACTGTTTGTGGCATTTCCCAGGACTAGGAATTCTTAGTCTGGGATATAACAATCTATCTGGAAGGCTTCCTACTTCTATCAAGTTTTTGATCAGTCTCCAGGTCTTGTATTTATACAATAACAGCTTCTCAGGAAAATTGCCCTTATCTTTAAAGAATTTAACCCAGTTAACCTTTTTGAATTTGGGGGCCAACAAGTTTTCTGGTCACGTGCCTAGTTGGTTTGGGGAAAGGTTATCGAGATTGTATGCTCTAATCTTAACATCAAATAAATTCATTGGAACCATCCCTTCACATTTATGTCAATTAGTATATCTTCAAATTCTAGACTTGTCAATGAATAAACTCCAGGGAGTCATCCCCTCATGTTTCGGTAATCTAACTTCCATGGTTCAACATATCGATAGATTAGAAGGCAACCAAATTAATGTGCATGTTGTTAACCGTAATGGGGACCAGTATGTTGACCGTTCCATGATCAAGTGGCAAGGAAGTTTGCGTGAATTTGGCAGCACTATAGAATTGGTAAAGATCATCAATTTATCAAGCAACAATTTAACTGGAAAAATCCCGGATAAACTAACCGATCTCCATAAATTGATTGCACTCGACTTGTCAATGAATGCTCTAGTTGGAGAGATTCCATCAAAAATTGGTGAGATGAAAGAACTTCAAATTTTGGATCTATCTAGAAACAATCTAAGAGGAGGACTACCATCAAGCATGTCTCAAATGACCTTGCTAAACTATCTAGATGTGTCGTATAATAGCTTGTCAGGAAGAATTCCATCTAGCACTCAACTCCAGCCCTTTGATCCTTCAAGGTACACCGGAAATGCAGGATTGTGCGGACTTCCCTTGACCAAATATTGTCCAGGAGATAAAGTATTAGAAGGTCCACCCGCCAGTCGTGAAAGTATGGAAGGCGGGGAAGGCACAGATGATCTTCAAATATGGTTTTATATCGGAGGGGCCACTGGTTTTGTTACCGGATTTTGGATGGTGTGTATTGCTTTAATTGTTAATCGCCGTGGGAGACATGCTTTTTTTCGCGTCATGAATAGCCTTGAAAATTGGGTTTATGTGAAAGTGATGGTGTTCATTGCAAAAGTGCGAAGGGTTTCACATCCATAGTTGCATGTTGGATTTCATTTTTCTTTTTGTGTGTTGTGTTTATTTCTTCTTGTTCTCATTTAGGGATACAAGTATGGTATTGTAAAATGTAATGCACTATTAAGTTTTAAGTCTGTTTGATGAATAAAATTGCCACCAACACCATGGGTGGCCATTTCGCTTTGTTGTGTCAAATAGGACATTATGCTATATTGTGTATAAACATGACTTGCAACTACTAGTACAAGCCGAAAGACAAGAAGAGCCTTAATGATTTATTGATAAACAGGGCTGTGAACAGGGCTACCCTGTTGTTTACATCAACATTGTTGGTTAATGTTGTTAGTTAAGCTAGAAAGTTCTGTTAGTGCCTAATTTGTAATTATTAGAAGTAGAAGGTTAGATGTGAAAGTATTGTAGTCATTCGTTGTTCATAAGATTATTACGTTATAATATATATATATTATATGTATATGTACTCTTGCTTAGATATACGTTAATGTATGAAGTAACAGTGCTTTTCTAAGACACATGTGGCTGCAGAGTTATACTTGGGACCCATTACATGTGTGTGTAACTAACTACATACAAGAAAAATATTGAGGTTTGTTAACTTAATTGACAGTATGATTGAAGTTTCTTTCTATTGGAAGGAAAAGTGAACCTTAGGTTCTTTTTTTTTTTTTTTTTTTGATTTTTTGATTTTTTTTATTTTTCCTAAACCGTAAAGAAAAGAGAATGGAAAAAAACAAGCAAAACCCGGCAACTTCAAATGTAACCATGGGTTCAGGTTCTGGAATTAGACATGCTGGTGCAAGTGCTCTAAGACCCGCATCCAACCCCATGGCGGGTTCAACAATGGGAATGGGTGCAGGGCCAGGGTTTGGAGGTGGTTATGGAGGTCTAAACCAGCTCAAGGGAATGAACAATATGCCTCAAAATATGGGTATGGGAATGAACAATGGCCAAGGGTTTCAAATGCAAGCAACCTTATGGTGGCTACATATAGAGTTTGCAGTGGTAAGCATAGTTATTGTGATATGAAAAACTCATTCTGTATAACCAATATCAAGTTACTTGATTTCTTCTATATATTCAAAACATTTTTGACTATTAATTTTGACTCATGTAATGAGTAGTAGCAAACAATAAACATTAGAATTTTAATCATCTTATTTTCACGTACATTAATAGATAACATTTCGTGAATGATGACCAAAGCATGTTAAACAATGCCACTTTCATGTATTTTTATAAAAAGAAGTGACTAAAACAATAACATGACATGACAACATGACATTTTTAATTAGTTTTTTTATGATCGGAGGAAAATTGTTATTTTTGTATACACATATTTTGCACTTGTAAGTGGAAAGAAATTGATAGGAATTTGGAACGTATCTATTGGATCACAAAAAAAAAAGTGTGAAGACTTTCGAGTCTTTGACATGACCCACTTTTATGATCATTAACTAGAGACAAATTTTCAAGACTTGAGTCTTTAAACGTATAATTTGGGACAAATATATAACATATATATGTCGTTGTCGTTGGTCTTGAAAGTCTTGCATGCCTCACAATCAACACAAATTTTCCACACATATGGACATGAAAGTAGAAAGAAAATCAACACAAGCTTTGTTTTAAAAACATCCAATAGATATGACTCGGCCGGTGCCTCGACTCTTTGGCTCGTATGTATGTGTGTGTATATACAATATGTTTTTATTTTTTATAGAAATGTGAGTTTTTTTTTTGCCAAATATGTATTATCAATTCACATTTTATATATAAGGTCAAACAAATTACACCAAGATAGCCGGTAAGCGGGCAACAAGCTGCGCCGCTACCCCCTTTTGAATAGCGAAACCTAACCTAGTAAAAACGAAACCCCGATCTCTAGGAGACGAAATGTTGCTGTGAACAACCCGTTGGACCCGTTCAAGAAATCTGATGGCTTCTGGGGCTAGCGAGCCCAAAGGTATCAAAGGCAAAAGGGATAAAGGAATGTTGATTATCCTCGCAGGCTTTGGCATGTTTGTTCATTTTCTTTGCTGCCGCCCTTGCAATCGCCTGACCAGGGACAAAACCTGTATCCCGAAAGCCTACAAGGGGGGAAACCCCGGTAAGATCAACACATGCGTGTTTACCTGCATCCCACCCGAAAACTAAAACGTCCGCGGGGCGCAATGTGGATCTTCCTTCCCTCGGATCTGTCAAAAAGTTTACGGGGGCTTCTTTCTTCACCGAGATCCCCGCCCGTTTGAGGATGTCCCCCAAGACATCCCGCACCCAGTCGTGCCTATACTTAAAACCTGACAGTTCTTTACAATGCAGAGCATGCTCCCCAAATTGGTCTAAGCAAGCTTTCCGGCAAATCGGGCATTGCTCATCATCAGGGAACATAGGAATCATGAGCCGATATTTTAAGATAACACGATATTCAACGGCTGACATCTTTTGGCCTAAGCCATCGATGGGGATGACCGATAGAAAATCTTGGGCGTGGGGGCCCCGCAAGCATTCTAGGACGGCGTTCTGACGAGGGGTCGTACAGAAATCTGATCCAATATTCTGAGCGATACGGCAAAACAGAGCACTCGCCAAAGTCTTATGGGTCTTCGGTGGGGCGGTGTCCCTGTTAGCGAAACCGCCAATATCCAAATCCGGAAGGTGTCTATGTAACTCCCCCAGAGCCATGTCATAATCCCCATCCATTCCAACAACCCCACTCTCGCGCAAGATGTGATCTTGCAGCCCCCACGATTGAGCTCGCGAGGCAACAAAACCGTAAATGGAGACATCCATGGCCGATAGAAGCCCCAGCCCCCCCATCTTACAGGGCAGAGAAGCAACCCGCCACTGAAAATCCCCAAAAAACGGACCCCCACACACCACAATGTCCTCTATAGCCCCCCGTAGCCCTTTATCGAATAAGGATACCGCCTCCTTTACAAACACAGGTTGACAAGTTCGCAGACCAAAAAGGAGCTTGGCGACACCCATGCAAGAGCGCAGCAGGAGAAGCTCACTTTGATGGTCTCGGAGTTGCGAAAGGCTACTCATAAGGTCCACTGCCCGGGAAGCTCGCCGCGCAGCCAAAACACTAATGAAACTGGGGTCCCGGCTCACAGCTCCCCCAAGGAGTCTCACGCCCCCCGTTGGTCTTCCAATCTCCTTCGGGAATAAACTAGCCTCCAATTTTTCTCCATTGCAAGACGGCCAATATACCTCTGTTTTTTTTTAAATTAAGCCGGAGCCCCAAAGGTGGCCCCTCAGATTGAATGATAGCCAGAGCCTTTGCTACCTCAGATGTTTTTCCCATAATAGTACCATCATCCAAATACCACGCGTGGAAGGGGAGGGTGCAACTGTCTCGTATGCGTTGTGTGAGGGGGTGCAAGACAAGGGCGAACAATAGAGGCCCCAAAGGATCCCCCTGCTGGACCCCCGTGGACGACCCAATACAGTCATTACCCACATAAAGCCTAGCGGTTTGCCCATAAAGAAAATGTACCCACGGAAATATAGATGGGCATCGAATCCCAACCTCCCGCAGAAGAGCTGTGCGATCCACTAGGTTGAAAGCATTGGAGAAGTCAACGGTAAGCATGGCGAAGGCCCCATCATCGTGAAAGGCGTTAAGGAACCTGTTCGCGCTATGGAGGATAGCTTCAGCCCCATCTGGTGTCCCAACCCCGAATTGATGATCCCCCAGGTAACTAACCATCTCTTTCCCTACCTTTTTCATCGCTATCTTGGAGACCAGCATACGCCAAATGGCCCCGACCGCAATAGGACGGATTCCCCCATCAGGTTTCAGCAAGGGGGTCAGAGGAGCGGAGGCAACGAACTGAGCAAGAGACCTGGGGCATAACCCCCCCAAGAAGACATTGACTACCCCGGTGATGGCTAAAACTAAACCCGAGGAAGTTGACCCTCTCCACAAAAGCTATCCAGTAAGTGTTGCACCCTGAGCCCATCTCTCCCGCACGAAGTACCTTTGGGGAAAGACTTAATGCACCCCAAAACGCACTCTGCATCAACAGTTAAGGGTGCCTGAGGGATTGTGTCTGCCGGCACAACCGGAGGGGGCGTAACCGGGTGTTTCTCCGCGAGGGCCTCCAAAGTGGAGGGCCCAAGGGGGGCAACGCCAGAAGAGGACAACACCTTGACCGCAGCTGTGAAATGACCATCTGCCACTTTACGAAGGCACTGCTTAACATTGGTTCGGCCCTCCCGACAGTCGGACCCAGTTACCGCCCCTATCTCCTTTACATCCTGAAAGAGGGAAGCAACTAGCTCGCTAATCCCTTCCCCGTCTTTCCAGACAGAAATAGCCCGTTGGATGCTCAAGCACTGTAACGTTTTCCTGTTCCCGGACCGACGTTCCTGCCTATTGGCAGGGCGCACAACTTTTAAAGTACAGCGAGGCAACAAGAGAAGCTTAACCCAATATTCAACAGACCCAGGGGTAGCAACCACCTTCCGCATAACCGATGTTAAAGCTTGCGCGAACGCCATTCGACAACTAGGAGGAATGCTCTTGACTGTCGTGATGGGAAGAGAAAAAACCCGCTCCAGAAGGGAGCCATCCACACCGACAGAGGCAATGCCTTCCCCTGAAGCCCCCCCTCCCGAAACTTATGGTTTGGGAATCCCCACAATAAAGTCCTCGGTCCCCCTCGAGCTAGAGACGAATTTAACAAGGTCATCAACATGATGACACCCCCGGCTAAGAGCATGCACAACCATGCACTCCCCGCACAGCCAGTTGTTAAGCGTTTTCAAAGTTTCTCCCACGTCCTCATATAAGTCGGGATCCTTAGCAATCGCATCCCGTAAAGCATCTTTACTGTTATCTGACTTGAGGTGGTCCCGTTGGAAGTGAGCGAGCAGTCTCGCGTATCCTTTGGACCCTACAAAACCATCTTTGCAAGAGTGGAAATTCCTGAAGGGGCAAGGCCTAACACCCTCAGGGCCTCCCCCCTGCACAACACCTTTCATCATACACCTAAGAACAATAACCCAACTCGAGGGAAGTAGGGGGAAGCGCCAAAAACTAAAACTCCCTGCCCGGGAGGAAGGAGGGGGAGCAACCACGAGTTGCCTGCCCCCCTTACGGGGTTAGGACCCCACGCTTTAAACCATGGACAAAAGGTGCGAAATTGAGAGAGAATGAGGTGATCAAGCAGTACCTGTAGGACGTTAGCTTCAAACGATGAAGAAACTGATGATTTGCAGAAGAGTGATCAAATCTTTTTTCCCCAAATCACCAAACCCTAAACCCTAACAATCTTGAACAAACAGAATTCTCCACTTGGGACCTAAAAAATCAAATCTTTTTTTCCCCAAATCACCAAACCCTAAACCCTAACAATCTTGAACAAACAGAATTCTCCACTTGGGACCTAAAAAATCAAATCTTTTTTCCCCAAATTACCAAACCCTAAACCCTAACAATCTCAATCAAACCCCAAAACAGCTAGAATCAACACCTTGAAGAACTCATTTAAGCAAATAATCATTGAAAACTACATGAATTTCAGTTGTGAACGATCAGAATAAAGGTACCTAACTGCAAACAGTAAGAAATTGAATGTGCTCTAGAAAACGAACGAAGATCGGCGATCGAATGTGCTTCACTCAGCAGCCTGGCGGTCGGAGACGGTATAATACCGAAATTTGTAAAAATAATATTTAAAAATTAAAAAAAATAAACGAGTTGGCTCGATTGGGCTCAAGCTGGCACAAAGTTTTTACGAGACGAGCTCGAGTTCGACTTTTCAGCTCGAAAAAATTATCGAGCCGAGACGAGCTGGCTCGTTTAAGTTTGAGCTTGAGCCTAGCCTGGATTGGCTTGACTCGGCTCGATTACAACCCTAAATTGAGTGGGCTACTATAAATGTAGTTATGAGATGTATTTCCCTAATAGTCATTTCAATGAATACTTAGATACTCATAGACAAAGTTGGTAATGATAACTTTAGTTTTGTCTAAACAGCTATAGCTAGTTTGAAATTTTTGTGAGGGAGTGTGAGATCAAACATTCAAACCATTCCTGTGTTAAAATAAATCGATGTTATGCATCATGTTATAAAAAGCTTATGGACTAAAAAGTTTAAGCTAGCAGACAATCGATTTAAAGCCATAGTGCAATACCAATCACTAACAAACCAAAAAGAACTCCTCCATTTTAGTAGCTTTAGAGCCATGTGCCTTGCCAAAACTCCATTAACTCCAAAACTGATGCTAAGCTAGCTTCTGTACCTTCCAAGTGATAACGAGATTGATTGTTATTTTCAAGCAGAATCTAATAACATTTTTACTAGGGGTGCGAACGAGCCGAGCCTGAGCCCGAGCTCGATTCGAGCCTTGTATCTATAGCACGAGCTTGGGCTTGAAGGTAGTTTTTGAAGCTTGAGCTTGGCTCGGGTTCAACTCGTTTTTATGTATTAATTAATTTATATTAGTTGGAATCATTGGTTTATACAAAATTTAGTTATTTTATATAATATGATAATAATAATTATTATTATTATTATTTGAATATATATGTAATATATTAAACAAAAGTTAAATAGACAGTGGGCTTGTATAAGCTCGTGAGCCGGATCAAGCTCGATAAACGAAGCTCGGGCTTGGGCTCAGTAAGCTCGTTTGCACCCCTTATTTTTAACATAAAAAAAGACATGTGGAGCATACCTGCAGGATGATGAAAGGCTACAGAAACGCGACATAAAGAATAAATTACATACGGAACTCCTGAACCATCTCTAACTGGAAATGTGGCCTTACCCAAATAGAGAACAATACAGAACTTTTCACAACAACAGAACACCATTTCAATATTTGACCTAATAAGACTGTAGCTCTCCTTGTTTAAATTTGACCAACTGGGTATCTTACACCAGCGAGTATAGTAAAGATGACATAACTTCCGATAATGAATGCATACATGCCTACAAAAAATGGTAATTGCAGTTAGAGCATTGCACAAGATTGACAAACAGGTCTTCCATTTAAACTTCTTACCATTGCATTTTATGCCATGTGTTATTAGAAGAGAAGAAACTGAGTTAAAAAGCACTCGTCCAGGAACACTAGCACCACAAATATCCGCAGAATTGAAGATTAGTAGTGTCATCCATGTTGCCATCGAAAGCAACACAATACAGAGCACAAACCCATACCTAGTAATAAAATAAAAAACAAAATCATATTAACCATGGTTTGATATTCACATTGTTGTAACATGATACATTAACTTACTCTGAATCAGATCAACTTCTTCTACAAGAACAGTATCGGCTCTGATTAAATCTTCAGGATCCAGATATGTTGCAACTGCAGGCAACCAAATAATTAACTGGAATTCCATATTGAGTCAATTTGACCTGTACCAATGCTACCTATACAACTACAACGAATGCTTAAAAGTTAGCTCAGCTTAACGATCACATTCCTACATAGACAATTAGATATATCTAATTATTTTTGCCTAATTTCATACAGATTTAACCCAAAAAAAAAATTAATAAATAAAAAAACATCTGGAATCACATCAAGTTTTCGATGATAGTATTGGTATATATTAACATTAACTATACCTATAAAACAAAATCCATACATGGAAAGGCCTTCATCCAACTTATGTTGTTCTTCAACAGACCACTCAACATCTAAACCCATATCATGCTTCAACCCCAAAGTAGAATCACCAATAGCCGAACCATAAAAACCCCCCAGATTGTGTGAATCCAGATTGTTCAGTTTACACTTTACAATCAACCAAATCAAAAGTTCAAAACCCTAGATTCCTCAATCCACAACAAAACCTCAGAATAATCAAATCGAAATTACCAATGACATCGTCACCAGCATGAACACAGCAACAATACGACCAATTCGGAAGCAAATCGCCAAATAATGAAACCCTAATCGAACAAAATTGATGCAGATTTGGGTATAAACACGACTAAATGAAACCACAGAGAAATGGGAGCATGGACTCACAGATTATATCAAAAGAATGGAAGTAGACTGAGTAACCAGGAACTCGAAGATGTGATTCGGAGATGTGGTGAATGTGGGAGAAGACCATTGTAGAGCCAACCAGGACTCGGTTCTTCTTCCCCATGATTGTGCAGATGAGTCTGGTTCACTGGATTAGGGTTTGAATACACACAACGCATACGTGTGTGAGAGAGTAGGCGATGGAGGGATGAGTACAGCTGTACAGGGAAGGGTTTGATTTTGTTGGTGAAAAGGATGAGCGGGAGAGTGAAAACTAGATGGGCGGGAATTGAAAATTTTAGTACACTACTTTTCGTTCACTCGAACTAATATATTTATATAACGACTTAACGTTACCCGCACGTTGCGGCGGGATGCTAATTATGAAACCTTTTAATAGACCCAAACTATTTACACACTTTGTGTGTAGATAGTCACCTCAAAAAGGTGTTTTTTGTCCTTATGTGCACACCCTGCAGTGTCGAACTGTGATCAAAACGCAGCGTTTTGGTCCGGTTAACCAGACAAAGACTGACGGGTGTCTGACGGGTCTGTTGACCGGACCAAAACGCCGAGCTTTGGCCGCGTTTTGGTCCTGTCAACCAGACCGGGTGTCAGTCTTTTGTCTGGTTGACAGGACCAAAACGCGGCCAAAGCTCGGCGTTTTGGTCCGGTCAACAGACCCGTCAGAAATCCGTCAGTCTTTGCCTGGTTAACCGGACCAAAACGCCGCGTTTTTGCTACAGTTCGACACTGCAGGGTGTGCATATAAGGACAAAATACATCGGCGTTTTGGTCCGGTCAACAGACCCGTCAGAAATCCGTCAGTCTTTGCCTGGTTAACCGGACCAAAACGTCGCGTTTTTGCTACAGTTCGACACTGCATGGTGTGCATATAAGGACAAAATACATCTTTTAAGGTGTGAAGATATGCAAATGGGTGTGCCAACAGGCACACCCTTTTAATATCAGTACATGAGATCTCAGCGAAAATTCTTTAGTTTATATAAAGTTGTGTTTTTTAAAGGTTTCAATTAATAAGCTGTTAAAGAAGTCACTATTTGTTAAAAATAATATATTTTTTTAAGATTTGACAACTAAGTGTATAAGTTATTACCGCTAACATATTTTTCTTCCCATTTATAATTACAAATACGAATTGCTAATTCTTTTAAGTTTTCTAGTGTGTATAATTATGTATACAATGTATTATCTATTAAAAAAAGCTTTTCATTCGCTACAATTATCTTATTAATCATCATACAAATAATATATATTTATAGTAGTGCTACACAGCAATAAATTAGAAAAATTAAACTGTCATCAACATATTACTCACACCTTCGTATCTATACTATATATCATAAATTCTGCAGATAATTTAAAAATAATGTTAAATTGTATAAAAAAAATAGGTTTCAAAGCAAAAATAACAGACATCTTAAAACGTTTAATTATGCACACGCGTTCGGAACGTGAAGTCGCCAGATTCATAACGAAACATAAAACATTATCGTGAAAAAGAATAACTTAGACCATGGGGTATGGGCGGGGGTTTGGGCGTGGGTTGGGGGAAAACGCCCAAGCCAACACCACGGGTGGGCTTGGGTTGGGGCGTGGCCCTTGGGGCTTGGGTTTCAAGCCGGGCGTGGGGCGGTCTGGCCAAGCTAACATAGCGGGCTCTCACTGGAGAAGAGATAAAACATTTGCTAACGTAAGTTGCTATGTGGGCTTTCATGCTAGGCCACCAGTATGTAGTCTTTAGGTCGTGGTACATCTTATCCGAACCAGGATGTACTGAGTAACGAGACTTATGTGCTTCATCCATCACAAGCTCGCGTAAGTTTCCGTAAAGTGGGACCCAGATACTAGGGGTGTTCAAAACCGGATATCCGGAAATTCGGATATCCGAATTTCGGATATCCGAAAATTTCGGATAGTTAATTTCGCTATCCGAATCCGTATCCGAAATTTCGGATATCCGAACTTCGGATATCCGAAATTTCGGATACGGATTCGGATATTAAAACGGATATCCAAAATCCTAAAAAATAAAATTTAACTTTTTTCCACAAACAACCAAATCTGATGAGATTCAAGATTTAAGAAACATCAATACTTTATCTTTAATGCTAAAGTTAATTCGCTGCTCCAACTTTTACCAAAACCTTTTTTTGGTGAATGTGGGAAGATAACCCAGATGGTAAATCATAGAAATAGAAATTCAAAACATAAAAGCTGAAGATATTAAAAATCAAAAGAGCATTTTCATGGTCGTCAACATCATCCATATATATCTATCACTTTTTAAGGTTTTCTGACACCATCAACAGTTCAGGCGTACCGCCACCACCGGTAACGGATTCTTTGGAGGTAGCGATTAAAATGAGCCAACTCTCACCGGCAAAGAACAAGGCTCGGGAATCGCTGGCGAAAAAGTAAGATTTATAATAAGCTCCGATGTGTGGATGAAACTTTTTGAATGATGGGGCTGCTATAGTGAAAGGATAAGGAACAACAGAAGTACAACTAGGGTTTTCAATTTATTATTCTATATATATTTAAAAATATAAAAAAATAGTATTTAAGATTTCGGATATCGGATACCCGAAATATCCGAAAATTTTCAAAACTGCTATCCGAATCCGAATTCGAATTTTCGGATATCCGAAATTCGGATATCCGAATTTTCGGATATCCAAAAATTCGGATAATTCGGATTCGGAATTTCGGATATTTCGGTTTCGGTTTCGGATTCGGATTTTTTTGAACACCCCTACCAGATACGCCCTGTCACGTAGTAAGCGCCATCTTCTTTTTGTTCTAATCATTTCCTCAATCCTCGTAGAGACTCGGCCATGATATTCTCTGCTTTCAATGCTTCAACCTGAGCATCTCGTATCTGAGTAGAAAGACATTGGCCTTGCCCGGATGGTACTTGATCGCGCATTCGTAGTCATTCAAGAGCTCGACCCATCGGCGTTGTCGCATGTTTAACTCCTTTTGCTTGAAGATATGCTCGAGACTCCTGTGATCGGTGTAAATGGTGCACTTGGTACCGTACAGGTAGTGTCTCCATATCTTAAGAGCAAAAACAACTGCTCCCAGCTCCAGATCGTGCATAGTGTAGTTCTTTTCGTGAACCTTAAGTTGCCGCGATGCATAAGAAATGACCTTATCATGTTGCATCAACACGCAACCCAGTCCTTGGATGGACGCGTGGCAATAAACCACAAAATCATCTGTGCCTTCAGGCAATGAGAGGATAGGTGTGCTACAAAGCCTATCCTTTAAGTGCTGAAACGCAGTTTCCTGTGCATCACCCCAACGATAGATGACACCCTTCTGAGTTAGCGAGGTGAGAGGTTGCGCAATCTTGGAGAAATTCTTGATGAACCTTCTGTAGTAGCTCGCCAAACCCAAGAATTGGCGGATTTCAGTTGGTGTACGGGGTGCAGGCCAGTCTTTGATCGAATCAACCTTGTTGCTGTTGACGTTGATTCTGTGGAGTTTGTTGCTGATTCTGTCGCTGCTGATTTACAGGGTAGAGGCTCCTGCAATCCTTGGCCGCATGGCCAGGTTTGTTACACCTCTGATAAGTGACCTTAGTACACGGTCTGCTATGATGGAAACCACATTGATTGCATTTGGGGTGGTTCCCCTTGTACCCACTCTGCCCTTGACTACCAGAAGATTGTTGACCAGGGCTCTTGTAGTCATCAGTCTTTCGCCGCTGAGAATGAGACTGAGCTGATGTTGAACCCTTGCTTAAAACTCCATCCCATTTGCGCTTGTTGTCACTGAGGGCATCAGATGTAGTAGTAGTACCAATACGCTTGGGCAGCCTGTTCTGCTCGACTGCCAGATCAGTGAGACGATGAGCCAAACGAATAACTTGCTGGATAGTGGCTAGGTTCGCTGCTGTCACATGACTCTGGATCTCTGGCACTAAACCCTTGAGGTACAGCTCGATGCGCTTGATAGGAGGATCTACCATAGTAGGACACAAGATAGCCAGCTCATTTGATCTCTTCGTATATGCCTCTATTTCAGACCCTGTCATCTTTAAGTTGTAGAACTCCACTTCCAGCTTGTGGATGTCATCACGATTGCAATACTCCTCTTTGATCAAATATTTGAAATCATTCCATGGGGTGGCATTAGCAGCAACCAACCCCAGCATTTGGACCTGAGCGTTCCACCACGTGAGTGCTACACCTTTAAGAGTACCAGTGGCATACTTCACCCTACGAGCCTCAGGGCATTCACACATCTTGAAGACAGATTCGAGCTTCTCGAACCAGTGGAGGAGGCCTACAGCTCCTTCAGTGCCACTGAAAGTAGTAGGTCGGCAGTCCATAAAAGTTTTGAAAGTAGCAGGAGGCTGAGCATGTTGACCTGTCGTGCGAGTAAGAAGAGACAAAGTTAAGCACAAGTGTTGGTTCTTGAGAGTAGGATCTAAAGATCCCAGAGTAAGTTGCAATGGCAGGTTATACCTCCTGCCTGAGCGGCTGCGAGTGCTGTCGCAACTTGTTCATTGATTCAAGCCGTCAGCTGGGCTTGAATTAGGATGATACGTCCACTCATGATCTTCACAAGAAAGCATGAGTGAGATAAGTGTCGTGATAATGCATATGTGTGGAGTGACAGAAGAGAGTAAGCACACAACGGGTTTCTAACAATAGTTGCTACGTTAACCAGAGCATACCATGCACAATGTACTATGTAACTAACAAGTAGGCAATATAAACATAAATCATATCACCTATAGTGTTGAGCCTTGCACATGGAGCGAAGCGGCGTTGTGGATCGTTGAGCACTGTACAGGTTATAGTCTGGTTTTGTCAAAAAGCTTTTCCATTTTTAAAACCAAGTTCACTATAACCAATGGCCCTGATACCAATCTGTCACACCCCCAAAATCCACAAGCGGAGTATCACCGCATGGAGGCGTGACTGACCAGGATCCATCCACCAATCATATTGAACAATGCAATTAAGTAAATAAAACCAAACCCAATATAATTGGTGTTCAAAAGAAACCAAGCATAGTAATGTTTAAATAACCAAAACATAGTTTAAAGTTCAAATGTTAAGCACAGGACATAACAATCCATATCCCACAATGACCTTTCCTCCTCGTGCAAGCTCCATAAGCACCTAACGACCTGCAAGGCATGTAATAACGAGTCAACAACAAAGTTCAACGAGTTCACAGTTGGTGTTCATTGTTAAGTTGTTTCAAAAACCATGAGTTCATTTGTAGGCCATAAGTTAACCAGTTTTTCCCTGTTTCCCAAACATATCCATAACCAGTGGGGGCTTCCCCATGTGAACCACTAGACCCGTTTACCATATCGACCACTAGGGGTGTAAACAAGCCCAGAGGCTCGAGAGCTACTCGTGATCGGCTCGGTTAAAAGCTCGAACGAGCCGAGCCTTAATGAGCCCGAGCTCGAGCCTGAAATAGAGCTCGTTTTGTTATCGAGCCCGAGCTCGAGCCTGAAATACAAAGCTTGTTTAGGCTCGCGAGCCTAAACGAGCCCATACAAAATTTTAATTTTTTTTATATATAATATATTAATAATGATGATAACATTGATGAGCCGAGCTCGAGCCGAGCTTTGCCTTGTTTAAGCGATGTTGAAGTGAGCTCGAGTCGAGCTTTTAGCTCATTTAAGGTTGTTCTCAAAATAGTTCGAGCCGATTCGAGCCGAGCTCGAGCTTTGGGTTTTACTAGCGAGCCGAGCTCGAGCTCAAAGAAGTAGGCTCGAACCGAGCCGAGCTCGAGCTCGAGCTTCATAAAAACCTAACGAGTCGAGCTCGAGCCTGGTCGAGCTCGGGTTCGGCTCGGCTCGTTTACACCCCTATCGACCACTAACTAAAGTAAGTTGGTGCCCTGAAGTTAATGTCTATCATCATTGACTAGTGCCCAGATCCATTAGTTCACACCCGTCCTCTGCGGCACAGTGTGAGGCTTGTCAAACCTAAATAGCGCTATCTAACTAATGACCCGCTCGCCATTGGCCCGACGATTAAGTCGATATAAAAGGAGGGACTTCATGATAGAGATTTTGGTCTAGTATCCGTGTTGTCACCCTTCAATAAAGAGGGTGTGTACGAAATCTCCAAACTAGGAGATTACGTAGGTTCCAATCATTTCCTTATCACATGTTGTCACCCTTCAATAAAGAGGGTGTGTACGTGTTCCAAACTAGGAGATCACGCAGTTTCAGTTTAAATGCTTTACCCATTCCCAACCCTTGGGAATCCCATGCCTTGTGAAAAGTGTGAACTCACCTTGGTTTGCTCGGTATGCTTAATTACTTGTGCACAAACAATTCAATCAAAGCCTATAGTATGCACGTATACAGAATCAGTTTATGTTTGTAATGATTCACATGCAAACTAACATCACAGAGTGTGCTTAGGCAATTATTATCATGTACATATAAACAGTTAATCAAGTTCATACAAGTCATGCTTCACATAATTGATTTCTTAGTTTATTCCAACATAGCTATCCATTAACAGACCTAACAGACTTAACTGAGTTACTGTGTCCGTCACCCAACTTGACAGAACATTCAGCGAAATCCCATTCGACGAAATCCCTTTTGTCGAAAACCCCAGGCGACGAAATCCCCTGGGCGACGAAATCCCAAAGGGTTTTCGTCAAGAGTGTATCTTCGTCGGCCCTAGGTTTTCTTCGGGGGTAAAACATGATCATCACATCAGTTACGTGTTACGGCAACCCTAATCATCACTAACAGTTACATAATCACATACTGAAAACCCTAATCACGTTTCTAGCTGTGAAGCATCAATCATCAAACAAAATATGAGTAATGGTCATCAACGAATTCAATCACAACAATCCGATCTAGTCTAACAGGTTAACAACTGAAAAGCAACTCTAACCTTTAACCAATTCATCATCATCCCATAATAGATTATCAGATCATCAATATCATGCTAACATGCATTGGTAACACATTGAAAACGACCACCTATCCAAATCAGTTTACGAGGCCATTCATATAGTCTAATCAACATTACAAGATCCCCTTCCCTATCCATGTACATATACTCTCAATTCACAGAACTTTATCAATCAGATTTAAACATATATGCAAACATGTAATGATCTACCAAAACGTCATGCACAAATAAACAATAGTGTGAACTAACCGAGATAGAAAGAATGATGGATTGATCGCTAGAGAGAGCTTGGAGAACTCAATGATGCCATCGCACAGAAGGAAGGGAAGACTCTAGGGTTTCACTAATAACAGTTTTACGAAATCTATGCGTGCACAGGGTTTTTAGCTTAAACACTTTTGGGCTCCTCATGGGCCAAAAGCCCATTACGGAGAAAATGCATGTTTTCGTCGAGTGGGTGTGACGAACATCCTAAGTTCGTCGGGTGGGTATTTTAGCAAAGGTTCCAGTTTTCGTCACAATGGAGTATGAGTGATAAGTCTATCTAAAGTAAATGATTCACAACTTTTTAATTAACACAAAACATAAGTCAAAATAAACATCTTATAAACTAATTATAGTGCCCAGTTTCAATGCAACGAACCACAAAACTCAGTATGAAACAAGTAACGTATAGAGGAGAAACCTTGGAAACTCAAGTTGTCACATTATCCCCAACTTGAAAGAAATTTCATCCCGAAATTTAGCACGTGGTTACTGAGGAAGCTAGTTGTGTTACGTTGTTTCCTGGTTTTCCTTGGGTGTCACATCATCCCCCCGTTGGTTTGGAATTTCGTCCCGAAATTCCGCAGTAGCTTCAGCCTCAGCAATGGTTGCACTGTTCTCGAACAACTGGGGATACTTGAGTTTCATTTGGTCTTCTCCTTCCCAGGTGAACTCGAACAAGAGGTATTCTGGTGTGTTTGAGAACCTTAACATCTCGGTCTGTTATTTCAACTGGTTCCTCGACGAATCGCAACTGATCGTCGATTGTGAGCTCCTTCAAAGGAACTATGAGGGTCTCATCTGACAGACACTTCTTCATATTTGAGACGTGGAATACGTTGTGAACTCCACTGAGTTCTTCAGGTAACTTTAACTTGTAAGCGACTTTGCCAATTTTCTCAATGATTTCGAATGGTCTGACATAGCGCGGATTGAGTTTGCCTCGTTTGCCAAAACGAACTACACCATTCCAAGGTGAGACTTTGAGTAGCACTCGATCCCCAACCTGGAACTCGAGTGGTTTCCTACGCTTATCAGCGTAGCTTTTCTGACGGTCACGAGCTGCCGCCATTCGTTGTCGTATCTGAGCAATCTTCTCAGTTGTGTCTACCACAAGTTCTGGGCCAGTGATTTGGCTGTCACCAACTTCTGCCTAGTAAAGAGGTGATCGGCATTTACGTCCGTACAATGCCTCAAACGGAGCGGCCTGGATGCTGGTGTGGTAGCTGTTATTATACGAAAATTCCACTAAAGGTAGAGGTCGTTCCCAGCTGTTACCAAAATCAATCACACATGCTCTAAGCATGTCTTCAAGGGTTTGGATGGTGCATTCAGACTGCCCATCCGTTTGTGGGTGATATGTTGTACTCATGTCTAATCGAGAGCCAAAAGACTTGTGCATAGCTTGCCAGAACTCAGAAGTAAAGCGTGCATCATGATCGGAAATAATTGAGGTTGGCACCCCGTGCCTTGAAACCACTTCCTTTAAGTAAACATCTGCTGAAGTAGAAAACTTGTCTGTTTCTTTGATGGCCAGAAAGTGTGCAGACTTAGTCAATCGATCCACTATCACCCAAATAGTGTCATTTTCGTGTTGAGATCTAGGCAGGTCAGTAACGAAATCCATGGAAATTTGCTCCCACTTCCATGTCAGGATCTCTGGTTGTTGGAGTAGGCCTGATGGTTTCTGATATTCAGTCTTGACTCTCGCACAAGTCAAACATTTGCTAACGTAAGTTGCTATGTGGGCTTTCATGCTAGGCCACCAGTATGTAGTCTTTAGGTCGTGGTACATCTTATCCGAACCAGGATGTACTGAGTAACGAGACTTATGTGCTTCATCCATCACAAGCTCGCGTAAGTTTCCGTAAAGTGGGACCCAGATGCGCCCTGTCACGTAGTAAGTGCCGTCTTCTTTTTGTTCTAATCATTTCCTCGATCCTCGTAGAGACTCGGCCCTGATATTCTCTGCTTTCAATGCTTCAACCTGAGCATCTCGTATCTGAGTAGGAAGACTAGATTGAATGGTAAGTTGTAATGCTCGCACACGCTTAGGGTTTGACTCCTTTCGGCTGAGGGCATCAGCCACAACATTGGCCTTGCCCGGATGGTACTTGATCCCGCATTCGTAGTCATTCAAGAGCTCGACCCATCGGCGTTTTCGCATGTTTAACTCCTTTTTCTTGAAGATATGCTCGAGACTCCTGTGATCGGTGTAAATGGTGCACTTGGTACCGTATAGGTAGTGTCTCCATATCTGAAGAGCAAAAACAACTGCTCCCAGCTCCAGATCGTGCGTAGTGTAGTTCTTTTCATGAACCTTAAGTTGCCGCGATGCATAAGAAATGACCTTATCACGTTGCATCAACACGCAACCCAGTCCTTGGATGGACGCGTCGCAATAAACCACAAAATCGTCTGTGCCTTCAGGCAATGAGAAGATAGGTGCGCTACAAAGTCTATCCTTTAAGTGCTGAAACACAGTTTCCTGTGCATCACCCCAATGATAGATGACACCCTTCTGAGTTAGCGAGGTGAGAGGTTGCGCAATCTTGGAGAAATCCTTGATGAACCTTCTGTAGTAGCCCGCCAAACCCAAGAATTGGCGGATTTCTGTTGGTGTATGGGGTGCAGGCCAGTCTTTGATCGAATCAACCTTGGATGGATCAACATGGATCCCATCCCTGTTTACCACGTGGCCTAGAAAGTGGACTTCGCGAAGCCAGAAATCACATTTCAAAAATTTGGCATATAACTGCTCTGTTCGAAGGAGTTCGAAAATAAGTCTCAGGTGATGCTCGTGTTCCTCCTGACTCTTAGAATAGATCTGGATGTCATCGATAAATACAATAACGAACTTATCCAGGTAAGGCTTACACACTCTATTCATAAGATCCATGAAGACCGCAGGTGCATTCATCAATCCAAAAGGCATAACCAGAAACTTGTAATGCCCATACCGAGTCCTGAATGCTGTCTTAGAGATATCCTCGTCTCGGACTCTCAGTTGATGGTAGCCTGACCTCAGGTCAATCTTTGAGTAGAAACTCAACCCTTGCAACTGGTCGAATTAGTCATCAATGCGTGGGAGAGGATAACGATTCTTCACGGTCACCTTGTTGAGTTCACGGTAGTCAATACACATTCTGAAGGTACCGTCTTTCTTCTTCACAAATAACACTGGAGCTCCCCAAGGTGAAGAGCTAGGACGAATAAAACCCTTGTCCAAGAGCTCTTGTAGTTGTGCGGAAAGATCTTCTAGTTCTGATGGAGCTAAACGATAAGGTGCTCGAGCTATGGGCGCTGCTCCAGGAGCTAGCTCGATTTGAAATTCAACCTGACGGTGGGGCGGTAGACCTGGTAATTCCTCAGGAAACACCTCAGGAAAGTCACGCACAATCGGAATATCTTCTATCTTCTTCTCTTTCTTTGAGGTGTCAGTAACGAGGGCTAAAATAGCAGTGTGGCCCTTTCGCAAACACTTATGGGCCTTAAGGAAAGAAATGATGCCCACCACAGCACTACTCTTGTCGCCATGAATCACTAAAGGTTCTTCACCAGAACGAGGAATGCGGACAATCTTCTCCTTGCAAAGAATCTCTGCTCGATGTTGAGATAACCAATCCATACCGATAACGATGTCAAAACTAGCAAGAACGATGGGGATAAGATCGATAGAGAAGGTCTGAACAGCTAAGATGAGATTACAACCCTTAACTATGTGTGTGGCTTCAAGACTTTTACCGTTTGCTAGTTCTACCATGTACTTGGTGCTCAAAAGTGTTGGGACGCGCTTAAGCATTTGAGTAACTTTTAAGGATACATAACTGGTATCGGCACCCGAATCAAATAAAACAGTAACAAAGAAGTCATCCAAAAGAAACTTACCCATCACCACGTTGGGGTCGTTCCTCGCGTCACCCTGACCAATCACAAAAGCTCGACCCCTGGCACCATTGCCACTATTATTTCCCCCATTATTGTTTCCGTTCCCCTAATTGTTGTTGTTCTGTTTCTGATTCAGCTGGGGGTAGTCTTTTGAAGTGGCTTTCTGCACCACACTGAAAGCATCCTTTGTTGTTACCCTGCTGATGTTTTTGCTGTTGACGCTGATTCTGTGGAGTTTATTGTTGATTCTGTCGCCGCTTATTTGCAGGGTAGAGGCTCCTGCAATCCTTGGCCACATGGCCAGGTTTGTTACACCTCTGACAAGTGCCCTTAGTACACGGTCCGCTATGATGGAAACCACATTGATTGCATTTGGGGTGGTTCCCCTTGTACCCACTCTGCCCTTGACTACCAAAAGATTGTTGACCAGGGCTCTTGTAGTCATCTGTCTTTCGCTGCTGAGAATGAGACTGAGCTGATATTGAACCCTTGCTTGAGACTCCATCCCATTTGCGCTTGTTGTCGCTGGGGGCATCAGATGTATTAGTAGTAGTACCAATACGCTTGGGCAGCCTGTTCTGCTCGACTGCCTGATCAGTGAGATGATGAGCCAAACGAATAACTTACTGGATAGTGGCTAGGTTCGCTGCAGTCACATGACTCTGGATCTCTGGCACTAAACCCTTGAGGTACAGCTCGATGCGCTTGATAGGAGGATCTACCATAGTAGGACACAAGATAGCCAGCTCATTTGATCTCTTCGTATATGCCTCTATTTCAGACCCCGTCATCTTTAAGTTGTAGAACTCCACTTCCAGCTTGTGGATGTCATCACGATTGCAGTACTCCTCTTTGATCAAATCTTTGAAATCATTCCATGGGGTGGCATTAGCAGCAACCAACCCCAGCATTTGGACCTGAGCGTTCCACCACGTGAGTGCTACACCTTTAAGAGTACCAGTGGCATACTTCACCCTACGAGCCTCAGGGCATTCACACATCTTGAAGACAGATTCGAGCTTCTCGAACCAGTGGAGGAGGCCTACAGCTCCTTCAGTGCCACTGAAAGTAGTAGGTCGGCAACCCATAAAAGTTTTGAAAGTACACGCAGTCATCACTAACAGTTACATAATCACGCTGATTCTATGGAGTTTGTTGCTGATTCTGTCGCCGCTGATTTGCAGGGTAGAGGCTCCTGCAATCCTTGGCCGCATGGCCAGGTTTGTTACACCTCTGACAAGTGCCCTTAGTACACGGTCCGCTTTGATGGAAACCACATTGATTGCATTTGGGGTGGTTCCCCTTGTACCCACTCTGCCCTTGACTACCAGAAGATTGTTGACCAGGGCTCTTGTAGTCATCAGTCTTTCGCTGCTGAGAATGAGACTGAGCTGATGTTGAACCCTTGCTTGAGACTCCATCCCATTTGCGCTTGTTGTCGCTGGGGGCATCAGATGTAGTAGTAGTAGTAGTAGTATCAATACGCTTGGGCAGCCTGTTCTGCTCGACTGCCTGATCAGTGAGACGATGAGCCAAACGAATAACTTGCTGGATAGTGGCTAGGTTCGCTGCAGTCACATGACTCTAGATCTCTGGCACTAAATCCTTGAGGTACAGCTCGATGCGCTTGATAGGAGGATCTACCATAGTAGTACACAAGATAGCCAGCTCATTTGATCTCTTCGTATATGCCTCTATTTCAGACCCCGTCATCTTTAAGTTGTAGAACTCCACTTCTAGCTTGTGGATGTCATCACGATTGCAGTACTCCTCTTTGATCAAATCTTTGAAATCATTCCATGGGGTGGCATTAGCAGCAACCAACCCTAGCATTTGGACCTGAGCGTTCCACCACGTGAGTGCTACACCTTTAAGAGTACCAGTGGCATACTTCACCCTACAAGCCTCAGGGCATTCACACATCTTGAAGACAGATTCGAGCTTCTCGAACCAGTAGAGGAGGCCTACAGCTCCTAATCATCACTACAGTTACATAATCACATACTGAAAACCCTAATCGTGTTTCTAGCAGTCAAGCATCAATCATCAAACAGAATATGAGTAATGGTCATCAACGAATTCAATCACAACAATCCTATCTAGTCTAACAGGTTAACAACTGAAACGCTACTCTAACCTTTAACCAATTCATCATCATCCCATAATAGATTATCAGATCATCAATATCATGCTAACATGCATTGGTAACACATTGAAAACGACCACCCATCCAAGTCAGTTTACGAGGCCATTCATATAGTCTACAAGATCCCCTTCCCTATCCATGTACATATATTCTCAATTCACAGAACTTTATCAATCAGATTTAAACATATATGCAAACATGTAATGATCTACCAAAAATTCATGCACAAATAAACAACAATGTGAACTAACCGAGATAGAAAGAATGATGGATTGATCGCTAGAGAGAGTTTGGAGAACTCCATGATGCCATCACACAGAAGGAAGGGAATACTCTAGGGTTTCACTAATAACAGTTTTACGAAATCTATGCGTGCACAGGGTTTTTAGCTTAAACACTTTTGGGCTCCTCACGGGCCAAAAGCCCATTACGGCGAAAATGTCTGTTTTCGTCGAGTGGGTGTGACGAACACCCTAAGTTCGTCGGGTGGGTATTTTGGAAAAGGTTCTAGCTTTCGTCACAAGGGAGTGTGAGTGATAAGTCTATCTAAAATAAATGATTCACAACTTTTTAATTAACACAAAACATAAGTTAACATAAACATCTTATAAACTAATCATATTCCCAGTTTCAATGCAACGAACCACAAAACTCAGTATGAAACAAGTAACGTATAGAGGAGAAACCTTGGAAACTCGAGTTGTCACAGTTTGGAAATGGGAACTAATAACCATGGATTTCGTTACTAAGTTACCCAAAACCAGAAAAGGTAACGACGCGATTTGGGTGATTGTGGATCGATTAACCAAATCTGCTCACTTTCTGCCAATGAAAGAAACCTTTAGCATGGAAAGATTAACCAAGTTATACATAGACGAGGTAGTATCCTTACATGGAGTCCCACTCTCCATTGTATCAGATAGGGATAGTCGTTTCACTTCACATTTCTGGACAAGTTTTCAAGAGGCAATGGGGACCCGACTGAACTTAAGTACTGCATACCATCCCCAAACGGACGGACAGAGTGAAAGGATGATCCAAACCTTAGAAGACATGCTCAGGGCATGTGTGATAGATTTTGGTGGAAACTGGGATGATCACCTACCCTTTATTGAATTCTCCTATAACAATAGTTATCATGCAAGCATTGAAGCTGCCCTGTTCGAAGCACTGTATGGACGAAAATGTAGAACTCTAGTTTGCTGGGCAGAAATAGGAGAAAGCCAGTTATCAGGTCCTGAAATCGTACAAGAAACCACTGACAAGATAACTCAAAGCAAGGAAAGACTAAAGACGGCTCTAGATCGCCAGAAAAGTTATGCAGACAACCGACGTAAGCCGCTAGAGTTTCAAGTTGGAGATAAGGTACTCTTAAAAGTTTCTCCATGGAAAGGGGTAGTTCGCTTCGGTAAGAAAGGAAAGCTAAGTCCAAGGTACGTAGGACCATTCCCAGTAATTCAGCGCATAGGACCAGTTGCCTATCGCCTACAACTACCAGAAGAGCTAGCTGGAGTACATGACGTGTTTCATGTGTCCAACCTCAAGAAATGTTTATCCGACGAATCACTGGTAGTACCTCTTACGGACATAGAGGTAAATGAAAAGCTAAAATTTGTTGAGAAACCACTTCAAATAGAGGACAGGAAGATCAAGTTTCTCAAACACAAAAGACTAGTACTGATCAAGGTCAAGTGTGATTCAAAAAGAGGACCGGAGTACACATGGGAGCTGGAATCGGAAATAAAGCGAAAGTATCCTCACTTATTCCAGTAAATCTCGAGGACGAGATTTTAAATAACGAAGGGAGGATGTAAGGACCTACAAAAATGTCCCAAATAGAACCGTAAGTGAAAACCCGGACCCCGGAAACCCTAGTGTGCATGAAAAACCAAGAAAATCAGATTTTTGGTTTTCACGCGGGCCGCGTAAACCATAAGGAACATCTACGCGGGCCGCATTCTAGCCACGTGTCGAACACCTGGCAACCCTACTCGTGACACATATGCCCTACACGTAGACTAGGGGTTCTCGCGGGTCGCGTAAAACCTATGTTAGGGTTTACGCGGGCCGCGTAAAACTAAAAATGTGGCTATAAGTAGCCTGTGCATGGGACTTGCTCTGTGTTCGAAAGTTTTGATAAAAAACGAAGTATACTGCCTAAATTCAAAGTCTTAAGATATCAAGACGCTGCTACGATACAGGGTATTAACTCGATCATTGCTACAATTCAATGTCCGATCGATTGAAACCAATCTGATGGATGTTTAAGTGCTGCCCAAATTAGGGCTATACTTTGTCATTCGTCGTGAGGGTTTTGATCTCGTGAGTTATCGTAAATGTTGTATTAAGTTATTGACCTAGTTCGTATGCATTGTATTAAGGATTTAAGGTAGTACCTTTGGATATCCTACTATGAATCCCTCATATGCAGATATAGAAGATTCTACGAGGATTTTGATAACAAATATTCAGATTACACAAAAACACAACACATAAAACATAATCACGCAATCACATAATTATTTATCTTGGTTTTCAATTTGTTAATATTTTGTTTAAATTTGTTGCTGATTTGTGCACATGTATTTAAAGCACACCAGGAATCCAATCCGTGGATTTCATTTGGCACTTTAAACATCTTCAAGAATCTAACCATAAAGATAGGAAGATCTTAATAGGAATTTGGCTTTGTCCTTATTGAATCGTAATGTACGTATTAAAGCATACAAAGAATTCAATTAAGGGCTCCGATTTGAGCGATAATCATCCACAAGGATCTAATTATGAAGATAAGAAGATCCCATATTGTAAGGACTCTCAAAAATATCCCAAAACTAACCTACAAGTAAAAACCCGGACCCTGAAACCATACCGCGCATCAAAAATCAAGAAATCAAGATTTATGGTTTTTCAGGCGGGCCGCGTAAAGGTAAGCTTAACCTTACGCGGGCCGCGTCAACATGTGTTTGACCGGATAAGCGTGACCAGGCCACATGGCATCCATCTGATAACCCACGCTTGACCATGCAAACCTATACGTAGAGTAGGTGGCCACGCGGGCCGCGTAAAGATTGGCCGGAGGTTCACGCGGGCCGCGACAGGCCTAAATTTCACCTATAAATAGAACTGATCATGAGCAGTCCACTGTTGTTGAAATCATTTCACAAAAACGAAGTTTGGCTGCTCCAAATTCGAAATTACAATTAATATAGCGAGGCGCTACTACGATACAGGGTATTAACTCGATCGCTGCTACGATTCAATGTCCGATCGATTGAAACTATCCATTGAATGTTTAAGTGCTGCTCGCATTAGGGTTATGCTTTGTCATTCATCGTGAATTCGATGGATGTTTAAGCATCGCACTTATTCATTCGTTGTGAGGGTTTAATCTCGTGAGTTATCGTAAATGTTGTATTAGTTACTGACCTAGTTCGTATGCATTGTTATTTAAATTAGGTTATCAGGCTAATCAGTAGGCTAAACTCTGCCCGTATAAATCTGCAATGTGAGTCATTCTCTTTTTATCAATAATGTTTTACAATACTCCAAGCATTTTTAAAAGTTATAATTACAGGGATTAAGTCGTGGTTATCTTGAATCACTGGCTAGTGGGGTATTGTGCACATTACTAATTTCTCACGGTTAGGCTAATAAATCCTAACAGTGATAAACGTCACTACTTGGGGAAAGACCCAATAGTGATATGACCATCGTCACCAGGTGACACGGCACCAGATAAAAATAAGATAAAAGCCATTGTAATCGCTCTTATGCTGTAATTTATAACCATGCGTCGTTTTATGCAAAATGAATGATTCACCAGTATTTCCCCGCTGACTAAATATTTTTAAAACATGTTTCAGGCAACCTGCTGTAAATCAAGGAAAACGTGCTACGGAGCACTAACAAGCTTGAAGAGGTGGCTCAGTTAAAATGAATAAACATGTTTTAATAAATCAGGGAATTTCCTAGTAAAATTCCTCTATTGTAAATTACGGGGTTTTATCCCGAATTATGAAATAAAATAATCGGGCATTTCAAGTTTTAAAAGATCCTGTTAAAATCTTCCGCTGTCGCATCAATTAAATACCACGGGTTCCTGTCCCGTGGCTCCTGACCGGGTCAAACCAGGGCTGGGGCCATGACAGGAAAAGGTGGTATCAGAGCCACTGATTTAAGCCAATTAAGTATTTAGAAAATACTTAATTTTACTGATTGCCATTCTGTGATTATGTGTTTATTTGAGTATTTGTTTACAGTATGGGTAAGCAAAGACTTTCGGACATCTATCATAAAATAGATAGTTCACCGAAAGAAAAAGGAACTTCATCCTCAAAATACCCAACAGATACTGAGGAAGGAATATTTGTCCGTAAGGCACAGTTTGAGAAACCACTTTCTCCTAAGAAAAGAAGTCGGATTATTAGAAAAAGTCAGGAGAAAAGAAAGAAATCACAACCAAAAGAAGTGGTGGTTAATCAGGAAACCCAGGAATTAGGCAATAACCCACCATGGGAAGTTGAATTAGATGAAAAATGGGCAGATCTCTATATGTTAGCCACTGTAGCAGTAAATGCAAAATTTTAAATACCCTGACCCAGTACTAGCTGATGTCTGTCGTTATGGACATGCAAAAACCGAAATAAACTAGTAGCTAGAGTAAGTCGGATATCGAACCAGAGGAGGATTGTGGAAAGTGTGTAATGTTAAGTATTTATTAACAACTATAAAAAAATAAACTGATGATTGTTTGATTTGTGGATTAACTAAAAATTACAAACTAAATGTGAGATTTAAATCAATAGAAAGAACAATGGTTCCTCCAGATTTCAGGTTTTATAGCTAGATTCAATTATGTGTTTAATCGAAACACTCACATAGACATAAGTGTTTAACCTAATTCATCAATTGCGATAACCAACGACTAAGTACTCCGGTCAATACATAACGGGAGGTTATCGAATGATTATCAATTACAATTACAAACCCTAACCCCATGTCAAATATATCCCAATTACTAGAACTCTCAGGAACTGAATGCTTAGAAATTAAGTTTTAAATAAATGCAATTGTCTACAATCAATAAATCAAATCAAAGTGAAAAACATCGAATGCTTAGAGCACCGAGTTATACGATTGTCACAAACACATAAAATTATCCAACTTACAAAACCCTCCATCCGGAGGAAACCACTAGGAGACTAGCCGCTCATATCGGTGGTTGATCTTCGTCTGCCTGTTTGCGTGTGGGAGTCCCCCCTAACCGCCGTCTCTGCCGTCGAGATGTTTGTAGATAATGATGGATAATAATTTCCAAAACCTCCTCACGGCTTGCCTGGGCCGCCCAAAAGAAATATAGTCCACAGGCCTACCTTTATGTGATGTCCCCCAATAAAATAGAAGTAATGATGATTTTATTTCTCACCCCAACAATTGTCTCTACCATTTGCACGTGATGATGATTATTAAAATAATAAACCAAAAATAATGCCCTCCACATCAAATCCAACAAGCAGCTCCTCAATTGTAAATGATAAGATTTTATTTAGGATGTTGAAAAGTCAACATAGTCACATGTGTTGTCAGCCCACACAATTACCATATATCGGCCCAAGCCTCTTTCCTTGTTCCACGTGATGTTCAAGCTGATGTATGTATGTATATATATTGATGTTGATTGATGGTGATGATTCTTAAAGTAACATTGCCGCCCCAATGATGATGTTCACCCACCTCTCACGTGATGTCCACTCAATCAGCCCACATGTGATTTCTTTTGAGCATAAGTCCACGTGAATTGCTGATTTCAATTGTTCCCTCAAAGTCGGCCCAAAAGAAGTCCGCATCTAATCAAGTCTGCCTTGTCTTTTTGTACCGTATCCTCAAGTATCATGTTATTTCTCATACCAACTTTCACTTAATTACCAGAAAGCCCCTTGACTTTATTTTTTCGCGTTTCTTTCATCTTTAAGTTATATCTCGACCCGACCAAACACCGAATAAACTGATGTATCTCGATCATCATTCTTGCTCATTCCCTTTCATCTTCGAACACTCTAACTTTGCCGGTTTAACCCGATTAACCTGTAACACCACAAACGCTCGTAGATATCACATGCGAAAGATATAATTGCATAAAACGCATTAAATCACATAAGATATTACACTTAAGGCTCGTGTTTCACACACCCCATCACATCCCCACACTTATCATTGATTGTCCTCAAGCAACCATTACAAACATTACTCACCTTATTAACAAATCACCATTAAATCCCTTACCAAATCAACAATTTAAGGTCCCAAGTCATACCCGTCCCATAGACTGACACAATCGAGGTTGACAATCTGACAAATAAGTGATACACATTTAAAACAATTTAAGACTTGCCTAACTAAAACTAACATGCTTATGATACTACACACATGCCACACGCCCCTCACAATAATCACTTCTCTCGGTTTCATCAAGACTAGCGTGTAATGTGCTAGTATATAGTTCGCTCAAAACCAAATATGTTACCTTGCAATCATAAGCTTGTATAGCAATCGTACCTCCACTGTATCAAATAACGCAACACATATCAAAAGGACTTTTTGGGTTTTGGGTTAGGGTAAAGGTAAGGAAGTATTTTTGGATTTTTGTATTTTTATATGGCGAACACAAACGAACATACCAAACCATTACGACTTTATCACAATAATACTAACACATGGGTTATTTTCGACCCATTTATTTAACTCGGACATAACAATGATTTTTGTTTTTTTTTTCTTTTTCTTTCTTTTCTATATATATATTTTTCTCTTTTTTTTCTTCATAAAATCACTTCTAAATACACTTGTCAATCATGGTTGGTAACCAAACGGGTCAAACAAGGTGTGTCAAACGAAGGGTAAAAAGCTCAACATGGTTAACTAAGGTGGGTGAAATCAACAATCAACATATAACACAATGAAGTGATCCTAATGCCTTTATCATCTATGTGTATACGCTAAAGCACAGTCTCAGCACGTATCAAACCACACAAGTTCTAACGCAAAGTAACATATGGCCTACACTCAACAAATGAACAATTATTGCAGTTTCAAATAACAATCTAGTAGGCTCAAATATCTCACCGAACAAAAGGAATATGGGTTACCGACACGTAGCATGTGTAATTCCTAAAGCATGTTACCCCTAGTTAGGCATCTCTTCTCAACTATTTTCTAAAAATATGTCAGAAACACTCTCATGAAACTTAAAGGGACAACCATGACTAGGGATCTAAGTTAGCTTTAATATCAGCAAGAAACCCTTTAGCGATTGAAAATGTTGGTTTTCATGAAGTTCAAGTATACTTGAAACAAAAAATTTCAAAAATTTTCATTTATTTTTTTTCAATTTCAACCAATTCAAGCATTTAAGATCAATAATCATACCAACCCTCTCTCGAGTTACCACATCCCCACACTTGGGATACATTGTCCCCAATGTATGGTGCAATTTATAATCTAGACTCGAGAGATACCACCCACAAACCATGAACGGCTAACGAACACTCGACTCACAAACAAAAACCACTCCTAACACAAAAATTCACACCACCAAATACACGAAAACAAATAAAACACAAGATAGATAAACACATGCACCTGATCAGAAAACAAGTGAGTGTTTGTAGTCGTGTAGCTGCTGTGATCTAACCGGAACATACGCCCCTCATGGATTCTTTGAGATCTCACCGGAGATGTTTCCAAACATCCCCACACTTGATTCATTGCATCCGTGAATATGAAACGTAGAAACCTGTCAAAACACAAACACACCAAAACGAGACCAAACCAAAATACAATACTCTACATCCTCGGGCTGCCTCCCGAGAGCGCTAAGTTTAAAGGTCTTCAGCCAGACCGTACCTGATATGCGCTACGGTGGTCTCAATGCACACTTACCCAATGTATTTCCCATGAATGCACGGAAATTTACATGCCATCTCCATAAATTCGTCACTATAATTGGCATGTTCAGACTGCACCTGTGGGTTTCTCTAATCCACTTCACAAGATATACCTCGATGTCTTGCTGTTTCACCCTTCTCATCTTCTTCCTCGAACCCTCTTCCCCACACTTATTAATTTGAATGATTGATATGGGGAGAGGTTCGGTACACATATTCATCTCCTCAGACTGTTCTGCCTCATCATCTGCACACACCATCTGATCCACCAGTGACTCTTCATCAGATAAAGGACTCATTGGTGTGGTATTATCCTCCACAACCTCCTCCTCCAAGTGAGAATAATCTCTAATGTCATCAGGTAATGGTGAAAGGCGTTGTTCTATTTCTATCTTCATTTTTAAATTTTGACACTTAGAAACTAAACAGCTGATTCGATCTTCATCGGAAAGGTTGGGTGCTGATAAATACTGCTCGAGTTTGGACAAAGTCACTTCCAATATAGCAAGCTCTTTCTCCTCCTCGGTCTGATAAATATAAACACCCTCAGGCTCAGAATATTCCTCTGGATGATACTGTCGGTATCCCTGATACGGTGTTGAGATGTACGCATCCATCATTTTTTTATTCCAATACTCTGGATTTTCCAAATACACCGCGCACACATCATCATAAACAGAAGTATGATAACGACCGCAACAGAAACATCGTCCATCCGTCCTTGGTTCATAATAAGCATCCTCGTCCCGATCCCATCCATCCGAGTAATAATCATCCTCCACCATTGTATCAGAATCATAGAAATATGGTGGAGGGGAAGGATTACCATAGCAAGGCATCGGTGGTTCTTCCAATTTCGCTTGTTCCCGTCTAAATCGGGCCTCGCGGCAACCGATACACGGGTGAAGTGGTTCCCCGCACAAAATACATGTAGAAGAGCCGCAAAATATACTAAGATCTGTCATCCTGCACAAACACAGCTCACTACCCACGTAAATCACAAACAAATAAGATAACAAAATAAAAACAAAAATTCTTTTAAGGTTTTTTTTTTTTTTTTTTTTTTTTAGCCTAAAGCTTAACACTAAACACTTTGCGCACGCCTCCCCGGCAACGGCGCCATTTTGATGTCTGTCGTTATGGACATGCAAAAACCGAAATAAACTAGTAGCTAGAGTAAGTCGGATATCGAACCAGAGGAGGATTGTGGAAAGTGTGTAATGTTAAGTATTTATTAACAACTATAAAAAAATAAACTGATGATTGTTTGATTTGTGGATTAACTAAAAATTACAAACTAAATGTGAGATTTAAATCAATAGAAAGAACAATGGTTCCTCCAGATTTCAGGTTTTATAGCTAGATTCAATTATGTGTTTAATCGAAACACTCACATAGACATAAGTGTTTAACCTAATTCATCAATTGCGATAACCAACGACTAAGTACTCCGGTCAATACATAACGGGAGGTTATCGAATGATTATCAATTACAATTACAAACCCTAACCCCATGTCAAATATATCCCAATTACTAGAACTCTCAGGAACTGAATGCTTAGAAATTAAGGTTTAAATAAATGCAATTGTCTACAATCAATAAATCAAATCAAAGTGAAAAACATCGAATGCTTAGATCACCGAGTTATACGATTGTCACAAACACATAAAATTATCCAACTTACAAAACCCTCCATCCGGAGGAAACAACTAGGAGACTAGCCGCTCATATCGGTGGTTGATCTTCGTCTGCCTGTTTGCGTGTGGGAGTCCCCCCTAACCGCCGTCTCTGCCGTCGAGATGTTTGTAGATAATGATGGATAATAATTTCCAAAACCTCCTCACGTCTTGCCTGGGCCGCCCAAAAGAAATATAGTCCACAGGCCTACCTTTATGTGATGTCCCCCAATAAAATAGAAGTAATGATGATTTTATTTCTCACCCCAACAATTGTCTCTACCATTTGCACGTGATGATGATTATTAAAATAATAAACCAAAAATAATGCCCTCCACATCAAATCCAACAAGCAGCTCCTCAATTGTAAATGATAAGATTTTATTTAGGATGTTGAAAAGTCAACATAGTCACATGTGTTGTCAGCCCACACAATTACCATATATCGGCCCAAGCCTCTTTCCTTGTTCCACGTGATGTTCAAGCTGATGTATGTATGTATATATATTGATGTTGATTGATGGTGATGATTCTTAAAGTAACATTGCCGCCCCAATGATGATGTTCACTCACCTCTCACGTGATGTCCACTCAATCAGCCCACATGTGATTTCTTTTGAGCATAAGTCCACGTGAATTGCTGATTTCAATTGTTCCCTCAAAGTCGGCCCAAAAGAAGTCCGCATCTAATCAAGTCTGCCTTGTCTTTTTGTACCGTATCCTCAAGTATCATGTTATTTCTCATACCAACTTTCACTTAATTACCAGAAAGCCCCTTGACTTTATTTTTTCGCGTTTCTTTCATCTTTAAGTTATATCTCGACCCGACCAAACACCGAATAAACTGATGTATCTCGATCATCATTCTTGCTCATTCCCTTTCATCTTCGAACACTCTAACTTTGCCGGTTTAACCCGATTAACCTGTAACACCACAAACGCTCGTAGATATCACATGCGAAAGATATAATTGCATAAAACGCATTAAATCACATAAGATATTACACTTAAGGCTCGTGTTTCACACACCCCATCACATCCCCACACTTATCATTGATTGTCCTCAAGCAACCATTACAAACATTACTCACCTTATTAACAAATCACCATTAAATCCCTTACCAAATCAACAATTTAAGGTCCCAAGTCATACCCGTCCCATAGACTGACACAATCGAGGTTGACAATCTGACAAATAAGTGATACGCATT
Organism: Helianthus tuberosus; assembly: GCA_030545235.1. Classification (NCBI taxonomy): domain Eukaryota; kingdom Viridiplantae; phylum Streptophyta; class Magnoliopsida; order Asterales; family Asteraceae; genus Helianthus; species Helianthus tuberosus. The sequence goes on from CM060358.1 coordinate 7,403,735, forward strand.
TAAAACAATTTAAGACTTGCCTAACTAAAACTAACATGCTTATGATACTACACACATGCCACACGCCCCTCACAATAATCACTCCTCTCGGTTTCATCAAGACTAGCGTGTAATGTGCTAGTATATAGTTCGCTCAAAACCAAATATGTTACCTTGCAATCATAAGCTTGTATAGCAATCGTACCTCCACTGTATCAAATAACGCAACACATATCAAAAGGACTTTTTGGGTTTTGGGTTAGGGTAAAGGTAAGGAAGTATTTTTGGATTTTTGTATTTTTATATGGCGAACACAAACGAACATACCAAACCATTACGACTTTATCACAATAATACTAACACATGGGTTATTTTCGACCCATTTATTTAACTCGGACATAACAATGATTTTTGTTTTTTTTTCTTTTTCTTTCTTTTCTATATATATATTTTTTTCTCTTTTTTTTTTTTCATAAAATCACTTCTAAATACACTTGTCAATCATGGTTGGTAACTAAACGGGTCAAACAAGGTGTGTCAAACGAAGGGTAAAAAGCTCAACATGGTTAACTAAGGTGGGTGAAATCAACAATCAACATATAACACAATGAAGTGATCCTAATGCCTTTATCATCTATGTGTATACGCTAAAGCACAGTCTCAGCACGTATCAAACCACACAAGTTCTAACGCAAAGTAACATATGGCCTACACTCAACAAATGAACAATTATTGCAATTTCAAATAACAATCTAGTAGGCTCAAATATCTCACCGAACAAAAGGAATATGGGTTGCCGACACGTAGCATGTGTAATTCCTAAAGCATGTTACCCCTAGTTAGGCATCTCTTCTCAACTATTTTCTAAAAATATGTCAGAAACACTCTCATGAAACTTAAAGGGACAACCATGACTAGGGATCTAAGTTAGCTTTAATATCAGCAAGAAACCCTTTAGCGATTGAAAATGTTGGTTTTCATGAAGTTCAAGTATACTTGAAACAAAAAATTTCAAAAATTTTCATTTTTTTTTTCAATTTCAACCAATTCAAGCATTTAAGATCAATAATCATACCAACCCTCTCTCGAGTTACCGCATCCCCACACTTGGGATACATTGTCCCCAATGTATGGTGCAATTTATAATCTAGACTCGAGAGATACCACCCACAAACCATGAACGGCTAACGAACACTCGACTCACAAACAAAAACCACTCCTAACACAAAAATTCACACCACCAAATACACGAAAACAAATAAAACACAAGATAGATAAACACATGCACCTGATCAGAAAACAAGTGAGTGTTTGTAGTCGTGTAGCTGCTGTGATCTAACCGGAACATACGCCCCTCATGGATTCTTTGAGATCTCACCGGAGATGTTGCCAAACATCCCCACACTTGATTCATTGCATCCGTGAATATGAAACGTAGAAACCTGTCAAAACACAAACACACCAAAACGAGACCAAACCAAAATACAATACTCTACATCCTCGGGCTGCCTCCCGAGAGCGCTAAGTTTAAAGGTCTTCAGCCAGACCGTACCTGATATGCGCTACGGTGGTCTCAATGCACACTTACCCAATGTATTTCCCATGAATGCACGGAAATTTACATGCCATCTCCATAAATTCGTCACTATAATTGGCATGTTCAGACTGCACCTGCGGGTTTCTCTAATCCACTTCACAAGATATACCTCGATGTCTTGCTGTTTCACCCTTCTCATCTTCTTCCTCGAACCCTCTTCCCCACACTTATTAATTTGAATGATTGATATGGGGAGAGGTTCGGTACACATATTCATCTCCTCAGACTGTTCTGCCTCATCATCTGCACACACCATCTGATCCACCAGTGACTCTTCATCAGATAAAGGACTCATTGGTGTGGTATTATCCTCCACAACCTCCTCCTCCAAGTGAGAATAATCTCTAATGTCATCAGGTAATGGTGAAAGGCGTTGTTCTATTTCTATCTTCATTTTTAAATTTTGACACTTAGAAACTAAACAGCTGATTCGATCTTCATCGGAAAGGTTGGGTGCTGATAAATACTGCTCGAGTTTGGACAAAGTCACTTCCAACATAGCAAGCTCTTTCTCCTCCTCGGTCTGATAAATATAAACACCCTCAGGCTCAGAATATTCCTCTGGATGATACTGTCGGTATCCCTGATACGGTGTTGAGATGTACGCATCCATCATTTTTTTATTCCAATACTCTGGATTTTCCAAATACACCGCGCACACATCATCATAAACAGAAGTATGATAACGACCGCAACAGAAACATCGTCCATCCGTCCTTGGTTCATAATAAGCATCCTCGTCCCGATCCCATCCATCCGAGTAATAATCATCCTCCACCATTGTATCAGAATCATAGAAATATGGTGGAGGGGAAGGATTACCATAGCAAGGCATCGGTGGTTCTTCCAATTTCGCTTGTTCCCGTCTAAATCGGGCCTCGCGGCAACCGATACACGGGTGAAGTGGTTCCCCGCACAAAATACATGTAGAAGAGCCGCAAAATATAGTAAGATCTGTCATCCTGCACAAACACAGCTCACTACCCATGTAAATCACAAACAAATAAGATAACAAAATAAAAACAAAAATTCTTTTAAGGTTTTTTTTTTTTTTTTTTTTTTTAGCCTAAAGCTTAACACTAAACACTTTGCGCACGCCTCCCCGGCAACGACGCCATTTTGATGTCTGTCGTTATGGACATGCAAAAACCGAAATAAACTAGTAGCTAGAGTAAGTCGGATATCGAACCAGAGGAGGATTGTGGAAAGTGTGTAATGTTAAGTATTTACTAACAACTATAAAAAAATAAACTGATGATTGTTTGATTTGTGGATTAACTAAAAATTACAAACTAAATGTGAGATTTAAATCAATAGAAAGAACAATGGTTCCTCCAGATTTCAGGTTTTATAGCTAGATTCAATTATGTGTTTAATCGAAACACTCACATAGACATAAGTGTTTAACCTAATTCATCAATTGTGATAACCAACGACTAAGTACTCCGGTCAATACATAACGGGAGGTTATCGAATGATTATCAATTACAATTACAAACCCTAACCCCATGTCAAATATATCCCAATTACTAGAACTCTCGGGATCTGAATGCTTAGAAATTAAGGTTTAAATAAATGCAATTTTTTTTTTGAACGGCCGACAAAATTTTTTATTATTCTTGTAGCAAGATGCTACCCACCAAATGTACATACACCTTTTATCACCAAATTATAACAGTTACATTAAAAAACTAGTCACCAAACCGAAATCTACTCCAAACTTCCCATGTTAACGACCTCTCTTTTGACCGACTCTTGATCCAAAGGTACGCCATAGATTTAACCTCGTCTAGCATCTTCATGGCATTCGGAACTTTCTGCCTAAACACGGTATCGTTTCTCGTTTTCCATATACTCCATATTGTAACCAAGACGATCGCATGAATTGCTTTCTTTTTCTTCGGAGATCCCGAGCTAACTTCATGAAGAGACAGCAGATCATTGATTCCAAAAGCAATAATGGGTGGTAACTTGCACCACACCGCAATATTCTGCCAAGCCGTTTGTGCATGATGACATGACACAAAAATATGGTCACAAGTCTCGACATACTCGCCGCATAGAACACACATTTGATCCAGTACCGGAATATTCCGCATTGCTAACGCATTTTTAGTCGGCATCCTTTCCATCTCTGCCCTCCACGCCACGATACTAACTTTTTTCGGCACCCAGTTATTCCATTCAAAAGCTCTAGCCGGACTTATACGATTCACTGCACTTAGGATTTTTTTAATGCTGGCCACACTAAATATACCATTCGGATCATACTTCCAGCACCACCTATCCTTACCCGTTGTTGGACGATAGTTGCCGATCAAAGCAATAATCTGCTGGACCTGATTTAATTCCACCAGCCCGACAACAGGCCTGGCCCAGGCCCAATTAAACGCCAAGCCGAGATTATCAACAGTAATACGATCATGTACAGTGCACTCCTTGACCAATTCAATTTTAAAGAGATCAGGGAACCTTAAATATAATGGCAAGGGGTCTATCCAGCTATCCATCCAAAATGAAATCGATTTACCATTTGCTAGTACCGCTGAAATAGCCTGACGCAAATCAATATCAGCAATAAGAAGAGACCGCTGAATACTCATAATACATTTCCATGGCCCAGCAATAGACGCTTTAATAGGTAGATCATTCCATGCCCTTGGACTATGATGAACCGCCCAAATTACATTCCTCCATAATGCTTTCCTTTCCGATTTAAATCTCCACCACCACTTTGCTAACATTGCTAGATTCGCGTCCCTTAGAGAGCCAAAACCCAACCCCCCATATTCAACAGGCGCAATCGTTTTTTCCCACGCAACCCAATTCATTTTAGCCTTCTCTTCCGACCCACCCCAGAAGAAAACCCTTCTAATCTTATCCAATGATTCCAGAACTTTTAACGGGGCTTTAAATAATGAGAAATAATAAGTAGGTAAGGAATTTAACACCGATTTGATAAGTGTTATCCTCCCACCATAAGATAACATTTTGGCTTTCCATAATGAAAGTCTATTCTTAAAAATTTCAATCACCGGTTTCCAATTTCTAACAAGATTCATGTTAGCACCAATCATCAATCCAAGATGTTTAAAAGGGAGCATACCTTCTTTACAACTCAAGAGGGTAGCCATGTTTTGAACTTCCTGCTCTTCCACACCAATACCATAGATACTACACTTAGTGAGGTTAATTTTCAATCCAGAAACTAGATAAAAGCACCTCATCATCCTACGCAAATTTAAAACGTTCAGAAGAGACCACTCGCCGATAAACATCACATCATCCGCATATATCAAATGCGATAGATCCAGGCCACTATTTGAGACATTAATCCCATGGAATAATCCAATAGAAGTAGCTTTCTTCATAATACCAGTAAGTGCTTCCATAATAATAACAAACAAAAATGGGGAAAGTGGGTCCCCTTGGCGAAGCCCACGGGAACAGTCAAATTCCCTAGTTGGAGATCCATTAACTAGAACCGAAGCTCTGGCCGAATTCACTATGGACATCACCCATGTTCTCCATCTACTCGGGAAATTCATTTGTGACATAATCGAATCAAGGAACCCCCAGTTGACAGAATCATATGCCTTACTTATGTCAACTTTGAAGAATAATCCACTCCGCTTTTTCCTTTTTAGCCAGCTAAGGACTTCGTTAAGAATCAAGGGACCATCCATAATATTTCTTCCCGCCAGAAACGCCGACTGTTGCTCCGAAATTAGGTTACCCAACACCCCTTTTAGACGGTTAACGAGAACTTTTGAGATCACTTTATTTACTACACCAATAAGGCTAATCGGCCTATAATCCGATGGACTAACCGGATCTTTAACTTTTGGGATCAAAGCTATAAAGGATGATGTACAACACTTATTAAGAGAACCCTCAGCATAGAAATGATTGAACAAGCTGATAATCTCGTACTTAAGGCCAGACCAGCACCTTTTAATGAACTTAAAATTGAATCCGTCCGGCCCCGGAGCACGATCACCTTCACAATCCCACACCGCCGCTTTAATCTCTTCGACTGAGAACGGACTTTCCAACATAATAGCCTCACTATCAGATATCGTAGCCAAATTCGGGCACACCAACTTCGGTCTAACTGGCATCGGTTCCGTAAACTGATGAGAAAAAAATTCATACAAAGACTCTTTCACCAATAATGGATTAGTAACCCAACCACCATCAATATTCAGCCCATTCAAACGGTTAGTGCTGATATTAGAGTTGACAACATGATGAAAATATTCAGAATTTTCATCCCCATCCAAGGCCCATTTTGCTCTAGACTTCTGCCGCAAATCTAATAGTTTTACCCTATCAAATTCAGCCACATAGGACTTACATTCCTCTCTTTCAGACAATTCTTCTTCTAGGAGCACCCTATGTTCAGCCAAACTTTCAATACTCGCCAATCTTCTTTTTTTTTCTACCATAGACACCCTCCCTACTTTCTTTCTCATTTTTCAGCCAATATTTAATATTATTTTTTAGCCACCGCAGCTTTATAGCCAGGGCCAGATCTGCTGGGCCCGAGAATGAAAACACACCACACTTCTGAATCACATATTCAATAAAACCCGGATACTCAAACCATGAGTTAAAAAATCTGAAAGGAATATGGCCATAATCAGACTGAGAAGTAGATAAAATAATAGGCCGATGATCCGATGCTTCCCGATCTAAGGCTATCACCGATGCATTAGGCCAACTCTCCATAAATCCTAAGCAAACGAGAAACCGATCTAGTTTGCTTAACTTCCTGCCATTGTCTGATATATAAGTGAAATTACCCCCACCCATATTATATTCTACCAAACCCGCCGAGAGAATAAACTGGTTAAAAGCATCGGCATTAGCTTCAACAAATTCTGAATTCATACGCTCACTGGCGTCCCGCACCTTATTGAAATCCCCCTTTAAAACCCATAACCCTTGTAACGAGTTCCTAACCCCCAGAATTTCCAACCAAACTGCTCGCCTACTCGCCGCATCATTAGGAGCATATACATTAATAAGGTTAATTCTACAACCAGAAGGTATTAGAAAACCCGAGACCACTATGAAATTTCTATTTAGAGTCGTACTAACACACCTGAAAACTGCTGGACACCATAAGCAAGCTAAACCCCCGGACCTCCCTTGCGAGTTCACAGCGGCTAATTTGAATTCTGCTCGTCCCCAGAATTGATTAAACATAAATGATTCAGAATCTTGCAACTTCGTTTCTTGTATCGCCAAAAATTGAATTCCATAACTGATTTTTAAACCCCGAATCCAGTCCGTCTTCCTGTTGCTCCGCACCCCTCTCAAATTAATCGAAAGACAATTCATTTGGAAACATTGGTGACACCTTCTTCGACAATAATCTTCTCTACCGCAGCCTCGAAACCATTCAAATCCACTCCGATTAACGAGCCAACCTTCATCGTAGCCACAACCTCATCTCTCACGAATCCACCAGGAAAACCATCAGACTGTTCGTGCCCAAAATTTCGGCCGTCGACTCCACCCAGTTGATCGGACACGCATATCTCCGGATTTGAGCTATTTCTCCCAGGTTCAGTGCCGAACAGATCCACGTTATTTGAATCAACCCTAACCGGATTATTTAGGTCCAGGGGAGCAGAGCCAGAATTATTATGTTGACAATAAAGCCTTTGGGTGGGCCCTTGCATAGAGCCAATAGACGGTGGGCTCCTCTCGTCCCGATTTCTCTTACCCAAATTATTAGCTGGAGTTGGGCCGTCCTCCCCCCTATCATCAGTAGGCCCAATATCACTCAATATTGGAGAAATAAGATTTGGTCCACAACCCACACCACTGACAATACTCCCCATATTTTGTAAATTGGAATTTGGATTGACTTTATTCCCCATAATAGACTTTTCATTATTCCCCATATCTTTATTACTGTCATCAGCCGACAACAACACATCCCCATGCACGAGTTGTTCTTTCCCACCATTATTCAAATCCACCGTCTCTTGAGTTACCGGCGAACCTTGGGCTTCCGACGACGATTCATTTTCCACCGGAGAATCCGCCATAGACAACTCCGGGCCCTGTACATCTCCATGCTTCCGGTCATTTTTCTCCAAATCCTGCTTAATTTCACCTTCCTCTAGATCCTCCAATTCCTCGGAGTCATCTGAATCAGACTCCATTTCCGAGTCGGAATCCGAAGAACTCAACGAATCATCCCCATCCTCCTTAGGAGACCCCTGCCCACATAATTCCGAAACCCAAATAGCGACACTTTTGTCATTCCACTTAATCACCGCAGCCTCATCTATTTTGGACATTTGGGAAGTTATTACCTGGACCGATCCAACCGAATTATCTTCCATCTGCCATGAAAATTGAGATTGTTGTACTACCTCTCCAAATAAGCCACCAATTCTATCGAATACATCATTGTATCGGATAATAAACGGCACCCCAGTGATACTTAGATTCGCAACCCGGCTAAACGGGACATCCTCTCCGTTCCAAATCGAAAATTTTGAGAATATTGAATCGAAAAACTGTGAATGTTGTTTCATGCTTTCACTTGCCGTCACCTTATCTTTGAAAGTTAACATAAACGTCACCCCACCAACGTATGATATACCAACCTCTGACATACCTTCGCCCTCAATGACTTGCCTAATCTTACCAACTGACACGATTACTTTTGTATGACCCAGAATCGACCTCCCGATACAATGTAATGGATATAACGATCCTTTACCTTCCACGGTCACGACCTTTGCACCATGACCATGAACTCCTCCATTTCCTCTAAGCAAATCCGCGTATGACGTTCCTTCTTGAATAAACGACGGACCAGATGGACCTAGACCCGATGCCCCCGATGCCTGGTTCTTCACAGCCTGCTGATTATTATTAACATTCCTTTTAAACTCCTTCGGCCTCCATACACTTCGGCCCATATTCTCCGACGAATAATTGAACCGTTTGTGGTCCTTATCATATTTGGCCAGGGCTACCGTTACTTTCATATCAAAAAATTTCACTTTGTTCATTACAGTTAGTGTTTCCTGCATGTTTTCCACACCCACGTATCGGACAAATCCAAAACACCTACCTCTTGCGTCTCTCTTGCGGGCTACATAAACATCTGAGATAAATCCATACGGTTGAAAGGCCTGCCATAATGCATTCCTAGTTACCCGGTCGGACAGATTTTGCACAAGAAAAGTCCATTCAACACCGTCACCTCTATTCTTTCTGTTCTTCCGATACTGCACGTTAGACCATGGACCACCATTATCCTGCTCTCTCTCTTCGTCAACCATCGAAGCCATTTAGAAAAACCGCGAAAAACCTATGCGGCGAATGGAGAATACACAGACCCAGATAGAATGATAGGTTAGATCAAGATGACTCCACTGAGTCGATCGATTAAACCCCGCACGCTAACCAGATCTAAGCATTCATCGTCGAGCACACATGGCGAATTCCGGGCGGCGATAGGGAGAGGAAGAGAGAAAGTTGAGTGTGAAGTTGTTTTAAATAAATGCAATTGTCTACAATCAATAAATCAAATCAAAGTGAAAAACATCGAATGCTTAGATCACCGAGTTATACGATTGTCACAAACACATAAAATTATCCAACTTACAAAACCCTCCATCCGGAGGAAACCACTAGGAGACTAGCCGCTCATATCGGTGGTTGATCTTCGTCTGCCTGTTTGCGTGTGGGAGTCCCCCCTAACCGCCGTCTCTGCCGTCGAGATGTTTGTAGATAATGATGGATAATAATTTCCAAAACCTCCTCACGTCTTGCCTGGGCCGCCCAAAAGAAATATAGTCCACAGGCCCACCTTTATGTGATGTCCCCCAATAAAATAGAAGTAATGATGATTTTATTTCTCACCCCAACAATTGTCTCTACCATTTGCACGTGATGATGATTATTAAAATAATAAACCAAAAATAATGCCCTCCACATCAAATCCAACAAGCAGCTCCTCAATTGTAAATGATAAGATTTTATTTAGGATGTTGAAAAGTCAACATAGTCACATGTGTTGTCAGCCCACACAATTACCATATATCGGCCCAAGCCTCTTTCCTTGTTCCATGTGATGTTCAAGCTGATGTATGTATGTATATATATTGATGTTGATTGATGGTGATGATTCTTAAAGTAACATTGCCGCCCCAATGATGATGTTCACTCACCTCTCACGTGATGTCCACTCAATCAGCCCACATGTGATTTCTTTTGAGCATAAGTCCATGTGAATTGCTGATTTCAATTGTTCCCTCAAAGTCGGCCCAAAAGAAGTCCGCATCTAATCAAGTCTGCCTTGTCTTTTTGTACCGTATCCTCAAGTATCATGTTATTTCTCATACCAACTTTCACTTAATTACCAGAAAGCCCCTTGACTTTATTTTTTCGCGTTTCTTTCATCTTTAAGTTATATCTCGACCCGACCAAACACCGAATAAACTGATGTATCTCGATCATCATTCTTGCTCATTCCCTTTCATCTTCGAACACTCTAACTTTGCCGGTTTAACCCGATTAACCTGTAACACCACAAACGCTCGTAGATATCACATGCGAAAGATATAATTGCATAAAACACATTAAATCACATAAGATATTACACTTAAGGCTCGTGTTTCACACACCCCATCACTAGCACCCATATCATCTACAAGCCAGAAACTCTAAAGAAAATTTTACCCAGTAAATAAATAATTTAGTAAGAAAAATACAATAAATCCTAGTATGTTTTAAGTTTCAGTGATCTTTTGTATTAAACCAATCGCACAGTATGCAATAATACTTGAATGTTTATCTGTGAAATTTTATTATAAAATTTTAACTTAGCATTTTGTGTGCATTTTGCATATATACTAAACAACATGAATGGGTTATCTGAAGCCCTTCAGAATCTCAATCTCTATCCCGTGAAAGTGGAAGTTTCCTGACACTTTACTGGTTACTTGCCCGATGTAGAGGAACCTATGGAATTTCAAGTTCCACCTCTGGAGAAACCAAAGTCTAAGAAAAGAAGAAGATTTGTAGGCTAGAGGCGTGTACGCAGGAGAAAACCAGCAACTAGGAAAGTTCCCAAAATAGAAAATCTCATTGATAAAGGAAAAGGGATCGAGATTGAAGAAAATACTAGGCAAGTAGAAATGGAAATTGGGGAAAGTTCTAGGCAAGTCGAGGAGTTGCCATTACAGGAAGAATTGGATCACATACTGGCAAGCTGTGATATCCTTAGGCCTATAAATAACAACCTCTTCCCTTATCCTGCCGAAACCCAACTTCCAATAAACTTAGAACCAGCCATTCCAGACCCTCTGATCCACACCCAACCTTTAGGAGAAATGGACGAATGGTGGACTAACGATTGGCAGTTTCAAAACCTCCTAAATAACCCTTATACCTTTTTCCCTCAGTTCGACCCAGAACCTGTACCAAACCCACCAATGAGTAATGAAAACTTAGCTGAACTCCGCCATTTTGGCGAGGAGCTGGTGGATGCAGGGAATAGGATCCGGGAGGTGGGAGAACAGATCTCCTGGAAATACGACGAGGGGGAACGTCGTTTCTAAGGTGTCAGCTGACGAAGGATAGGGTAGTTGTGGAGCTATGGGTGTATAATAAAAGTAATAAAAATATATAACTCTGTAAAATAACTTAAAAATAAAACTTTTGTAAGATAACAGTGTGTACGGATGCATAATATATATATAAAAATGGAAGTCGTGAAATTGACAATTTTGGCTATACATATGTTGTGAAATTGTGTGATTGTTTTGTATATAATTATTATTTATTTTATGTTAATTATTTATATATATATATTAATTACCAGATGGAACCCGCTAGTAATGAACCAGTTAACGAAGTTAACCAATCTGAGCAAAATCAGGAAGATCAATTTATGACTAGGCAAGATATCGAGAATATCGTTGCTCAAGGAATAGCCAATGCTATTCCAGCAATCCTTGCTGCTGCCCAGAAACCTATTGAACCTCAACAAATCATTCTTAGCAAACGTACTCATGAAGATAATTTCAGTAATAGTGTAAACGGAGGCGGCAACCATACTAACAACGATAATAATAATAATATCCCGCAAGCCCCAATTCTCAAAAGAATGAAAGCTGCAATGCCTGGTTGCACTTATAAGGAGTTCCTTGCCAGTAAACCAGCTGAATTTGCAGGCAATGAAGGGGCAACGGCGGCGCTGCGTTGGTTGGAGAAAACCGAAGCAGTAATTATGATAAGTAAATGTGCTGAGGAAGACAAGGTCATGTATGGGTCGCATCTTTTTAAAGAAGGGGCGCTAGAATGGTGGAATACGGTACTGCAAGCCAAAGGAAGAAATGTGGCTTATGCCATGAGTTGGGAAGAATTTAAACAGCTAATGGAAAGAAAATTATGTCCCGAATATGAAAAGGAACAAATGGCAAATAAGTTCCTGAACCATCGGATGATGGGTGTAGATTGTCGAGGGTATACTTCGACATTCTTCAAGTATGCGAGAGTGGTACCAACCCTGGCTTCGCCAGAACCGGTGCTTATTTCCCTCTATATTTGGGGATTGATTGGCGAAATCCGTAATATCGTTAAAGCTGCGAGACCTCGCACTATTGACGATGCTGTGGAATTAGCTAACACCCTAACTGACGAGTTGGTACGCACAAGAGAAGAAAACCGGAAGCAGGAAGTAGCCCAAAAGATTACCCAAGGATTCCTTGTGGGTAATAGTAGCAACTTCAAGAAACGGGGGAACAAGCAATCTCCCACTGCTCCCTTTTGCAATACCTGCAAAAGAAAGCATTTGGGAAGATGCAAAGGGTATTGTAATTTATGCAAAATCCCAGGGCATCAGGAAGAAGATTGCAGAAAGAAGAAAGCAACAGTTTGCTACAACTGTGGAGAAGCTGGACATTTTAGGCCAGATTGCCCAAAATTAGTTAAACCAGCTGATAACAAAGCCAAACCTGCAGAAGGAGCTACAAAGAAGAACGTAAGAGCTTTCCAACAGACTACACAGGAAGCCGAACTAATTCCTGATGTGATAGCTGGTACGTTCCTAGTTCACAACGTTTATGCAAAAGTATTATTTGACTCTGGTGCAAACCAAAGTTTTATAAATACTTCATTCTGCCAAGCTCTTAATTTACCCTTAACCAACCTTAAGCAGATTTTTACAGTCGAAATGGCAGATGGAAATTCTGTTAACATAGATAAGGTTGTGCGAGAAGGAAATATAGAACTCTTAGGCCATAAATTTTCTGCAAACCTGTTGCCTATGAATTTAGTTGGATTCGATGTTGTGTTAGGAATGGATTGGTTAGTAACCAACCATGCTCGAATTCTTTGTGATAAAAATGCCATAGAAATATATACACCTACAGGAGAGGTAATTTCAATTACAGGAGATAAACCACGAAAGCCACTGAAATTCATTTCAGTAATGAAGTTGGCCAGTTATTCAAGAAAACAAGAAGTAGTGTATATGATTTCAGTAATCATTAACACGAAAAGTCAGGAACTTAAGAAAATACCAGTAGTAGCAGAATACCCAGATGTATTCCCAGAAGAACTATCGGGATTACCACCCGACAGGGAGGTAGAATTTAGGATTTATCTAATTCCTGGAACTACACCAATAGCCAAAACACCTTATCGGTTAGCACCCACTGAAATGCTAGAATTAAAAAAGCAATTAGATGAATTGTTAAGTAAAGGATTCATACAACCTAGTTCATCCCCGTGGGGAGCTCCAGTGTTGTTTGTAAAGAAAAAGGATGGTTCGATGCGAATGTGGATCGATTATAGAGAACTGAATAAGGTTACAATTAAGAATCGATACCCATTACCTAGGATTGATGATCTCTTTGATCAACTCCAAGGAGCTAGATATTTTTCTAAGATAGATTTACACTCCGGATACCATCAGTTGAAGGTATAAGAAGAAGACATACCTAAAACTGCTTTTAGAATTAGGTATGGTCATTACGAGTTTACAGTCATGCCCTTCGGACTAACGAAGGCACCTGTAGCATTCATGGACATGATGAATAGAATCTGTAAACCGTATTTGGATAAGTTTGTAATTGTCTTCATCGACGATATACTTATTTATTCCAAAAGTCAGGAGGAACATTGTGAGCACCTGCATGTACTCTTAACCTTGTTAAGAAAGGAGAAGCTTTACGCCAAATTCTCGAAGTGTGAATTTTGGCTGCAGGAGGTACAATTTTTAGGACACATAGTGAATCACGAAGGTATTCACGTAGATCCCTCCAAAATAGAAGCAATTACCAAATGGAAAGTCCCACAGTCAGCTATGGATATTAGAAGTTTTCTAGGGTTAGCCGGATACTATAGGCGCTTTATTAAGGATTTTTCCAAAATAGCTGTACCATTAACTAAGCTAACCTGCAAAGCAGTTAAGTTTGAATGGGGACCTAAGCAAGAAGAAGCCTTTAGGATTTTAAAGCAAAAATTAACAAATGCCCCAATCCTAGCCTTACCAGAAGGAACGGAAGATTTTGAAGTTTATTGTGATGATTCAAAATTAGGATTTGGATGTGTACTTATGCAACGCAAGAAGGTAATTGCGTACGCATCAAGGCAGTTGAAAAAGCACGAGGAAAACTATATGAATCATGACTTAGAGTTAGGAGCCATAATTTTTGCCCTTAAGATTTGGAGACCTTATCTGTATGGAAGTAAGTTCACTGACTATACAAATCATAAGAGTTTAAGGTACATATTTGGGCAAAAAGAATTAAACATGAGGCAAAGAAGATGGATGGAAATCCTAAGTGACTACGACTGTGATATTCAATATCACGAAGGAAAGGCAAATGTAGTTGCAGATGCCTTAAGTCGTAAGTATCATGAGAAACAATGACGAGTTCATGCTCTTAGGTTAAATCTACAATTAGATTTAATGGAACAACTGAAGAATGTTCAAGAAACAACAATCAAGGATGATGCTGAAGGAATGAAAGGAAGAACAAAAGAATTAGAGCAGGGAGTCGATGGAATTTGGAGATTCCATAAGAAAAGGATTTGGGTACCTAAGCAAGGAGAATTAAGAAATAAAATCTTAGAAGAAGCTCATAGATCTAGGTATACCATGCACCCTGGTAACAATAAGATGTACCAAGATTTACGGAATAACTTCTGGTGGATAGGAATGAAAAAGAACATAGCTAGATATGTTTCTAAATGTCTTACTTGTTCACGAGTTAAGGCAGAACACCAGAAACCTTCGGGACTACTTCAACAATTAGAAATGCCTGTATGTAAATGGGAGCTTATAACAATGGACTTTGTCACAAAGTTACCCAAAACCAGAAAAGGTAATGACGCAATTTGGGTAATTGTGGATCGATTAACCAAGTCAGCTCATTTTCTACCCATGAAAGAAACCTTTAGTATGGAAAGGTTAGCCAAGTTGTACGTAGACGAAGTAGTATCCTTACATGGAGTTCCACTCTCCATTGTATCAGATAGAGATAGTCGTTTCACTTTCCATTTCTGGACCAGTTTCCAAGAAGCTATTGGAACTCGACTAAATCTAAGTACTGCATATCATCCTCAGACAGACGGTCAAAGTGAAAGGACGATACAAACCCTGGAAGACATGCTCCGGGCATGTGTAATAGATTTTGGTGGAAACTAGGATGACCACCTACCTTTAATTGAATTCTCCTATAATAATAGTTATCATGCAAGCATTGAAGCTGCCCCATTCGAAGCACTGTACGGACGCAAGTGCAGAACTCCAGTTTGCTGGGTAGAAATAGGAGAAAGTCAATTATCAGGTCCTGAAATCGTGCAGGAGACTACCGATAAAATCACTCAAATCAAGGAAAGACTAAAGACGGCTCGAGATCACCAGAAAAGTTATGCCGACAATCGACGCAAGCCACTAGAGTTCCAAGTTGGAGACAAGGTGCTCTTGAAAGTTTCTCCTTGGAAAGGAGTAGTTCGATTCGGTAAGAAAGGAAAGCTGAGTCCAAGATATGTAGGACCATTTCCAGTAATCCAACATATAGGGCCAGTTGCCTATCGTTTACAACTACCAGAAGAGTTAGCAGGAGTACATGATGTATTTCATGTATCTAACCTTAAGAAATGTCTATCTGACGAATCACTGGTAGTACCTCTTCAAGATGTAGAGGTAAACGGAAAGTTAAAATTTGTCAAGAAGCCATTACAAATAGAAGACAGAAAGATCAAATTTCTCAAACACAAAATATTGGTACTAGTTAAAGTCAAGTGGGAGTCAAAAAGAGGACCAAAATACACTTTGGAGCTGGAATCGGAAATGAAGCGAAAATATCCTCACTTATTTCAATAATCTCGAGGACGAGATTTTAAATAAGGAGGGGAGGATGTAAGGACTCTCAAAAATATCCCAAAACTAACCTACAAGTAAAAACCCGAACCCTGAAACCATACCGCGCATCAAAAATCAAGAAATCAAGATTTATGGTTTTCAGGCGGGCCGCGTAAAGGTAAGCTTAACCTTACGCGGGCCGCGTCAACATGTGTTTGACCGGATAAGCGTGACCAGGCCACATGGCATCTATCTGGTAACCCTACGCTTGACCATGCAAACCTACACGTAGAGTAGGTGGCCACGCGGGCCGCGTAAATATTGGCCGGAGGTTCACGCGGGCCGCGAGAGGCCTAAATTTCACCTATAAATAGAACTGATCATGAGCAGTCCACTGTTGTCGAAATCATTTCACAAAAACGAAGTTTGGCTGCTCCAAAATCGAAATTACAATTAATATAGCGAGGCGCTGCTACGATACAGGGTATTAACTCGATCGCTGCTACGATTCAATGTCCGATCGATTGAAACTATCCAATGAATGTTTAAGTGCTGCTCGCATTAGGGTTATGCTTTGTCATTCGTCGTGAATTCGATGGATGTTTAAGCATCGCACTTTGTCATTCGTTGTGAGGGTTTAATCTCATGAGTTATCGTAAATGCTGTATTAGTTACTGACCTAGTTCGTATGCATTGTTATTTAAATTAGGTTATCAGGCTAATCAGTAGGCTAAACTCTGCCCGTATAAATCTGCAATGTGAGTCATTCTCTTTTTATCAATAATGTTTTACAATACTCCAAGCATTTTCAAAAGTTATAATTACAGGGATTAAGTCGTGGTTATCTTGAATCACTGGCTAGTGGGGTATTGTGCACATTACTAATTTCTCACGGTTAGGCTAATAAATCCTAACAGTGATAAACGTCACTACTTAGGGAAAGACCCAATAGTGATATGACCATCGTCACCAGGTGTCACGGTGCCAGATAAAAATAAGATAAAAGCCATTGTAATAGCTCTAATGCTGTAATTTATAACCATGCGTCGTTTTATGCAAAATGAATGATTCACCAGTATTTCCCCGCTGACTAAATATTTTTAAAACATGTTTCAGGCAACCTGCTGTAAATCAAGGAAAACGTGCTACGGAGCACTAACAAGCTTGAAGAGGTGGCTCAGTTAAAATGAATAAACATGTTTTAATAAATCTGGGAATTTTCTAGTAAAATTCCTCTATTGTAAATTACGAGGTTTTATCCCGAATTATGAAATAAAATAATCGGGCATTTCAAGTTTTAAAAGATCCTGTTAAAATCTTCCGCTGTCGCATCAATTAAATACCACGGGTTCCTGTCCCGCGGCTCCTGACCGGGTCAAACCGGGGCTGGGGCCATGACAGGAAAAGGTGGTATCAGAGCCACTGATTTAAGCCAATTAAGTATTTAGAAAATACTTAATTTTACTGATTGCCATTCTGTGATTATGTGTTTATTTGAGTATTTGTTTACAGTATGGGTAACCAAAGACTTTCGGACATCTATCATAAAATAGATAGTTCACCGAAAGAAAAAGGAACTTCATCCTCAAAATACCCAACAAATACCGAGGAAGGAATATTTGTCCGTAAGGCACAGTTTGAGAAACCACTTTCTCCTAAGAAAAGAAGTCGGATTATTAGAAAAAGTCAGGAGAAAAGAAAGAAATCACAACCAAAAGAAGTGATGGTTAATCTGGAAACCCAGGAATTAGGCAATAACCCACCTGGTTGAATAGTCGTTCATTTGGATGGTCGTCCGATCAGATGGCTAATCGTTTGAGTGACCAGTTCGTTTGAAAACTCATAAAATCTGTTAAGTTTAAAAAGTTACGGTCTGACAGAGACAGTGTGACAACGTGTTAAACAACAAAAATCCCATCAAGTCCAACCCATCCGAATGGAGGGGAATCACCCCGTTCGATCGGAACCAACTGTTCTTGACGGTGTTTCATGTTCAACCTGTGAATCGGTCATCTCTACGGTAGAATTCCGTTCTAAGATCGGTTCTTTACTATAGAATGAGTAGAACACCCGAACGAGTCCAGATTCTAACGCTTTTGAGTAAAAAGTGAATGATTGTTGAAGAAAAGTTTGAAACTGTTGTTAAATGTTTAGATTTAGCTGAAATGGTGTAAAAACGTGTAGAAATCCATCAGATCTGAACCGTTCTTGATGAGATGAGGTCACACTTCAATGTTCATAAGAACTCCATGATTACGTCACCCTATAACAGCCCAAATCGGATGATTTCATGATGAAAAGTTGTGATTCGATGGGGAAGATGATGAGAAAGTGTGTGCTGATTGTGAAAGTACAATATTTAGAGTGAAAACTTACATGGATCGTGAGGAATCGAGAGAAAAGAGCTTGGGAGTGCATGGATCAACGGGAGCTGTCACATCAATGAACAGTGATGTGACAGGAGGGGTATTTATAGAGTGAGAAGGGAAGAGGCGGTGCAAGGTTGATGGGTCGAATGGCCTTTCGATCGGATGGCCATCCTATCGGATGGTCATCTGGCCGGATGTCCATTCGTGGTCATTCGATCGGAGGGCCTTCGCGAGTTGGTTTCCGACTTTCGTTTCGTGCGTTGAGCGTTGCGTTGCGTTTAATCGAGTTGCGAATAAGCGATACGATAGTATTACACATTAGTTACACAAATAACATAACTACTAAATAACATAGAAGTAGAACTTAGTCTTCGAGTCCGCGATGAGATTGCGGTGCGATAGAGTTGCTATTGCGTTTACGAATAATCACCTCACAATACACATAAGGCACACACAAGTAAGGCACATAATAACACACGCACGTACAAAAATATCCATAACTGTGATTCAAGTTGCAATGTGGTAGCGATGTGATAGCGTTAAGTAGATTAGCGTTTAATTGCGTTTATCGCATTGTTACTTCACACAATATAAATCGTAAAACAAATTAGCGATACTAACATACATCGATTATCGAGATTCGAGAGTACAATCAATAGTTAGGCCAGAGATGACAGATCTGAATAGCAATCTGTTCTTCCTTTGACTTTGACTTTGACTTGTACTTTGACTTAAAAAGTCGGGTTGTTACACTCATGTTGCCTTCATTCTTGCACCATTCAAAATTCACATCTTTCTCTCTTGCTTGAGCATTCTTGAGCAATTCTTGAGGTTCCTGATAAAAAAAGGAAGCTCTCCATAGTTCAAGTTTCGAGCTAGGACCCTTTGTAAGTGTCCTTAGCCACTCTAGTTCGGTTTTTATGCGTTTAAAGACCGAAAGTCAAAGTTGCCGCAAAACGGCTTTGACCTTCGGTTTAGACCTAAATGGTCCAGCCATTGTTCGAGGCGAATATGGCTACGTGATCATAATTAGGTAGGTGTTAATCCCTCAAAAGGGCACCTCCTAATTACCACGTTTACTTAGTTAATTGGCGGGTCAAAATTATTAAATAAAAAGTCAAACTAATCAGAATTTTAAATAAAAATCAAATCTGATAATGTGGAAGTTATAAAACATGCTTTATCACTTTAATAACTTGGTAAACATTATTAGAACATGTCTAAACATGTTCAACCCGACAGTTCTAAGTTTAAGCTCGGTTTGCAACCGAAAGTCCTAAAAGCTTGACTTTTGCTTTGACTTTCAGTTCTGACCCGAATTAGCATATTTCCTTTAGGTCTTAAGGTTCCTTTGTGACCATATTATGTTGTAGCATAACCCTATGAAGTTATGTTACATGGTCACTTAGTAATCTGAATTATATGCATGTTTCCGATATTATGCATATATTTGACTAGTATGCCCTTTGGTCTAAAAATGAGGTTTTTAATATAAACAAACATGCAAATTGATTAGGTACTGATTAGTAAACATATTTAAATTATTTTGACACTTAAATTCTGGTCATAAATTAATATTATGTAATTAATCGAAAATAAGACTTTTATAAAGACTAAAAATGCCCTTTTGTATGTAAATCAAGCTTTAAACATAATTTTGAGATAAAACTCTTTACCTACTGTTAAGATATCATATTTAGAATTTATTGGGATGTTGGGTCAGATTATATACTGACCTTAACCTTGACTTCTAGTATAAAGCCTATAAATGATGATAATACCCTTTTCACAAATAAAATGAGTTTTACATATAATTAACATGCAAAACCTTTTTGCTACTGATATGTTATGAAAGATAAAATATTTTGACTATTTAAAGCTAGTCAAAATCTCAGAATCGCTTAAACTTTGGAATTTTTGTCAAATATCAACTTTTACACTAATTAGGGGCATAGTAGGTATAAGTCTTGAACTCAGAATCCCAATTAAGTCCCTAAAAGCATATGTGAAATGACCAAAATGCCCTTTCAGGGCATAGTTTGGCCATAAATGGTAAACCACACATATGTATGATATCCTATTGATATAACATCATTAATTAGATATTTTTATAGAATGTTTTGACCAGAACTTCAGTTTACCTATAAACCCCTTTTATAATCCTCAAAATGACCAAAATGCCCTTATGGGGCCTAATTCGGTTTTAAAATCTTTTTAGGCATACATGTTGATATCCTACTGATATCATAACATATTTTAAGCATAATAACATATGGGACTTGTATATGACTCATTCGGTTACCCGTTTATGCTTATACCCGTTTATGGGACTTGGTCATCGCTTAATCTAGCGTTTCGTACCGTAAAGCATCCTTAAAACTAACCGGTCTAAGTCCTTACTTAAATAAGACTCGTTAGTATCCTAATAGGTTAATAAAACCTTCATTTCAGATTAATTAGCCTAAGTAGAAGATACTTGCATAAAGTCTTAGTAACATACGGCTGAGTAGCATTTCTTGCACTATTAACTTAGGTAAATACTTTTAACTTATTTTCCCTTATACGGGCTTGGGATACGGTAAATTATTATCGCTTGGTTGGGTATGAAATCATTTAGTCGGATTGTGATTTAATAAATCTGCATAACCCGTTTTAATCTGTTTTGTTTGATAACATAAACTTTGGGGGTTAACGATCGTGTCCTGGATATCCTCGGTTCATTTAAGTTATTAGTGGTCACGACCTATGCACGGGGTGTAGGCATACACCCGACAGATGCAAATGCTAAATAATAAATTACCCACAAGTTGGGGATAACTCCTTTGTGGCTTTTATAAGTGGTGAGTCAGTTAATCATGTCCGGTTTCCAAATCAGCCCCAAATTTATGACAAACATGTAAATCTGTATACAAGTTTTAAATGAAATTGTCTCAAGTTATAAAAGAATTTTAGTGCTTCAAGCACTTAAACCAATTTTTAAAAGTGTTTTCAAATGAGTCAATTAATTGTATTTACCAGTGAAAACTGACGTATTTTCCAAAGACTAAGTGACAGGTACCTCACGAAATAGGCTGGAGCTACTTGGCATTAAATAAGAGGATCTTGCAAATCCCTAGATGCCTAAAGTCTGTCAAACTCTGTTTTCTGTATTTGTTTAATGGTCTGCCTGTGGATCACTTTTACAACCGCCTATATATTCTTTCATTTTGAACTTTGAAAATTTTGGGTTGTAATAGTAATTCAACTTCCAAGCCTTCCGCTGTGCTATATCTGTGTTTAATTGTCTACGATGATATCAACTACGTCACGATACTCCCCACCTGGCCCACCGGAATATGTTGAAATATCGGGGTGTGACACCGAGCGAGGAGGAGTTTTTCGACTTAGACGACGAACTTACGCTTCTTAAATAACATTTAATGGCCCAGCCGAGAGAAATAAAGAAAAACCTGGTTCAAAAGATGAAGGAGTTGGTACAACTCAATAAGACAAAGCTAAAACAGCCAGTTGTGCAAAAAAACACATGGGGTCGTCCAAGTTTAAAAGCTCAGCAACAAAGGAAGGTTGATTCGTTTATGGAGCCTTCAAGACACAGCTTTATTTCATCGGCAGACGCGTATGATGATTCAACCCCGGGGTTTGGCACACAAGAGTCATTCAACGAACCTACCAGGCACAACTTGTTTGTCGAGTTACAAAGTTATTGTGCTGAAACACCTTGGTTTATTGGAGAGATTGTGAAAGGCACTAGGGATTCGAAATCAAAAAAGAAGGTGGCAACATCAATGGAATAGACACTGCAATTACCTTTGCTGCCTGCCGCCAGGGGCGGACCCATGTTAAGCGGAACGGGGTCAACGGACCCCAATCTTTTTTTAAAAAGTAGTAGAAACGGTATATAAAATTTTCTATGGACCCCATAAAAAATTTAGTTGGACCCCATAACAAAGAGAGTGAGCCTGGTGCAGTGGTAAAATCCCTTGTTTGCACGCAGAAGGTCTTGGGTTCAATACCTGTTTGTTTCATTTTTTTGTGTTTTTTTTAACCTGATTTTAAAATAAATCACACTATTTTTTTTTTCTATTTCAATTTTTTCTCACCTACATTTAGCTGAATGTGTAGTAAATGAAACTTGTAATTTAGTTATGATATTGTTTTCTATTATGTTTCTCGACCCGACCCGACCCGAACAACGACCGACCCAAAAAATTTGAACACCGGAAAAATGGGACCCCATTGTCCAAAAATCCTGGGTCCGCCACTGCCTGCCGCATAACTTAATTTGTTCATGCACTTCAAACCGTTCATTCCACCTTACTTCGATCCATACCTCAGTCACATACAAAATGTGCAGGGTGATGGTAATTGTGGGTTTCGATCTATAGTGGTTGGCTTATCGCTTCATGAAATGGAGTGGCCGCAAATACGGCGGGATCTTATGGGTGAGTGCAACCGGTACTACCACTTATGGAATAGAATAAATGAACTTGAGTTTAAAGAAGTTCGAAAGTCATTAGATTGGTCCGGTATATGCATAGCACCTGGCGATAAGTGGCTATAAATGCCTTTCACGGGACTGCTGATAGCGAACCGGTGGAATGTCATTTGTCTCTTATTAAGTGACAGCGGTGGTGCTTCGTTTTTTCCCATGTTTAGAACAGCCGAAGATAATATTCCTCATCAAACGGTCACGCTTGTACATGTTAACAAGAACCATTTTATTCACGTCAGATTAGAAGGGGAACATCCAATGCCACCCCCATCAGGATACTAGCGACAACCGACACGGGATACGCCAGCAGAGAGTTGGTATTACTATTACGAGGAACGTATTAACCAATAAAATGCAATCGTTAATAAATACAAGATGAAGGAATTCGTGGATTTAGGTTGCCTATGAAATTAAAACGTTCTTTCATGTTTTGACAATTTGTATTGATGAACATACACGTTATATTAATGTTTTGGCAACTTGTTGAAATTGAAATTTAAAAAATGTTTAAAACGAATGAACGTTAACACAAACCGACTGTATCTTTGTCACTTCCGCATATAGTAATTTAAGAAAAATGGAAAATACTCAATAGTATACGGGCCATATAAGTGTATATGCCTCGTATACAAGACGAAAACAGGGATCATATATGATGTATACGAACGAATTAAAAAATAAAATAAGTTCGTATACGGGTCGTATACCTGTATACGACCCGTATACAGATACAAATGGTCGTATAACATGTTATACGACCTCATATCCACCATACGGCCTCAACATTCTCAAAAAATTCTCTCGGTTTTCTCTCGGATCGTTCTTGGATAGCGTTCTTTGGCGTTTGTGATGTTTTCTTCTCGTTCTTCTTATACGGTACATTTTCGTATAGTATACTTTCAGATTCCGTAACATGTTAGATTATGGTCTTGTATAGTGAATCGAATAGCGTACATAGGCATAACGATTTAGATTGTATGATTGAATTTGAAAAAAAAAATTGGAACTGAAATATGAAACTGAATATTCATGACTATACGGTCGTATACATTGTATACGATCGTATAACCTTGAATGTTCAAACTGTATACGATCGTATACATTATATACGCTTGAATAACGTTTGAATGTTCAAACTATATACGATCGTATACCTTATATACGGTCGTATAGATCTTGAAATTCAAGCTTGATACGATCGTATACATTGTATACAATCGTATACTTCTTGAAGAATCAAGCTGTATACGATCGTATACAATGTATACGACCGTATAGCCTTTAATTTTATTCCTTGTTTGTTATATTTTTAGTGTATCCGGGACGTATAATACGTGCGTATAGGAAACGTATATCTGAGGTGTACGTAGCGTATATGTGCGTATAATACTTGCACGTACGATACGTGCACTTCATGTTTACGGATCGTGTACGAGATGTATAATACGTGCATATACGAAACCTATACTTGATGTGTACGGATCGTATATGAGATGTATAATACGTTCGTATACAAGAACAGTAATCGTATAATACATGAACGCTAATCGTATAATGATTTCTGAGTTGTGATTGTTATTTTTATAGACGATATGGCTGAGTAATCAGCTGCTGTGGCCCGTAGACGTCAGGGTCAGGGTCAGGGATGCGAACGTGGACGTGGACGTGGACGCGAGGAGGAGGAGGTTGTGCCCGAGTTTACTGAGGTGGGGCAGTTTATTCGCGATATCCCCCGAGTTACAGCTGCTTACAGGTTTTTGGGCAGATTACGAGAGATGACGCTCGATGAGCCTCGGACCATTATATTCAGTTTTTGACCGATATTGGATCGATCGGTTGGGTCCGGGAATTCATGCCAGCTAACTCTGCGTGGGACTGTTTATTTGATGTCGCCAGAGAGCGGGCCCACAGGGAGATTACTTTTGAGTTTTTATGTAGTTTTTCATTTAAGGACACCCAGGGTGGGGGTTTACAGCATTTTTTAACGACACCCGCGATATCTTTTACCGTTTGCGGGAAGAGTCAGAGGATGACACTTCCCGAGTTCGCCGTTGCCTTGGGTCTGTACTCATAGAGTACTTAGTGTCCCAAGCATTTTTGGATACGCCCATCAGCACGTCCAGTGACGTGTTGTGGACTTGGTGGCACACTATTGGGTCCGGGGAGTTCGCGACAGCCAATTCGCGATCCCGAAGGCGCGCGCGAGTAGCCTTTATGACCTGTTACTCTAATACCTACATCGGTGTATCGCCGTGACGATCGCTGGTCGTCATGATAGCAGTGAGTGGGTCATCCAAAGTGACCTGTTCTACTTGCATGACTTACTTACTGGCGGGGGGGGGGGGGGTAACTTGGCGTACAAGTTGGCCGCATACTTCGCCAAGTACGCTTTTAAGCGTACCTCTACCCACATCAGCTGTGGGGGCTTCGTCACCCATCTAGCGAAGCATTACCCTCACATCTTGTCCTTGCAGGTGGCAAAGGATATGACTGTATCACTCCAGCTTGATCGGGTTGGGAGGAACACAGCGTGCGCGATGGGTTTGGCTCGCGAGGTCGAGGGACAGGGGCTGGTTTGGTCGTATGGTGAGGATGAGGGTCACGGGGGTGAGGGAGCAGAGGGAGAGCGAGCCGAGGGAGAGGGAGTCGGGGGGGGGGGGGGAGGGAGGCGATGGAGAGGGAGGCGGGGTACGGGGGGGTTGATGCTACCGTCGATAGATCACAGGTAGCTGCGGAGGATGTACACGGGGGTGGAGGAGAGACTCGCTCAGGTCGAGTCGGATGTAGCTGTTGTCAGGAGAGATGTATATTGGATGGTCGAGGCGATTATGGCTATACATTCTGGCGCGCCCCTACCTCCACGAGCTGGCGCTGCACCACCACCATCGTCGTAGCTGCTTATTGTATTTTTTCTTTTACGTTTGAAACATTGTAAAAATTTATCTTTTCGTTTGTTTTAGATGTAAAACATTATAAAAATATTAATCTTATGTTTAGATGTAAAGTTGTTTGTTTAATAATTGTTGTCGTAGTGTTTTTTACAATCATATCACATATTTATCGTTTTACAAAGTGGAAACTTATTAATCAATATTAGTACGTTTAACTACAAACACATAACATAATCCGATATATATATAAATAATATGCAAACACTATTTAGAAAGTTACTAAACTTATTAAACGGTTTTCCGATTGCACCAAAAAATTAACTTTTCTATACGGGCTATACGGGTCGTATAACATTATACGACCCGTATACATATTTCAAAACTAAAAAAGCTTGTCAAACCTGTGAAACAAAATTATGCAGGCCGTATAAAGTTATATTGCTCATATATAACGGTATACGGTACGACCCGTATAGGTATAAAACAAACCAGACATTCCACCACATTAAATTCTGTGCATTAACATTCTATACGGGCCCGTATAAGGTTATACGGCCCGTATACAACTATGGATGTGAAAATAAGATTGTAGGGGTGTGTAAATGAAGAAACCCTTTTTTAGTTCATTTATACTAGAACCCGCGCCTTGTGTGTGTCCGTCCCACTGTTTATCCATTAAGCCAAGACACTGATTTGTGTTTGATATGGATTTGGATTTGATTTTTATTTAACATCAAAACTAGGTCCTTCTTCTTTGTTATAACAGAAAGAACGAACCACTGGTTATCACGTTTTTTTTTAACTTTCAGCTTTTCAGTTGAGTTTAGATGATCATTAAGATGAAAAGAAAAAAAAAATAACATAACGTAAAGAAATTAACGAAGAACAAAAAAAAAAACGGAGAATGTACCGAAACGTAACGTGACTTCTTCGTCGCCGTTCCGGTCGTCTTCTCCGATCCTCCGCAACGTGTCGATCTTTCCGGCGGATTGGAGTGGTATCACAACAGGTTTCGAGAATTTGTTGACCGGGTTAGAGGGTGATAAGGTTCGAGTCCCAGGTACACCGTTTTGGGTTTCTTTATAAATTAAAGTTCCAAAAGTTTATCAACAAGTGTAGGATTGTGAAACGACCTAACGAGTCGATCAGAAGAGTGCTCAGACCGAATCAGAGGCGAAATTCATTGATTCGGTCTTCGTTTAGCTTGTATTCACTATTAATTGTCTTGTTTATTGATCTTGAACCCTTTACAGTACAAAGACACCTCGACAGCACCTCGGCGTCGGAAATCAGAAAGTTACAAATGAGAAAGTTTGAAGCCTATTTATAGGGAGAGACCCTCTAGTTTGAAGGTGACACAGCCTGCTTCAAACTAGACCCTGTTCAAACTAGACCCTGTTCAAACTAGACCCTGTTCAAACTAGACCATGTTCAAACTAGCAGCCTTCAAACTAGCAGGCTTCAAACTAGCAGACACTCTTCAAACTTTCAGTTCGAGCCTCGATATAAGACGAAGTCGACAGATGTAGTGCACTAACAGACTCCCCCTCAGATGTTGACGAGTCTTAAGTGTCGAGTCTTCGCATCTTCAGTCTTTATCAGTCTTTTTTCTTTCTTAGCATATACCAGGATCTTCTCTTTGGCTCTAACCTCGTCAGACTCCCCCTCTCATCATGATGGGATCGCCGTCTGGAATTAGCTATCACCTTGAGATCAATCCCTGGCTTTATCTCTGATTAGCTCATCTCCTGCACAATATTCTCACAAACACATAAGTTTTTACTTAAATCAATAAGAAAAACTTACTAGTAATAGTTACATCAAGTTCAAATTAATGACCTTGATTAACTAATCTAACTTTCTTTCTCAAAAATCAGTTTCTTCTTTTAAACACACACTCCCAAACCAGTTCATCATGTTCAGCACTTGAAATTTTGAAAATTAGCTTTCCAACATCAGTTGTCGAAAATCTTTTTGAATTTTTCAAAATGTGAAACATAAATGCAATAACAGAAATTAACTGCAGAAATAAAATATGTACAAACATATTTTTGTGAGTTTGCGAAAGAGGATCATATCAGTTTATGTGACCAATCACTAGCACCGTTAAGCTTGATTTCATTTTATGCTCTAAACGATTCACATTGATTGACGATATTGTTGTCCACTTAAACTCATTTAAAAACTTTCGAAATGCTTACCGATACTTTAAGGTATATTAAGATAGCACTAAGTTCTTATGGACCCCACGATCTCAGCATATCCCCTCATCATGCAATACACTAACTCAAGTAATGCCTTTAAACTTTATCAACTGTGATTTGTGCGAAAACAAAACAGAATGTTTAAACATTAACAATCAGGTCGATACTTCCGTATACGCAGAGAAAGTCCAATGTTTAAACAAAATAAGAAAAATAAAATAAGTTGAAGTTGTTTAGGCTTTAACCACCAGGTCGATACTCCCGTATACGCAGAGGTGATCCAAAGCTTAAACGAAACACCAAAGAAAATAAAGCAGAACGTTTAGGCAACAACATCCAGGTCGATACTCACGTATACGCAGAGGATGTCCGATGCTTAAACAAAATAAAGAAATAAAACAAGTTTAAATCTTTGCAAAATGAAATGCACAATCACAGCGACTTTTCAGCAAAGTTGTGAAAGTTCACAAACTTAACCAGTTTTATGTCTTTCGACAATCAGCGATTACCGAGTAGGTACACAATCAAGAAGGACAAAACTAAGTACTATGCTTTCAACCGTGTTTTCCACTAGAACTAGGCCTTTTCATTTAAGTTTGTATCGTTTTCGCAAATCTACTAGTCTAGCTGAGCCTATCGTCACATCGTTAATGAGACCGTTTATCACATTATAACTTTCCATTTCTTTAGCGTGCTGTGACAGTCCAACTGATCTACTATCATTTCCTCTTTTTTACAACAAAACTCATTTTTGCATTTTTATCATGTTTTTGGCTTTTTCAAATTTTCAAATTTTTTTGGATTTTCTAAAAATTTACTCTCCCTAAAATGCAAACACATTTTAGGAAATTTGAAAACAAACTGTACAAGTAACATGACAACTGATATCGAATCACTTCAATTCGCCATCCACTTGGCATAAACAATCAGAACTCCCCCTCACAACAAACTATTTTCCCATTGTGATCTCAAAACACTTAAGTTTGTTTTAATCAAAATGGTTTTTCCGAAAAATAAGTTTTTTTGATTTTACCACTTGTAAAATTGGGGATCAAATCATCACATTGTTTTACCAATCATATGTAGGAAATCAGATACAACTTAATGTCCCTGATTTACCACTTGTAAGATCATTCCAATTCAACTTCTGAACCACTTGTAAAAATCACAACCATACAACTTAAACCTGCTTTTCAACCAATTTACCATCTTTTGGTTGAATTCTCAAGGTGCCGATTCCTACTCCTCGCTTACATACCTGGGAGTTCCGGCAAGTCCTGCAAAACTTCTCAAAAACACATTATACAAACATGATAAAGAATGATGAATGATGCCGATTCATGATCCACGATTACCAACTTGGGATCTCCGGCAAGTCAGGTTTTTCATTTAAACAGATTCACCCAAGCCTGACGGTCCTTGGGTGATTTTGAATTCTTGTTCAACAATGGTGGAAAATTTTCATCATCCATTGTTAAACCTGAATTCTCCAATTTTACCTCAACCAATGGCTCCTCTGGCTTTGACGAACCAGAATCATTGCCTGCACATGGCTTGTCTGACTTCGACATGTCAGATTCATCGCCTGAAGGTGGCTTGTCTGACTTTGACACGTCAGATTCATCGCCGACCATTTTCTTCTTCTTTTTTTCTTCTTTCGTCCTCAGATTTGTATCTGATGAATTCGTCTTGCTTGACTTTGTAATCGAGGGAGTCGATTCATCAGAACTCTTATTTTTAACAGATGAACCCGAGGACAATATCTTCTCCAGATACTCTCTCGCCTTTTTTCTCTTCTTTCTCAGTCTGTCTTTTTGCCCTTGAGAAAGCTTCACTTTCATTTCCTGAACTTTAGGTTCTTGAACCTTTTGTTCTTTGGGCTTTGCTTCGACTTTGACTGATTTCTTCTTTGCCATTTTCTGAGATTCAGTCCTCGATCTTCCCTTTGATCTCATTGGGCAATCTCTGGCAATGTGACCTCTAATATTGCAGTTAAAGCATCTTCTCGTCTCATAATTCCAACTTTGGCATTTAACAGCAATGTGTCCTTGATAACCACATCGGTAACACACTCTATTATCATGCCAATCACCATTTTCAGCCCAAATGCTCAAATCAAAGCACTGTTTGGCTTGGTGATATTCCTTGCTCCTCTTGT
This sequence comes from Helianthus tuberosus, assembly GCA_030545235.1. Taxonomy (NCBI): domain Eukaryota; kingdom Viridiplantae; phylum Streptophyta; class Magnoliopsida; order Asterales; family Asteraceae; genus Helianthus; species Helianthus tuberosus. The sequence goes on from CM060358.1 coordinate 7,433,778, forward strand.
TTGCTGGATTTGACTTTTGTGCACTGTGGTCCGACCTGCACCACTTATTACCAACAATTTTTGAATTTTCATTTTTTACTTTTTGTAATTTTTTAGTGCGATTGGATGATTGATCTGATGAACCTTTATTTTCTTTTTGAATATTTTTCAAAATTTTCTCTTTTTGTTTTTGTTCCACTTTCTTCTTCAAAGGTTTTTGCTTAGAGCATTCTCCCTTTTCAGTTGATTGTGAAACAGTTTCTTGAAATTTTTCTTTTAATTTCAAAAACAAATTCTTTTTGTCAATTTTTCCTTTTTCATCATCAGACTTTTCATCGCAATCTTCAACTATGACTTTGTCATAGTTTGTGACATCATCACTTATTGGAACATAATTGATCAGTTTTGGACAGGGGAACTCAGTTGAAGTCACAAAACCTTTCAATTTCTTTTTAAGCTCATCAATTTTGTTCCTTGAATTCTCAGCTTCATTTTCAAGCTGAGATATTCTTTCAAGATGAGACTTGATAGATTTTTCATTTTCATTCTTCATGTTTTCAAGAACAGATTTTTCATTTTCCAAAACTTTTATCTGTTCTTGAAATTTTGTTTCATTTGCTTTCAAATTCTTGTTCTCTAACTTTATCCAGAAATCTTCATCTTCTGAAAATTTCTTTTTGCTTTCAAAAACCTTTTCTTTTTCTTTCAAACTTTTGTTTTCTGATGTCAAACTGTTCAAGTCATTTAACAGTTTAACATTTTCAGCTTTCAGCTTTTCACAATTTCCCTGTAAATCCTGAATCTGTTTTACATCAGTTTGCTTCTCATCTTTCAACTTCTCGACTTCTGATTTCAAACTTTCCGTATCCTTCAAAAGTTTGTCATTGTCAGTCTTAAAGTTTCCACATTTGGAGCACACTGAGTCACTTGAGGAATCAATCTCCACAGATTTTTCATTCTTTTGAACTTGCTCTGTCTTCATCTTATAAGTTCCTGCACAAAAGATTTTAACGAAGTCAAGAGGATTCATATTCTCATCAATATAACAACCCCTCTTCATATCGTATTTCATAACATCTTTTGCCCCAAGACACACATTAACCCTTCTTTTCATTTCAATTAATACATCCATATTTATTTTCTCCAAAATATTTTCTATATCATTTAACAAGGCTTTCCTTTTCTTTTCATTTTCAAATTTATGATTTTCAAGTTTTCTGATGAACTCATATAGAGATAATTTTGAAAAACTAGAATCCTTTCTTAGGTTTTTCAAAAAATCATCCCATTCTGCAGGTAATGCATGTGCAAACTTTGATATCTTTTCAGCCTCTGTCAATCTTATCTCGTTATTTTTCAGATATTCTATTAAGACTCCATATCGTCTTTCTAACTCATTCAATTTTTCATTTTTTAAACACATGAAATTTTCAAATCTTATAATCCAAGCCTTCTCGTTCACATTTTGATAACTTCTACTCAAAATCCCTCGAAACCAACTATTATATGATACAAGATCATGGTTTTTCTCCTCATCAAAGACCATTGCCATCTTTCAAACACAACCTGTTCCAACACCTTGTTCAAACGGTATGTCACTTTCAAACTAGAACCACTTTCAAACAAAAGCCAGTTTCAAACTTGAAGCCAATTTCAAACTTGAAGCCAATTTCAAACTGGAAGCCAATTTCAAACGGTAGGGTGCCAATTTCAAACTGGAAGCCAATTTCAAACTTGAAGCTAGTTTCAAACGGGTGACACTTTCAAACTGGAGGTGTATCCTTCAAACTAGAGGTCCACTTCAAACTAGAGGTTCAAACAGGACCCCCTTTTCAAACTTTCAGGTGGCAGTTTCAAACAATAGGGTCAATTTCAAACAATAGGGCAGAGCTCGTTCAAACGGTCACCAGTTATCAAGCCATTTTTACCAGTTTTACTTCGAATTTTAAGCTGAAACTCTCAAGGGTTTGTTAAAATACAATTACGCACATATTGTGAAAGTTTTAGCCGATTTTAACCGTGAAAAATATCAATTTTGTGAAAGAAGGTGCAGAAAATCAGAATTTGCTAGCGAAAACGAGCTAAACGGTAAGAACTCTTCCTCCTGAGCTCTGATACCACTTGTAGGATCGTGAAACGACCTAACGAGTCGATCAGAAGAGTGCTCAGACCGAATCAGAGGCGGAATTCATTGATTCGGTCTTCGTTTAGCTTGTATTCACTATTAATTGTCTTGTTTATTGATCTTGAACCCTTTACAGTACAAAGACACCTCGACAGCACCTCGGCGTCGGAAATCAGAAAGTTACAAATGAGAAAGTTTGAAGCCTATTTATAGGGAGAGACCCTCTAGTTTGAAGGTGACACAGCCTGCTTCAAACTAGACCCTGTTCAAACTAGACCCTGTTCAAACTAGACCCTGTTCAAACTAGCAGCCTTCAAACTAGCAGGCTTCAAACTAGCAGACACTCTTCAAACTTTCAGTTCGAGCCTCGATATAAGACAAAGTCGACAGATGTAGTGCACTAACAACAAGTCCCTCAACTTTATTTACAGAACCATTTGGGCTTAAATTAAGCCTAACTAGATTAACTTAAAACCTTAACCTAATATTCTTTTTTTTTAATTTAACAAAACTAACTAGATTATATATGTAAAATTTTAAATTAATTAACTAAATAATTGAATAACTATATAGGTAAACAAATCTTTCAACGGTTATATAATTCGCGAAAAATTTCCATGGTTCAAAACGGGTCGGATTTTGGGGAGCTCATTTTGACGGATGTTACAAAACACATACCAGAACCTCTAGTTTAACGCTAAATGAAATTCTTGAATGCACAAACAAGACTTCCCTGCTCTTCATGAAATGGGAGACTATTGCAACGGTGTTGATGCATGCACTTCAATGAATACAGGACGAAAAACACATTGGCCACGGGCCACACATTGAACACGTGTGCACGCTAGTCTGTAAGCTGAAAGTTGGACACCGTCGTTGTAAGTTAAACAATGGTCGCAACCAAGCTAGTCGCAAGAGCTAACTATTTGAAAGATGTATCAAATAAAATTGTCTTAATGCAATTAATTTGTTTAATTACCAGAATAATTTTACTTTTTGCATTTTGTTTCTTCATGTAGGGATATAAATTAAACCAGCGGGTTCTATTTGTCAACCTCAAATGTGAAAAGTCAACGAATTGTTGACTTAACACATTAACCTATAATAATAATATAATAAAAAACTAAAATTGGACATTATCTTTGCAATTTGGTTCATACCATTGACTTGTAGAAGTCAACCAGTTGGACTTCCTTCCCTCCCCCCTTGCTACAATCATTAAATTCAAACCAACCACCCAACATTTCACACAACAGAATCTCCGGGAATATTCCGGTGTCTTTCGGGAATCTAAAGGGTGTGTGAGCAATAATAAGCTGACACAGTGACACGTAAGACTCCGGTTGGTGAACAAATGAACACAAAAAACGCGTTCAATTATTCTGTAAACAGTTGATTATGCGGTATGCAGATTATAGTCAAATTAAGTTCGGTTTGCGTGTTGGAAACAAAAGAACATGAAGAACGTGTTCACTTATTCTGCAAACGGTGGATTACACGGTATGCAGATTATAGTCAAATTAAGTTCGGTTTGCATGTTGGGCTATTTTCATGAATCTTGATCAGGATCTCAGGCCGAAAGACACGGGCACTAAAAAAAGCCCGAGCATAATATATAGAAAAAATTTCGATCGAAATACGGAAAATTAGCACTACGGCCAAAAAACTTGCCCGGGCCGTGGCCCTGCCACAGCACCATTAAGAACCGCCCCTGCATGATCTGCTCACTGAACTTTCTACATTGGACAAACCACAAGGACGAAAATGACAGTTAACTCTTCTAGAGAATAACTGTCATTTTCGTCCTTGTGGTTTGTCTAATTATGTCGGTTCAGGCCAAATTTCAAATTTGTACCATTTCCGTCCCTGGCATTCCTAAAACATGTCAGTTCCATCCAAAAAGCTAAGGTTGGACAGAATAATTGTCGGTGCAGTTTTTGTGTCCGATGCTGTTCGAATAGATTAGATTTATTTTATGCTGATTATGTAATAGTTAGTGAAATGGTCAAACAAACGTGTATTGACCTGCTCGTTTGAAGTGGTCAAACGAGAGGGTTATTTGTTTGACGGTGTGTATTTGCAAGACAAGTGGGTGTGGCTATAAATACCAACCCCTTGGTCATTTGCAAGTCACGAAGGTTTTAGACTTTGGGGGAGAGATTCTATTAAAATTCATCGATGTGTTGGTCAATAAAACCCAATCCAACATAGACATCGGTTTAAATTGGGAGCATATTATACTAATTTATAGAATCGGCTCGATCCCCTATAAATGACCAAAATAATAAACCCAATAAAACCATACCTTACTCCATTAATCCATCGATGTGGGCTAAAAAAAATCCAAACTTCTTGTAATTTTAATTCATGTGTTTCCCAGTCACTAGTAGCTACCACATTCCAATCTAAGGTTGACATTTGTGATTGTAGACCATCATGTACCAACCATGCCCAAAGTGCTAGAATTGAAGTCTGTTGCGAGTAGGTGGACAAAAAGAAAATTCAATCATTCTACCAACACATTACTCCATTGTGTCGCCACTCAACTAGAGGTGTACAAATCGGTTATTAAAAAACCGGTTTTTTTTTATAACCGGTTTCGGTTACTAACTGGTTGGAACCGGTTTTTAACCGGTTTTTGCCAAAAAAACCGGTTTTTTACCGGTTTTAACCGGTTTTTGAAGTCAAGAATAGCAACCGGTTTCAAAACCGGCGGTTAAAAAAACTGGTTAAAAAAAACGGTTATTAAAAAACCGGTTAAAAAAAATCAGTTTCGGTTTTTTTCCCGATTTCGGTTCTAAAACCAGTTTTTTTGTACACCTCTACACTCAACCATCACATGCCCATATCAAAATTCCATATAATGCAGGTGAAGGCCCAATAATAAAACTGGAAATCCAATTAATTTTAGCCCAAATACCAAACATTCTGCCCAAATACCAATGAAGCCCAACATTTCTAGGATCCTTTTGTTTGGTCATATCAGTGGGCCCAAATGAATAAAACCTAGTTGCCAAACAAATTACTTCAGCCGACAACTTTGTTGTACAGTAGTTGCTATCATCTTCAGTAATAACATACTACCTTATCTCTTCTAATTTCTTCTAGTTCCATTCTCTCTCTTCGATAAACACCAACAGCCATCAAACCCTAACGATTCAACAATCAGCCGCCACGAACATCACAGCCAGCTGCTGTCTTCTGTTACCGGAAACAACTATCTCCGACCATCATCCTTTAGCAGCCAAAAAGAAAATCATTAGGTCCCCATCAGCAGCTCACGAAGAACATTCTTCGTCAGATGTAGGTTGTTCGGCCTGAGGGGGTTCGTCGTGCACTGTCATAATTACCATTGAGACGAAGAATCAGCTTGACGAAGACTGATAGCAGACGAAGAACCTGTTGTTTCATTCAAGGTAACCGGGCGAAGAATCGGACACAAAAACTGCACCAACAATAATCGGACAAACCACATGGACGAAAATGGCAATTAACTCATGTTTTTATTGTTTTGGATGGAATAGACATGTTTCAAGAATGTCAGGGACGGAAATGTTACAAACCATATGATTTGTTCTGTTAGCTGAGAGTCTAAGAGGGTAATGTGATGAATTAGGGTTTTGATCCCTTTGTTAAAAGATTCAATCTTGTTGATCTTGAGTTGTGGATTTACTACATGTTTTAAGTTATGTAATTGTTGCATTTAATGGCTGTTGTTATTTTTTGCATTTCAATTCAGTTTTGGTATTGAAATTATGAAACTGTTAATGAAGTATTTGGAATCCGTTTGCGGATTTGAGTTCTGGTGATGCAGAATTTAATCTGTTAGTATGTTTTATGCAGTTGCAGTTTATTCAAAATTGATAAACAGAGTAGATTTAATATTAATTCTATATAATTAACTACATAAACAATACTCTACTTTTACCTATAGTGATCGGATTTTAGGGGTGTTTGGCAATGCGTTTTGAAAGTAATTCTCTATAATTATGTTTACAAGTTGTAGATGATCAGTTTTCTAGTGTTTGGTATCATAAAATTAGTGTATGTGTAGGTGCAGTTAGATTAATTAGCTTAGGAAAAACAAAATTACGACAATATCCCCACTCAAACGTCGTTAATGCTATATATGTTTTTCAATCCTTCTTTCCGATGCCATTATTTCACCTATATGTTTTTTCCATTACTTTGGTGCAAATATAGAATTTATAGTTGGATAGGTTTATAAAAACTTCATATATACGCTGTATGTATATTACAACCGTGTTTATTTAAATCATTACTTATATTCTGTTTCCAGCTGAACCCGAATAATCGTCGACAGTGTGTCTCCGCGTGTGGGCGCTAAGTGAAAATGAAGAAGGCATTCAGGGACATGTAAGTAACAAAATTATTATTTTTTCGTGTAAACCATTACTACGGTACTAGCTCATATGTTATGCGTGCTAATGTTTTTATTTTTTTATGCAGTAAAAGAGGAGTTAATAAGAAGGTTCTTAAAGTTCCTTCAATAGAACAGAAGGTTCTAGATGCTACAAGCAACGAGTCATGGGGCCCACACGGAACACATCTTGCTGATATTGCACAGGCTTCAAGAAACTAGTATGCCACACTTGTTATTTTTTTTTAAATGAAGAACTATATGATCTTTTTAATGCCAAAATATATTAATTTTATGTCTTGATGTTTAGCCATGAATACTGAAGACTCAAGGACCAGTTGGTACGACCTGGTCAGAGTGAAGCTTCAGATGACCTAGCAAGGAACCTGCAAGATCACAAGAGAACAAACACACCGTTAGCCTCGTCACAGGGAGGGGGGCCTCTCTGTGACCAAGCTCGGGCGTGAGAATAAGTATTTGTGAGGAGGAAATAGGTCAGGGAGAGAGAGAGGAGAGTTAGAGAGAGAAAGTAGCGATTACCCCTTTCTGGAGGCCCAAGTATGGTATTTATAGTCTTTGGGTGTGCTGACGTGGAGAGTTAGTTAGGGTCGGACCAGTCGCTATCATGGCGGTTATGGAAGTGGGACCCAGTTAGTTACGCCGCACCGGGGTGTCTAAGCAGCTCGTCTTATGGTGCAAGATTCGGTCCGACCTTAGTGCGCCAAGATTCGGTCCGGTCAAGGACGTATCCTCATCAAGTCCCCCTAGTTCGTAGCGTTTCTTAGATAACGGTTTCGAACTATGACGGCGCAATTTTGGCGGTCTAAATCCCTGATTTGTCGCTTTGTGGAGTTTTTTTGAATTTTAAATTTCTAGGCGGTGACCTTAGTTAGGTAACCGTCAGTCACTTTATGTTTCCCGCCTGATGTGACGGTTGGATTGCGTCAGCCGTCATGACGTGTCACCATCTGATTGGTGCTCTAAGTCGGTTTCCATTCCCCATAAAAAGGAAAAGATAAATTTCCGATTTTACTTTTCATCTTTTTCACTTTTCATCTTCTTCTCTCCTTCTTTTCTGAAAATAGGCGATCGACAAAACAGGTTAGTTTCTTCCTTGTTTAATGGCGAAAAACAACTTGTCCGCTTGTTTCAACGTTCTGAATAGAAACGGTTTAGCTTGGTATGTTGAAAGGTATGCAATACCTGCATCTTTGCACCCTGTTCTCCCCGAAAAGGATACACCAATTTATCCGTTTCCTCCGGGGAAGATAGGGGTTTACACCCGTTTGTTCGATTACTGTAACTATCGTCTTCCTTTGACGAAGTTCTTGATCGGAGTTCTTACGTTTCACGAGGTTCACATTTCTCAAATGAACCCCTTCGGCCTTGCCAAGGTGTGTCATTTTGAGTTGGCTTGTCGTGGTTTGGGGTCCGAACCGGACTTGGATGTGTTCCGGGCTTTTTACAAACTAAATCGGTCCGGCAACTGGTACACTTTCGAGGTCAGGGATAAGAATTCCTGCTGCTATACATGGATTACTACTAGCATAAAGGACTGGAAAGAACGATTTTTCTATGTTGATGATCGGTGCGTTCCGGAGTTTATGGTGTGGAGGACGAAAAAGATGAAGTTCCCACCTCCTCTTCCTGAAGACTTTGAGTTTGATAGGGACTTATACGCAAACCTGATTAAGGAAGCAGGCCGCATACAAAGTTATCCGGAACACATTCTCGTCATGGGACGGATCAGCACGATTTGGGCCGAACCGGAGTGGTATCCTACCCTTAAGTGGAACGGAGAGGGTTAGTCATGCCCTTTACTTTTGGCACGGTGCTCGTCGTGTCACTTGTATAATTATTTTACTTTTATTTTTATTCTTTCTTTCATTATACCGGACTTTGGATACTACTTGTTTGTTTTTTCTTTTTACAGCTATGGGTTTGCGAGAAACTTTAAGGTTGAAATCCTTCGACTCTAAGGAGCTTGAGATCCGAGCCACAAGGACACCGAAAAGTGACCCTTCGTATCTAAACGTGGTGCAGGAGAACCTTTATCAAACCCGAGAGCCGGAAGCTCCAGATGTTCATGGAGGGTCAGCTGGGCAGGGAGGTTCGGGCTCGAATCCTGCGGTGCAGACAACTAATGTTGTTCCGGTTCAAACGGTGATGGTGACCGGTAGTGGTAAGGGTAAAGGTAAAGAAACTGGTTCGGTCGGGTCGAAAGGATCTGGTTCCAAGTTTGTGATTGACGACGAAGGTGTCCATCTGTCTGTAGGAGATGAAGAAGAGCGTGCTGAGAATTTAAAAGAGGGTGGTGATCACGATGTGGAAGAGGAGGACGAAGAGGAGCAGCCTCAGATTAACTTGAAGAGAAAAAGGGGTCCGTCTAAGTCTGGTCCGAAATCTAAGCAAAAGAAGACGAAGATGGGCCTTAAGACTATTACCCTAGATGACGATGATGACCAAGTCACCGAATTTTCCGCCGCTGGAGGCGTGTTGGCGAATTTAGACGCTCATATTCATGGGGGTCGCACCCCAAGGGACCGTCCATTTAATATTCCAACAAGCCCATTATCCTTTGGGGGAGGTGCCACCAAGGTTGTTGCTGATGTTCTCACATCCGACCCCAAGAAGATCGAACCTTCTCCTTCGGGTAAGTTTACCACGGGGGTCGCTTCTAATGTGTCGAGGCCGAGCCCCAAACCTGTTGATGGTGGGGACAGTGCCTCTTCGTCCCCTTTGTGGTTTAATACTGAAGCTGTTTTCTTATCACGGGAGTTAGGTTCGGGTGGCATTGAAGATATGGATTCGGCTCGAGCGTTGGAAAAATATGTTCCGGACTGGTCACTGACGAACAAGGATCGGATAGTGGATGCTTTGTCGGCGAAGATGGCATTGTTTCATTTGGGAACTCCTGCTGAACATTCTTATTATCGAAAGATGAGCGGACCGGAGCTTGGGAACGCCCTTATGATAAACCAAGCTCAATCTAACTCATTGGTGGTGGAGTCGTACAAACGTTGGATCGAATCGGAATCAGCCTGTAACAAGCTCCGACGCGAAATTACCAATTTGAAGAATGAAGACAACGTTCGGTCGAAGACTAAACAGGAGCTGAGCTCTCTTCGGGCTCAGGTTGATCGTCTAAAGGAGCAAAACTCAGAGGCGAAAGAGGTTAATAAATCAACTCAAGCTTCGGCTGCGGCCGCTTATGAGGCTCGAGACAAGGCTCTTCAAGATTTAGAAATTTTTAAGTCAAAAATTACTGTCCTGGAGAAAAAATTGTCTGATGCGGAGAAACAACATGCGGCCGAGCTGAAGGAGATGCATACGTCTCATGATCAACTTCTGGCCGATTATCATCGCCTAACTGATGGTACGTTCATAACCTTTTATCTTTTATTGCTTCCCCTTCTTGCTTATTGAAACTTGTTTCTCTACAGCCAAGGACGAGCTGGAGAGAGCCCGTGACAGAGAGTTCGAGGCACATAAAACAACCATTGATGAGGCGAGAGGGATGTTAATGCGATGCGAGCGTGATATGATCGAATTGTATGCCCAATTGTCGGAGCTTAAACTTACCAAACAATGGTTCTTGACGGATGGGATCGCATGGGTTGTCAAGTTGGTGCATCAAAGCCCGGAACTGGAGAAAGTTGTTGCAGATTTGGTGAACAGTGTTAATGCGGTTGGAGCGAATGAAGGTATTAAGTACGGTTTTGAGGCTGCAAAGGGTCCCGTTCGATCCTTTGAGGAAGTTCCAGGGTATGATGCAGATGCTCAAGATAAATTAGATGCTGCGGTGAAGGCTTTCGAAGAGTTTAACATCTCCATTCTTGGTAAGGTTGCTGATTTGGTAGACGAGCCTTTGTCTATTATCAAGCAACAGAGTGAACTTCCCATAGTTAGAGAAGAATTCGAAGCTTGAAATTTGTTCATATGACCTTTGGCTTTCACTTGCTATCGTAGCCGCACAATTTAGAGATTCTACTTCTCTTGGCATGTAATACATACAATTTATTTTTTGTTTTAGATATTTGGCTGACATGTTTCGTGCAAAATTATGACTTTGTTAATTGTCATGTCTTCCTGGCTACTTAGTTTTTAGTTTGCGTCCAAACTTAATTGTTCGACCAGGTTTTTGACTCGGTCATCTTTGGTGACCGGAACATAGGAAGAAATTCTTAACAGATTTAGTCGGAACGTTTAAATACGGACCGCTTTGCTTAATAGATTTAGTTATTTTTTGAACTATTTAAGCCTTCTCGATCGGCGCGAGGCATGGGTCGAGGCCCGTTTTGTGCACATTTATGGAGTTGTTCGAACTTATACGCATGCTATTCTTTATACTTATAAAGTACAGATCGCTTTATTGATTTACTAATCGTAGATCCGGGGAAAACCGTCCCGGTTACAAATGGAAATAGAAATTTGTCGGGGCATTACCCTCCCGAGTTACATATGGAAATTGGAAATAAAGAACAACAAAATAGCGATCTTTTTAGCCGTAACAGGCTATTCACATGAAACACTTTTTTAAATGCACCCCATTCCACGTCCGGGGCACTGGAGTTCCGTCAACCTTCTCCAATACGTACGAGCCCTTATCGCTGGCTTCTTTGACTCGGTACGGTCCCTCCCACTTAGGGGTTAACTTGCCGGGGGCTTCGATGCGACTCGCATCATTGTTTCGGAGCACATAATCTCCGACCTTGAACTTGTAGAGTTTGGCCCGGACATTATAGTATTTCTCAATCTTCTTTTTGTACCGGGCTTCCTTGATTGCCGCGATGTTCCGGCGCTCTTCTAACAAGTCAAGGTTGGACCGGAGTTCATGCTCATTTTCTTCCCAATTCTTGCATCTCTGGTTAGGGAGTCCAATCTCGGCAGGAATCACTGCTTCAGTACCGTAGGTAAGACTAAACGGTGTTTCTCCGTTGCTAGTCTTATGCAGTGTTCGATGCGCCCATAAGACGTTCGGCAACTCATCCGCCCAGCCTTTTCCTTCATAACCAAGCCTCCTCTTAATCCCATCAACGATTCGTCGATTAATCTGTTCCACCTGCCCGTTACCCTTAGGGTGGGCTACCGAGGAAAAGACTTGGTTAATTTTTAGACTTTCACACCAGCGCTTGAATGGGTTTTCAGCGAATTGCTTTGCATTGTCGCTTATAATATAGAGCGGAAGACCGAATCGGCATACTATTTGTTCCCAAAAGAAACGCGTCACATTGTAGCCGGAGATGACCGTAAAAGGTCGAGCTTCCACCCATTTCGTGAAATAATCCACCGCGACTAACAGGTACTGCGCACTTCCGCTTGACCTTGGAAAAGGTCCAACAATATCAACGCCCCATTTTTGGAAAGGCCATGCTGCAGTTACCGGTATCATTTCATTCTTGGCTCGGAGGCTGACTGGTGCGTGCTTTTGGCACTCGTCACACTGTCGGAGCTCCTTCACAGCACTTTCATGCATCCCGGGCCAGTAATACCCTGCATTCTTGACCTTTGTCACAATCATCTTAGGTCCGGCATGGATGCCGCAGATACCGTAATGTATCTCCCTGATGATATAACTGGCTTGCTCCGGGTCCAGGCATTTCAACAGAGGTCCCAGGAAGGTCTTTCGGTATAAACCGCCTTCTTGCATCTGGTATTGAAGAGAATTGATTTGGATTTTTCTTGCTTCCGCCTTATCGGTCGGCAAAACGTCATGCACCAAGTAGTTAGCTATAGGTGTCATCCATGTTTGCGATGGTGCTTCGACCTGCATGACCTGCGGAGTTGCGATCGATGGTGCAGTCAAAACTTCCACTCTCACTTCTTTGGCTAGGTGACTGAATGACACTGATGCCAACTTGCTCAAGGCATCAGCCTTCTTGTTCTTGCTACGGGGAATATGTTCGACCTTGCATGCTTCAAAAGATGCCATAGTTTGCTTCACTTGTTCGAGATACTCGATCATGCTTGCTTCCCTTGCTTCGTACTCCCCGTTTACTTGGTTTGCTACGAGCAATGAATCTACATGGGCAACAACATTTTTTGCTCCGACTTTTAACGCTAGACGCAGACCAGCCAGGAGAGCCTCGTATTCTGCTTCGTTGTTTGAGCTTTTAAACTCCAGCCGGAGCGCGTATGTTATATCCGTTCCCTCTGGATCTGTGAGAATTAGACCTGCCCCCACTCCTTCGGAACTTGAAGCTCCGTCGGTATATAGGGACCAAGGCCTCTCCGGAGCTTTTTCAACTTCTTTCGTTCCTTTGTCTTCGGGAATTTCAACTAAGAAATCTGCAATTACTTGCCCTTTCAACGGACCTTTAGTTCGGAAGGTGATGTTGAATGCTCCTAATTCAATCGCCCATTTTGCCATTCGACCTGAAACTTCAGGTCGTCGAAGAACATGCTGGATTCTCTGGTCCGTTCGCACCTCGATTGGGTGGGCTTGAAAATATCGGCGAAGTCTCCTCGAAGCATGAACTAGCGTTAGGGCTAGTTTTTCCAAGTTTGAGTATCTTGTTTCGTAATCCTTTAACGTTCGGCTTACGTAATAAATGGGGATTTGTTTCCCAATACGGTGAGCAACTAATACCGCGCTGATGGCTCCAAACGACGCGGCTAGGTATACCGTTAGTACCTCATCTTCTTCCGGTACGGTGAGAGTTGGCAAACTACCCAAGCAGGCCTTAAGCTCTTCAAAAGCTCGTGCGGCTTCTTCCGTCCATTTAAATTCCGATCGGAAGCTTTTTCTAAGAACATCCATGAACGGGAGCGATCTGTCTGCTGCTTTTGACAAGAACCGATGGAGAGCAGCTAGTCGTCCGTTTAAGGACTGGATTTCCTTAACCGTCGTCGGAGGTTTCATTGTAAGAACGGCGTCAACCTTGTCTGGATTGGCTCGCAAACCTTTTGACCCAACCATGACCCCTAAAAACTTACCTTCTTCTACTCCGAAGGTACATTTTTTGGGGTTGAGCTTCATGTTGATGCTTCGGAGTCGGGTGAACGTTTCCAGTATATCCTTTAGCATGGTAGCCTCATCATGACTTTTAATCACGATATCATCAACGTACACTTCTACGTTTCGCTCGATCTGATCTTTAAAGGCTTTGCTCATCAGACGCTGGTACGTAGCACCGGCGTTTTTCAAACCGAACGGCATCTTAGTAAAGCAATACACTCCTTCATTGGTGAAAAAGGCTGTCTTATCCTCATCTTCGACCGCCATTTGTATTTGATGGTACCCCTTGTAAGCATCCAAAAAACATTTCAACCTGAACGTGGCGACTGAATCAATCTTCTCATCGATCTCTGGTAGAGGAAAACAATCTTTCGGGCACGCATCGTTTAAGTCGGTGAAATCGATGCACATTCTCCATGAATTATCTTTCTTCCGTACCAGAACGGGATTTGACACCCATGTTTGATACCGTACCTCTCGAATGACTCCTGCGTCTAGGAGACTTTTAACATCTTTTGCAATGGCTTTGGCTCGATCCGACGCCATGTGCCTTTTTCTTTGTGCTATTGGTTTGATTGATTCTTTTACGTTCAGGTGGTGCTGTGCCATAGATCTGGGGACTCCTTGCATATCGGAGTGCTTCCATGCAAAGACGTCTATCGAATTGCTTAACAATTCCCACAGGAGCTTCTTTGTTCGTTTTGGGAGCTGAGCACCAATAGCTACTTGTTGTTCGGGAAAATCCGGATTGATTGCCCAAAGTTCCGTAGGTACTTCAGACTTTTTGGAGCTCGTTTCCGCTGCATGTCTTACTTCGGCAACAAACGAGCTTGATTCTGAGAGGATAGTGGCAACTCCAGCCTCAGTAGGGAATTTAATAGCTCCATGTATTGTCGAACTGATCGCTCCAAGAGCTCTTAACCCAGGTCGCCCGAGTATTATGTTGTGTGATGAATGAGTGCCAACAACCAGATAGGTTAATTGGACTGTCCGGCTTTTATCACCTTCTTTGAATGTGGTCGGAAGGGTGATCTCTCCTATCGGACGGACCACCTCTCCGGAGAAACTGACCAAAGGGGTGGAGACTTCAATTAGCCTCTTCTTCACTTGGGGGTTCAGCTGCTGGAAACACTGTAGATACATGATCTCAAAGGCGCTTCCTCCGTCTACGTAAATTCGTCGGACCAGATGTCCGGCGATGACGGCCGAAATTGTAATTGGTCCGTCTCGAGCATCTTCTGGATCGATCGGAGGGAAGTACGTTGGTTGGTGCATCCATGCTGCCATATGCTGGTTCGATCGTTTTACCCCTCTTGGCTCGGCTGACCGGATCATGTTGATTCCGGGTTCGGTGTTCGGATTATCAATTGCCGCTGTTGACTTCTTCCCATCTTTCACTTCTTTCACAAGGTGCGAGAGTTTACCGGACCGTACGGCCTTTTCGATTTCCTGCTTCAGAGCCCAACACTCATCAGTTGTATGACCCTTGTCTCGGTGGTATTCACAATACTTCTTGGAATGCCTGTCCGAGGTGGGTCGTTGCTTTGATGGCGTGGGGAAACGAGTAGTCTCCGTGGTGAGGATTTCACTTGGTGATTTGGTGAGCTCGGAAAAAGTGTTGAAACGCACGTTTCCTGTTCGGAAACTGCCTCGATCCGACTTCTGATACGGGCCACGGTTTCTGTTCCAACTGCTGTTTCTATCTTTTGGGGGCGACGCATTGCGTTTCCATGAATTGGTTCGAGCCTTGGCATTTCTTGCTGAAGCTTCGCTCGGTTGACCGCAGGCACTTTTTCCCCGAACAAAGGCTCGAGCCCTCTCCATGAGCGTCTCCATAGTTTTTGGGAGATCTTCATGGAGCTTCTCCACAAGTTGATTGTTCCAAACTCCGTGACAGAACCCAGAGACTCGGAGTTGGTCCACTGCACCACTTATCTGCATGCTTTCTCGATTGAAGCGGTCAATAAAATCTTCTACAGACTCTCCGTCTCGGCGCTTTATATGGTGAACCTCAGTAATGTCTTTTTTGCAACGGCGTTGCTGACAGAAATTTTGCAAGAAAATACGTCGGAAATCTTCGAAGTGGTCGATCGACCCTTCCGGCAACCCATTAAACCAAACCCTCGCCGATCCGGTGAGAGTTTGGGCGAACATAAGACACCAAGCCTGCATAGGCCATTGCTCGACCTTAGCCGCTCCGGCGAACGCGAACATATGGTCGTCTGGATCAGACGTACCATCGTAAAACTTCAACGTGGGAGGCATTTTCAGCTTAGCTGGGAGTGGGGCATTGACGATCCGTAACGTGAACTTCGATTGGGAAGTCATTGACGTGGGGTGGTATGGCATAAGCAGCTCTTGATCTTGAGGGTTTAAACCCATAGATCCCATAGGTCCAGGAGCGAAGGTACCAACAGAAACGGGATTTCCCCCTGGATAGGCGTTGTTAAACAAATTTGCTCGGAGACTTTGCAGCATCTCATCTCGTTGTTGCTGCTGCTGTAACTGACGCAACAAATCAGCATTCCTTAAAAGGAAAGCGTTGTCGAAGGTGGGTAAAGGCGTGGCAACCGGGGCAGTAACAGACAGCGTGGTGACAGAACTTCCGCCTACAGGATTTGCAGCTGGAGGAGCCAACGCAGGTCCTATCGAAGCTGCTGAGGCGACAACTGCTGTTGAAGCAGTTGTGGAGTTAGCGTTTCCTTCCCATATATCATTGTAAGATGGGAAAGTGCTGGTGGAGGCTGCTGTCGTTGATTCTGCCATGATTTCAAATTAACGAGAACACAGAAACGAATTATGTGAATTCGAGGGGATGGCGCCACTGAAGACTCAAGGACCAGTTGGTACGACCTGGTCAGAGTGAAGCTTCAGATGACCTAGCAAGGAACCTGCAAGATCACAAGAGAACAAACACACCGTTAGCCTCGTCACAGGGAGGGGGGCCTCTCTGTGACCAAGCTCGGGCGTGAGAATAAGTATTTGTGAGGAGGAAATAGGTCAGGGAGAGAGAGAGGAGAGTTAGAGAGAGAAAGTAGCGATTACCCCTTTCTGGAGGCCCAAGTATGGTATTTATAGTCTTTGGGTGTGCTGACGTGGAGAGTTAGTTAGGGTCGGACTAGTCGCTATCATGGCGGTTATGGAAGTGGGACCCAGTTAGTTACGCCGCACCGGGGTGTCTAAGCAGCTCGTCTTATGGTGCAAGATTCGGTCCGACCTTAGTGCGCCAAGATTCGGTCCGGTCAAGGACGTATCCTCATCAAATACCAAATAATCATGTCAGTTGTTTGGTAGCGTCTCAACGATACTGGGAAGAACTGGCGCCACGTGTACAAGGTTTTTACATTTATACCCTTTTCTGGAAATACTGAATATATCTTATGGTTTTTTTTGTCAAGGGTGGTTTTGTCATGGAAAAGAGAGTGAGCCAAAACTTACCCTTGGAGTAATTTTTTCTTCGAGAAAATGATTTTTTTTGGTGTCTTTGCGTTCTTTTATTCTAGCATATTTTCAAGATTAATTCTTTTTGGTAGGTTTTCGTACAATCGTACCCATTGTTTGGTAAATATTTTAGAGTAAAATGTATTTCGTCCCTTAGGTTTAACTAGTTTTGCGACTATCGTCCAAATGTTTTTTTCTTCACATTTGGATCCAAAAGGTTTGAAATCTTACCATTTTCACTTGACTGGTTAACTCCATCCGTTTTTCACCGTTTAAGTCAAGGGTATTACCGTCTTTTTAGACAGTTTTTTTTGTTAAACTAAAAACACTATAAGAAATAAAGTCAATAGAGGTGGATCTTTATTTCTTATATTCTTTTAGTTTAATAAAAAAGGTCTAAAAAGTCAAGGGTATTACCGTCTTTTTAGACATTTTTTTGCTAAACTAAAAACACTATAAGAAATAAAGTCAATAGAGGTGGATCTTTATTTCTTATATTGTTTTTCCTTTAATAAAAAAAGGTCTAAAAAGACGGTAATACCCCTCTGACGAAAGTGGCAAGATTTCAAACTTTTTGAATCCAAATGCGGAACAAACAAACCTTTAAACGAAAGCCGCAACATTTCCAAGATTTTGGTTTATATCCAAAATAATGCTTTCAGAGATGCATATTTTCAAGATTTTGGTTCTTTTCAAATTAACTGTTTCGCACTTGCATATTCTCAAGATTTATGCTTTTGGGTAGTTTTTCATACCCAATGTTGAGTATAATGTTCTAACCAACAGACTTTGACTTCTGCACCAGGCTTTGACTGTTCTTGAATATTTGGTAGCAAATGGGTCAGAACGTGTAATCGAAGATATTAGAGAACATGGATACCAAATATCGGTGTGTTTTTTTTCATTGAAACTTTAGTATCTATTTTCATATTCAAAAATTATGATTTTGTTTTGTTTTATTTTTAATAGAATTTGGCATCTTTTCAATATATCGACTCTACTGGGAGGGATCAAGGGAGCAACGTAAGGAAGAAATCGCAAAGTCTTGTTGCTCTTGTCAATGATAAAGAGAAAATACAAGAAGCAAGAGAGAAAGCTGCTGCCAGCAGGGACAAGTGAGTTTTTCTAAAGATTATTAACATTGTTTTGATGCATAAGGTGGAAATTTTGACATAAGAGTAACATGCCATTTTCGTCCCTGAGTTTTGGCCAGTTTTGCGACTTTCGTCCAAAGGTTGGTTTTTCGCATCCGGATCCAAAAGGTTTAAAATCTTGCCATTTTCTTCCGGCTCGTTAACTCCATCCATTTTAGTTTGTTAAGTCAGGGGTATTTCTGTCTTTTTCACTTTATGTACAAGCATTTAGCATAATGTACAAGTATTCAAAAGACCGAATTGCCCTTTAAGTTAACAAAAAAACTCTTGACGTAACGGAGAAAAATGGATGAAGTTAACGAGCCGGATGAAAACGGCAAGATTTGAAACATTTTGGATCCAAATGCGAAAAAACAAACCCTTGGACGAAAGTCGCAAAACTGGCCAAACCTCAGGGACGAAAATGGCATTTTACTCTTACTCTTAAGCATGTAAATTCGGGTTATGTTTTTATCTCTCACAGGTAACTGTAAAAATAGTTCTATAGGAAACAGGTTAAAAGTTGCTCAATGTGTTTTTGATGCATAAAAGTATAAAACATCCTAAATAGTTTTATTCAAAAAATTTAGATTATTATTTAAATAATATAGTGTTTACAATCATATTTGACACTAATATTTGTACTGGATTGACAATATTTCAAAGTAGGTTCCGCCAGACTCCGGAGGTTCTGGAGATGATCGATATGACGGGCAATATGGAAGTAGAGATGAAGATCGTAACGGTTACGGTAGGGATTCATATGGACGTGATGGTGAAGACCGCTATAGTTATGGCGATGATGAATATCGCAGAAAAAGTCAAAGTATCGATGGCGATTATGGTGCAAAAAGTCAAAGCTCTGATAGAGATGATGGTCATCATTCTTCTAGGTATTTAACCCTCTAACAATACTCGTTTGTTCTCGCTCAATTGTCCGTTTTTGAATGATTGAGTATATGTGGCACTTTCAACCCGTTTACATATGCATGTCAGTTTGGTTTATGCTTTATCTCTAATGGGTCAGATGGGTTAAGATAAATGGTTAAACGGGTAAATCCATTTGAAGTGTATTCAAACGCATAGAACCTTCTAAATCTCTTTGTTAGAAAATGTTTAAAATTATTATTGTAATGATATAGTATTTGTAATTGTATTTTACACATTAGTTTATTTGATAAATTAAAAAAAAAATTTCGTTTGCAGAGATACCAATGCTAGAGTTGAAGATGCTTCTCCTGATGGAAGGTAATAAGATGGTTTCCAGTTTGTTATTACGATATTAAATTAAAATCTATAAAATATAACAAATGAATAATATATATATTTTGGTGTTGGCGCAGCCGGCTTGAACCAAAATTATCTGGACAAAATCTTGGGGCGCCCCCTAGTTATGAAAACGCTGTAACCGAGGGTGAGGCACCACCTCCGCCTCCCGCCGCTAACACTCTAGGCGCTGTGCTTGCTAGCAACTCTGAACCTCTGGTCGCTGCCACGCCACCGCCTCCGGCAGCCGCCACACCTTCAGTGATCTCCGACAAGGAACCAGACGGGTTTGACTTTCTTGACCCTCGTGGTCCACCCCCAGGTAAACCGCTTTTTGTTTATCTGTACAATTGTACCTGACAATTTATTTCTAGTTAATTATTATACTTGTTGAATATATACTTAATAAAAGTTTGTTGTGGATACAGCTGTAGCTGCCCCGTCAGCGTCAAGCAATGCTGAGGTGGACTTATTTGGTTCTCTATCAGACTCTTTCTCTTCAGATGTATTGGCCCTTGTGCCATCTGAACCGCCTGCTCCTACTAGCTCTAATCCTAGTCAGACCTTTGTGGCTGCATCACCAACAACTCAGGTGCGTCTTTGATAACTCACTACACACTCACACGCACACACGTGTGCACACTCACACACTCATGGTTTGATACTTTTACTTTTTATGCAGCAGTTTGATGATCCATTTGGTGATGGTCCTTTTAGAGCGGTCCCTTCTAGTGATGGATTCTCGGCTCAACAGTCAACATCGCCATTCACTGTCGCTACGACTGATGTATTCTCGGCTCAACAGTCGAAATCACCGTTTACCGAACCACCTCAGACAGTTGCTCAAACGACGGTGAATGACATGGGATTTGTTACCGAAATCACCGTTTATCCAAAATCCATGTTGCCGCCCAGTCTTCCGCCGTCTCAGGGCAGTCAATCTATGCTGCCGCCCAGTCTTCCGGCGACTCAAGGCAGCCAATCTATGCTGCCGACTAGTCTCCTGCCGACTAGTTTTCCACCTCAGGGCAGTCAATCTGTGTTACCACCTGGTTTCCCGTCGACTCAGGGTGGTCAATATGTGTCGTCTGGTTTCCCGTCTACTCAAAATGCATCTGTTGGTAGTATTTCTTCTCAGTCGGGTACCGTCTCACAGTTAGGGTTTCCCAATTCCAATGGTCAATCCAGTCAACCTAATAATAACCTTTACGGCGGTTTCCAGCCTCAGGGTCAACCTACATCAGCCCCAACACCGCCAGCTGCCTCGGTTTCAAGTTTCTATCAACAGCCACAGTTACAGTCAAATACCTCCAAGGCCACCCAACCACCATCTGTCACTCCATCAACAGGTGCACTTGCTATCGTTCCTCAACAACCTGCAAAAGAAAAGTTTGAGACCAAATCCACTGTTTGGACTGATACGTTGAACCGTGGGCTCGTTAATTTGAACATCGATGGATGTGAGTTATTTTGTTATATAGATAATAAAATTTTTTTTATAGCGTACACATACATATACATGCAGGGAAGGGATCATGTGAGGGCTATAACCTGCAAAGGAAAAAACAGTTTTTTTTTAATTATTTATTATAATTATTATATTTGTTTTTATAATAATAGGGATAAAAAGTGCCACTTTATTACCAAAAAATACACTATTATAGTAAATTGTTTTTGAACGACACTTTATTGATAAATGCTTTTTTGAACAACACTCTTTTTTTAAAGGGCTCCATTTCCAGAAGACTTTTATAGTATATTGTCATGACAAAAAAAGGCCAGTAAACCAAGTGGAAATTTTAATTTTAATTTTTATTATTTTATATGCTACCAGTTCTTATGGAATTTTTAAAAGTAAAAAAACAATATATGTAGATTGACGAACTACATACATATATACCTCGTATGAGCTATATATAACCTTCACGAGCTACATATTTGTAGCTCGTGAATCTACACATATTTGTTTCCTAAACTTTTTACAATAATAAACATTTAATATGAAAAGTGAAAAAAATAAAAAAAAATTTGCTTGGTTGGTAGTGGTTCTCTCAAGTTCTCAACTAAGCAACTATGTAGTTCTCTCATGATCCGCACCCTGAGTATGTGTGTGTGTATATATATATTTGAGTTATGACACTATTTTCGGATGTGCAGCTAAAACAAACCCACTATCTGACATTGGAATCGATTTTGAGGCGATAAACCGTAAAGAAAAGAGAATGGAGAAACCAAGCAAAACCCTGGCAACCTCAAATGTAACCATGGGTAAAGCCATGGGCTCGGGTTCTGGAATTGGACGTGCTGGTGCAAGTGCTCTAAGACCTGCATCCAACCCCATGGGAATAGGAATGGGAATGGGTGCGGGGCCAGGGTTTGGAGGTGGTTACGGAGGTCTAAACCAGCCCATGGGAATGAACCATATGCCGCAAAATATGGGTATGGGAATGAACAATATGCCTCAGAATATGGGTATGGGTATGGGTATGGGTATGGGTATGGGAATGAACAATATGCCTCAAAATATGGGTATGGGAATGAACAATGGCCAAGGGTTTCAGATGCAAGCGCCACCTGCCGCCGGATTTATGCCGCCTGGAAATTATAATCCGATGATGGGCAGAGGCGGCGGTTATGGTCAGCAACCTTATGGTGGCTACAGATAGAGTTGCAGCGGTAAGCATAGTTATTGTGATATAAAAAGCTATTCTTTTTCCTGATAATTTTGTAATTCTTTTTGATTCCGTATAGCATTCTGTATAACCAACATCAAGATCCTTAATTTCTATATATTCAAAACATTTTTGTGTCTTGATTTTGAAGCATGTAAAATAAATACGGCTTTCATGTATTTTTTTTTTAAAGAAGTGACAAAAACAATAACATGACATTACAACGCGACATTTCGTGTAATTTATTAAAATAAATACGTAAAGACTTACGAGCCTTTGACGATTAGTTTGAGACCAATTTCTCTATTTATTAATTAGTTTTTTTTGAGGGGAAAATGGTTATTTTTGTCAGTTTGAGACCAATTTCTCTATTTGTTGATTAGTTTTTTTAGGGGAAAATGGTTATTTTTGTCGAACCTCATAGAATATAATTGAATTTAACTCTGTATTTCATATACACAATTTGCACTTGTTAGTGGAAAGAAATTGAGTGGAAGACTAGCAAATTGTTAGTGGAAAGAAATTGAGTGGAAGACTTGACATGACCCAGCTTTTATGTGTGAAGACTTGTTAGTCTTTGACATGACCCAACTTTAATGTTTGTTTAACTAGATACAAATTGTGAAGACTTGAGTCTTTCGACAATGCGCACAAATTTTCCACGCATATGTTGAAACGAAAGTAGAAAGAAAATCAACACAAAATTTCCACGCTATTTCGAACTTGGGAGTGTATATAAGCTGGGCATATTTGGTGACATATCAAACATTTAAGATTTGATACAACAAAAATGGCAAATAAGATTTACCATAAACATTTTACCCATCCTATTTTCTTCTTTATTCTTACACTCTTTGTGTTGGAATCATTTACCACTACAATTGCCCTGGACTCGTCTCTAACACCACCTCCCACTTCCCCTGGCCATCGTACTGGTAAGTGTACGGAAAAGGAGAGACAAGCTCTTCTTCATTTCAAATCAAACATTTGTTACGACCCTTTTGGCCTTCTCACTACATGGACACCTGGAGAAGAAGAAGAAAAAGAAGCAACCAATGATTGTTGTTACTGGAGTGGAGTCACGTGCAACAACCAATCCCGCGTCACAAGTCTTGACTTGCTTGATGGATTTCTTAACGGCAAGATTAGCCCTTCATTGCTTAACTTAAGCTACTTGAATTATCTTGATCTTTATGGCAATTCGTTTAATGGAATGATTCCCATGTTCATTGGTTCCATGACCCAATTAAGGTATCTTAACCTTGGTTGGAATGGTTTTAGTGGAACGATTCCCATGTTCATTGGTTCCATGACCCAATTAAGGTATCTTAACCTTGGTTTGAATGCTTTTAGTGGAACCATTCCTTCAGAACTTGGAAACCTCACAAACTTGCAAGAGCTTTCACTTGAATCTCTGAGTAGTTGCACAATTGAAAACCTAGACTGGCTGTCTCATCTTTCTCAGTTGGATAGCCTTGACATGTCAGGTACTTCCCTAGGCAAAGTAGACAACTGGGTAAATGTGATTTCAAGTCTTAAAAAGCTATCAGCTTTATATTTAATTGGATGTGACCTCTCCCATGTGATGCACCCGTATTCTTATTCATATGTCGACTCTTCTTTTTCTTCATCTATTGTTTCCCTTTCTCTCACAGAAAACAATCTCAACTCATCCATGCATCACTGGTTGTTCCCTTTAACTAGCAATGCACTTGAATATCTTGATCTCTCTGGGAACATGTTAGATGGGATTCCCAAATATCTTGGAAATCTCTGTGGTTTGGCAGATTTGAGGTTCTATAATAACTTAATGCCTATCAAGTTACCTGATTTTCTGAGCAACTTGTCTGGGTGCACATCAGTTAATTTACAATTTTTGGATGCCTCATCTAGCGAATTCACAGGGTCGTTGTCAGATGATATCCAAAATTTTTCATCCCTACAATGGCTAATTCTTTCTAATAATCAGTTAGATGGAACTATAAGTGAAAAGGTGTGGCAACTACCCAAGCTTCAAACACTAGACGTTTCTTCCAATTTTCTTACAGGTTCCATCTCCGAAAATATTGAAAAGTCAAATATTTTATATGTTGATTTTTCAAACAACTCACTGGAAGGAGTTCCTTTAGAAGCTCACATGTCAAACATTTCCAGCATAGAACATATTGACTTGAGTTCTTGCAAGCTGGGACCTCGTTTCCCGAAATGGATTCAAACAATGAAAAATCTTTCGAGTATTGATCTTTCCAATACCCAAATTTCAGATAACATTCCAGAAGATTTTTGGAACACTTGGCCTTCTCGTTTGAGATATTTGAATATCTCTTTCAACAATATTATCGGAATAGTAACAGATTTGTTTTCAAATTTTTACCCTAGTTCTTCAACCATAGATTTGAGTTCCAACAAGTTTTATGGTCATATACGGAATGTTCCTTCCAGTTTAGAAAGGCTAGACCTCTCCAAAAATAATTTATCTGGAGAAATCTTCTTTTTGTGCCAAATTGTTGATGGGTCTTTGTTGTATCTTGATCTCTCACACAACGCATTCACTGGACCAATTCCAGACTGTTTGTGGCATTTTACACAACTAAAAATTCTTAGTCTAGGATATAACTATCTATCTGGAAGACTTCCTACTTCTATCAAGTTTTTGATCAATCTCAAGGTCTTGTATTTATACAATAACAACTTCTCAGGAAAATTGCCCTTATCTTTAAAGAATTTAACCCAGTTAACCTCTTTAAATTTGGGGGCCAACAAGTTTTCTGGTTCCATGCCTGGTTGGATTGGGGAAAGGTTATCGAGCTTGTATGCTCTAATCTTAACATCAAATAAATTCATTGGAACCATCCCTTCACATTTATGTCAGCTAGAATATCTACAAATTCTAGACTTGTCAATGAATAAACTCCAGGGAGTCATCCCCTCATGTCTCGGTAATCTAACTTCCATGGTTCAAGATGGATTGGTAGTCAGGGAAAATGTGCATGATTTGATATCTCGTAGAGTTAGTGAGGGCGTGTATGTTGACCGTTCCATGATCAAGTGGCAAGGAAGTTTGCGTGAATTTGGCAGCACTCTAGGATTCGTAAAGATCATCAATTTATCAAGCAACAATTTAACTGGAAAAATCCCGGATAAACTAACCGATCTTCATAAATTGATTGCGCTCGACTTGTCAATGAATGCTCTAGTTGGAGAGATTCCATCAAAAATTGGTCTGATGAAAGAACTTCAAACCTTGGATCTATCTAGAAACAATCTTAGAGGAGGACTACCGTCAAGCATGTCTCAGATGACCTTCCTAAACTATTTAGATGTGTCGTATAACAGCTTGTCAGGAAGAATTCCATCCGGCACTCAACTCCAGTCCTTTGAACCTTCAAGGTATACCGGAAATGCAGGATTATGCGGACTTCCCCTGTCCAAATATTGTCCAGGAGATAAAGTATTGGAAGGTCCACCCGTCAGTCGTGAAAATATGGATGACGGGGAAGAAAGATGGTTTTATATCGGAGGGGCCACTGGTTTTGTTACCGGATTTTGGATGGTGTGCATTGCTTTAATTGTTAATCGCCGTGGGAGACATGCTTTTTTTCACGTCATGAATAGCCTTGAGGATTGGGTTTATGTGAAAGTGATGGTGTTCACTGCAAAAGTGCGAAGGGTTTCACATCCATAGTTGTATTGTTTGTTGGATTTCATTCTTGTTTTTGTGTGTTGTATTTATTTCTTCTTGTTCTCATTTAGGGATACAAGTATGGTATTGTAAAATGTAATGCACTATTAAGTTTTAAGTCTGTTTGATGAATAAAATTGCCACCAACACCATGGGTGGCCATTTCGCTTTGTTGTGTCAAATAGGACATTATGCTATATTGTGTATAAACAGGACTTGCAACTACTAGTACAAGCCCAAAGACAAGAAGAGCCTTAATGATTTATTGATAAACAGGGCTACCCTGTTGTTTACATCAACATTGTTGGTTAATGGGTGCAGGGCAAGGGTTTGGAGGTGGTTATGGAGGTCTAAACCATCCCATGGGAATGAACAATATGCCTCAACATATGGGTATGGGAATGAACAATGGCCAAGGGTTTCAAATGCAAGCACCACCTGCCGCCAGATTTATGCCGCCAGGAAATTATAATCCGATGATGGGTAGAGGTGGCGGTTATTGTGATATAAAAAGCTCATTCTGTATAACCAATATCAAGTTACTTGATTTCTATATATATATTCAAAACATTTTTGTCTACTAATTTTGAGTCATGTAATGAGTAGTAGCAAACAATAAACTTTAGAATTTTAATCATCTTATTTTCACGTACATTAATAGATGACATTTCGTGAATGACCAAAGCATGTTAAACAATGCCACTTTCATGTATTTTTATAAAAAGAAGTGACTAAAACAATAACATGACATGACAACATGACATTTCGTGCCATTTACCAAATTAAATACGTAAAGACTTGCAAGCATTTCACGATTAATTTAAGATCAATTTCTTTATTCTTATTTAGTTTTTTTTATGTTTGGAGGAAAATTGTTATTTTTGTATGCACATATTTGCATTTGTAAGTGGAAAGAAATTGATTGGAACGTATCTATTGGATCAAAAAAAAAAAAAAAAAGAAGTGTGAAGACTTTTGAGTCTTTGACATTAACTAGAGACAAATTTTCAAGACATGAGTCTTTAAACGTGTAATTTGGGACAAATATATAACATATATATGTCGTTGTCGTTGGTCTTGAAAGTCTTGCATGCCTCACAATCAACACAAATTTTCCACACATATGGACATGAAAGTAGAAAGAAAATCAACACAAGCTTTGTTTTAAAAACATCCAATATTAGGTAGGCTATTTTAAACTTGGAGTGTGTATAAAGCTGGGCATATTTGTGCAAATATAAAACATTTGAGATATGATACAACAAAAATGATAAGTAAGATTTACCATAAACATTTTACCCATCCTATTTTTTTCTTTATTACTTTAGTCTTTGTGTTGGTAGAAGGTTAGTAACTAATATGTAAACATTTTACCCATCCTATTTTTTTCTGTTAGTAGAGTTAGGGTACAGGGTATAAGGGTGCACGGGGCACCTTCAGTGACCCCATGCGGTGAGTGGGAATGCCGTGCGGGTATACCGCCACCAACAACATTTTACCGTGCGGGGAGTGGGAAGCTCGGTGTGTGCTCACCGATTGAGAGAGAGTAGAGAGAGAGGGGGTGATTGGTTGTTAATGTGGGTCCACTCTTTTTCCACCAATCATATTTTTTTCTTCTTTTTTTATAAAAAAATAATTGTGTGAGTGGAGTGATACCAACGTTTGAGTGGAAAATGGGGACTTAAGAGGGGAGTTGACATGGAATAACCTGATTGGCTGTGGGTAAGAGAGCTCACTCCCCTCTTAGAGGAGTGCCCCTTACACCCTAAGGAGTGGTGACTTAAGCGGGAGTGGGGGTCACCGATCGGTGACCATACCCAGTTGATTAACTTGTTCGGTGAGTGGGTATTCGGTGAGGGAATTTGGTGTGTAGTCACCGATTGTGTTGAGAGGAGAGGAGTGAGGAGAGACCAATCAAGTTTTTTTTTTTAATTGAGGGGTGTTTGACCATACCTAGTGATTGAGTGTAAAATGGGGAGTAAAATGGTGAGTTGACATGGGATAATATTAATATTATTGGGTATGATTTCACTCAAACACCTTAGGGTTAAATATTGGAAGTAGAAGGTTAAATGTGAAAGTATTGTATGTATCCTGTTGAACTGAAGGAATCATTCGTTGTTTTGCAAGTTTATTGGTATGAGAGCAAGGCTCTGTTTTGCAGAATGAATCCAAAGAAGATTGTGATTAATCTCGCAATGGTTGAAGAATTAAGAAGATCAGAGACTTACAAGACTCTGTTTTAAAGGATGAATCGCAGGAAGAAGATGAGTACGAGCGATTTTGCGAACCCCAATCAGCATATTCTTCAACTATTGAGTATCTCTGTAATCTTTCATCACTTGAATCTTGTATGTGTTTCGATTGTTTTTGTCATGCTTACAAGGTGTTCGATGAAATGCCAGTGCTTTATTTTGATGTTATTTTGCTACTTCCTTTGTACTAAATCAGGTATATGATACAAATGAAAGCTTTAGGTTAACATTGCTTTTCTAATACAATTTCAAAACAAATGTGGCTGCAGAATTATACTAGGGACCCATTTGTTTGATTAAACATCTCATGAATGTCTATGGCTTGATTTGTCACTGATTCCTTAGTCAAAAATCAAAATCATGAGCTTCATACAAGCAGCAACATTGACTGTTTAAGAGAAAAACAATAGTTTTTATTTACCCCATTTTAGTCACCAATTCTTTAGTCAAAATCATTCTTCTAGTTATTTAACCCTCTAATAATACTCGTTTTGTTCTCTGTCAGTTGTCTGTTTTTTAAGGACTGAGTATACATGGCCCTATCGACCCGTTTACATACACATGGGTGAATTTGGATGACGCTTTATCTCTAATGGGTCAGATGGGTTAAGATAAATGGTTAAACGGGTTAAGACATTTGAACCTCCGGTCGCTGACACACCACCTTTGACTGCCACCGTACCTACTCCGGCAGCCACCACACCTTCAGTGATCTCCGACAAGGAACCAGAAGGGTTTAACTTTTTTGACCCTTGTGCTGCACCCCCAGGTCTCACCGCCCTTTTTTTCTGTACAATTGTACCTGACAGTTTATCATTAATTAATTATTATAGTTGTTGAAACATACTTAATAAATGTTTGGTTCTCTAATCCTAGTCAGACCTTCGCTGCTGATAACCAACAACTCAAGTGCGTCTTAAAAACTCACCACATGAGTGCACACAAGTGTTTGTGCGCACACACCATTTGATGCTTGTATTGTGTTTTTACGCTGCAGTTTGATGATCCATTTGGTGATGGTCCTTTTAAAGCTGTCCCTTCTACTGATGTATTCTCGACTCAACAATCAAAATCACCTTTCACCGTCCCTTCTACTGATGTTTTCTCAGTCGGGTTCCGTCTCACAGGCAGGTTTTCCCAGTTCCAATGGTAAATCCAGTCAACCTAATAATAACCTTTACGGCGGATTCCAGTTTTACGGTCAACCTACGTCAGCCCCGACACCGCCAGGCGCCAGCTGCCTCGATTTCAAGTTTCTATCAACAACCACAGTTACAATTAAATACTTCCAAGGCCACCCAACCACCATCTGTCAGACTGTCACTGCTTAACGGGTGCACTTGCTGTAGCTCCTCAACGACGTACAAAAGAAAAGTTGGAGACCAAATCCACAATTTGGACTGATACGTTGAACCGTGGGCTCGTTAATTTGAACATCGATGGATGTGAGTTATTTTGTTTTTTTATAGCGCGCACACACATATATGTAGGGAATGGATCATGTGAGGGCTATAACCTGCAAAAGAAAAATCATGAGTTTTTTTAAGTATTTAGTATTATATTTGTTTTTATAATAATCGGGGCAAAAAATCAGAAAAAACACTATTTTAGTAAATAGTTTTTGAACAACACTTTATTGATAAATAACACTCTATTTTTTTTTTAAAGAAAAAAGGGGTCGATTTCCAGAAGACTTTTATAGTATTTTGTCAAGACAAAAAAGGCCACTCAACCAAGCAGAAATTTTAATTTTAGTTTTATTATTTATATGCCTACTAGTTCTTATGGAACTTTTAAAAATAAAAAAAAAATAATTTATGTAGATTGACGAACTAGTACATATATACCTTGTATGAGCTACATATATGTAGCTCGTCAATCTACATATATTTTTTTCCTAAACTTTTTACAATAATAAACTTTTAATATAAAAAGTTGAAAAAATTGAAAAAAATTTGCTTGGTTGATAGCGGTTCTCTCAAGTTCTCATGTAAGCAACTATGTAGTTCTCTCATGATCCGCACCCTGGATATGTGTGTGTGTGTGTATATATATATTTGAGTTATGACACTATTTTCGAATGTGCAGCTAAAACCAACCCGCTATCTGACATTGGAATTTATTTTGAGGCGATAAACCGTTAAGAAAAGAGAATGGAGAAACCAAGCAAAACCCTAGCGACTCCAAATGTAACCATGGGTAAGGCCATGGGTTCGGGTTCTGGAATTGGACGTGCTGGTGCGAGTGCTCTAAGACCCGCATCCAACCCCATGGCGGGTTCAGCAATGGGGATGGGTGCAGGGCCAGGGTTTGGAGGTGGTTACGGCAAATGTAACCATGGGTAAGGCCATGGGTTCAGGTTCTGGAATTGGACGTGCTGGTGCGAGTGCTCTAAGACCCGCATCCAACCCCATGGCGGGTTCAGCAATGGGAATGGGAATGGGTGCAGGGCCAGGGTTTGGAGGTGGTTACGGAGGTCTAAACCAACCCATGGGAATGAACCATATGCCGCAAAATATGGGTATGGGAATGAACCATATGCCGCAAAATATGGGTATGAGAATGAACAAT
The DNA here is from genome assembly GCA_030545235.1 of Helianthus tuberosus. Classification (NCBI taxonomy): domain Eukaryota; kingdom Viridiplantae; phylum Streptophyta; class Magnoliopsida; order Asterales; family Asteraceae; genus Helianthus; species Helianthus tuberosus. The sequence continues at coordinate 7,464,241 of CM060358.1, forward strand.
ATGCCTCAGAATATGGGTATTTGAATGAACATTATGCCTCAAAATATGGGTATGGGAATGAACATTATGCCTCAAGATGCAAGCACCACCTGCCGCCGGATTTATGCCGCCTGGAAATTATAATCCGATGATGGGCAGAGGTGGGGGTTATGGTCAGCAACCTTATGGTGGCTACAGATAGAGTTGCAGCTGTAAGTAGGGCCGGCCCCGAGAATTCGTGTACCATGTTCGAACTAGAAAAAACATGCCCTTAAGCCTTAAAGAAATTGGGTATTAGGCGGTCTAAACCTAATGACAATGGGCTAACAACTAATCTAAACCATAAAAATAGTTTTGTTAGTGGGTCTATGTTGGTGTTTATATGGGTATAACCTATTAATTTATTTTTTTACATATAAATATCGGATTTATTGTAAAAATAACGTGCCCTTCGAAATATCGGACCCTGGCCGGTGGTCCTCCCCGCCCACCTTCAGGGCCGGCCATGGCTATAAGCATAGCTATTGTGATATAAAAAGCTATTCTTTTTCCTGATAATTTTGTAATTCTTTTTGATTCCGTATAGCATTATTATTCTATATAACCAATATCAAGTTACTTGATTTCTATATATTCAAAACATTTTTGTCTCTTAATTTTGAGTCATGTAATGACTAGTTGCAAACACTAAACGTTAAATTAAAAATCAGTTGATGTTACATGCACTTAATAAGCTTTTTTTATTAAATTTATGAATGTTGGTAAGTTAAAATGACTACCCGTAAAGGTGGGAGGTTCGAAAAGAAATGATCAAAACCACAATATGACCTTACCACATGATCGTTCTGGTAATATATACAAAATAGATATATAAAGACTTATGAGTCTTTAACGGTTAATATAAGACTTACTTTTTGTTAATTAGTTTTTTTATGTATTTTGTAATGTAATATTTACATGCACATATACCACTTGACCGTATGAACTTGAGACCAGCTTCTACATTTGTTAACAAGTTTTTTTATGCATTTTGTGCTCCACGCTATTTATACACACACTTACCACTTAACCCAAACAATATGTGCTCCACATTTAGGCCAACAAGGTTCGGCTACCCGGGTACATCCACGTCCCGGATCGCAGAGGGCGCTGGTGACCTGGTCCGTCACCAATTCTAGAGGGAATCCACTGCCCGAAGGTCCACTATGGTAAAGAGGCCCACTGTGGTAAAACCCATGGTTCGCACACACATTTTGTCATGAACGAGACTCCAACCGACGACCTCCCCTAGTGAAATTCATCTGGATACCTACCACGTAATAGTTGAAAGAAACTGTTCCAACGTATCAATTGGGTTTGAAGAAAACGCGTGAAGACTTCTGAGTCTTTGACATAACCAACTTTGTATTCTTTAATCAGAGACAAATTGTGAAGACTTGAGTCTTTGGAAGACTAATTCCACATAAATTTTAAGCACATATATATGTGGTAAAGAAATTTGAAAGATAATCATCTTAGGGTAAATTACATTTTTCGTCCTTTATGTTTGTAGCGGGTTGCAATGGATAGCCTTCAACTTCAATAATTATAGTCTTTGTTGCATACCTTCAGTGATCTCCGACAAGGAACCACCGAACTAGAAGGGTTTAACTTTTTTGACCCTTGTGTTGCATAGATCTTAAAATGTCGTCACTTGGTTTCCCAATTCCAATTGTCAATCTAGTCGATGTAATAACAACATTTAAGGTTGTATCTAGCCTCAGGGTCAACTTAGGTCAGCCTCAACAGCGTTAGCTTCTCGATTTCAAGTTTTTATCAACAGCCACAGCTAGAGTCAAATACTTCCAAGGCCACCCGACCACCATCTATCATTGCTTCAACAGGTGCACTTCCTATAGTTCCTTAACAACCTCCAAAAGAAAAATTCGATAGCAAATCCACTGTTTGGACTGATACGTTGAACCGTGAACTCGTTAATTTGAAAATCTATGGATGTGAGTTATTATGTTATATACATAATACAATTTTGTTTTATAGCATATATATATGGATATGGAAATTATAAAAATAAAATGGGGTTTAGATTTGATTTTCATAGAGAGAGAGAGAGAGATAGATCGAGTAAATATTTACTGGAAGGTAATAGCCACATATTTGGTGTCCTTACGCTTGATGTTCTCTTTTTACAAGTTATTCTTCAAGTATTGAGTATATCTGTATTCTTCATTAATTGAATCTTGAATGTGTTTTGATTGTTTTAGCTATGCTTACAAGGTGTTCGATGAAATGTCTGTGCTTTATTTTGATGTTACTTTGTTACTTTCTTTCTACTAAATCAAGTGTATGCTACAAATGAAACCTTTATGTTATAATATATATGTAATCTTTCTTATATATACGTAATGTATGAAGTAACAGTGCCTTTCTAATACGATTTAAAACACATGGGACTGTAGAATCATACTTGGGACCCATTACACTGTGCTATCTAATTAATAGCCAAATTGTTATTTCGGTGGGATAGCTAAAAATGATGTTGGTTTTACAAAGGACATGAAATGTATGGTTAAATGGTTAACAAATTTCATGTGTGAGTAACTACATACAAGACATATATAGAGGTTTGTTAACTTCATTGACAATATGATCGAAGTTTCTATTGGAAAAGTGAACCTTAGGGTTTTTTTTTTTCCTAAACCTGCTGGACAAATTCGTTTGTTTGATTAAACCTCTCATGAATGTCTATGGCTTGATTTGTCATTAATTCTTTAGTCAAAATCATAAGCTTCATACAAGCAGCAACATTGATTATTTAAGAGAAAAACAATAACTGTATATTTACCCCATTTTAGATGCCAAGCTTTAGGTGTTTTTGCTTTTGGAGTTGCTGTGAAAATGCCCACCTCATGGCATTAAGGCATGAGAATTAGTTGATACTATGTTTTCATTATCTAGTTATACAGTTTTCTTATAGCCTATCTTTTTTACTTTGTTACATATGTATATGACCTGTTTGGATGTGCAGCTAAAACAAACCCGCTATCTGACACTGTCGAGCCGATAAACTCTAAAGAAAGGAGAATGAAAAAACCAAGCAAAACCTGGCAACTTCAAATGTAACCATTGGTAAGGCCATGGGTTCAGGTTCTGGAATTAGACGTGTTGGTGCAAGTGCTCTAAGACCTGCATCCAACCCCATGGCGGGTTCAACAATGGGAATGGGTGCAAGGCCAGGGTTTGGAGGTGGTTGTGGAGGTCTAAATCATCCCATGGGAATGAACAATATGCCTCAAAATATGGGTATGGGAATGAACAGTATACCTCAAAATACGGGTATGGGAATGAACAATGGCCAAGGGTTTCAGATGCAAGCGCCACCTGCCACCGTATTTATGCCGCCAGGAAATTATAATCCAATGATGGGTAGAGGTGGTGGCTATGGTCAGCAACCTTATGGTGGCTACAGATAGAGTTGCAGCCATAAGCATAGTTATTTGTGATATAAACAGTATTCTTTTTTCCTGATAATTTTGTAATTCTTTTTCATTCCGTTTAGCATTTTGTATAACCGATATCAAGTTACTTGATTTCTAAATATTCAAAACATGTTTGTCTCTCGATTTTGAAGCATGTAATGACTAGTGGAAAACAATAAACATTAAATTTAAAATCAACTGATGTTACATGCACTTAATAGGCTTTTTGTTAAATTTATGAATGTTAGCAAGTGAAAATGACTAAAATGTGTTACAGCTAGTAAAGGTGCACATTATTTGAAAGGAAATGATATCACAATATGACCTTACCACATGATCGTTAATTCCAGTAATATATACAAAATATAGGTATAAAGATCGACTTACAAGCCTTTAGCGATTAGTTTAATACTAACTTACTATATGTTAATTAATTTTTTTATGTACTGTGTACTATTTATATACACATGTATACCACTTGACCGTATTTGTAATTTACTCTAAAAATTATGTGAAGAGTTACAAGTCATTAACGATTAACTTGATACCAGCTTCTCCATTATTTATATACAAACAACAAAGTTTAGCCACCCAGGTACACCCACAGTCCAAAAGCCACCAACGCCCACGATCGCAGACAAAGCTGACTATGGTAAAAACCCTGGTGACATCCCCTAGAGAAAGTCATCTTGATTCCTACCACATTAAACTTGGAAGAAACTGCTCCAACGTATCAATTGGGTTTGAAGAAAACGCTTGAAGACTTTTGATTCTTTGACATAACCAACTTTGTATTCTTTATTCAGAGACAAATTGTGAAGACTTGAGTCCTTGGACGTCTAATTCTACATAAATTTTAAGCACGTATATATGTGGTCATAAAAATTGAAAGATAATCAACTTGTCTTATAAGTCCTGCACGCTCCATATTCCACACAAATTCTAAACAAATATGTAGTCATGAAAATATAAAGAAAATTAATTATTTGAAAAATCAACACAAACTCCGTTTTATATGAGGTAGGTTACTAGGTTATTTCAAGCTTCTTGTGTATATAAAGCTGGATATATTTGTTGAAATATTAAACATTCAAGATTTGATACAACAATAATGGCAAATAAGATTTACCATAAACATTTTACCCATCCTTTTTTCTTCTTTATTCTTACACTCTTTGTGTTGGAATCATTTACCACTACAATTGCCCTTGACTGGTCTATAACACAACGTCCCACTTCCCCCGCCTACCGTACCGGTAAGTGTACGAAAAAGGAGAGACAAGCTCTTCTTCATTTCAAATCATACATTCATTACGACCCTGAGGGCCGTCTGACTACATGGACACCTGGAGAAGAAGAAAGAGTAGCAACCAATGATTGTTGTTACTGGAGTGGAGTAACGTGCAACAACCAATCCCGTGTCACAAGCCTTGACTTGTATGATGGAAATCTTAAAGGCAAGATTAGTCCTTCATTGCTTAACTTAAGCTACTTGAATTATCTTGATCTTTCACTCAATTTATTTAATGGAACGATTCCCATGTTTATTGGTTCCATGACCCAATTAAGGTATCTTTACCTTGGTTGGAATGATTTTCATGGAACCATTCCTTCAGACTTTAGAAACCTCACGAACTTGCAAGAGCTTTCACTTGAATCCTTGAGTACCTGCACCATTAAAAACCTAGATTGGTTGTCAGACCTGTCTCAGCTGTATATACTTGACATGTCAGGTACATCTCTGGGCAAAGTAGACAACTGGGTAAATGTGATTTCAAGTCTTAAAAAACTATCAGGTTTATATCTAAATGGATGTGACCTCTCCCATGTCATGCACCCATATTCTTATTCATATGTCAACTCTTCTTTTTCTTCATCTATTGTTACCCTTTCTCTCACAGAAAACAATCTCAACTCATCCATGTATCACTGGTTGTTCCCTTTAACAAGCAATGCACTTGTAACACTTGATCTCTCTAACAACATGTTAGACGGGATTCCCAAATATCTTGGAAATCTGTGTGGTTTGACATCTTTGAGTTTCTCTAATAACTTAATGCCTATGAAGTTACCTGATTTTCTGAGTAACTTGTCTGGGTGCACATCAGTTACTTTACAAGATTTGGATGCCTCATATAACCAATTCACAGGGTCGGTGTCAGATGATATCCAAAATTTTTCATCCCTACAAGATCTAGATCTTTCTAATAATCAGTTAGATGGAACTATAAGTGACAAGGTGTGGCAACTACCCAAGCTTCAAACACTAGACGCTTCTTCCAATTTTCTTAAAGGTGCTATCTCCGAAAATATTGAAAAGTCAAATATTGTATCTGTTGATCTTTCAAACAATTCACTCGAAGGAGTTCCTTTAGAATCTAAAATGTCAAACATTTCCAGTATAGTAGATATTGACTTGAGTTCTTGCAAGCTAGGACCTCGTTTTCCCAAATGGATTCAAACAATGAAATATCTTTTGGGTATTGATCTTGCCAAAACCGGAATTTCAGATAACATTCCGGAGGACTTTTGGTACACGTGGCCTTCTCGTTTGATATTTTTGAATATCTCTTACAACAATATTACCGGGACATTAACAGATATGTTAACAAATTTTAACATTGGTACTACAACCATAGATTTGAGTTCCAACAACTTTTATGGTCATATACCAAATGTTCCTTCCGGTTTAAAGAGGCTAGACCTCTCCAAAAATAATTTATCTGGACAAATCTTCTTTTTGTGCCAAATTGATGATGGGTCTTTGTTCTTTCTTGATCTTTCACACAACAAATTCACTGGACCAATTCCAGACTGTTTGTGGCATTTTAACAACCTAAGAATTCTTATTCTGGGATATAACAATTTATCTGGAAGGCTTCCTAGTTCTATCAAGTTTTTGACCAATCTTGAGGTCTTGTATTTATACAATAACAGCTTCTCGGGAAAATTGCCCTTATCTTTAAAGAATTTAACCAAGCTAACCTTTGTAAATTTGGGGGGCAACAACTTTTCTGGTTACGTGCCTGGTTGGATAGGGGAAAGGTTATCGGGGTTGTATGCTCTTATCTTAACATCAAATAAATTCATTGGAACCATCCCTTCAGATTTATGTCAGTTAGAATATCTAAAAATTCTAGACTTGTCAATTAATAAACTCCAGGGAGCCATCCCCTCATGTCTCGGTAATCTAACTTCCATGGTTCAAGATGGCTTGGGAGTCGATGAAAATGTGCATTATTTGAAATCTGTTATGGTTAATATGGGCACGTATGTTGACCGTTCAATGATCAAGTGGCAAGGAAGTGTGCGTGAGTTTGGCAGAACTCTAGGATTGGTAAAGATCATCAATTTATCAAGCAACAATTTAACAGGAAAAATACCGAATAAGCTAACCGATCTTCATAAATTGATTGCCCTCGACTTGTCAATGAACGCTCTAGTTGGAGAGATCCCATCAAACATTGGTCAGATGAAAGAACTTCTAATTTTGGATCTATCTAGAAACAATCTCAGAGGAGGACTACCATCAAGCATGTCTCAAATGACCTTGCTAAACTATCTAGATGTGTCGTATAACAGCTTGTCAGGAAGAATTCCATCTAGCACTCAACTCCAGTCCTTTGAAGCTTCACGATACACTGGAAATGTAGGATTATGCGGACTTCCCTTGCCCAAATACTGTCCAGGAGATAAAGTATTAGAAGGCCCACCCGTCACTCATGAAAATATGGATGTTGGGGATCTTCAAAGATGGTTTTACATCGGAGGGGCCACTGGTTTTGTTACCGGATTTTGGATGGTGTGTATTGCTTTAATTGTTAATCGTCGTGGGAGACATGCTTTTTTTCACGTCATGAACAGCCTTGAAAATTGGGTTTATGTGAAAGTGATGGTGTTCACTGCAAAAGTGCGAAGGGTTTCACATCCATAGTTGTATGTTGGATTTCGTTCTTCTTTGTATTTATTTCTTCTTGTTCTCATTTAGGGATACAAGTATAGTATTGTAAAATGTAATGTTCTATTAAGTTTTAAGTCGCTTTGATGAATAAAATTGCCACCAACACAATGGGTGGCCATTTGGCTTTGTTGTGTTAAATAGAACATTATGCACGACTTGCAACAACTAGTCTTTGCAAGATCTCACCACTATTTAGGGATGGCAAAAAAGCCCAAGCCCGACGGGTATACCCGAAACCTGAAACATACGGGCCGGGTATACCCGAAGCCTAATGGGCATGGGACGGGTACGGGCTTAAAAAAAGAAAAAAACCGGGTACGGGTACGGGTATGGATTTAGTGATACCTGCCCCATATCCGACCCATTTACCCGAATAATACCCGAAAGTATCATACTATAGATTACCATATATATATATATAAACTTAGTACATGTACGTATTGCCTTTTCTATAATCATAAGTGGATATGTATTTGGCACGTGCTTAGTGAACAAATAACTTATTTTTTTATAGATATGGAAGCTATCACCCTTTGTTATGTGGATGTTTATGCAATTAGGTGGTCTTGATACAATTACTTAATTAAGTAATCTTTTTTATTTAGTTTGGTATATGTGGTTTGAATATGATATGTAAGTTATTAGTCATATTTTCATTTGTTATAGTCATTAAAATAGTAAATTATATAAACATCAAAGTAAAAATTACAGATTTGTCCCAACGGGTATTTTTATGAAATTAACAGGAATACCTGATACCCGCGGGTATGTCTGATACCCAACTATTCTTAAGACCTAACTTAAATTTAAGAGTAAACGTCATGTTACAACCCTATGGTTAGAAACCTTTGGACATGTAATTAATATATGTATTTCATTATCTATTGAATATGTAATTATTATATGTATAGAGGAAAGTTATTGTAAAAATAAACTTAACGTACAAAACATACGAATTACATGAAAAGTAGAAAAGGAGGCGGTGGCAAATTTGTAATTATCAGTAACTATCAAAATTACTCTTGTAGAGTAATTTTTATCTTTTGTAGAGTAATTTTGTAAAATGTTTATGTAAAGTAATTTTGGTCTTGTAGGGTAATTATCAAAATTACACTAACCCCCCCCCCCCCCCCCCCCTAAAAAAAACTGTAAAGTAATTTTCTTATTTTGTAGAGTAACACTACCCCCCCCCCCCCCCCCCCCAAACTAAAAGCTAAAAACTAAACAATAAAGCTAAACCCCATAACTAAATGCTAACAAAATTACTCTACAAGATCAAAATTACTCTACAGGATCATTTTACAAAATTACTCTACAAAAGATCAAAATTACACTACAGGATCAAAATAACTCTACAAAAGATCAAAATTACTCTATAAAAGATCAAAATTACTCTACAGGCTACATGATCATTTTATAAATTACTCTACAAGAACATTTTACAAAATTACTCTTGTAGAATAATTTTGATAGTTACTTATAATTACAAAAATGACACCGTACCTTTTTATCTTTTCCTTCGATTCGTACTTTTTGTACGTTAAGTTTATTTGTATTTGATCTTTATCCTATATGTATAATATATAGTATCTATGAAAGTATGAAAGTTATTAATCGATGTTTTGTTATTAATCAATGGGCAGGTTGGTATTTTGGGTAATTAACATTAATTTCACTTTTGTCTACGAGTTTAATTAATGTTTTGCTAATAATATATTATTTTTCATGCATTTTGATGAAAAAGTGGATTTGTGTGAAATATATTTATTAGACCACCCATAGTGGGCGTCAAATTTTTCAGAATCCACCACCAATAACGCCCCATTCCGTCCTCAAGCCGCCCCCCTAGGCGTTTTCGGGCGTGTTCTCGCCTGAATTCGTGTTTGGCGTTTTTTGAATCACGCTGAACGTGCATTTGACTGACCAATAGGGACTTGTTGCAACGGCTATCTACATAACCGCTAGATTTTATTTTATTTTATTTTTTCTTTTTTAACCTCTTACCCATATATATATATATATACAAACGTCTTCAATTTTACTCACCAAAACTCTCATACAAATACTACCATTTTATAAAAAAATGGATTCCCCGAGTTCCTCTTCCATGGTGAATTTTTACTACAAAAAGTTTTTTACAGATTACACGATGAATCCACCGATGAGGAGGTCGAGCAAGAGGCGGTTACGAATGCTTGTCAATTAGCGGTGAGATATGTGAAGCATTGTCGCCGGCCTGAACCTGAAATTAAAACCAGAGATTATATTGAACGAGACCGACGCGCGGCACACGATCGGTTGATGAAAGATTATTTTGATGAGGCGCCGACATTTTCGAACCCAGAAATTTTTAGGCGTCGTTTCCGAATGAGTAAGCGTTTGTTTCTATGCATCGACGACGACTTGGAAACCAACTACGATTATTTTAAACAAAAAGCGGATGCGAAAGGGACACTTGGATTTACCGGTATTCAAAAGTGTACGTCGGCGCTACGAGTACTTGCTTACGGAAACACAACCGACATCAACGACGAGTATTTAAAAATAGCCGAGAAAACAACGCGAGACACCTTGGAGCATTTTTGTCGCGGTACAATTCATATACTTTACTATAATGTTTACAAGTGTTTTTTTAAGCTTATGTTTACAGGCGTCAATGGAAGAAAGAGTGAATAATACATGTGAATTGCGTTACGAACCGTACCATTCCGCGTTAACGGTTGATTTGGTACAACACGCATGGTCGGTTCGGTTTGTCCCACCTGAGGGTGAAGAAACGCAGGACGAGGAAGACGAAGTTGGCGAGGATGAAGAAACCGAAAAGAAGAAAACTAATGTATTTTTTTAATTTACTCGGTTTTTATTTTTTTATTTCTAGTATTGTATTTTTTTAATGAAGTATTTTAAGTTTTTAATTAAAAAAATAATAATTCTGTAATGATTGGAAGGGGCGTTATTGGGCATTATTCCCACTACGCCACTTTTGCAATAACGCCCAATAATGTCATCATGCTGACTGGACTGCCACATGGCAGAAAACGCCCCAGGGTGAGGGCATTATTCATCTAACGAGTACGCATGGTCTTAAAGGATGTAGATGTCCAAAGGTTTCTTAAAGTGGCCAAAAGTGTTGTGGTAAACTGTCGTTTACTCGAAATTTTAATAAAGCATAGACGTGAAATATCCTAAACAAACTCCTGGTAACATGAAACACATACCAGAACCTCTAGTTTAACGCTAAATGAAATTCTACAAAAGATCAAAATTACTCTATAAAAGATCAAAATTACTCTACATGATCAAAATAACTCTACAAAAGATCAAAATTACTCTACATGATCAAAATTACTCTATAAAAGATCAAAATTACTCTACAGGCTACATGATCATTTTATAAAATTACTCTACAAGAACATTTTACAAAATTACTCTACAAAAGGTCAAAATTACTCTTGTAGAGTAATTTTGATAGTTACTTATAATTACAAAAATGGTACCGTGCCTTTTTATCTTTTCCTTCAATTCGTACGTTTTGTACGTTAAGTTTATTTGTATTTGATCTTTATCCTATATGTATAATATATAGTATCTATAAAAGTATGAAAGTTATTAATCGATGTTTTGTTATTAATCAATGGGCAGGTTGGTATTTTGGGTAATTAGCATTAATTTCACTTCTGTCTACGAGTTTAATTAATGTTTTGCTAATAATATAGTTTTTTTTATAGGTAACAAGTGTGGATAATATATATTTTTTTCATGTATTTTGATGAAAAAGTGGATTTGTGTGAAATATATTTATTAAAGGATGTAGATGTCCAAAGGTTTCTTAATGTGTCCAAAAGTGTCAGGCGAATCTAACCACAACATTGTAAACTGACGTTTACTCGAAATTTTAATAAAGCATAGACGTGAATCATCCTAAACAAACTCCTGGTAACATGAAACACATACCAGAAGCTCTAGTTTAACGCTAAATGAAATTCTTGAATGCACAAACAAGACTTCCCAGCTCTTCATGAAATGGGGGACTATTGCAACGGTGTTGATGCATGCACTTCAACGAATACATGACGAAAAACATATTGGCCACTATTGCAACGGTGTTGATGCATGCACACTCACGAACAATCAACTGCAGAAATAGAAAAAAGAACGACACAAGAATTTACGTGGTTCAGTCGCCAACTGCAACCTACGTCCACGGGGCAACTAAGGTATTTTTTTTCATTGTGTTGCACACAGATTACAATACAGATGAATCTCTTATATAGAGATTTACATGAGAGCTTTTCAAACAAAGAAACAGTTTAGCAGAAAAAATGGTGTCTTCCGCCACTTCTTTTGACAGCCGCAAAACATGGCTGCTGCCTACACGTTTTCTGCAGCTAACTTTGACAAACCACAAGAGTGGCTTCACACTCAACAGCCACGGGCTACACATTGAACACATGTGCACGCCAAGCTGAAAGCTGGACACGGTCGTTGTAAGTTAAACAATGGTCGCAACCAAGCTAGTCGCAAGAGCTAACTATTTGAAAGATGTATCAAATAAAATTGTCTTAATGTAATTAATTTGTTTAATTACCAGAATAATTTTGCAATTTGTTTCTTCATGTAGGGATATAAATTAAACCAGATGGTTCAGTTTGTCAACCTCAAATGTAAAAAGGTCAACGGATTGCTGACTTAAACCATTGACCATCAAGTATGACTCGTTGAAACATGTAACCCACGTTTATCATTGATTTCATTAAAAATGTGCATTCTAAATAATAACATTAACCTATAATAATATAATGAAAAACTAAAAATGGGCATTATCTTTGCAATTTGGTTCATACCATTGACTAATAGAAGTCAACCAGCTGACTTCCATTCCCCCCTTCTACTACAATCAATGAATTTAAAACAATCACTCAACGTTTAACACAACAGAATCTCCGGGAATATTCCGGTGTCACGTAAGACTCCGGTTGGTGAACAAATGAACACGAAGAACACGTACAATTATTCTGCAAACAGTGGATTACGCGGTATGCAGATTATAGTCAAATTAAGTTTGGTTTGCAGGTTGGGCTATTTTCATGAATCTTGATCATGATCTGCTCACTGAACTTTCTACATTTGTTCAAATCATAATAAAAATATGTAATAACATATCAAATATATAGTCTTTATTGTACTACAGCTCAAGAATGTGTGTTACCCAGTTCCAGTGTCAGCAAGTAACCGCCTTTTGTTTCTGTTCTTGCATAAATGTCTACTTAATTCAAAAGGGTAATTCAGAAACTCAAGAAACAGTTAGAATCTCAAAGAGAACGGTCATTATTGGACTAAGATTCGAATGTCGGTTTCCCAGTTTCTATATTTTTTAAGATACTAGCTTTTGTTTCTGTTCCTGCACAAATTATCATATCGCTCAAACGGGTAATTCAGAAACTTTACTAGATTATAAATTTCCTGCATAAGAGTATGCAGTGTCATCATCTGCTGTTGTCTCCTTCATACACCCGTCAATCATGACCCGTACAAAAATAAATAGGTTGATATGGGTCACTCAATTATATACTGGGTCGCTCCTAGTAAACTAGCTAACTTAAAATGGGTCCAGTTGATAATTTCTAAAATGACCCGGGTTGGCCCGAACCCGTTAACTGACCCAATCCCGACTGCTTTGAAATAATATCTATTTTTGGCACCGGTAATTATTTCTAAAAAGTAGAAATTGGAAAAACGTGTTCCGACAACCCAACCCACCTGACCCGTTTACAAATTTTGCCAGAAATCGGCTTTTGTTTTTTTCATTTCATAATGAGACTGGGGTGTTTGGGATTCCTTCTCAAAAAGGACTTACTAACTTCTATAAGAGACAGATTGATGACGATAAAGAACGGCAGTGGGAATGAAGGTGATCGAAGGTAGTGGCCAGAGGTGTTGGTGTAGAAAGGTGGATGAGGTGATGACCGGAGACTTGCAGGTGATGGTGGTGGTGTTTGAATGAAGTGGTGGCTGAGGCGGTAGTTACGATGATGGTCAGAGGAGTTTTGAGTGTTGACGGTGAGTTGTACGGTGGTCGGTGTTTGCTGGTTGTAGATTGGATTGAAGAAAGTGAAGGCTGCAGTTAGGTTCTTGAAGGATATGGAGATGAAAGGGTTCCTTTCAGCTGCGAAGACTTATAATGTTTTGATATTTTGGGTTCTGTGAGTTAGGTTTGTTAATTTGGCTATTGGTATGTTTGATGAGATGAAAACAGTTGGGATCGATTGTCTGTTAGATAAATCTTTTTGTTTCTACCCTTTATTTTGTAAATAGATTTGGGGAGATGAGGGTTTTACAATCAATTCGATCGATCTGTTAAGTTGCAGGTGAAGTGGTGGTGGTGGCAGATCGGTGGCGGTGGCGGTGGCAGGTGGGTTGTGGTTGTGGTTGTGGGGGTAGGATAATTTATTATAATATTTAGGATAAAATGACTAAAATACCCTTATGTGGGGTTGACTTAGTCAAATTTAACCATGAAAAGTAACTGGATTAGGACTAAAGGACGTAACATGTAAGGATTTGCAAACATTAAGTATGTTTTCTGAGGATATTAAAGATAAAGGACATACTTTGATATATTAGACATACATAAAGGACGAACTTTGAAATTTACTCTAAGTTATAAGTTACAAATACTAACTTCTCAAAAACAGCTTCTCAACACACAAAAACAACTTAAAGAAGCTAACCCATACACTATAAAAACAACTTATTAACTTTTATAAGTCAGTAAGTTATAAGTTCCTCCAAAATAAGCTAACCCAAACACCCTCAACCGAACTTGTGCCTCCGGTTTCTACTTTTAGTAAGAATCGGCTTTTGTTTCTTTTCTCGCATAAATTCCTATTTCGCTCAAACGGGCAATTCAGAAGATCAACTAAACGGTTAAAATCCCATATCAGAACACAGAAAGCAACAAACTTTACTGCCTTAACTCCCGTTTCACACAAAAGGGTAGTTAACAATTCAAGAAACCGTTAAAACCGTACATTAGAATACTGAAAGCAACAAATTTACCAGAATTATCATAATGGGACCAAGAACCGAATGTGGTAGCAGAACAAGAGTTCCGGAAGCTCATTAATAACATAAGTTCGTACATAATAATAACATGAGGGAGCCAGCTTAAAGGAATTACAAAACAAAATCTAAAATGTAGCTCGGATATTTGCAGGAATTACACTCGATCTTTATATCAAATTTAATAAAGAAATGAAGGGATGAACTTACAGCCGATCTTTTCTTATTCTATAAACATGTAGATTTTTATGATATGTGTGTATTGAGTCTGTTGTGTCTGATAGTTAGTTGAGATAGTTATATTAGTGAGTTAGTTTGTCACACCCTCAAATTCCACCATGCGGAGTATCACCGCGAGGCCTGTGACTACCCAGAATCAAGCCACCAATCACATTGAACATTAATATAAGTAAAATAAAAACCATCACCAATGCGATTAGTGACATAACGTTTAAGTCTAAAACATAATAAGTTTGTAATAAGGTTCAAAACGTGGAAAGTTTAAAGTAGAGTTCAAACATTTAGCGGAAGCATTAAGTTCATAAGTATTTTAAACTTAAGTTCCAAAATAGGAATCCGACATTGGATTCTAGACGACCACCACAACGCTGCAAGCAGACTCCAGCGCAGCATCTACAGACCTGTAAGCATGCAGTTTAGAGTGAATTTCAAGATCTGTCCTTTATCTTTATACCTATTTTCAGGCGCTGTCCTTTATGTTTAAAATTGATGAGTTTTGTACTTTATCTTTTAAAATCTATCACGTTTTGTCCTTTTGGCATAACCCAGTTTGATTTTTCAGTTAAATGTTGTCATGTGATGGTATATCTGTCATTTAATGCCTCTTTTAATACCCAAAGTAATCATCTTCCCCAATTTCATTCTTCATGAACCCTAGTTATAAACTAACAATAACACTAAATTATTACATAACAGTAAGCTTTGAAAAATTACAATTAGTTTCAATTATGTTGGACTAATCAAGTAATCAACAAAACCAAATCTCTGTATCTTCCGATCTCGAAAACAACGACACATTGACAATATCAACAACAATTAATCAAATAATCAATCAATTATATGCATTATGTATAAAGTATACACCTCCAAAAGTTCGTATAAGTCATGGCAACTTTCAGCTCTACCTTCGTTGCATCAATCAGAAGCCTAAACACCGTCAGATCTACATCATTCACCAATCAATCAAACAATCAACGGTGATTGAAACCAGTGGTAGCGATGGGAGGAACGACAAGGTATAAGGGGACGCATATGAGAGAGATGAAACTGGCGGAGATGATAGAGAGAAAAGTGACGGAAGCGGAGGATTTGTGCGCCGGAGATGAAGGTTCCGATGAGTGTAAGGTGGCGTGGGATGAGGTGGAGGAAATAAGTCAGGCGAAAGCTCATCTGCGAGTGAAATTGGAGCGTGATGAAGATCCGATGGAAGAGTTTTGTTCTAGAGATCAAGAAACGGAGGAGTGTACGGTGGTTTACGACGGTTGATCGGAGAAGTTTATGACGGTGAAGGTTCAGGCGATTTGGGTGGGAAGTCAGATCTGTAACTAGGGTTTATAATGAAATTGGGGAAGATGATTACTTTTGGTATTAAAAAAGGCATTAAATGACAAATCTACCCTCACATGACCACATTTAACTGAAAAATCAAACTGGGTTATGCCAAAAGGACAAAACGTGATAAATTTTAAAAGAGAAAGTACAAAACTCATCAATTTTAAACATAAAGGACAGCGCCTGAAAATGGGTATAAAGATAAAGGACAATTCTTGAAATTCACTCTAAAGTTTACGAGTTCAATGTTTTCGAAAACGTTATTCTTGTTTTATCCCAAAAACATCAATTCATTAAGTTACCGTGTTATCCAAAACATGCCATGGGGAGCTACCCCATTTATGAGCTACAAAACTGTGCAGTTACCGAAACCTTGACGTAATTGTTATTTGCCCCAGGTCAATGTTCTACCATAATTGACCAGATTCGAGATAATAGATCACTTCCGGCTCCCAGCACGGTGTGAGGTTTGTCAAACCTAATATCGCTATCAACTAATATCCAGTTCGCCCCCGGCGACTAATCGGTATAAATATAAAGGGATTTTCATGGTAGAGTTTTCGTTTATGGTTACCATGTCCTATTATGGTTACCACTTGTCAGGACGGTAAACAAGAAATCACGTATAAGCTACACGTATCTATCGCGTAATCGTCAAGTAGTGTATAATACCTTAATCATACATGTATTTAAATCAAGTAGTGGGCATGTACTAATAATTAGTTATACTGAATATGTACCCATGGCATCCTAACAGTAACAGTTAAAACATGAATGAAAGTGAACAGTGGCAGTGCGCGGCCATATAGGGGTGGTTGGGGCTTCTCATAATGCGCGGCCCACTAAGGCGAAGCCCAAAACTTAACATTGTGAGGCCCACTTGTCAGTGTGCGGTCCACACGAGAGTGTGTGACCACTGACAAGTGTGCGGTCATGCAATGTATAGTTGTACACTGTGCCTATTGACTTGTACCTGATGAGTGTGCACATCACTGAGTGTGCGGTCATGCACACACAGCTTGTACCTTGTGCAACAAGGGTTGTACACCAGGGAGTGTGTGACCCGGCCTGGGTCCCTTGTACGTTGCGTACCCAGGATTGTACGTTTTCAGAAGTGTGCGACAAGAAACAAACAAATAGTACACAGTTTATCATTCATGCTTTTAAATCAAACAATTATTTCATGTTTACTATCCTTCATATTATTCATCCTAAATCACAGGATTAAATCATACATCTAATCACAGAAATCAGATCTACTCGTCTTACAAGATTTATCATATTATCACTAAATCATCATCAATCATTATGGCATTTCATACGAATCCGAATCATGTTCCAAAACTCTAATCCTCTTAACATCATCTATTCATCAAATATTCAAAAATCATCATCAAAACACCCAAATGCAAGGTTCATCATATTAACATATAATCTTTCGTCCGTTTTAGACGGTAGCCTACCCATCATGATTTCGGAAATCATTTTTGTGAGTATATCTTCTTTGTCAAAATCATACAATTTCCAATTCAAGCTTATAATTAATATTTCTTAATTACTCAAAACAGTTAACAATAAACATTCAAACAGCTTATCAAATATCTGTGACATGATCGAAAACAGAGCCATATGAATCTACTCATCTTTCTATTTATCAATCAGCAACAAGTTACATTTTCTTTTGAAATTAGAACAGAGAACACAGTAATTATATATGTGAAATTCTTCTAACAGTTAACATATATAAACACATCAAAGATCCAAAAATTATCGACACCAAGCATATCATCAGATATATTGTTCACAGCCATGATGCATATAAAATCCTCAAATCAATAAGTCAACAAACATACATATATGCAGATCAGTTTGTCATCAACATGTCATCAACTTTTAATATCATGTAGTTCAAAACAATTGACATTATTCCAACAATCAGCCCTATTCAAGCAGCTTTGTGCTCATCATTCTACAATATATTTTACATCTCGTGTACACCTAAACAGTTAACCCACATGAGCATTTAATCAAGATTCATAATAGCACAAATAACATACCACTAACCGATGAATAGATCGATGTACACTGCCGTGACCCACTGCCGTCCCGACACCATCGTCAGCTGCTGCCACTATGACTGCCGCCGTTCAGCCACCCCCACCACCATCTTTACTGCTCGGAACCACCCCAATAACCACTGCTTCCTTCTCGAACCCGAGCACCACTTGAATCTGATCACCAGAAAAGCACACCCGCCGCCGCCGCAGACGGCGGCGCCGCTGCCTTCGCTGCTGTAACAATCACCACCGCCTCTCTCTCGTCATCCTTTCACTCCGCAGCCCTCTCTATCTTACTCTCTTCTGATCTCGTCGAATCACAGCGTAGCCGGGTGCGTGCGTATATACGAACAGCGATGTTAAAAGGGTATAAGGAAGGAATTTTAGGGGGGTTTTGCCGGTGTTACTGTCGAAACGACGGCCGGAGCTCCACCGTTGCCGAATTTATTTGAGAGATGGAGAGGAGTGTGTGTAACAGAAGGAGGAGGGGATGTGCGTATGTGTGTGGGTGGTTGTTGACGGAGATTGAACGGCCGGTGGAGTCGCCGGAGTCCGGTTCGTCGCCGAAAAAGTCTCATCGGAGGGAGGGAGTTTGTGGGTGTCGGCTGAAGAAAGATGAGGAGCATGTAGGGTTTTTGAACGAAGGTTAAATGGGTTTAAGGACATGTTTATTGTTTCGTATTCGTAGTCGTTGGGTGAATAATGCCCCATCATAAGGCGTTGTTCGCCACATGTCGTCCTAGTCAGCAAAGGGACGTTTTTCTAAAATGGGTGTAGTGAGGATGTGGGCATTATCTTAAAAGGGGTGGAAAAAATTAAATAAATAAAAAAAAACCAATCAAAAAATTGATTGGCTAAAAAAGAATATGGTTAAATGTGATTGGACAATCAAAAGGGGGCTTGGGCGTGGAATATCCAACGTCAAACACAAAAAATTCAAAAATAACATCCACGGGGGCCGAAGACGGTCGTTTTTGGCGTAAAAAACGCCCCAAATTCAACGACTACGGGTGGTCTTATAGGGTACGGTTCTAGGTGCAAGGGCTTTAGGTTGGGCTTGGGCTCGTGCGTATCATCATCATCATCAAACTCGGTAAATCCTACCAATAGCAAAGCTAAGGTAGAGTCTAAGGAGGGTAAGATGTAGACAGCCTTACCTCTACCCCGTAGGAATAGAGAGGGTGCTTCCAGTGAGACCCCCGGCTCGATGGTAGTTTTGTATCAAGCCTTGAACATAAGGCACATGACATTCGGCAATTAAGACAAAGGCCAATTAGAGCATGTACTCCCTTGTCTTTCGGCTATCAACGCCACCACATGATGCATGATTAACCATCCCCCTCTTTTAACATTATTTTCACGAAATTAGTAAAATAACGTTAAAACTAGTGCACTTTCACTTTTGCCCCCCGAGCGCCCACACATATATACATTAGATGGGCTCGTGCGTATGGATTCGTTTAATATTGGGTGTTTATCTAAGCCCAAAAGCACGTTTTAATTTACAAATATTTATTATATTAGTGTATATATACTAGGTTAGAACCCCGTGTATTACACGGGTTGAATAAATGCAATTTTATATACCAGATAATATAAAAAATATATATATATTTAAAAAACTCGTTTATTACACGAGATATATCAAATAATAAAACAATATATATTTAAAAATCTTGTTTATTACATGGGTTGAATAAATGTAATTTTATATATTAAATAATAAAAAAAATGTTGTAATTTTAAGAACCCCATGTATTGTACGGGTTGAGTAAATTTAATTTTATATATTAAATAATGAAAAACATTACATTTTTAAGAACCTCATGTGTTATACGGGTTGAGCACATGTAATTTTATATACCAAACAATAAAAAAGTTATATCTTTATAAACCCTATGTATTATATGGATTGAATAAATCTAATTTTATATACTACATAATAAAAAAAAATTATATTTTTAAAAACCCTGTGTATTACACGAGTTGCATAAATGTAATTTTGTATAGTAAAAAATAAAAATGTTATATCTTTAAAAAACCTCGTTTATTACACGGGTTGAATGAATCTAATAAAAATTTATATCTTAAAAAAACTAATGGATATACTCGATATACGATGGATGAGGTGATTGTGGTGATGGTTCTTATAAATGTCACGTAAACATAGTGATTACCGTATTTGAGTTGAGAGTTGAACACGAAAATAAAAGTATAGAAACAATAAACATTGATTAATATTTTTGTTTACCCCTTATAAATATTTTTGAAATAGGTTGTACCCTTAACTACTTTAATTTAATAAATCATTTACATTATATTAATTTATATTTAGCGTACATCTTTTGTTAGTTTCAGGATAAATAATTTTGAAATCTCATAAATATTTTAAAATATTAGATTATCTCCTATACGAATTGTTTAAATTTATATTAAATTTAATTTTATAATTATCTTTTAATTGATATTTATTATCTATAAAAAATAGATGGTTTCAATGAATGACATGTGTCCTCCTATTGGTTTCTTTTATTATATAGTAATAGCGGTAAGACCCGTGTGCAAACCCGGGTCGTTTCTTAGAAAACAATGCATAACACATATTGATAGAATATATAGATACATGTATAGATATTGTACGGAAATGTGTTATCTATTATAGCTAAAAGACAACTATAAGTAAATATAAAAGATATTTAATAAACTTAATAAAATATGTCTAAAAGATGTCTAACAAACTTAATAAAATTCATCAGTTACATATGATTATTTCCATTCTCTTATTCAAAAAAGAGAGTATCCACCCATTGACAATGTAAATTGTTATAAACATAAGTACATATAAAAGATAAAAGATGGAGTAAACTTCCGTTTTGCTCCCTGTGGTTTGGTCACTTTAACGGTTTTGCCCCAAACCTTTAAAAATAGCCATTTTACTCCCTGATGTTTTGGTTTTATTGCCAGTTTGCTCCCCGCCTCTAACTCCATCCAAATTGTTTGTTTTTCCATTTTGCTCCCCGCAGGGAGCAAACTGGCAACAAAACCGAAACATCAGGGAGTAAAATGGCTATTTTTAAAGGTTTGGGGCAAAACTGTTAAAGTGACCAAACCACAGGGAGCAAAACGGAAGTTTACTCTAAAAGATGTCTAACAAACTTAATAAAATTCGAATACAACTTAACTTTAACAAACATTAACTAAGAACATACGATCACCTGCCTAAACAACACACATCAAACCTCAATCAAGAATTTGTTACGCAACAACAAGTCCTTTGCTACATGTTGTGATCTGGTTAAATATGCTACTGCAAACAATGTAACAGCTGCTGATCCAACAATCTCCCTATACAACAGATGATACGAAAACTCTTCTTTATTACTGATTTTTTATTTCTCATCAACATCTCCCTGATTTGTCCTTTGAATTGTAGTTCAAAGTCCAAGGAGAACATGTCTTCTTCATCATCCCTCTCAAGTTGAAGGTCCAACAAATCTTGGAGATCGTATGCATTCAAATTATATGCACTATCCATTTTAATCTCTTCAACACTACCATCTGATCTGATCAAAGTCAATACTTGGGTTTTTGAGCATGACTTCCACTTTACTATTTTTGGATCAGTTGGTTTTCTTGGGCAAAGATGAGTTTGGTGATTACGGTCTGCTAACTAAATTTGCAATTGATTCAGACAAATCAGATGATGAGAGAAGGTTTTTCGGAGTACCAATTTTTAGAGACAGAGCAGCAGTTGTATGATAGACTGGGTTTTGAAGAACATTTGAATGTTCAGCTCTAACTTCTTCCAGCTTTTTGTAGGTCTCAACTATCTTCAGTTTAGACCATCTGGCAATGGATCTAACTGGACCATAACCAGCAGCCACAAGCTCTGCTCTCATTCTTTTAAACTTCAATACCTCATCTGAATCCACTGTTTTGACTTTCTTCCAATTAGGTGGAGTTGGCTTTACCAGAGGATCATTGTTCATTTTTGTGATTCTATCGATATGAGTTTTTATCTTACGTGTGGAGATGATTTCTGGTGAAGGAGAATGTTTTGGTAGTGAAGATGAATGTATGGGAAATCTTTGTGATGTTGGAGATGGTTGGATTGTGGTTGGTGTAGTGAAAATGATCATGGCAGATGTTTGACAAACTTCTTCTGAAACAACTGGTGTCTCAACAGTTGTTCGGTAAACATCTGCTGACACTTTTATGTTCCCAGCATCTATTGACAAAATGGGTGATGATGGTGTGAAAGGTATTTTCTCCTTCTTTTGTGGTGGTTTTTTTTGGAGAAGGTTGGGATTTAGGTTGAGCAAGGGATACAATTTCTATAGGATTAGCTTTTGAATCTGCTGGCAACTTTCTCAGTGAATCTTTTTCCCCCTTTTTTGCATCATTATCATCATCATCATCTTTCTCAAAGATTGATGTAGAGGTGGAGCCAGTAAGTTTCAACAGATGTTCCTTAATGTTCAGATTTTTTACTTGTGCTCCAAACTGAAATTGCGGTTACTTTCAGCCAAATTCCTCTGAGCTTGAGGGATGGGTTGCATAGAATTCCAAAGCTCATTGGCAATTTCCTGTCTGGTAGGTTGACTTTTAAAAAGCTCTATCATCTGCTTAATCAATTCTTTCATTTCAGTAACATCTGTTTCAATGGTAGACACTCTAACCGTCAAATCATTATAATTTAATTCATCACCTAATTTAATAGGATCATCTGAATTCCCACCTGTAGTGGTTGTATTTGTTTTGATAATAGGAGAAGTCTCCATATCATCAGAAACGGATGCCCCTTTTTCTTTGTTCTGGGGACTTCCCACTGAAGCAGAGATTACAGTTGTAACCTCATCAGTGGTTGCCTTCAAGGGAGTCTTAATGATGTAACCACTGTCCAACTGATCACCAATGGGTTCAACAGTTGTAGTGGCTGCTCCACTTGAACTACCACCAAGAGTTTCGTAATACTCAACGGCGATAACCTCCTCAACTGTTTGTAGGATAGGAGATTGAATTGGTTCAGACACAGTCATTTGTTGCGATCTACTCTCAGTAATGTGTGCATTAGAGATACTGTTTCTTTCTGAAATTCAATTGCTTCAAACAGGGGTAATATTTCTGATGGAACTTGATTCGAGGGTTGTGGTGTAGAAAACATGATTGTCCTGGGAGAGGGAATTTTAAACATACTTTCATATGAAAGGTCTACTTCATGTTGTGGTGTCCCTGTGCTTACAACATGATCATTTTGTGAGGATACATGAGGAGTTTGGAAGGGTTGAGATCTTTCCAACAACTGTGAGGAAGTAGCAGCAGTGGTTTCAAGTGACATTTGTGTTGTCACTGCATTAACCTCTGGGATGTCATCTTCCAGAGGAACCTTTTTATTTTGGTTGGTTTTTGGTGGGCTTTTTGGATGTGACAGCTTTCTTTTTGCGTTTTCCTGGTGTGTGTTTCACAACACCAGGTGTGGTATCATGATCACCAGGAGCAGTTCGCTCAACAACAGAAGTTTGAGCAACTGATGCGGACGCAACTAAAACAGTCTCATCCCCCTTTGTTTCCGTTGTTGAAACTTTTGACTCTTTATCCATAAGTTTAGTAAAAGTTTTACTTGTAAGACTATTTATTTGAAAAGCTACACCTTGTTCAAAATCTATTTGTGACACTTGTTTTCGTATGTAGTAGCTTAGAAGTCTTGGATACAACAGAAAAGCATTACTACGAACACCTTTTTTCAATTTTTTTCACATTTTTCACATTATTCAAAAAATTAGAAAATAGTGCTTGTGATAAATTGTAATCAGATTTTGTTAAAACAGCATAACCCAAATACTGAATGTTCAAAGGTATCTCATTAAATGCGGTGGTCTTGGCTAAGAGACAAGTTAAAAGAGTATGAAACAAAAATTTCATTGGCGGAGGGAAGTTTGGTTTGTAGATAGTAACTTCCTTTAATTGTGCATCATATCCTCTTTCAATGAACTCTGTATGAAGTTCAAGTTTTTCAAAGTTGGTCTTACCTCCCAAGTCGTCCAATGCAAATGTAGTGGAAATTGTAAAGGGATAAATTCGTAGCACACATTCCCCGACCTTAGATGTGATGGCAACTGGATTATTATCTTCAGACTCTATTTCAGCATTAAACCAAAAGTGTCGGAGTGTTTTTGTATGAACCGGAGCATCAACAGTAAGAATTGATTTGTATTTTGATGACGTTAAAAGGTCAATTATTGAGTGATAGCTGGTATTTTTTCTGGTTTTCTCGAAGATGGGGAGGTAGTTATGAGGGTTTTTGATGTTCAGAGACATGATCGGAGAAGAAGGTGATTTGGGGATGAAACAGGGTTTAAGTTGGAGGATTTTTAATATGTTGGAAACTGTTTTTGAGAATTTTGAATTCGAGACAACAGTGGTAGAACCTCGATTTAAGGATGAAACAGCTTTTATATAGAGAGAAGAAGTGAATACTGACGTGGCAGTAGTTACAAATTTTTGATGGCTAAGATCTGTCCACGTCAGAACCTCTCTTGCGACAACCGATGACAGTTGTTTGGAAACGTCTGTTGGTCGTTGGGAACAGTGTGAGTCAAACAGTCGTTAGATAAACAGAAGTTATGAGAACAGATGATAACTTTCAGCAGTTATTTTATTTTTAGCTAACATCTGTCCACGTCAGAACCTCTGTTGTCATAATGGATGACAGTCAGCAGTATAGTAAATCAACAGTCATTAGGATAAACAGAAATTATGACAACAGACGGTACCCTTTTGTGACAACTGCCACTTTCGGGTAATTTACTTACATTTAAAACAGTGATTTACATTATACAAGCATGTGTTTTGAATATTCTGACTGCATGATTACATGGTATACATCTTAGAAAACTCATGGAATATTCATTGGTTATTACACATGATTCATTTTTATTGGGTACATTTGAAATAGTGCAAACAATTCACCGAAACAACTAGAGTAGTGCCTAGTGAACTAGAGTGCTGACGAAAACTCCGGATTCGCAGAAAACATCTAAAATGACATCTTGAGGACTCGGGTGAGAGTCCAATATCAATTATATATTAAACCCTATATGGGAATACAAGAGTTTGGTTAATATTTTACCAATGCTCGGTAGCACTAAAAACTGTCCGAAATGCGCTAAAAGTGACCATTTCATTCTTTTTCCGCAAAATTCAGCAATTGTAATATTATTACAAGTTGCAAAATTGATGTTTAGGCACCAATTTCATATGAAAATATTTATGGAATATCAATTTCACACATAACGGAAATTTTCTTACAACTTCCTCAAGTGTACCTTTCGACTATTTACTAGCGAAACGAGCGCTAAACAACTAGCCGAACTATATTTTGGCACATGTAGCGAACTAGTGGTTATTTTTTTTTTGGTCTTGCGAAGCTAGTTTATGGTTATTACAAGTCACGAAACATCTCGGAATATTGCAAACCCTAAACACCACAATACTTACAACTTACTAATTCATTCAAAGTCTTAAAAATAACTAAGTTATTTTTACCACATAAGACCCCCCCCCCCCCCTCTCATGACCGTGAACAAGGGGTCCCACCCCCTTGTTTATTATGGCAAAATATCTAAGTATTAACTTTGTGTTACAAGTGGGTAAGTTTGGTGATTATTTTCAACACTTAGCCATTAAGTCTAAACCTCATTACTTCACATTTTCATCCATCACCAACCAAGAACACTCCCACCATCTTCATCTTTTTCTCAAGAACACCCACAAAAACCCAATAATTTTTATCATCTCCTTCATGATCAACATGGATTTCTTTGGAACATAAGGTGATCTAAAGCTCTTGGAAGTGAAAGGAAGGATTTTTATCCATACAAAAGTGTTCTAACATCAAGATCATCATCTTCTTAGTTCTTAATAATCTCTAAGATCATCCCTAGCCTTGTGCTAGAAGTAAGCTTCTTTATTTTTTTTTTATACATATTATGTTTATGATTGTTATTATAACTAATAATAACTATATAATCATACATAATGAACAAGAAAAATACAATGAAGCAAAGATAAAAATCATGATATAATTATGTTTATTTATATTGTGATCTTAGACTTGTTATATGCATATTAGATCTTGTTATGATGATTATGCTACAAATAAAGTGTTAGAAGATGTTGAAAGATATGATCTAAAAATTTTACATGTTTATGTTAAAGGGTTTTAACATAAAGGATTAAAGGGATGATCATATCTAGTGATCTTGTGAAAGTATTTAGGGTTTTTAATTAAAAACAAGACTTTTACAAGATTATAAAAAGTAACATACAACTAGAGATTTTTATAAAAGTTGTTAAAACTAAAATGTAATTTGGTTTTTGAACTTGTTAGCATATGAAATGATCATGGTTAAAACCCTACATGATTTGGATATCATTTTGATAATTTCATGTTATAAAAGTCTCATATGTTTAGTTTTGATGTTGGGTAAATTGTTGGTGATTTGATTAAGAAAATATTATGTTTAATGAAACATGGTTAAGATGGAAATACAAAGGTTATATGGCAAAATTTTTATAAAAACTTTATTTTATAAAATAACAACATTTTTGGGTAAATCTCTACAAGATTTATTAAGGTTATTAAAGAAGGGTTTACAAAATAAAAGACAAGAAAAATATATATTTTTTTTAGAAAATATATATTTGGTTACTTTAACAATTTTTGGGTGATATATTACTTGGTGTATTAGTTATATATATCATTGTAGGAACTTGAATCTCATGTCACCTTTAAACTCAAAACACGTTATAACAAAAGTCCTACGAGACTTCACATAATTACGCCTTAAAACGAGTTACGGACGATTAGAATAATCGGACACCAATTATGGTCAAAATGAACAACGGACGAATCCTTAAACGAGTCACCAATCCGGGGAGTTACTACGACGTTTAGACGATCTTTCGACACGAAATATAAATATGTCATCGATAACAAATTTCGGATGTTTAGAAACTTATAAAAATTAGTATGTTTTTATTTACTAACATCTATACTTAGTAATTTTTTTATAAAAAGGATTTTTATAAAAATGAAAGGCTTACATGAACTTAATGGGCTATTTTTATAACAAATGGGCTAGTTTAAGTAATGGGCTATTGTTTTACAAATGGGCTTATTTTTCATAATGGGCTTAACATAAATTAGTGGGTTAAGCCCAACACTATTTAAGCCCAACACTATTCAAGCCCAACACTATTTAAGCCCAACACTATTCAAGCCCAACACTATTTGAGGCCCAACACTATTTGAGGCCCAACACTATTGAGGCCCAACACTATTTGAGGCCCAGCACTATTTAAGCCCAATAACTTGAAAACATGGGCTTGGCCCAATGATACTATTATTGAAAACACAACTCTACAAGTGATACATACAAGACACGAGATTCAGCGGACGAGATTCGACTATACAACTCATTCATCGAATACACAGTTAACAAACATTTGAACAACTCATACATCGAATACACAGTTAACGAACAGTAAAGACATACAAGTCTTACATATACTCAAGACACAAGACTTGTACTCAAGTTCTTTTCAAAGACCGAAGTGTCTAACAAAAATAAGAACGTTTGTAGGTCGCCACGCTATTCAGGACGACCGCACGTGAGATCTTATTTACATCTATTTTCAGGACGCAATACAGTGAGTTCATGTTCCCCTATTCATTTAAATGTTTTACAACTTTACAACTATCGGGGAAGATACATGTTCAGAGTATGTTAAAGTTAGGTAATGAAACACCATAGATCATGTGCGAATTAGGGCCATACTATAAGCACCATTAATCCAGTTTGGACCAAGGAACAAAGGACTAGATCTATTGGGTTTTGACGAGCCCCACTCTTGGTCGTGGACCCATACAGAAGAGTGCGTTTGTGTCCCAGTCGATAGGAATCGGCATAAAATCGTCTAGGGTTGGTTTGCTTCCTATTTCGTCACACATATTAATGTCCTTGCAAAACATTAATGATCAACGATTTCATTGACACTTTACATACTACAACTCACATTTTTCATACATCGTTTACAACTAAATTGCATGAATTCACCAACTTTTGTTGATGTTTTCCAAATTTAACATGTATTTCAGGGAATTAAAGGACCATGTCGGATTTCCCAGTCAAGATAACAAGTACAGGAACTCCATGCCATCTTTTGAAGGGTTTAACTATTATATTCCGCCTCTTTGCTGAAATATGATGGTTTAAACCTTTGTAGTTTATTTCAAGTTAATGTATGAAACAATAACGCTTTATTTTCATGTTAATGGTTTGTAACCGACACACTAAACTCATGATGTAATCTTTTGAAACACTATGTAATGGCAATGGAGTATGTTTTATTCATATAGTTTGTTCATGTACATCGATATTTATGCAATGAAAACCAGACAGATCACACCTTGCGTTTCCGCTATGAGCGGGTGTGACAGCTTGGTATCAGAGCATCGATTGTAGTGAACCAGGATTCTTTACCGAGTCTAAGTCTACAATCACTAGGGATCTCTCATGAAAACCATTTAAACACAAACACATGTTTTCATTTGCATAAACATTTTTTCATGGTCCACTTTCAACAAGAATTCATCTCATACAAATCAAGCAAGGACATTAGTGTCTTAGTCATCTAAATGGTAGACATGCAACTTTAAGTTAATCCACACAACTCAAGTAGGATAACTTAAAATGAACTCTATGTGAAAAAAATACATTGTGTGTATATATGTAAAATAACAAATACTCATACGTGTCGAACAACTTATTTCTCAGGATATCATGTCTTCCTCCGAAGGAAGTAACATTTACGACGATGTAGACCCCATGGAGATTGTGTCTGACGATGACGTTGTGCCGGAGGTACAGGTCATCTTATCTGATAGCGACTCTACTTCTGACAGCGACATGGATGATTTCCAGCCGTTCGCACATCTGGGCGACATCATCGATGATGATGTGGTAGCTATCCCACCTATACTCAACGAGATGGTTATTCTAGGTCACCCAGCGGGTGAACATGTGATAGAGGTTATACCCTTGGATGTCCTTCCTCTTGCTATTATGCCTTTTATTGGCGACTTCGACGAGGATGACGATGCTGTAGTTCCTGTGATTCCAGTGGAGCATTTGGGTGATGAGTTGGGAGACGGGGATGTTCATGACTTGGTTATTCTAGAGGTTGCCGCACCGGTGGTTCCGATTATTATTATCTCTTCTGATTCCGATACTGATGCAGATGCTTCTTCTTATGCATCTGTTACTTCCTCTGCACTGCAGGCCATTGGCCTACAGCGCAATGCAGACATTGAGCTGGATGATGTCATACCTGATGAGCCAGTTGTCCCTGCACATGATCATGTTGCTCCTATTCTACCACATATAGACCATACTGACGAGGCAGGACCCTCTGGACATGCTCATGTACCACCCGGAGACATGGACCTATACCCACATGATATGCCCATCACAGACCCATACCACCCATTGCATTACTTAGTTGCTACTACCGAGTTACCGGCTCGTGTGCTCACACTTGAGCATCAGATAGACTTTATTATCCGTCGAGTTAGTGAACTCGAGGATGAGCTTACCCACCTGCTTAGCTTGGTACTTCAGGCTCCACCACCACCAGCCCATTCACCACCCCAGGATCCACCACCACCACCAGGGTCACCACCGTTACCCCCACTACCACCTCAGATGCCACCAGCGGATCTACCGCCAGTGGATTTACCTACTCGGGTACTGACGCTCGAGCAGCAGATTGTATTCCTGAACCGTTTGGTTCTAGATTTGGAGGGTAGGGTTTCTGATGTCCACAGGTTGTTATTCCCGATTCCACCACCAGTTTTTCCCCCACCATAGACTATGGTTACCGGTAGTATACTTTTGGGACGGGTAATTATAGTCGTTTTGTGTACATATTTGATGCTCCACCAAGTTTGAAGACAGCCGACATACAGCGGAACACGCAGTTGGAAGGAAGATTTTGTTATCGCTTTTGTTGTACTAGACTAGTATGACCGGGTTATGTAGCCCGAGTCTATTTTTGTTCCTTTCAAACGATTATGTAACCGGTTGACTATATATATAAAAACTTGGTGTTATCTATTAAATGCAATTGAGAGGTCTGGTTGGACATCTCTTATTATTTATGTTAACTTATTTACTCGCATTATATATTTGGTGGTGATATTATTGTTAATGTTATGAATATTTCTTTTTGAACAAACAAAATCAACGTCTAATCTTTATCCTATTTCTCCTTTGGAAGAATCATGCCACCAAGGAGAGGCTTACGTTCACGAACTGATCCACCCCCACCCCCACAAATGCCTACGACCGAGGCGGAACTGAATGCAATTATAGAACAGAGAATCGCTCAAGCTATCGCACTGTATGAGGCATCCCGTGTCGAACAAAGTGGTGGCACCGGCGGATCGGGAGGCCAGGGTCCAAGCGGTCCTTCAGGTGGAACAAATATTCCGGGGTGCACATTCAAGCAGTTTCTAGACTGCAAGCCGCTTAACTATGATGGCACAGGCGGTGCTGTGGCTTATGTGAGATGGACTGAGAAAACGGATTCCACTATCAGAATGAGCAGATGTTCTGCTAATCAGCAAGTCACTTTCGTTACTGGCTTGTTTCTCAACGAGGCTCTTACCTGGTGGAACCTACAAGTGCA
Organism: Helianthus tuberosus; assembly: GCA_030545235.1. NCBI lineage: Eukaryota > Viridiplantae > Streptophyta > Magnoliopsida > Asterales > Asteraceae > Helianthus > Helianthus tuberosus. The sequence continues at coordinate 7,495,098 of CM060358.1, forward strand.
AACTTTGGGTGATAACGCTGCTTATGCGTTGACTTGGGAGGAACTGAAGGAACGGATGAGGGAGAAGTACTGTTCTCGTGCTGAACTCCAGAAGTTGGAGAACGAGTTTTGGAACCTGACCATGGTCGGAGCTGATATCACGGGATATACTCAAAGATTTCACGATCTGTCCCGCGTGATTCCTTATCTTGTAACGCCAGAATTCAAGCGTATCGAACGCTATATCTGGGGACTTTCTGACAAGATTCGAAGTCTGGTTACTGCAGCTAAACCCACGACTATTACTCAGGCTGTGACTATAGCCGTGAGTCTTACTGAAGACGGGGTCAGGATGAAGATATTCACTGAGAAAGGTGATGACAAGAAGGAAACACATGTTGAGTCTTCCAACCGTGGAAAGAGGAGTTACTCGAATTTCAAGAGGGGAACCCGTAGCAATAACAACAACAGTAACAACAACCACAACAACAATAACAATAACCCCAACAACAACAACAACAACAACAACAACAACAACAACAACAACAACAGGCGACAGAACAACTCGCAAAGGGATGCAAAGGCGTTTGTAGCCACAAACGACACTGGTCCTAAGAAGTACGCTGGTACTTTACCTAAGTGTGAACGATGCAAATTTCATCACGTAGGTGATTGTCGGGTTGTCAAGTGTGATAAGTGTGGCAAGCTTGGCCACCGTGCCGAGTCATGTTGGGGAACGGGAAATAATACTGGATCAGGAAGTGGTTTTGGTAACAAGAATGGGAACGGGAATGGTCGTAGTCAAGGATGCTTTGGATGCGGAAGCAAAGATCACTACAAGAAAGACTGTCCTAAAGAAATTCAAGCTCATGGTCGATCTTTTGTGATTGGGGCCAAGGATGCGCGCCAAGACCCTAATGTGGTCACTGGTACGTTTCTCCTCAATGATCATTTCGCATCCATATTATTTGATACCGGAGCCGATTTTAGTTTTATTTCTATAGAATTTAAAAATATTCTGGGCTTGGAACCTAGTAAACTAGATGTTCCATATTCTATAGAGTTGGCTAACGGTAGACTAATAGAGACGGGAGAAGTTGTTAAGGAGTGTACCTTAGAACTTGGCGAACAAAAATTCAATATCGATCTCTTACCCGTTGAATTGGGTAGTTTCGACGTAGTGGTTGGCATGGATTGGCTATCCAACAATCGAGCCGAAGTCGTTTGCCATGAGAAGATCATCCGCCTACCACTACCGAACGAAGAGACACTTGTTATACATGGAGAGAAGCGTGACACCCCATTGCGGATCATCAATTGCATGAAAGCACATAAATACTTACGGAAAGGTTACATTGCCTTTCTAGCGCATGTTGTAGACAAGAAGGCCGATGGGCCGAAGTTGACCGATATTCCGGTAGTAAAAGAATTTCCTGAAGTCTTTCCTGAAGACTTGCCAGGACTACCGCCTTATCGACAAGTCGAATTTCACATCGACTTGGTACCAGGAGCCGCACCCGTAGCTAAATCTCCATATCGATTAGCACCTTCTGAAATGCAGGAATTGTCCACACAACTTCAAGAGTTGTTGGATAAGGGATTCATCAGACCGAGTTTCTCGCCTTGGGGAGCTCCAGTTCTTTTTGTGAAAAAGAAGGACGGGACATTCAGAATGTGTATCGACTACAGAGAGTTGAATAAACTCACCATCAAGAATCGGTATCCACTACCGAGGATTGACGACTTATTCGATCAACTTCAAGGGTCGAGTTTTTATTCAAAGATAGACTTACGATCGGGGTATCATCAGTTACGGATTCAAGAAGAAAGCATACCGAAAACGGCTTTTCGGACTCGTTACGGTCATTACGAGTTTCTCGTTATGCCTTTTGGTTTAACGAACGCACCGGCGGTCTTCATGGATTTAATGAACCGCGTGTGCAAGCCGTATCTCGACAAATTCGTCATAGTGTTCATTGACGACATCTTGATATACTCACGATCGGCAGCCGAGCATGAACAACATTTGAGAACCATCTTAGAACTACTCAAAAAGGAGAATTTATACGCGAAGTTTTCCAAATGTGAGTTTTGGATTCGTGAAGTACAATTTCTCGGGCATATAGTGAACGAGAAGGGTATTCAAGTAGACCCGTCGAAGATTGAATCGATTAAGGATTGGGAAGCGCCCAAGACTCCTACTGAAGTGCGACAATTTTTGGGCTTAGCGGGATATTATCGGAGATTTATTGAGAATTTTTCAAAGATTGCTCAACCGCTAACTTCTCTTACACAGAAAGACAGGAAATTCGATTGGGGAGAGAAACAAGAAGCAGCATTTCAACATCTTAAAGACAAGTTGTGCATTGCACCAATCTTATCATTACCCGACGGTACCGATGACTTTGTGGTATACTGTGATGCTTCGCATCAAGGGTTGGGGTGTGTACTCATGCAACGTAAAAAGGTTATCGCGTACGCGTCCCGCCAACTGAAAGTTCACGAGAAGAACTATACCACTCACGACCTAGAGCTAGGCGCGGTGGTATTTGCTTTGAAAATTTGGCGGCATTACTTATATGGTACACAGTGCACTATTTTCACAGATCATAGGAGTCTACAACACATATTCAACCAAAAAGAATTAAATATGCGTCAGCGACGTTGGGTTGAATTATTAAATGACTATGATTGTGAAATCAAGTACCATCCGGGCAAGGCGAACGTTGTAGCAGACGCCTTGAGCCGCAAGGAACGAGTTAAAACACTAAGAGTGCGAGCACTAGAGATGACGATTCATACAGATCTTACCGCACGAATTCAAAATGCACAACAAGAAGCGCTTAAGGAAGAACATATTCTAGAAGAATCACTTCGAGGCATGGAAAAACAGTTAGCACCAAAGGAGGATGGAACTTTGTACTTTGCGGGTAGAATTTGGGTTCCATTCTTTGGAGGTCTCCGAGATCTCATTTTTGAGGAAGCACATAGGTCAAAGTACTCGATCCATCCTGGATCAGACAAGATGTACCACGACTTAAAAGAGTACTATTGGTGGCCTAACCTCAAAAAGGATATTGCTAGCTATGTTGGAAAATGCTTGACCTGCGCGAAGGTCAAGGCAGAGTATCAGAAGCCATCTGGGTTACTACAACAACCCGAGATTCCCGCCTGGAAATGGGAACAAATATCCATGGACTTCATTACGAAGTTACCCAGGACCTCGAAAGGTCATGACATGATATGGGTAATCGTCGATAGATTGACAAAGTCCGCACACTTCTTACCGATTCGGGAGAAGGATAGTACTGAGAAACTAGCGGAAATCTATCTCAAAGAAATAGTGGCTCGTCATGGAGTGCCTATTTCAATCATTTCAGACCGAGACGGTCGTTTTGTGTCAAGAATATGGAAATCATTTCAACAGGCCTTTGGATCTCAATTGAATCTAAGTACGGCCTTTCATCCACAAACTGACGGCCAGAGCGAACGGACAATCCAAACACTCGAAGATATGCTTCGTGCATGTGTTATGGATTTAGGCGGCAATTGGGATAATCATCTACCTCTAGTTGAGTTTTCCTACAATAACAGCTACCATACAAGTATACGAGCTGCACCGTTTGAAGCTCTTTATGGTCGAAAGTGTCGCTCTCCGCTATGTTGGGCGGAAACGGGCGATAGTCAATTAATTGGTCCGGAACTAGTCCAAGATACTACGGATAAAATTTTTCAGATCCGAGACCGTATCAAGGCGGCTCGCGATCGACAAAAGTTCTACGCTGATGGAAAACGAAAACAAGCATCTTTCGAGGTTGGAGAGAAAGTTTTATTGAAAGTCTCACCTTGGAAAGGCGTAGTGAGGTTCGGTAAACGTGGAAAGCTTAACCCGCGTTACATTGGACCATTTGAAATCTTAGAAAAGATTGGCACTGTTGCCTACAAGTTGAAGTTACCAGATGAACTTAGCAGTGTACACCACACGTTTCATGTGACGAATCTTAAAAAGAGTCCAATACAAGTAACCGTTGCCATTCCTATGGATGAAATTCACATTGACGACAAACTCCATTTCACTGAAGAACCTGTTGAGGTCACGGACTGGAAGGTCAATAAAACACGGAGAAGTCGTATCAAGTTAGTAAAGGTTCGTTGGAACTCTCGTCACGGACCCGAGTATACTTGGGAACGTGAAGACCGAATGAAGGAAAAATATCCCCACCTATTTCCGAAAACTCCTGCAAAGAATAACAAAGCTAGAATTTCGGGACGAAATTCTAAATAACAAGGGGAGAATGTGACAACTGCCACTTTCGGGTAATTTACTTACATTTAAAACAGTGATTTACATTATACAAGCATGTGTTTTGAATATTCTGACTGCATGATTACATGGTATACATCTTAGAAAACTCATGGAATATTCATTGGTTATTACACATGATTCATTTTTATTGGGTACATTTGAAATAGTGCAAACAATTCACCGAAACAACTAGAGTAGTGCCTAGTGAACTAGAGTGCTGACGAAAACTCCGGATTCGCAGAAAACATCTAAAATGACATCTTGAGGACTCGGGTGAGAGTCCAATATCAATTATATATTAAACCCTATATGGGAATACAAGAGTTTGGTTAATATTTTACCAATGCTCGGTAGCACTAAAAACTGTCCGAAATGCGCTAAAAGTGACCATTTCATTCCTTTTCCGCAAAATTCAGCAATTGTAATATTATTACAAGTTGCAAAATTGATGTTTAGGCACCAATTTCATATGAAAATATTTATGGAATATCAATTTCACACATAATGGAAATTTTCTTACAACTTCCTCAAGTGTACCTTTCGACTATTTACTAGCGAAACGAGCGCTAAACAACTAGCCGAACTATATTTTGGCACATGTAGCGAACTAGTGGTTATTTTTTTTTTTGGTCTTGCGAAGCTAGTTTATGGTTATTACAAGTCACGAAACATCTCGGAATATTGCAAACCCTAAACACCACAATACTTACAACTTACTAATTCATTCAAAGTCTTAAAAATAACTAAGTTATTTTTACCACATAAGACCCCCCCCCTCTCATGACCGTGAACAAGGGGTCCCACCCCCTTGTTTATTATGGCAAAATATCTAAGTATTAACTTTGTGTTACAAGTGGGTAAGTTTGGTGATTATTTTCAACACTTAGCCATTAAGTCTAAACCTCATTACTTCACATTTTCATCCATCACCAACCAAGAACACTCCCACCATCTTCATCTTTTTCTCAAGAACACCCACAAAAACCCAATAATTTTTATCATCTCCTTCATGATCAACATGGATTTCTTTGGAACATAAGGTGATCTAAAGCTCTTGGAAGTGAAAGGAAGGATTTTTATCCATACAAAAGTGTTCTAACATCAAGATCATCATCTTCTTAGTTCTTAATAATCTCTAAGATCATCCCTAGCCTTGTGCTAGAAGTAAGCTTCTTTATTTTTTTTTTATACATATTATGTTTATGATTGTTATTATAACTAATAATAACTATATAATCATACATAATGAACAAGAAAAATACAATGAAGCAAAGATAAAAATCATGATATAATTATGTTTATTTATATTGTGATCTTAGACTTGTTATATGCATATTAGATCTTGTTATGATGATTATGCTACAAATAAAGTGTTAGAAGATGTTGAAAGATATGATCTAAAAATTTTACATGTTTATGTTAAAGGGTTTTAACTTAAAGGATTAAAGGGATGATCATATCTAGTGATCTTGTGAAAGTATTTAGGGTTTTTAATTAAAAACAAGACTTTTACAAGATTATAAAAAGTAACATACAACTAGAGATTTTTATAAAAGTTGTTAAAACTAAAATGTAATTTGGTTTTTGAACTTGTTAGCATATGAAATGATCATGGTTAAAACCCTACATGATTTGGATATCATTTTGATAATTTCATGTTATAAAAGTCTCATATGTTTAGTTTTGATGTTGGGTAAATTGTTGGTGATTTGATTAAGAAAATATTATGTTTAATGAAACATGGTTAAGATGGAAATACAAAGGTTATATGGCAAATTTTTTATAAAAACTTTATTTTATAAAATAACAACATTTTTGGGTAAATCTCTACAAGATTTATTAAGGTTATTAAAGAAGGGTTTACAAAATAAAAGACAAGAAAAATATATATTTTTTTTAGAAAATATATATTTGGTTACTTTAACAATTTTTGGGTGATATATTACTTGGTGTATTAGTTATATATATCATTGTAGGAACTTGAATCTCATGTCACCTTTAAACTCAAAACACGTTATAACAAAAGTCCTACGAGACTTCACATAATTACGCCTTAAAACGAGTTACGGACGATTAGAATAATCGGACACCAATTATGGTCAAAATGAACAACGGACGAATCCTTAAACGAGTCACCAATCCGGGGAGTTACTACGACGTTTAGACGATCTTTCGACACGAAATATAAATATGTCATCGATAACAAATTTCGGATGTTTAGAAACTTATAAAAATTAGTATGTTTTTATTTACTAACATCTATACTTAGTAATTTTTTATAAAAAGGATTTTTATAAAAATGAAAGGCTTACATGAACTTAATGGGCTATTTTTATAACAAATGGGCTAGTTTAAGTAATGGGCTATTGTTTTACAAATGGGCTTATTTTTCATAATGGGCTTAACATAAATTAGTGGGTTAAGCCCAACACTATTCAAGCCCAACACTATTTAAGCCCAACACTATTCAAGCCCAACACTATTTAAGTCCAACACTATTCAAGCCCAACACTATTTGAGGCCCAACACTATTTGAGGCCCAACACTATTTGAGGCCCAACACTATTGAGGCCCAACACTATTTGAGGCCCAGCACTATTTAAGCCCAATAACTTGAAAACATGGGCTTGGCCCAATGATACTATTATTGAAAACACAACTCTACAAGTGATACATACAAGACACGAGATTCAGCGGACGAGATCCGACTATACAACTCATTCATCGAATACACAGTTAACAAACATTTGAACAACTCATACATCGAATACACAGTTAACGAACAGTAAAGACATACAAGTCTTACATATACTCAAGACACAAGACTTGTACTCAAGTTCTTTTCAAAGACCGAAGTGTCTAACAAAAATAAGAACGTTTGTAGGTCGCCACGCTATTCAGGACGACCGCACGTGAGATCTTATTTACATCTATTTTCAGGACGCAATACAGTGAGTTCATGTTCCCCTATTCATTTAAATGTTTTACAACTTTACAACTATCGGGGAAGATACATGTTCATAGTATGTTAAAGTTAGGTAATGAAACACCATAGATCATGTGCGAATTAGGGCCATACTATAAGCACCATTAATCCAGTTTGGACCAAGGAACAAAGGACTAGATCTATTGGGTTTTGACGAGCCCCACTCTTGGTCGTGGACCCATACAGAAGAGTGCGTTTGTGTCCCAGTCGATAGGAATCGGCATAAAATCGTCTCGGGTTGGTTTGCTTCCTATTTCGTCACACATATTAATGTCCTTGCAAAACATTAATGATCAACGATTTCATTGACACTTTACATACTACAACTCACATTTTTCATACATCGTTTACAACTAAATTGCATGAATTCACCAACTTTTGTTGATGTTTTCCAAACTTAACATGTATTTCAGGGAATTAAAGGACCATGTCGGATTTCCCAGTCAAGATAACAAGTACAGGAACTCCATGCCATCTTTTGAAGGGTTTAACTATTATATTCCGCCTCTTTGCGGAAATATGATGGTTTAAACCTTTGTAGTTTATTTCAAGTTAATGTATGAAACAATAACGCTTTATTTTCATGTTAATGGTTTGTAACCGACACACTAAACTCATGATGTAATCTTTTGAAACACTATGTAATGGCAATGGAGTATGTTTTATTCATATAGTTTGTTCATGTACATCGATATTTATGCAATGAAAACCAGACAGATCACACCTTGCGTTTCCGCTATGAGCGGGTGTGACAGCTTTAGCAGTAGATGTATTTTTAGGCAAGCAGAAGTTTCAAAAACAGTTGTTTTCAATCGGTGTAACTCAACAGTCGTAAGTCTAACATCTGCTATTAGCCCAACCACTGTTAGATGCAAATCATCTGTTAAACATTTTAAGATTGAATATCATCTGTTGTTCGTTAACATCTGTTGACCCATAGCAGACCTTTGCATCTTTAGACATTTATTCATCAGCAGATGCTCTCTTTAGTCAGACTTTAGCTACAACACACCTTTTATAACAGCAAAATATACCGTAAATTCTTCCAAAAAACTGTTATTGATAAACAAAATTATATAATAATACTTATAGCAGACCTTATATAATAATACTTATTCATCATTAGCCCAACCACTGTTAGTATCAAATCCTCTGTTAAGCATTTTAAGATTGAATATCATCTGTTGTTCGTTAACATCTGTTGACCCATAGCAAACCTTTGCATCTTCAGACAGTTATTCATCAGCAGATGCTCTCTTTTGTCAGACTTTAGCTACAGCACACCTTTTATAACACCAAAATATACGGTAAATTCTTCCAAAAAACTGTTATTGATAAACAAAATTATATAATAATACTTAGGAATAACTGAAATAATTAAAATGAAGATGCGACAACAAAGATTAATACTATTAAAATTTATTCATTTAGTCAACAGTGCTAAATCAACAGTCGTTAGCATACACAGTTGTTTCATCATCAGCAGATGTTCTTTTTTACCAAACTTTAACTACAACAGACCTTTACAACTCCAAATATTGACTCTCTGTTATTTGCAGGAGCACATATTCTTCAAAAAACTACTATCAATGATCAAATTCTGAACATTTGTTTTATCTTTGCACTCATCTGTTCACCATCATACCAACCCTTGATACTATTAAACCTCTGTTGACTTACCAGACAGATGTTCAAACCTAATTCAACATCAGCATAATCTGTTCACCATCAAACCAACCCTTGATACTATTAAACCTCTGTTGACTTACCAAACAGATGTTCAGACACAATTCAACATCAACATAATCTGTTCACCATCAAACCAACCCTTGATATTATTAAACCTCTGTTGACTTACCAAACAGATGTTCAGACACAATTCAACATCAATATTATCTGTTCACCATTAAACCAACCGTTGACTTACCAAACAGATGTTCAGACACAATTCAACATCAATATTATCTGTTCACCATTAAACCAACCCTTGATACTATTAAACTTCTGTTGACTTACCAAACAGATGTTCAGAAACAATTCAACATCAACATAATCTAAATCAAACTCAAACTCAAACACTAAATAAGTAAAACTAAAACGCAACATACATTCATAAGATTAAAATTTATTCATTTATTCATGACATTAAAAGTCCAATAATTACATAACATACTGAACAACATTAAATTTCAAATCCAACAATAACAGGAAGAATTAAAAGTCCAATAAATTTATTTATTTATTCACGAACGGAAGTTGAAGGCATTCGCATAAGATTTCTGGAAACCTGCTCTCTCGTGAACAACCCAACTTGCAATCCATCAAAACATCTCTTCATACACCTGACAAAACGCTGCTTTAAATCATCTGATTTTACAGAAGTGAATGACGCCATTTGAATAAACTATATACTGAAATATCTAACAGTGAAAACGTGTAGATTTAATATAAACATATTAATGTATAAATCAAAACAGCAGTCTTTTAATGCAAAAACCTTTTCAAACCCCAACTTTTATGGGAAAACTGTAAAATTAAATACCAAGAAACCCAAGGGACAAAATTTCGAAGTTCAAAGAACAAAAGCAGATTATCACAATTACAATTAACCTCTTCATTTGAATAATATCAACATGCATCTTAACATATTCTAAAATGTCAGTGTCAATAAAGACTCTCAACATCATCAACAGTTAATCAAAATAAGAAACAAACCTAAAATGCAAAGGTCTCCTCTCAACTGTTGTAGCACATCTGACTTTTCATGATATTGCACGAATCTATACTTTCTATAAAAGGAGAAAATCTTACTGACGCAAGAAAACCTGACTTTTGATTTAACGAAAATCGAACAATGCAACTTTCCCATCAAAGAAGGTAGCACATGCAACTTTTCACGATGTTGCAACAAGGATACTGCAACATCGATATTGAAAGGTTGATGTGTGATGGGAAGCTTCATTGAAACGACGATGTTGGAACAATGATACTGGAACGATAACATGTAAATAGAATCAACAAACATTCGAACAAAGAAGTGTAATCGGGGATTAGCGGCTGAATCACGAGAAAGATGCATTTGAGAGAGAGAGAAGGAGATGATAATAGTAATAATAATAATAATAATAGTGATCAATCACCGATCGAGGTCGAGAGTACGAGTTGTCACATTCTCCCCGTGTTATAGGAATTTCGTCCTTGAAATTTAAGCAAAGTCATACGATACGCTACATTCATAGGTTTGTTAATGACCTTATTGTTACACGTAATTACACGTAGCAAGTCACATAGCAAATAAAATCATGTAACACGTATACTCACGTAATTCTCATAACATAAAATCAAGCATAAGTAGGCATATACTTATGCTGAGTAGTCTTAGAACACTGAGTCTTGCACTTGGAGTGTGGTGTCGTCACGGATCGTTTAGCATAACGCAGGTTATAGTTTGGTTTTTATCAAAAAGACATTTTTCTTTTAAAAACCAAGTTCACTATAACTGATGGCTCTGATACCAATCTGTCACACCCTCAAATTCCACCATGTGGAGTTTCACCGCGAGGCATGTGACTACCCAGAATCAAGCCACCAATCACATTGAACATTTAATATAAGTAAAATAAAAACCATCACCAATGCAATTAGTGACATAACGTTTAAGTCTAAAACATAATAATTTTGTAATAGGCCAATTGGATTTTAACACCTTTAACTTTGAAGAGTTGGCCGATAACACCCGCAACTAACACTTTGATCTGTGACACCCCAAACTTTTAATTTCGTTTGTCATTTCACCACTAAGTTACAAAATCAGTAACTGAGTTAGTTTTCAATCCTAGGTGGCATCCTACGTGTCTTGTTTATGATGAGGTGTCGTTATGAGGTGGAAAAAATATAAAAATGTGTGTGAAATCTGTGTATGTATATGTATATGTACAGGCAATAAATCATCCCCAAATTCAATATATAAAATCAAAAATCATCTTTAAATGAATTTTATCACCGGCGATTTTCACACAAAATTAAATCATCATCATCTTCCTCGGTTCTTCATCAGAGGCCCAGATTCGAACATCATCATCATCAAAACCTGAACCTGTATTGAACAAAGCTGAGCCACCACATTCCTCCGCAACCGTCGCCGTCGGACCACCTCCATGTCGCCGCTGTCGCCGTTAATCATCATCATCTTCAACTGTCAGAACCCATCGGATAAAGTCCATGTCGCCGTTAATCATCATCATCTTCAACTGACAAAGACCGCCGGTGGTTGTGGTCAGTTCAGATCATTTAGATTAGGGCTTTTTAGTGGTAGTTAGGGTTAGATTAGGGCGGTGGTTGTGGTGGTTTTGATGAGGGCGGTAGATCTGAGTTGATTTCAAAAGTGGGTTTTGATGAGGGCGGTGGTGGTGGGTTTTGAAGAGGAAAGAGGGTGGCGGTGGTGGTGGATTTTGAAGAGGTTTAATGGTTTGATCCGGTTGTTTTAGTTTATTTTGCAAAATCTGATGTTGAAGATCAAAACTGATGTTGAAGATGATCTGGTTTTGATGAGGGCGGTATATCAAAACTGATGTTGAAGATCATCTTCAACTGACAAAGACCGCCGGTGTTGAAGATGAAGAATCGTTGAAGATGATCTGGTTTTGCACTGATGTTTGCTTTAGAGAATTTGGCGATAGGGTTTTGCACTGGCGATAGGGTTTTGCACTGGCGATAGGGTTTTGCACTGAGGAATCGTTGAAGATGATCTGGTTTTGCACTGATGTTTGATTTTTAGAATTTTTTTTATTATTATTGATATGGGTTGTTTGATTTGGGATGATTTATTGCCTTCTGATATAGAAATTAAATTTAGGTTTTGTTTTTTTTATTTGTTCTTGTTCATGAACCTGCAGATGAACTTTGAATGTAATGATATGAACATCTTGAATGTTTGAAGATGTAAACTGATATTAAAGTAGTCCCAGATCTTCAAAATGATGAAATTAGAATTTAGTATTTGTTATTGGTTTTCTTTTTTTAATATTGTAAAAAATAGTCCACGTAGGATGCCAGCTAGGATGGAAGACTAACTCAGTTAGTCATTTTTTAACTGAGTGGTGAAATGACAAACAAAATTAAAAGTTTGGGGTGTCACAGATCAAAGTGTTAGTTGAGGGTGTTATCGGCCAACTCTTCAAAGTTAAAGGAGTTAAAATCCAATTGGCCTTTGTAATAAGGTTCAAAACGTGGCAAGTTTAAAGTAGAGTTCAAACATTTAGCGGAAGCATTAAGTTCACAAGTATTTTAAAACGTAAGTTCCAAAATAGGAATCTGACATCGGATTCTAGACGACCACCACAACGCTCCAAGCAGACTCCAGCGTAGCATCTACGGACCTGTAAGCATGCAGTAGTATGTCAACATAAAGTTGGCGAGTTCATGATTTTCGAAAACGTTTTTCTTGTTTTATCCCAAAATCATCAATTCATTAAGTCATGAACCTTGTAAATTATTTTGTTTTGTAAATCATTTAAAAAGCAATAAGATCAGATGATATGTATACATAAAAGAATAATACATGGTTAAATGAATAACCAAGTAAAATGAATTGTATAAAATAAGTTGTTTGTAAAGCAATGTCTTGTGAAAGATATGTTATTTGTATAAAATGTTATATGTCTAAATTGAAATGATTCAAATAACGCTACGATATGTAATACCATACAAGCACTTATATATAGGAAGTACCAGCGGCGTATCCACCATGCTTGTATCATATTACACACGTCTCGTTACTTAAATCACTTAAACAAACCACCAATGTATAAAGTCCATGTTTAAACCAATTGTCAAAAAGTCCTTGTATAAACCATGTCAAATGTTAAAAAGTCCAAATGTAGTCAAGTAATGTGTAACAAATGTTATGTATTGAAAGTAAAGTATTGTCACATAATCCAAATGTAGAAATGTACAAAACAAAGTATTTTGAATATATCAAAAAGTTATGTTTTGCAAAGTGAATGCATGTTACATTGATACAAATATTTATGTGGTAAGTTAACGCATACATTCAAGCCTTGAGACAGTTGGATAACCCTTTTAGTCAAGGTTATCAAAAGAAATGTTTTCGGATTTAGTCATTCCTTAGATCCAAACAAACCCGGGATGTCAGGAATGGGATTTGTCAAGTCCTATGGTACCACTACTTACTACCAAGCGGCGTAGCTAATGTTAATGAACGTATATAAGTCCTGTTTGTGCAAACCAAATGTTATCGCAATTGTATACATGTCATATGAAAACAATGTACTAAGTATGCTAAGTTAACATACAAAGCAGAAAAGTCATGTAAATCAATATGCTAGCATGCTATCAGTCAACATACATAGCAGAAATGTAAAGTAAAACAATGTACTAAGTATGCACACAATGGACATACATAGCATGAAATGTAATGTAAAACGATGTACTAAATATGCACACAATGGACATACATAACATGAAATGTAATGTAAAACGATGTACTAAGTACGCACACAATGGGCATACATAGCATGAAATGTAATGAAATCATGTACTATAATGTACTAACGAACATAGCAGGTATATGATGTGAAAACATGGAAAGCATGAAAGTAACAAGTAGGCACATGTGTTTCACCCCAAAACAGTTTGGAAAACAGTAAAAGAGGGGGGTTCTATGTACTCACTTGAGATTGCTCAATAGACTTTAGATATCCACCAAGCAAAGCTAGAAGATCACGGATTCAAACGGCACCTAATATAGGTATCTACGTTAATAACCCGGACCTATATCGGAGGATCGGATAGAATGAGGGCTCGTAAACCAAATGAGTATGGGAACTCATGTAATATGGTTTAACAAAGCCCATATACTAAAATGAAACCTAACCTAAGTGCTTACGACCCATTACGACCCGTTTAGGTAGCATATGCTACTTTAACGCGTCGTTCGCGTAAAACGCGTTCGGAACGCCTAACTAGCCCTATGATAAGTAAAATATGCCTTAACATGTCTAATATTGTTGCCAAATCAGTTTAGATACCAAAAGTTATGTTACATGTGCTTAAAATGAATTTTGGTGTCAAAGGGGTATTTTGGTAATTTACCTAAGGCATATAAACTACCTATCATACAACTAACTAAACGTCGTGACCATTAGGTATAACCTCGGAAGGTTATTCCCTATATACTATGGTCACCTAATGTATTTGGTCGGATCCTAACGATCGACCAAATGGGTCGGGTTCGAAAGTATAAGCGATTGTTTAGATCGCTTACCCTAACGACCCTAGACAACCACAAAACTAAAAGTGACGAGCTAAGCATGTTAAAACATGCTTAACTAAGTTTAAAAAACAAGTTTGGTATCAAAACAAACGGTTTTGATACCTAAGAGTAGTTTGGTTACAAAATACACACGAATGCGCATTTTGGCCGAAACTACGACTCGTCACTGAGCCTAGATAACGTGGAAATCAGTAAGTATAGTCACTAGGGACTATAACCATCGTGATCACGCTCACGTTATGAAGTTCAAACGAACTTCGCATCGACCATAAACTGGTCAATGCAGAAAGTCAAACATAGTTTGACTTTCGGACTAGAAAAGCGATAAAAGAACGAAGGAACACTTACAAAGGGTCCCCGCTAGTAAATCTTGATCGAATAGCTCAGGTATGAAGTGATGGCTTCAACTTAGAGCTTTGAGATCAGATTTGTGTGGGTTTTGCAAGTGATGTTGGTGGGTATTTATAGGAAATGGACCACCGTTAGGATCGTTCCTCGAATACCGTGATCGAATCTCATCTTTACATGTGTTGGAATGTTATGGTAACTCATTTTGCCCCCACCACCAGAGATTGACATGTGGCATTGGCCTTTGGCCTTTGGGAACACCCCGAAAATATAAAACTTTATATTGGAACTATAAAGTATAAATAGACGAGAATTAACTAACTAGGTAAATAAGTAAGAATTTACTAACTAGGAATTTTAACCTAGTTGGTTAAAAGTCTAGAAATAATCCATAATAGGTTAAAAAGCAACCAATTTACATATTGATCGTAGTGGAGGGGTGTAGGTTGTAAAAATTGAAACTTGAATTATGTTAAACAAATAAAACACAAACCAAACACCCCATTGTGGGGTTCTGGTCGACCAGAACAACAAAGGGGGCGACACCCACCTTCAAAAACCAAGAATTTCACTAAAACTCTCAAATTGAAGGAGCAAATCTGGTCCAAACGAAAATCCGAGCTTAGAATCGTGATCCTCATCGCAAGGGGATTACAAGGTATGTAAAATTTAGTGAAAATTCTTAACTTGAAATTCTCATGAAATTGGGAAAAATCTGAATTTAGGGTTGCATGTATATGTTATGATGATTAAGGAACAACTATAGTGTCTAGGAACAAACCCTAGACCAATAGAAGTTGAAATCATAGGAAATTTTGGTTAATCCATGAACACCATTGTATGTGATTAATGGGTTATGAGTGGATTGATAAATACTAGGATATGGGGTGTTGATTTTGTGTAAATTGACGATCTGGAAGTGATTTCAGAAATCTAGAAGCTAACAATCATGTACAATGTTGATTGAAGTGAAATTAGGGTTAAATGATAAGCTAGAAACTTGTCATATAATCTTGTGATAAATCTGCCTTTAAGGTGTTTGTGAAAATGCCTCAAAGAAGGCTTAAAAATATAAATTTAAAGCTTTAACGCATAATTATGATGTTTCGGTATATTATGCGAAGTGAGATCTAAAGAGAGTTCTAAACATGTCTTGAATTGAACTCTATAGGAAAAGATACCGGAACGTCGAGTGGACAAGCCGGTGGTGATTCGCGGTTGAAGGGCGTACGCTAAGGTATGTAACTTGACCCGTTACATTAAGTAGGTTTTGATGATTATATAATGCGTAATTGAAAGTTAGATAAGAGTTGTTTAAAATTAGCAGTGAAGTCGCTATATTAAATAATTGGTTAAAAGTTGGTTAGAACTCGTTGGTAGTCGTCATAAGGAAGGAATTCCGTAGACGAGCCAAACGGGTCGAATAATCAAGTAAGGCATGGTTAATGCTCTGTATTATGATGGATTGATCTTTGATATTGGATAATATATAACATATTAAAGGTACGACATTTCAATGTATTAGTATCCCAGAAAACTGAAATCCGTGAGTCGGGTTTTAGTGTAAAGAACAAATTAAACAAAAACATAAATCTCCAGGAACTACCGTAAATTACGGTAATACCATAATTTACGGTAGACGTGAAGAAGTTACGGTGGTTCGCCCCTGATTTACGGTGGACCAAATGTTTCCAGGACTCACCGTAACTTACGGTGACACCGTAAGTTACGGTGTAATCAGAAAAACTTTAATTTTTTTTATTTAAAATTGATGTTGGATAATATGTTTATGTCTTATATACCAAAGTCAAAACTAATGTTTTAATGGTTTTGACACTAGGTGTCAAGGTGGACCTTAAGGATGGTGGTCAAGCAATGTCGAAGAACCGAACACGACTTTTGAAGCTTCCGCAATGTTTTTAAATCTTTACTAGACTTGGTTTATGGGTTGTAAACACTTGTTAAATAACTTTTGAAATGTTTTAACTTAGGTACTAGTTGACTAAGGTTAATGTCAAGTATGAATTTGACTTATGAATGTAGTGTTAAATTGGTATTTTGTTATAAAACGCTATGATTTATTATTAAATTCAAGGATAATTAGATGGGTGTTACAAGTTGGTAATCATAGCCTAAGGTTGTTAACAAAGTGTTCGGTTCAAGCTTGATCGATCGTCCGGTAAGAACTAACTTATTTTGTTAATAAATTATGTATTACGTAAAGAATGAAAAATGAACAAATATGCATGAAAAGAGTGTGTAAGCCCACTCAAAAACAAGAAATGCATGAAACAAGAATGATTAATCAAGTTATGAACTTGATTGAATTGAAACAAGAATGATTAATCAAGTTATGAACTTGATTGAATTGAAACAAGAATGATTAATCAAGTTATGAACTTGATTGAATTGAAACAAGAATGATTAAATCAAGTTATGAACTTGATTGAATCAAAACAAGAATGATTAAATCAAGTTATGAACTTGATTGAATCAAAACAAGTAAAGCATGTGTTATAAATGGAATGTTTAACAACCTATGTAAACATTTCAGAAATAAAGATGGCTGATGGAGGTAATGATAATGCGGTGCCAAGAGTCACCGAACAAATGAGGGAAGTGATTGCCGAAGAGGTTGGAAAGGCGATCGAAAACAGTTTGTCGGGCTTTATTGATAAAATTCAAAACACAGTTTTATCAATAGTAGAAGAGAGAATTAAGAAATTGGAAGATGATTCAAATTCAGCAAAAGAAAAGCATGGAGGACGAAAGCCTTGTTCATACAAGGAATTCATGGCCTGTAAACCACCAATATATAATGGGGAGGTTGACCCAATAGTGTGCCAATGATGGCTAAGTGATATCGAAGGGGTATTCGAGAGAACCCATTGTGACGAAGATGACTACGTAGCCTATGGTACGGGTCAACTAAGGAGTCAAGCGAAAGATTGGTGGGATAACAAAAAGAGAGAGATCGGTATTGAAGCTGCTAAGGTCATGACTTGGGAAGAATTCAAGACGCCATTTCTTAAGCATCATAGCCCCAAGGCGGTTATGAATAAAATCAAGGAGGAGTTCATGCAACTTAGGCACAAAAATGAGACCATAGACAAGATTACGGCAACGTTCATGGATAAGATGAAATTTTGTGATGATCTAGTGACTAATGAAGAACAAAAGATATACTACTACCATAACATGTTGAGTGCTGAGTATAGGGAATTTATCACCCCTTCAAAATACGAGACCCTTACCGAGATCATAAATGCTGCTCGGGAAAGGGAGATCGAACTGAAAAAGAGCATTGAAAGGGGTGAACGGAAAGCACAAGATGTAAACCCAAGCCCTGCTAAGAAGGCATGAACAAACGAAACCGCAAAGAAATCTGATACGAAAGGCGGGTCGCCAAGTTGCAGAATCTGCGGAAAGGGTCATAAAGGCGAATGCCGTTACAAGGATAAGCCTTGTCCCATATGCAAGAAAACGGGACATATGACTATATCGTGCCCGGAGAAAGTGACGGTTTGTTACAATTGTTATCGAACGGGTCACAAAAAGTAGGAATGCCCGGAACTGGTTGGAAAGAAGGATGAGCAGAACCCGAAAGGTGAAGCCCCTAAAGCAAAGGCAAGATCTTTTCAATTGACCGCCGCAGAAGCAAAGGTTGAACCTGACGTAGTCTCAGGTATATTTGTTGTAAATTCGATTCCTGCACGCGTGTTATTTGATACGGGTGCGAATAAATCCTTTGTTTCATATGGATTTATTCGACATCCTTCATTTGTTCTAACAAAATTACCTGTGCCCTTAGAAGAAGAGATAGGTAATAACAAGAGCTTTATTGTTTGTGATGTATGTAAAAACTGTAAACTGAGCATTGATGACGAAGAATATTTGATAAATCTAATCCCGATGTCAATGGGAGAATTTCAAGTAGTCGTTGGGATGGATTGGCTATCTCAACACCATGCAAAGGTCGTGTGTTTTCGTAAAGAGATAAAACTAACGTCTCCGAGCGGGAAACACGTCACCATTTATGGCGAAAAAGGAGGCAACCCTATAGTATGCTCAATGTTGAAAGCTCACAAGCTTATGAAGCAAGGATGCAAGGCGTTCATGATATACGCTAATGAGCCCGAAAAAGAATCACGAAAGATTGGAGAGGTACCGGTAGTACGAGATTATGAAGATGTGTTTCCGGAGGATTTACCGGGGATACCACCTGAACGGGAAGTAGAGTTCGGGATCGAATTGATTCCGGGCGCGAAACCCGTAGCAAGAGCCCCGTACCGACTCGCACCGTCGGAATTACAAGAGCTGATGTCCCAAATTCAAGACCTGCTTGACAAGGGATTCATAAGGCCGAGTGTGTCTCCTTGGGGCGCACCGGTTTTGTTCGTGAGAAAGAAAGACGGGAGCATGCGCATGTGTATCGATTACCGGGAGTTAAACAAACTCACGGTAAAGAACCGATACCCGCTCCCGAGGATAGATGATTTATTCGACCAACTACAAGGTGCGAACTGGTTTTCAAAAATTGACCTTAGATCGGGGTATCACCAACTAAAGGTCAAAGAAGAAGATGTGCCGAAGACGACTTTCCGCACGAGATACGGACATTACGAATTCCGCGTGATGTCATTTGGACTAACAAACGCACCCGCGGCTTTCATGGACCTCATGAACCGGGTTTGCAAACCAATGTTGGATTAGTCGGTCATCGTGTTTATCGATGATATCTTGGTGTATTCGAAAAGTGAAGCTGAACACGCACACCACTTACAAGAAGTGTTAGAGACACTTAGACGAGAGAAGTTGTATGCAAAATTCTCTAAATGTGCCTTTTGGTTACGAGAGGTACAATTTCTTGGCCATGTCATAAGTGCCGACGGAGTTTTGGTGGATCCGTCAAAGATAGAGGCTGTGTTAAAATGGAATTCCCCGAAGAACCCTTCAGAAATTAGAAGCTTTTTGGGGCTTGCGGCATACTATAGGAGATTTATTCAAGATTTCTCCAAGATTGCGTTACCGCTAACAAAGCTAACCCAAAAGAAAGAAAAGTTTATTTGGGGTGTCGATCAAGAAAAAGCGTTTCAAACGCTAAAAGAAAAGTTAACTCAAGCTCCGGTATTGACATTGCCGGACAGAGTCGAAGACATGGTGGTTTACTCGGATGCTTCACTATCGGGGCTCGGATGTGTTTTGATGCAACGGGGCAAAGTTATAGCTTATGCCTCGAGACAACTGAAGATACACGAGAAGAAATATCCCACGCATGATCTCGAGTTGGCTGCGGTGGTATTTGCCTTAAAAATATGGAGGCATTACTTATATGGGGTAAAGTGCACCATATTCACCGATCACAAGAGCTTAAAATACTTCTTCGATCAGAAGGAGTTAAATATGCGACAAAGAAGATGGCTAGAAACGGTGAAAGACTTCGATTGTGAAATACATTACCACCCCGGAAAGGCTAATGTAGTGGCGGATGCTCTAAGCAGAAAAGCAGACTATGTCCCAATACGAGTAAGATCGATGCAACTCGTGGTGACCTCGGGTATACTTGAACGTATTCGAGAGGCGCAATTCGAAGCAATGAAGGAAGAGAATTGGAAGAAAGAAAGAATAATCGGTCAATTGAAAGATTTGTCGGATGGGAATCACGGGTTGAAGACTCGATCCGGAAGGATATGGGTCCCACATACCTATGAAGTGAAGGCGCTTCTACTTAATGAAGCTCATAAATCCCGTTATTCAATTCATCCGGGTGCGACCAAGATGTACAATGATTTGAAACAAAATTATTGGTGGCCCGGAATGAAGAGGGACGTGGCGAAGTATGTGGAAAAATGCTTGACATGTTTACAAGTCAAGGCGGAGCACCAGAAACCATACGGCAAACTCCAACCGTTAGAAATTCCGGTTTGGAAATGGGAACATATTACAATGGACCTGTTAACTAAGTTGCCTAAGACGAATCGTGGTTTTGATGCCATATGGGTAGTGGTGGATAGATTGACGAAAAGTGCTCACTTTATTCCGATTCGTGAGACTTATACGTCAGAAAAGATGTCAGAAGTTTATACCAATGAAATCATAGCACGTCATGGGGTGCCGGTGTCCATCGTGTCTGATAGGGATACCCGGTTTACTTCGAACTTCTGGCGAGATTTCCAAGAGCAAATGGGGACCAAATTGTTCATTAGCACTGCGTACCATCCTCAAACGGATGGACAAAGTGAAAGAACGATACAAACATTGGGGGACATGCTACGGGCGTGTATAATCGACTTTGGAGGCAGTTGGGATGTTCACCTACCGTTAGTCGAGTTTTCGTATAACAACAGTTACCAATCTAGTATTAAGATGGCACCATACGAAATGCTTTACGGTAGGAAGTGTCGAACCCCGATATGTTGGGGTGAAGTGGGTCCACGTGAACTCGCCCACCAAGATATAGTACGAGCCACGAATGAAAAGATCGATATAGTTCGGGCACACTTGAAAGCGGCTCAAGACAGGCAAAAGGCGTATGCTGATAAAAGGAAAAGGCCAATCGAATTCCAGGTTGGTGACATGGTCATGCTAAAAGTTTCCCCATGGAAGGGCGTTATTAGATTCAGAAAAAGGGGGAAGCTAAGCCCGAGGTTTATTGGGCCATTTAAAATTATCGGGAGAGTTGGCAAGGTAGCTTACCGTCTTGAATTACCGGAGGAGCTAAGTGGAATCCATGGCACGTTCCACGTGTCACAATTAAGAAAGTGCCTAGCAGACGAAACGGCCTATATCCATTACGATGATATCGAAGTGGATAATAGTCTGAATTATGCGGTGAGACCGGTGGAGATTTTAGATCGAAAGGTCAAACATTTACGAAATAAACAAATTGACCAAGTCAAAGTCAAATGGGAGCATAGGAAAGGTTCGGACACTACATGGGAGTCCGAAGAGGAGATGCGACGTCTTCACCCTACATTATTTGGTACGTACTTCGGTTTCGGGGACGAAACCCCTTTAAGGGGGGTGGACTTGTAACACCCCGAAAATATAAAACTTTATATTGGAACTATAAAGTATAAATAGACGAGAATTAACTAACTAGGTAAATAAGCAAGAATTTACTAACTAGGAATTTTAACCTAGTTGGTTAAAAGTCTAGAAATAATCCATAATAGGTTAAAAAGCAACCAATTTACATATTGATCATAGTGGAGGGGTGTAGGTTGTAAAAATTGAAACTTGAATTATGTTAAACAAATCAAACACAAACCAAACACCCCATTGTGGGGTTCTGGTCGACCAGAACAACAAAGGGGGTGACACCCACCTTCAAAAACCAAGAATTTCACTAAAACTCTCAAATTGAAGGAGCAAATCTGGTCCAAACGAAAATCCGAGCTTAGAATCGTGATCCTCATCGCAAGGGGATTACAAGGTATGTAAAATTTAGTGAAAATTCTTAACTTGAAATTCTCATGAAATTGGGAAAAATCTGAATTTAGGGTTGCATGTATATGTTATGATGATTAAGGAACAACTATAGTGTCTAGGAACAAACCCTAGACCAATAGAAGTTGAAATCATAGGAAATTTTGGTTAATCCATGAACACCATTGTATGTGATTAATGGGTTATGAGTGGATTGATAAATACTAGGATATGGGGTGTTGATTTTGTGTAAATTGACGATCTGGAAGTGATTTCAGAAATCTAGAAGCTAACAATCATGTAAAATGTTGATTGAAGTGAAATTAGGGTTAAATGATAAGCTAGAAACTTGTCATATAATCTTGTGATAAATCTGCCTTTAAGGTGTTTGTGAAAATGCCTCAAAGAAGGCTTAAAAATATAAATTTAAAGCTTTAACGCATAATTATGATGTTTCGGTATATTATGCGAAGTGAGATCTAAAGAGAGTTCTAAACATGTCTTGAATTGAACTCTATAGGAAAAGATACCGGAACGTCGAGTGGACAAGCCGGTGGTGATTCGCGGTTGAAGGGCGTACGCTAAGGTATGTAACTTGACCCGTTACATTAAGTAGGTTTTGATGATTATATAATGCATAATTGAAAGTTAGATAAGAGTTGTTTAAAATTAGCAGTGAAGTCGCTATATTAAATAATTGGTTAAAAGTTGGTTAGAACTCGTTGGTAGTCGTCATAAGGAAGGAATTCCGTAGACGAGCCAAACGGGTCGAATAATCAAGTAAGGCATGGTTAATGCTCCGTATTATGATGGATTGATCTTTGATATTGGATAATATATAACATATTAAAGGTACGACATTTCAATGTATTAGTATCCCAGAAAACTGAAATCCGTGAGTCGGGTTTTAGTGTAAAGAACAAATTAAACAAAAACATAAATCTCCAGGAACTACCGTAAATTACGGTAATACCGTAATTTACGGTAGACGTGAAGAAGTTACGGTGGTTCGCCCCTGATTTACGGTGGACCAAATGTTTCCAGGACTCACCGTAACTTACGGTGACACCGTAAGTTACGGTGTAATCAGAAAAACTTTAATTTTTTTTTTATTTAAAATTGATGTTGGATAATATGTTTATGTCTTATATACCAAAGTCAAAACTAATGTTTTAATGGTTTTGACACTAGGTGTCAAGGTGGACCTTAAGGATGGTGGTCAAGCAATGTCGAAGAACCGAACACGACTTTTGAAGCTTCCGCAATGTTTTTAAATCTTTACTAGACTTGGTTTATGGGTTGTAAACACTTGTTAAATAACTTTTGAAATGTTTTAACTTAGGTACTAGTTGACTAAGGTTAATGTCAAGTATGAATTTGACTTATGAATGTAGTGTTAAATTGGTATTTTGTTATAAAACGCTATGATTTATTATTAAATTCAAGGATAATTAGATGGGTGTTACAGTTGAAAGGCTGTTAACAGCTGTTAAACAACTTTTGCTGATCTGAAAGGGCCTCGCGTGACGCCTAGGGGGCTAGGTGTCACGCCTAGGTCCTTCTGATCAGCAACAGTTTCCAAAGTTTCCATTTCAGTCCCCGTTGTGTATTAAGGCCATTTCTGACATGTTTAAGGCTCGTTAAGCCAAGGTTAAGGCCCTAAAATGATGCCTAAACATCGTGGGCATGAAACATGCTCAAAAATTTGCCGGATGTCGGTTCGTTTGGTCGTACGATCACGATGTTCGCTTAATTACGACGGAATGCGCATATGCGCGAAAAACGATCCAAATTGCGTGACGAATGGATTTTTCTTATGACAAACACTAAAATAAAATATTTTAGTGCTTACATAAATTTTTGGATGTCCGGAGGTATTCAGAACGTAAGTTATGCGCGAAAATGCAAACTTGTGCACTTTTTGACGCTTTTAGTCCCTAAATGACCCAAAAGTTTATTTTAGCACACCGAACCCCTCAAAGCCTATTTCTAAGCTATATAAAGGATATTTATGGTATGTTTAACTTATGGTCATGTTCCGGAATGTCTGTTACAGTTCAAATTGGCATACTTTCGCAATTTGTCAAGTTTAGTCCCAGTAAGCGAATTAACTTGTTTTTGCCATACCAAAGCCTTTAAAACTTATTTCTAAGTTATGTAAAGGTTATTTAAGGTATGTTAAGTATATGTTGATGTTACGAAGTATTTTTTGCATTAAACAGATTACGTTTACGCACCAGTTTGCGTATAATCCTCGAGAAAGCGATATAGAGTTTGAAATTGAATAAAAGTCAAAACATGAAAAATGTAAAACATAACCAAACAAACATTGGGATCAAATAACTTTGTTTTATTGATAATTGAACTGTTCATAATGATTACTAGCACAGCTGTTACAGTCTCCCCTACTTGTGGAAATTTCGTCCCGAAATTTATTTAGAGGAAACTCGTGGGAAAAGATGCGGATATTTTGCCTTCATTTGATCTTCGCATTCCCAAGTAAACTCGGGTCCACGTTTAGATTCCCAGCGAACCTTGACCAAAGGAATGCGCTTGCGTTTGAGCCACTTGACTTCACGTTCCATGATTTCCAGTGGCTTCTCAACAAATTTCAGTGTTTTATCAACACGAATTTCGTCAAGCGGTATGTGGAGGTTCTCATCTGCTAAACACCTCTTGAGATTGGACACGTGAAAGGTTGGATGAACATTTCCAAGTTCAGGAGGTAACTCAAGTCTGTAGGCTACCTTACCGATTCTTTCGACGATCTTAAATGGTCCAACGTATCTAGGTGCAAGTTTTCCTTTCTTTCCAAATCTGATCACACCCACACTTAAATTACACATTGTCCTCAATGTGTCCTCAATGTGTCCCAAAAATTACACATTGTCCTCAATGTGTCCCAAAAATTACACATTGTCCAACGTATCTAGGTGCAAGTTTTCCTTTCTTTGCAAGATGCAAGGTTTTAGCATCCCCCCCACACTTAAATTACACATTGTCCTCAATGTGTCCCAAAAATAAGTTTTTAGGCTGATTAAATGTGTAAAAATTGGTTAAAAACAAGATTTTATGGTACTGGGTAGCTGAACACGGGGTGGTGTTGGCTGAGCACGGCCCAGTGTCCAGACTGCCAGTACCAAAAGTAAACAGAAGGCTGGGCACAGGGGCGTGTCCAGTGAGCACGGCCCCGTGTCCAGGTACCTGAACTGGGCATTTTCTACAGAACCTTGGGCACGGGGCGTGTTGGGGTGAGCACGGCCCTGTGCTGAACTTGCTGTAATGAAGAAAAATCGTCGGGAGGCTCTGTTTTTGTGTATGGGGTGTTGGTTCAAGCTTCCCTTATCACCCTCCACCATCCCGAGTGTGTTTTATTCCTGAAAATTAAAAACTAAACTAGAAAATATAAAAGTTAAACTAATCTAAACTAAGGATAGTTCCGCGGGATGCCTCCGTGGTGCGCCACGTTTATAAGGGTCCTTGGCTAGACCCACCTTATCGGGTGGTTCAGGCTCATCTTCAATTAGGGGGTCGTCATTGCCGAATGGATATTTCATTGATCGCTCAAGATCGACACTTCTTTTAAATGCCCCTAATTGAAGAGGAAGATTGTTGAACTTCCGGTTTTTCAAAGCTTCGTGAGTTTTTACAAATGGTCGCCCCAACACTAGAGGAGCGTCATCGAGGATGACAAAGTCGGTTGGGATTACCATTTGATTTGTTTGAACCAAGACATCTTCAACTATACCGATTGATTTTATTACTTTCCGATTGGATAGAAAAATGGGTATTTGAAGTGGAGAAAAATCACTAATACTTAATTTTTCGAAAATGTAATTAGGCATTATGTTAACACAAAGATCTTTATCGATTGTAACGTTACTAATAAATGAATTTTGAAAGAAACATGGAACCGGTGTGATGTTAATTTCAAATGGGTCTTCTTTTATTAGCGAAGTTTGATCATTAGTTAACTTAACACTTACCGTTTCGTCAATTTTAGTGTTAGTGTTTAACTCTTTTAAAAACTTAGCATGAGTGGGTACTAAACAATGATTTTCGAAAGAAGGTGTCAAGAGATTAATTTCTTCAAAATTAGACTCTTCTTGGATTTTAACGTTGTTGGACTCGCCTTTTTCGTTGTTTAACTCACGTGTCGGTTTTTCACTTATTTGTTCTTCCATTTTTTCATTTTTAGTTATCTCTTCCTTTTTTAATTCTTCTCTTGCGCGGGACTCCTCTTCCCTTGCGCGAGCTTCTTTTATACATCGATCGATAACTCTAATGTGTTCTAATATCCTATCGGTCACTTCGGTTATAGAAAAAGAATCATTATTTTCTAAGCTTGAATCCGGTTGTTCGACCCTTTGTTCCTCATAATACCCATATGAAGTTGATGGTTCACACCATTGTCCTTCATTGTAAGCATATGATGGATAAGGTTCGTAATTTTGTTCTTCATAATACTCATATGAGGTGGGTTGTTCACGCCAAGGTTCCTCATAATAAGCATATGAAGGTGGTGGCTCATATCTTGGTTCCTCAAAGTATGAGTAAGAAGGCTCATACCTTGGTTCATCAAAATATGAGTATGAGGGAGGAGGTTCATACCTTTGGTCTTCATAGGATGTGTATGAAGTTGATGGCTCGTACCTGGGCTCCTCATAGTAAGTGTATGAATTGGATGGTTGATACGAGTGATTATTTTGAATCGAACGTGTATTACGACAATTTGTACAATAATTACCCCTATAATCATCCTCATCATAGGTGTAGTTGTAACCTCCTGAGTATTGATCCATAAGAATCACTCAGCAGACCACAACTGAGTCTCGGGACCAGAAAATGAAACAAAGATTGAAACAGAAGGCTGGACACGGCCCCGTGTCTGGTGAACACGGCCCCGTGTACAGGATCTGTATCTGGGCGTTTTAATTAAAGTTACTGGTCACGTTGAGCACGGGGGCGTGTTTAGCGAGCACGGCCCCGTGTTCAGACTCTGTATCTGGGTATCTAACTAAAAATATGCAGCACGGGGGCGTGTTCAATGAGCACGGCCCCGTGTTCAGGCTACTGTAAATGCAAACTAAACTAAAATGCAGAAAAATGTGCGCGCGTTTTGAAAAGGTTTTGAAAAACTGATTAGGCCGTCGATTTTAAACTTTCTCAAAATCCTTGTGTCCCCGGCAACGGCGCCAAAAACTTGATGCGTGCGAAGTGTTACTTATTTTAGGTGTATATTTTAAGCCCTTTTTAACACTTATTTTAGCCAAGTTTTAAATTTATAAAACACGATATTTCACTAACACTAAACACACATATGGGCAAGTGCACCCATCGTTGAGTGTAGTATAGCGTTGGTAAGATACCGAGGTCGTCCAAGGACACAAGAGCTTTTAGTACCGGTTTATCCTCAACGTCTAACCAAAATAAAAGTTTAGAAAAAAATGTTTTAAACTAAGAAAATTAAAAACTAACTAAAATGCTGAAAATAAAAATAAAAGAAAAACAGATAGACAAGATGAATCACTTGGTTCCGACTCGTATCTAGTATAACCTTTGATTATTTCCGCACTTTTTCACATAATTAAGAGATTATCTTAGTTATTGTAGTAGGCCCCTCTTTTGAAGGTGACGTTACCCTCACCCCAGTAGTTTGAGTCAGCAGGGATACAATCCTAAAAGGGTGGATTATTGGAAGATAATGAATTAAGTTATTAATGCAGTATTGTGGTAGGCCCCGCTTTTGGCGGTGACGTTACCCTCGGCTAAGTAGTCTGAGTCAGCAGGGATACAGTCCTAAATAGCCGGGTTATAGTATTAATAGTAGTTAACTTATGAGGGGATCAAAGAGTTTGGACCCCCGCCATCCAATACCGTGAAGTATTGAAGGAGGTCCTACTAAATTTGACCCAGGTCCATTGCAGGACCTCTAAACGCTGAACAATGGCAAGACCTTTACCAAACCGTTCCCTTAACCCCCGACCAGGTAGCCAACATATCTCCATATAGACCGTGGAGATATGAATGGTGAAAATCCTTTATTTTATATAGACAGTAAAATAATGCCAAGACACCACGGACAAACGATAAGGAAAGATCACCTTCAACATAAGTAACTAGTTATTAAAGTCATTAATACAAAACCAAATAAAAAGTGCAAAAGATTAGAAATAAAAAGTATTATACTAGACACTTTGTCTTCACCAAGTGATGTAAGAGACATAGGCAAACATGGCCTTGATTGTCAAGAACTCTTACGATCAATCTTGGATCCCGAGACGACTCACACACTCTACGATGGACAATGGACAATGGATGATGGTGGTGGATGATGGTGTTGTGATGGTGGTGGGTGGTGGATGAAGTGTGAGAGAGGTGGTGTGCCAAGGGATGGTTTGAGCTTGAGCCAAGCACTCCTATTTATAGCCTGTACAGAAGCCTGGACACGGCCCCGTGTCCACCCTTTTCTCTTTCTTCATTAATACAGTTTGTCTTTATTAGCTCCACACGCCCCCGTGTCCGCTGGGCACTCCCCCGTGTCCGTCTGACACTCTCTCTCTTCATTAATTGTAATTCGCAATTACAATTAATGCGCCTGCTGTACTTTCGCCACGCCCCCGTGTCCGCTGGGCACGGCCCCGTGGTGGGCAATAGAAGCTTCTACAGGTTTGTCTTTAGTGCCAGAGCTGTTCATCCTGAGCACTGCCCCGTGCTGAGCTGGGCACGCCCCGTGTTGGGCTGGGCACGCCCCGTGTCGGGCTGGGCACGCCCCGTGTCGGGCTGGGCACAGCCCCATGCTCAGCTTTCTTCTTGTTTTTGCTTTGGGAGTTGTTGTCGAGGGGTCGGACATGCCACGTTTCTTCCTTTTCTTTGTATTTATGTTGGTTTTGGCTGTATATTTGTTCCTTTTGTTCGTTTAAGCTCA
This sequence comes from Helianthus tuberosus, assembly GCA_030545235.1. Classification (NCBI taxonomy): domain Eukaryota; kingdom Viridiplantae; phylum Streptophyta; class Magnoliopsida; order Asterales; family Asteraceae; genus Helianthus; species Helianthus tuberosus. The sequence continues at coordinate 7,524,367 of CM060358.1, forward strand.
TTTGACCCTGTAAATTCAAAAGGAAGACAAAAACACACTTTTTCCAACATTAGTACTAAAAAAGGGTTAGTTTTATGCCTTATTTGATGTAATTTATATGTTGCATTTTACACACATCAAATACCCCCACACTTGAATCTTTGCTTGTCCTCAAGCAAAACTCTTTATAATGTGGCTTTACACTCCCAAATGGAATTGGTAGAAGAGAAGGTTTTTGGGCTTGTCATAGAGTGCCGGGAATCCAAGATTCTTTATTAGGCTTTATTTTTATGTTATTTACAATCCTATTTGTTATGATTTATTTTGAACTTTTCATAAGAGAAATTACTTATTTGGGCATAACATGCCTCTTTAAAATTTTATTTATATACAAGTTCACATACCTCACGGGGAATCACTCAACATTCGGCCGAAGATGTATTTTTGTGAAACACTCGAGAGCGGCATGGAACTTACTCATACCATAAGCTTGCCAAGCAATCAATCCTCCTCCTTTTTAACTATACACCTTTGTAAATATCAAGAGGACTTTTGGGGTGAAGGGTTTGGCTTGGGCTAAAGGTAGGTGGTTGGGTTAGTGGTTAGTAAAAGGGCAAAAGGCGTAAAAAGCATCGGTTTTCGTAAGACCTCTTTTTTTTTTTTTTTTTTTTTTTTTTTTTTTTTTTTTTTGATGAAGCCACTATTCAAACAAAGTTATTTTTGATAAACTTGTTTGTTTATTTCTCTTTTGCTTCATCATCATCATCTTTTTTTTTTTTTTGAAAGTCATAAGAAAAACCGAGCTTGTTACTAAAACAAAGGGTTAAAAATAAAAAGGTTTTGGTGGGTGAAAGGGTTTTTTTTTTTGTTTTGGGTTATGAAATGAAAAGGTTTAGGCTCAAAGGGGTTAACTAGGGGGATTTTGGGTAGGTGGTAAAAAAGAAAAAGAAAATAATGGTGTAGAAATAAAAAGGGTTAGTCCTAATGCCTCCATCATTTACTTACTCGGGTTTAAGTTGGTAAGGACCGGGAATGTATCGTCATGGCAAGTTCTAGATTCGTAAGAACCAAGCGGCTATTCACACAAGAAACGAAAAATGAGCATTTAGTCTAATGATATGTAATTGTATGCTCAATAAAGGCTCAAAACTCACTTTTGTGGGAATGGGTTTTTATGTGATCAAGTATATATAATCAAATTTTTAACTAAGCTTGTCATGCCTTTTCATAATTTCTTATGTTGGTTCTTTTTATCACGACGCTAACGGTTGTAAATTCGTAAAAATATAACCTTTTTAGAATTTTGAAATTCCCAAATTAAACCTAGACAAGTAAAAAAAAATTGAAAATTTTTTGAAAAAATTTGGGGTGATTAGCGGTTCCAATAGAGTTTTGTGTATGGCTTGTTATTAGGACTTGCAAGATTCAAGGTTTTAGCATCCCCCCCACACTTAAATTACACATTGTCCTCAATGTGTCCCAAAAATAAGTTTTTAGGCTGATTAAATGTGTAAAAATTGGTTAAAAACAAGATTTTATGGTACTGGGTAGCTGAACACGGGGTGGTGTTGGCTGAGCACGGCCCAGTGTCCAGACTGCCAGTACCAAAAGTAAACAGAAGGCTGGGCACAGGGGCGTGTCCAGTGAGCACGGCCCCGTGTCCAGGTACCTGAACTGGGCATTTTCTACAGAACCTTGGGCACGGGGCGTGTTGGGGTGAGCACGGCCCTGTGCTGAACTTGCTGTAATGAAGAAAAATCGTCGGGAGGCTCTGTTTTTGTGTATGGGGTGTTGGTTCAAGCTTCCCTTATCACCCTCCACCATCCCGAGTGTGTTTTATTCCTGAAAATTAAAAACTAAACTAGAAAATATAAAAGTTAAACTAATCTAAACTAAGGATAGTTCCGCGGGATGCCTCCGTGGTGCGCCACGTTTATAAGGGTCCTTGGCTAGACCCACCTTATCGGGTGGTTCAGGCTCATCTTCAATTAGGGGGTCGTCATTGCCGAATGGATATTTCGTTGATCGCTCAAGATCGACACTTCTTTTAAATGCCCCTAATTGAAGAGGTAGATTGTTGAACTTCCGGTTTTTCAAAGCTTCGTGAGTTTTTACAAATGGTCGCCCCAACACTAGAGGAGCGTCATCGAGGATGACAAAGTCGGTTGGGATTACCATTTGATTTGTTTGAACCAAGACATCTTCAACTATACCGATTGATTTTATTACTTTCCGATTGGATAGAAAAATGGGTATTTGAAGTGGAGAAAAATCACTAATACTTAATTTTTCGAAAATGTAATTAGGCATTATGTTAACACAAAGATCTTTATCGATTGTAACGTTACTAATAAATGAATTTTGAAAGAAACATGGAACCGGTGTGATGTTAATTTCAAATGGGTCTTCTTTTATTAGCGAAGTTTGATCATTAGTTAACTTAACACTTACCGTTTCGTCAATTTTAGTGTTAGTGTTTAACTCTTTTAAAAACTTAGCATGAGTGGGTACTAAACAATGATTTTCGAAAGAAGGTGTCAAGAGATTAATTTCTTCAAAATTAGACTCTTCTTGGATTTTAACGTTGTTGGACTCGCCTTTTTCGTTGTTTAACTCATGTGTCGGTTTTTCACTTATTTGTTCTTCCATTTTTTCATTTTTAGTTATCTCTTCCTTTTTTAATTCTTCTCTTGCGCGGGACTCCTCTTCCCTTGCGCGAGCTTCTTTTATACATCGATCGATAACTCTAATGTGTTCTAATATCCTATCGGTCACTTCGGTTATAGAAAAAGAATCATTATTTTCTAAGCTTGAATCCGGTTGTTCGACCCTTTGTTCCTCATAATACCCATATGAAGTTGATGGTTCACACCATTGTCCTTCATTGTAAGCATATGATGGATAAGGTTCGTAATTTTGTTCTTCATAATACTCATATGAGGTGGGTTGTTCACGCCAAGGTTCCTCATAATAAGCATATGAAGGTGGTGGCTCATATCTTGGTTCCTCAAAGTATGAGTAAGAAGGCTCATACCTTGGTTCATCAAAATATGAGTATGAGGGAGGAGGTTCATACCTTTGGTCTTCATAGGATGTGTATGAAGTTGATGGCTCGTACCTGGGCTCCTCATAGTAAGTGTATGAATTGGATGGTTGATACGAGTGATTATTTTGAATCGAACGTGTATTACGACAATTTGTACAATAATTACCCCTATAATCATCCTCATCATAGGTGTAGTTGTAACCTCCTGAGTATTGATCCATAAGAATCACTCAGCAGACCACAACTGAGTCTCGGGACCAGAAAATGAAACAAAGATTGAAACAGAAGGCTGGACACGGCCCCGTGTCTGGTGAACACGGCCCCGTGTACAGGATCTGTATCTGGGCGTTTTAATTAAAGTTACTGGTCACGTTGAGCACGGGGGCGTGTTTAGCGAGCACGGCCCCGTGTTCAGACTCTGTATCTGGGTATCTAACTAAAAATATGCAGCACGGGGGCGTGTTCAATGAGCACGGCCCCGTGTTCAGGCTACTGTAAATGCAAACTAAACTAAAATGCAGAAAAATGTGCGCGCGTTTTGAAAAGGTTTTGAAAAACTGATTAGGCCGTCGATTTTAAACTTTCTCAAAATCCTTGTGTCCCCGGCAACGGCGCCAAAAACTTGATGCGTGCGAAGTGTTACTTATTTTAGGTGTATATTTTAAGCCCTTTTTAACACTTATTTTAGCCAAGTTTTAAATTTATAAAACACGATATTTCACTAACACTAAACACACATATGGGCAAGTGCACCCATCGTTGAGTGTAGTATAGCGTTGGTAAGATACCGAGGTCATCCAAGGACACAAGAGCTTTTAGTACCGGTTTATCCTCAACGTCTAACCAAAATAAAAGTTTAGAAAAAAATGTTTTAAACTAAGAAAATTAAAAACTAACTAAAATGCTGAAAATAAAAATAAAAGAAAAACAGATAGACAAGATGAATCACTTGGTTCCGACTCGTATCTAGTATAACCTTTGATTATTTCCGCACTTTTGCACATAATTAAGAGATTATCTTAGTTATTGTAGTAGGCCCCTCTTTTGAAGGTGACGTTACCCTCACCCCAGTAGTTTGAGTCAGCAGGGATACAATCCTAAAAGGGTGGATTATTGGAAGATAATGAATTAAGTTATTAATGCAGTATTGTGGTAGGCCCCGCTTTTGGCGGTGACGTTACCCTCGGCTAAGTAGTCTGAGTCAGCAGGGATACAGTCCTAAATAGCTGGGTTATAGTATTAATAGTAGTTAACTTATGAGGGGATCAAAGAGTTTGGACCCCCGCCATCCAATACCGTGAAGTATTGAAGGAGGTCCTACTAAATTTGACCCAGGTCCATTGCAGGACCTCTAAACGCTGAACAATGGCAAGACCTTTACCAAACCGTTCCCTTAACCCCCGACCAGGTAGCCAACATATCTCCATATAGACCGTGGAGATATGAATGGTGAAAATCCTTTATTTTATATAGACAGTAAAATAATGCCAAGACACCACGGACAAACGATAAGGAAAGATCACCTTCAACATAAGTAACTAGTTATTAAAGTCATTAATACAAAACCAAATAAAAAGTGCAAAAGATTAGAAATAAAAAGTATTATACTAGACACTTTGTCTTCACCAAGTGATGTAAGAGACTTAGGCAAACATGGCCTTGATTGTCAAGAACTCTTACGATCAATCTTGGATCCCGAGACGACTCACACACTCTACGATGGACAATGGATGATGGTGTTGTGATGGTGGTGGGTGGTGGATGAAGTGTGAGAGAGGTGGTGTGCCAAGGGATGGTTTGAGCTTGAGCCAAGCACTCCTATTTATAGCCTGTACAGAAGCCTGGACACGGCCCTGTGTCCGCTGGACACGGCCCCGTGTCCACCCTTTTCTTTTTCTTCATTAATACAGTTTGTCTTTATTAGCTCCACACGCCCCCGTGTCCGCTGGGCACGCCCCCGTGTCCGTCTGACACTCTCTCTCTTCATTAATTGTAATTCGCAATTACAATTAATGCGCCTGTTGTACTTTCGCCACGCCCCCGTGTCCGCTGGGCACGGCCCCGTGGTGGGCAATAGAAGCTTCTACAGGTTTGTCTTTAGTGCCAGAGCTGTTCATCCTGAGCACTGCCCCGTGCTGAGCTGGGCACGCCCCGTGTTGGGCTGGGCACGCCCCGTGTCGGGCTGGGCACGCCCCGTGTCGGGCTGGGCACAGCCCCATGCTCAGCTTTCTTCTTGTTTTTGCTTTGGGAGTTGTTGTCGAGGGGTCGGACATGCCACGTTTCTTCCTTTTCTTTGTATTTATGTTGGTTTTGGCTGTATATTTGTTCCTTTGTTCGTTTAAGCTCATTTGACCCTGTAAATTCAAAAGGAAGACAAAAACACACTTTTTCCAACATTAGTACTAAAAAAGGGTTAGTTTTATGCCTTATTTGATGTAATTTATATGTTGCATTTTACACACATCAGATAGGGAAATTCCTTATCCATCAAACCTTGTGAAACACAAGATTGTTGACCCTGAGAAATGCGGGCTTGGATATCGGATCGAGCTTGAATAACAGATTGAACACGAACACAATGAAGCTTAATACGTTCCTTACGACTCAATGCATCGGCTACGACATTCGCCTTACCAGGATGGTAGCGAATTTCGCAGTCATAGTCGTTTAGAAGCTCAACCCAACGTCGTTGCCTCATGTTGAGTTCTTTCTGATTGAAGATATGCTGAAGACTTTTGTGGTTCGTGAAAACCACACGTTTTGTTCCGTACAAATAGTGTCTCCAGATCTTAAGAGCGAAGACAACTGCACCCAACTCAAGATCATGAGTGGTGTAGTTTTTCTCATGTATCTTCAACTGCCTCGATGCATATTCTATGACTTTGTTCCTTTGCATCAGAACACAGCCAAGACCCAATTTAGATGCATCACAATAAACGACGAAATCATCATTGCCCTCAGGCAAAGTCAGAACAGGCGCGTCGCAAAGTTTTTGTTTCAAAGTCAGAAACGCTTCCTCTTGCTTGAATCCCCAATCAAAGGGCTTGTTCTTCTGAGTTAGAGCAGTTAGAGGAACTGCAATCTTTGAGAAGTTCTCAATGAAGCGGCGGTAATAACCCGCAAGTCCAAGAAAAGAACGAACTTCAGTAGGAGGAGTAGGCGTATCCCAATCCTTAATCGCACTGATCTTGGAGGGATCTACATGAATACCTTGTTCGTTGACAATATGTCCTAAAAATTGAACTTCTTTAAGCCAGAATTCACACTTGGAGAATTTGGCGAAAGGTTGTTCTTTCTTTAGGAGTTCCAAAGTAAGACGAAGATGTTGCTCGTGATCAGCTCGCGTCTTAGAATAAATCAAGATGTCGTCAATAAAAACAATGACGAACTGATCCAAATAAGGCTTGCAGACCCTATTCATTAAGTCCATGAAAACAGCAGGAGCATTAGTCAAACCGAATGGCATGACTGTGAACTCATAATGCCCATAACGAGTGCGGAACCCTGTCTTGGGAATGTCTTCTTCATGCACGCGAAGTTGGTGATATCCAGATCGCAGATCAATCTTTGAAAAATAAGAAGCGCCCTGTAACTGATCAAAGAGATCATCAATGCGAGGTTGGGGATATCGATTCTTGATGGTAAGCTTGTTAAGCTCACGATAATTGATACACATCCTAAAAGATCCATCCTTCTTCTTGACAAAAAGAACGGGAGCACCCCAAGGTGAAAAGCTAGGACGGATAAAACCTTTGTTAGAGAGCTCCTGAAGCTGCTTAGACAACTCTTGCATCTCAGACGGTGCAAGACGATATGGAGATCTGGCAATGGGATTTGCACCAGGTACGAGATCAATACGGAACTCGACTTTGTGTGCTGGAGGTAGACCAGGTAACTCTTCAGGGAATACTTCAGAATAATCTCGAACAACAGGAATATCTTGAATAGACTTACCCTTACCCTTATCTGCTACAACATGTGCCAAAAAGGCCACATAGTTCTTTCGCAGATACTTCCGAGCTTTAAAACAAGACATGAGTTTGAGACCACCGGCAGGTTTCTCACCATGAACCTGTAGGATCTCGCCTGTCGAAAGCGGCACACGAACAATCTTCTCAAAACAAACTACCTCTGCGCGATGCTTGGCTAACCAATCCATCCCCACAATAACGTCGAAGCTTCCAAGTTGCATAGGCGTGAGGTCAATAGGAAAAAGATGGTCGTTAAGGTTCAGCTGGCAGTTGCGAAGAACAGAATTAAGAACAATGGGTTCACCACTAGCAACCTCTACTGTCAAAGGTTTACCTAGTTTCGTTCTAGACACGCGAAGCAATGGCTCAAAAGATAATGACACAAAACTCTTATCGGCACCCGAATAAAAAAGAACAGATGCAGGCTGATTATTAATAAAGAACGTACCATTCACCACTTCATTGTCTGCTTGTGCCTCTTGTGCATTCATGTTGAAGACTCGACCTCGAGCCTGAGCCTGATTCTGATTTGGATTTGGATTCTGGTTCTGGTTGGCTAGCCTTGGGCACCGGTTTCTGTAGTGGGTCAGATCCCCACAATTGTAGCACGAACCAGGAGGAAAATGAGGTCGTGCAGCTTGACCTTGTTGCTGAGCAAGAGGCTGAGCAACTTGTTGGGCTTGGTTCTGAACTGCCTGGTTCTGGTTAACAGGAATGCGACAAGTAGCGGCAAGATGGCCAATTCTCCCACAGTTAGTGCAATGACGACATTGGAGATGTGGTAGGTGATGGCCGTTACACCTGTTGCACAAAGGTGCATTGCCAAGATAAGGCTTCTTGGCTAGTGGTTGCGCAGGCTGATTTGGTGCAGCTTGGGCCTGTGCAGTAACGACATAGTTTTGGGAAGCCTTTCGCTTCCTAGACCCTCTTGAGGATCCAGAATTCTTTCCCTTCTTGTTTTGACCTTTCTTGCTATCTTCCTTGTCAGACGCCTGCTTCTTACCCTTGTCACCCTTTTTGTGCAGCTTTCCCATTCGAACTTGTGACTCAGTCAATGTTGCTGCTAACTCGATCGCCTGACGGAGTGTGGTAGGGTTACTACCACTAATGATGTCTTACACTGAGTCAGGTAGGCCGTCGATGTACCTTTCGATAGCCTTGTCGAGAGGGGTAACCATTGTTGGGCAAAGCAGACTCAACTCCTCAAACCTATCAGTATACGCTCTGTGCTCGCCACTGTCTTGTTTCAAGTCATCAAACTCTCTCTCCAAAGCTCGCTGTTCATGACGAGGACAGAACTCCCTCATCATAAGGGCCCTAAGTTCAGCCCATGTCTGTGCTAGAGCAACTTCTGCACCACGATCTCTCATAACCCCGTTCCACCACGTAAGAGCCCTCTTCTGAAACACACTCGAAGAAAACTCGACCTTGCGATTGTCAGGACACTGCACGTGACGGAAAATATTCTCAATGCTCTCGAACCATTGAAGAAGCCTAGTCGCTCCCTCAGAACCACTAAACTTGAGTGGTTTAGCCGAGTTAAAATTCTTGAAATTGCATGGAGCATTGTTGTTGTTGTTGGCTTGGTTCCATTTAGCAAAGAGGTTTGGGAATTGAGCAGCCATTTGCTGCACAATGATTTCTGCCAGTTCGGCAGTCGCTATCTGGTTTTCGCGTCGAGGAGGCATTCTAAAGGAGGAAATATGAAAGGAAACGAGTGAGATGATTGGATGAAAAGAATGAGATGAAACAAAAATTGACAACAACAAAGATGGTGGTCATTTGTTCGCATCATAAAGCAAACAAACGATACACAGTGACTAATCAAAGTAAATGGGTCAAAAATAATGTATCGCGAAGACATGCTCGCCTATAAGTGAACACTCACCCCAAGAGTTTCCAGGTAAGAGTGATTGGTCCGATTATGTGGATTTGTACGAACACTCTAGCCTTAGACAGAAAACCCAGGGTACAGGCATTCACCCTTCCAGTTTGCACGTGTTCACATTATTTAAAACCCAAAACCTTGACGAGATTTTGAAAACTCAAAGGGGTTCAAAACCATATAACAGAGAGTTCAAAACCTTACAATAGAGGGTTCAAAACCTAGTAATCAATCATCCAAAAACAGATGATTAATTTTCAAAGCGGATTCGAACTTGATGTTCCCGTTGTGGTTATCACCTAAGGATAGGTGAAGTCATGTTTTAAAATCTAAACACAAGATAACTTGTGTTGGGGTCCTAGAAGGGTTATAGTCTAGGTCAAAGAATTACTAATAACCTAATTCCCTATAACCATTGGCTCTGATACCAACTCTTCTGTCACACCCCGACCACGTAAAACATCAAATCGTGGCGGAAACGTCGGGGAGTGTTGTAACAGAATTAATTGTTTCACAACCATGGCATACAAAGTTATATTTTATTTATCAAACAAGCGTGTTACATTGTCTTTAAACAGGAAATAAAGAGTTCATAACATAGTTAAACTAAGTCTATCTTCATTTTAAGTCTCTAAGGCACAGGTCCGCCCTAGTGTCACGATCATCATCCTATGCAAAAGCTCCTAAAAACACATGTGAAAATAGGTACGTCAGCATAAAAATGCCTGTGAGATACATAGGTTTTGTGAAAATAGGATTCATGACTTAAGTTTAAGAAAAATGTTTAATAAAATTTAGTCATGAACCTTGTAAATTGTTTTGTTTTGTAAATCATTTAAAAAGCGATAAGATCAGATGATATGTATACATAAAAGAATAATACATGGTTAAATGAATAACCAAGTAAAATGAATTGTATAAAATAAGTTGTTTGTAAAGCAATGTCTTGTGAAAGATATGTTATTTGTATAAAATGTTATATGTCTAAATTGAAATGATTCAAATAACGCTACGATATGTAATACCATACAAGCACTTATATATAGGAAGTACCAGCGGCGTATCCACCATGCTTGTATCATATTACACACGTCTCGTTACTTAAATCACTTAAACAAACCACCAATGTATAAAGTACATGTTTAAACCAATTGTCAAAAAGTCCTTGTATAAACCATGTCAAATGTTAAAAAGTCCAAATGTAGTCAAGTAATGTGTAACAAATGTTATGTATTGTAAGTAAAGTATTGTCACATAATCCAAATGTAGAAATGTACAAAACAAAGTATTTTGAATATATCAAAAAGTTATGTTTTGCAAAGTGAATGCATGTTACATTGATACAAACATTTATGTGGTAAGTTAACGCATACATTCAAGCCTTGAGACAGTCGGATAACCCTTTTAGTCAAGGTTATCAAAAGAAATGTTTTCGGATTCAGTCATTCCTTACATCCAAACAAACCCGGGATGTCAGGAATGGGATTTGTCAAGTCCTATGGTACCACTACTTACTACCGAGCGGCGTAGCTAATGTTAATGAACGTATATAAGTCCCGTTTGTGCAAACCAAATGTTATAGCAATTGTATACATGTCATATGAAAACAATGTACTAAGTATGCTAAGTTAACATACAAAGCAGAAAAGTCATGTAAATCAATATGCTAGCATGCTATCAGTCAACATACATAGCAGAAATGTAAAGTAAAACAATGTACTAAGTATGCACACAATGGACATACATAGCATGAAATGTAATGTAAAACGATGTACTAAATATGCACACAATGGACATACATAGCATGAAATGTAATGTAAAACGATGTACTAAGTACGCACACAATGGGCATACATAGCATGAAATGTAATGAAATCATGTACTATAATGTACTAACGAACATAGCAGGTATATGATGTGAAAACATGGAAAGCATGAAAGTAACAAGTAGGCACATGTGTTTCACCCCAAAACAGTTTGGAAAACAGTAAAAGAGGGGGGTTCTATGTACTCACTTGAGATTGCTCAATAGACTTTAGATATCCACCAAGCAAAGCTAGAAGATCACGGATTCAAACGGCACCTAATATAGGTATCTACGTTAATAACCCGGACCTATATAGGAGGATCGGATAGAAAGAGGGCTCGTAAACCAAATGAGTATGGGAACTCATGTAATATGGTTTAACAAAGCCCATATACTAAAATGAAACCTAACCTAAGTGCTTACGACCCATTACGACCCGTTTAGGTAGCTTATGCTACTTTAACGCGTCGTTCGCGTAAAACGCCTTCAGAACGCCTAACTAGCCCTATGATAAGTAAAATATGCCTTAACATGTCTAATATTGTTGCCAAATCAGTTTAGATACCAAAAGTTATGTTACATATGCTTAAAATGAATTTTGGTGTCAAAGGGGTATTTTGGTAATTTACCTAAGGCATATAAACTACCTATCATACAACTAAGTTATGTAAAGGTTATTTAAGGTATGTTAAGTATATGTTGATGTTCTGGAGTATTTGTCGCATTAAACTGATTACGTTTACGCACCAGTTTGCGTATAATCCTCGAGAAAGCGATATAGAGTTTGAAATTGAATAAAAGTCAAAACATGAAAAATGTAAAACATAACCAAACAAACATTGGGATAAAATAACTTTGTTTTATTGATAATTGAACTGTTCATAATGATTACAAGCACAGATGTTACACAAATCAACAAGGGTGATCTACCGATGCGTTACGAGTTCCTTTTGCACGTTCTTATTCAGTGTATCAGCAACAGACGTGCAGGATATGATATGGCAAACAATGATCTTGTTGGTCTCATGGTGGCATTGGTGCTGAACAAACCGTTTAGCATCTCAAAGTATATCTATGCCAACATGAAGGAAAACATGACGAGAACTGGTAGTCGAACAACCGGGAACACATTCTGGATGTATCCTCGTTTTCTACAGATGATCATGAATGTTCAGCATCCCGGTCTTCCAAAAGCCGACAACGATATCCTGAAGATAGAAACTATGATCGAGAATTCATTAAAGATATTCCGGGGCCTTGCGTCAAAGAGATACAAAGAAAGCAAGCCGCCAAGGAAACTGTTCGGTGCTCTTGACAAACCAGACTACATCGCTCCAGCAGTCGACAAATGGCGTCATAATGACAGCCAATCTGATGATGAAGAGTCGGAGTTAAAGAAAAGGATGATAGAAAAGTTTGGACCAGAGGATTCTGATTCTTCTGACAGCGGCAGTGATGATGATGGTGGTGATACAGGTGCCGTTGGTGCATCTGGTGCTGGTGCAGCTGGTGGTACATCAGCTGGTGATGACAAGGAGGATACTGAATCTGATGACAATCCACCTGAACCTGGGTACGAAGTTTACTTTGATGAACGCGGTGTGAAAAGGATCAGGAGGATTAGACAAGAAGATGACCCTGAATACGTTCCTTCGGATACCGAAGCGGAACGTTTGAAGAAAAAGGAAACTGTTGCCCATCGTAAGAAGAAAGCAAGAAAGTACATGGGTACTTCATCTTCGCGGCCATCAATTCCTCAGCAAGAGCCTATTCAAGAAGCTGTTGCAACACCTTTGGTATCTTCAGCTCCTGAAACTTCTGTGGTCACTTCAGCTGTTGAAACACCAACTGTTGCGCCACAAGATCCTCCGTGCTCTATTGCATCTTCTATTTGAGAAACGACCTCTCAGCCAGCCGCAGAGCGCAGACAAAGCAGATTCGAGCAGATGCAGCAGGATGAAAAGGTGGACTTCCTATTCTCTCAACTGCAAGCTGCTGCAGGTCAAATTAACAGACAATCAGACGTGATCAACGTTACACGAGCAGACATGGTCAAACAATGGTTGGAAATAAACATGTTGAACTCCACGGTTGCACGACAACAAGCAAAAATCACTCGCCAGAAGCTGAAATAGAGCAACTGAAGGCTGAGAACGAACGTTTGAAAAAGGCTGATGATGAAAGAGAGTGACAGTTGCAACAGATGCGAGCGGTGGATAATACTCGTGGTATTGAAATGAACCGCATGAAAGAAAGCAGCTCTAAACTTCAGAAGTTGGCCGAGGATCTTAAAGGAAGGTGTGACTATATGAAAGAGTGGTACGATTCTCGAAACACCACTATAGTTAATGGGGTCAAGAAAATAAATGAAGCCTATGAGTTTCTTAGAAGACGGGTCAATACTCTGTGGGGCGATAGATGTAAACAACAAGAAGTGTTGAAGAAAAGGGATGAAGATCCTGAGGATCAGGGAAATCCTGACCCTTCTGCCACATCTCAGCAGCCGCCAGCTACTGCATCTACTGAAATCGTTGTCGTTCAGTCTTCACAGCTTGTATCGGCACAAGGAACATCTGGTGGATCCGTTGAAGAGACACAACAGCCTGAAAGCAGTTCTTACATCGAAAGCTCGTTGCCTGGTACTTCTTCTGTCCCTAGCACTGCTGATCTTGCCTTGCAGGTTATACATCCTATTACTGGTGAAATGCTAGAAGAAGGAGAGATTATCTCGGATCAATCACACGAACAATAGTTAGCTTTGAATGTGATGAAAGAAGTTGATGATGCTGAAATTGATAAAATGCCGATCGAACCAGAGACTGAGAATGCAGAAAACATTGAAGAAATAGTGTTTGAAGGCGAAACCAAAAAATAAACTTATGTTTGTGCCGACGGAATGGAGTTTGATCCATTTGATGAAGAATGGATGAAAGAGAATTAGGAAGAAATTGATGAACAATTGAAGAATCGTACGTCTTCTGATAATCCGACTGATTCATTTCAAGAATGGAGAAAACGTTTCTTATCAAGGGTTGAGAAGCCTACACCACCGGAAGCACAGGTTGATTTCCTACAGTTCGAGAAAGTTAAGCCACATGGAAAAATCCTAAGCTGGATGTTCTTGAAGGAAATCCATTGTGTTGCAATCAAGCGTGAATATGGTATCCAGTACTTCAGTTCGCTGCTGAGCATTTTGTCCTTACCTTTTTACGATGTTGCCGCCTTAACGAAGCTTGACCTTGTTAATCGTTTAAACTTCGAAGGAGCTACGTTGTTTGCACGCAAAATAAAGTTTAACAAAAGGACCGGCTGGAAGGATGAGTTGTACAAGCCTCAATTTCCTATTTATCATCAAATCAAGTTCACTCTGGATCCGGCAACCAACACTGGCAGATACAAGCTTTTTTATGAGCCAGCGAAGGTTTTGGATAAGATACCGTTGATGCTGATGAAGCAAAATTTCTTGGAAGAAATAAGGCTATGGTGCTACGATACGGATACGCACGAGGCGGTGATTGTGTTTAATGGAGATCGTGAAAACTTTTGGATGTTAGATCCGATGTGGATTGTTAATATGTCGACGAGCGACATAAACAAGCTGTTTCGGCACGTTATATTCTATGAAGACAAGGATGCGCATCAAGCGTTGCGATTTCAACGCGTCGCTTGTTACTGCTTTTACCGCGGAATTCATGCTGGTAGCACCTGGTCGCTGAAACACTGAAGATCGAAGACCGAAGACAGTAACAGACAAGGGGGAGTTTGTTGATGCATATTTTGGTGTCTGTAACTTGTCTTTATTTAACGATGTAATTATAACGGTCATTTACGTTATCGAGTCTGTATTCGCCGTCGACCTTAGTTGGATATCCTCATATCTTTCTATGGTCCGACAAGTTTGTCTCGTATGATTTGTAATGTTTAATGAACCGTGCATGTTGCACTTTTGGTTTAGCTTTGTTTATGTGTTTATAAGATTTGTTGCAAACTGTCTAACAGTTTGCAGCCAAACATCTTTTGCAGCCCTCGACGAAACTCCAAGTTTCATCGAGATCATTCATGACGAAACTCCCATTGATCATAACTCCTAGTTTCGTCGTGAACAGTGACGAAACTCCTAGAGTTTCTTCAACTGTGATGTTTTGTCAGGCCCAATTCAAGTTTCTTCAACTGTAATTTGACTTGGAAACCCTATCGAATCGCTCGCAAATCGAAACCGAATCAGCATCGCACCGAACACACCAAAGCAGGCGGCATCCGCACGGATGACCAGTCCGCGCGGATAGCCTACCCGGGTGCGTGCCATGCGCACGGCTCACCCTTTCCCTTTTTGGCATCCTATAAATACACGGGTCACTCTCCACTTTTTCCACTTTTGGCAAGTGACGTCCGAACCACACGCATTCTTCGCTTTTTCTCAGATTTCTCTCAATCCAGGTAAGATCTTGCACTAATTCTTGTACATCTTTGATCACTACATGATTCTACACATTTCTATCTTTCAAATCTTCGCTTTTAACCACAAAATCATCCGGATTCGAGGTATTCTCGGGTGACGTCATCATGAAGTTCATGAGAACTTCAAGCTCGACCTCATTCCACCAATAATATCTCAGATCTAAACGATTTCTACAAGTTTTTACAATAACTTCACCTAGATCTAAACTTTTCTAAGGATGAAAGAGTTGAAAGAAATAAACCTAAGTTCTTCCCTTCTTTTACCCTTAAAACCGGTACGAACCCGATCAGTTCTAGTGTTCTACTCGTCAATAGTGATGCACTAGTTCTAGATCTGGAATCCTACCCATAGACAACTGATTTCGGGGTCAACCGGAATGACTGTTCTGAGTCGCCGACAGGCCGAGTTAGGGTGGTTCCTGACCGGACTAGTCACGCGGGTGAGAATACAACTCCAAGTGGTTGCCACGTAATCAGAACGTCTCGATAAACGACAACAGAAACCAAGTGTAGACGAACGGGACAATCAGACCAGTTGTCCGCACGGACAAGCTGTCCGCACGGACAAGCTGTCCGCACGGACAAGCTGTCCGCACGGACTAGCTGTCCGCACGGACAAGCTGTGCGCACGGATTACCATCCGCACGCACAGGTCATACGTACGGGTTGTCACCCGCACGGACTACCCTTGGGACCCACTTTCCAAACAAGGTTTGAGTATCGACGAACGAGAAATCCGGACGGACGACCTCTGAATGGATTACTCTTCGGATCATGATATACTAAGGCCTTAAAATAAAAATCAAACAATGCTCATCCGCACGGTCAAGTCGTACGCACGGACAGGCTATCTGGACGGATTGCCTCTGCCCGCGCGTACAGACCGTCCGCACGGACTACCATACGCACGGACTGCCGTCCGCGCGACCGGCTTGAAAGGTAGAAACACTTATGTGTTTTCTAAGTGCTACAACGAAAACTCCAAAGCACAAGCCATCATACACAAACACATCTTAGGAAGAAACAATCCACTTGAACGTTTATCCACACAACCAACTTGTCCGTACGGATAAGTCACCCGCACACACAACTAGTCCGCACGGGTTACCACCCGCACGGACAGTCACACGCACGGACAACTTATCCGGAAGGATCCCCATCCGCACGCATCACCATCCGCACGGATAGGTCATGCGCACGTATGACTTCTGCTCACGGATAGCTGATCCGCACGATCAGCCATCCTAACCACTCTCACTTTGTACTGTTTTACGCGCCACTTATCGTTACGTTATCGAATCTATTCAGGCTAACCGTACTCGCTGTAAAGCGCTCCCTTCAATCCACAATCGCTGTGAGTATACTCGAACCCTTTTTGCTTTTAGCACTTTTGGGTGTTACATACGTTACAACTATTCAAACTACAGTTATCACACTACTCAAGCTATTTTAACGCCTAACTGTAGGATCGAGTTTCGACCTAAACGAGTCGTGTAGAAGAGTTTTTCATCAAAACAAGAGGCGGAAACAAGTGTTTTGATGTGATTCAGCAAGTATTCACAATAAACTGTCGTTTATATTGATCTTGAGGACGTGTACAACCTGACGACACTTCGGCAGCACTTCGTGGCTCACCGGAAGAGAACACCTAAAACTATGTGTGAGATTTCGCTCTTGTGTCTATATATAGGGTTGTGATTTCGCTCATGTGTCCACTTGACACATAAGCGATACCCCTTTGTACATAAAAGCGATACCTATTTGACAAAAGAGCGGAATATGAATATGACACATGAGCGAGACCTATCTGACATATACACGAAATCACAATTTGAATATATACGAAATTTCTATCCTATCTCATGCAAACTCTTTTGTCTTTATGTGATGTGATGTCATCATGACATCACTTGGATGATGTCATGATGATATCATGCTTGACCAATCTTTCGCACCGAACTGAGAACTGACTGAAGACGTAGACGACAGACGTAGTGCACCAACAGACTCCCCCTCGGATGTTGACGGAGTCTTCAGTGTTGAGTCTTTGCATCTTTAGTCTTTATCAGTCTTCTCTAACTCTCTGAAGTGTCTGACATTGTAAGAATCCTCAATCTCTATCTTCTCATCTCTTTTCATCACCAGCAAACTCTTCACGAACAATCTTCAGACTCCCCCTCTCAATCAGCTGGGATCGTAGCCTGAAATTCACTTTCCACAGGTTCTTAGATCGTAACCTGGCATTCCAACAAACTCAGGTTTCGGAACCTGGCTAACCTGCACAACTCTACCCAAAAATAAATTTTCTGATGATAACTTGAACACAATCAGATATCACTCGAAAATATCACAAAAATGATCTAACATTTGTAGTCTCTGATGAACCATTTGAAGAAATATCATTTTCATGTTCAAAAACAACACACTCTCCCAAACCATCTGTTCATCATGTCTAGCACTCGGAATTTTGAAAATCAGCTCTGCAACACCAGTTGTCGAAAATCTTTTTGACTTTTTCAAAATTTATGCTAAAACACACTAAAATCTTTTTGGATTTTTTGAATAGAATGAAATGCAGTAAAGAAATATTTACAGACAATATTTTTGTGAGTTTGTGTAAGAGGATCATATCAGTTTCTGAGACATATCACCAACACCGTTAAGCTTCATTTCATTTTAAGTTCTAAACAGTTCACTTAGATTGTCAGTATGTTTGTCCACTTAAATTTTCACACAAAGTTCAATTGATCCGAGATACGAGATTAATGTTTTAAGCTCTTGAACTTATTCGTGTGTCCCACTACTTGAATATACTCCCGTATCCAGATCCCAATATTCAGTCTTACAGGTGAGTATACCACAGATGATATCTGTCAGGGGAATAAATTATAGTACGAGGGCCGTGAGAGCTCAGGTCGATCTTTCGATACGCAGAGAGATGACGGCTTCGACTTTTGGTGTGTCCCCTTTAGAGGATCTTTTGTATTACAACAGCAGCGACTATCAATTTTATTGTTTCATCAGCTTGCTGAGGGCGATGCTATGTTTCAAGCATTTGCAGAAAGCATTATCCGGGGACTAGGTCAGAAATTTCTTTCAGCAGAAGTCCCGGGATAATACCCCAGATATCACTGAGCATAAAGACCTAGTATCTCAGAATAAGGGACCTTTCAAACAAGATTTCAGGGGTTACCTATATATCCAAGTTTGTGTTAACCCACAGAACAAGCAAGTTTGAAATTTAGGTTTATATCTCGTCACAATCTACTAGATGTGCAAAAACCTACTGGCACATCATCAGTGAGACCGTTTATCACTTTTTAACTTTCCATTTCTTTAGCATGTTGTGATAGTCCACTGATGTACTATCATTTCCTCTTATATGCAACAAAAACTCTTTTTTCATTTTATCATGTTTTTTACTTTTTCAAATTTTCAAATGTTTTTGGATTTTCTAAAATTTCTTACTCCCCCTAAAATGCAAACACATTTTAGGAAATTTGAAAAACAAACTGTACAAGAACATGACAGCTGATATCGAATTGCCTCAATTCGCCATCCACTTGGCATAAACAATCAGAACTCCCCCTCACAACAAACTATTTTCCCATCGATTTCAAAACACTTAAGTTTGTTTTAATCAAATGGTTTTTCCGGAAAATAAGTTTTGTTGATTTTACCACTTGTAAAATTGGGGATCAAAACATCTCATTGTTTTACCAATCATATGTAGGAAATCAGATACAACTTAATGTCCCTGATTTACCACTTGTAAAATCAATCCAATTCAACTTCTGAACCGCTTGTAAAAATCACAACCATACAACTTAAACCTGCTTTTCAACCAATTTACCATCTTTTGGTTGAATTCTCAAGGTGCCGATTCCTACTCCTCGCTTACAAACCTGGGAGTTCCGGCAAGTCCTGCAATATAAATTTCCAAAAATTTTCAATTTTCAAACAAACAACATAAGAATGATGCCGATTCATGATCCACAATTACCAACTTGGGATCTCCGGCAAGTCCACAGACTTACTGTTCGTAGTATGAGCCATCCCAGTCACGAACTAGGGATGGTTCAACTTTCTCCTTCATCGTCTTCTTCTCGTAAAACTCCTTCACTCCTTTGACCTTCCTGTCAATCATTTTTCCAAACATGTTATGGATTTTTGAGTTAAAAACCTTTTCGACATCAAATTCCTTTTTGTCATCATAAAATTGATTTGAAATCTCAACTTTACCAATTTTCTTTTTATAATTTTCAGCCCGAAGTGATGGAAAATTATCATCATCCACACTCGGTATTGAGTTATCACCTTTTACCTCAACCTGTGGCTCAACTGACTTTATGGAATCAGTTTCATCGCCAGAAGATAGCTCCTCTGATTTTGACCCATCAGAATCATCACTAGAACTATCAACAGACTTCTTAACAACCCATTTCTGGTTGTCAAGATTTCCTCTTTTCTTGTAAAACCTATTTGAACTTTCACCAATTTCAAAAGTCGAATTTTTGAACAATTTAGTTCTGTCAATTGGTGGTTCAAACACAACTTCTTTTTCTTTCTGTTTACGAGAAACTCCCTGTTTTGATGATATTGTCTTACAACAATCTCTGGCAATATGTCCAACAGTGTTGCATTGGAAACAGGTTCTCATATCTTTCCTTTGTCCAGCAAACTTCATCTCTTCTTGCTTCGTTGCAAGAAACTCACTATTTGACTGCCTCCAAAACCTTTTCTTTTCTTCCTCATCTCTTGATGTACCTGAAACAAATGTCATCTTTGCTTTAAAATTACGAACATATGTTTCATTTTTCTGTTTTTCTGTTGGAGTAAAACCAAGACCTTTCTTTTTGAAATTACGGTTAGAGTTTGGTTTCTTATGAAATCCAGAACCAGAACTGTAACCTTTTTTCTTGTTTAGTCTTTGTTGTACTCTTGAGGTGTATTTTTTAGGTTTATCAATAAGATTTACATCTTTTAATTCAGAAAAATTGATTTCTGTTAGTTTGAAAATCTTTTTGATCATCTCAGTTTTTACACCTCTTAGTGGAAATTCCTCATCAGAATATAATTTGTCGGAATCATTCAATGTATATGCAACTTTGAATGTTTCGTCACTCAAATTAGATTTTGATAACAGGAATTCTTTGTTGTAAACCCTTTTAACTGAAGAATTTTGACTGTTGACCGTCGAACTCGAACTTTCAGAACCAAACTTTGACTCTGACTCTGACTTTGACTCTGAGTTGGACTCCAACTTTGACTCCTCAGTTTCATCTTTATCCAACACCTGATCGACGACTTTCTTAATTAACTCGGACTCATGATCAGTGTCAGATGATGTAAACACGACATCAATATTTTCTGGCAAATTGACTGACGACTCCGACTCCCATTGTAAATTTGTTGCTTTTTCGACTCTTTCCTGATTTGGATTCCTGGGCAAATATCCATTTTCTAGCGGGGGTGGACACTTGTTGTAACTGACATCTTGTTTCTTACCAGAATCCTTCTTGTCAGTCTTTTTCTTTGTATTATTCTTCTTCTTGTCTGGAGTCTTTTCTTCAGTCTCTTTTCCATCATCCTTCTTTTCTTCAGTTACTTCATCTACTTCAAATGCCTTCATGCCTTCAACAGTTGGATAAATCCTGTCAATGACATAAGAAGTACATGAGTAACTTTTTAACAATCGATTTACTCTTTCAGTCTCAATTCTTTGCAATTCCAACTTTTGTTCTAGCACAGCACACTTCTCAATGTAGTTGTTCACCACTTTTTGCTTCGTCATAAAAGCTCCTTGAAGTGTTTTCATTGCTGTAGCTTGTTCTTCACTAGTTAAATTGTATTGGTTCATTGCTTTGTTCAGTACATCATAAGATTCCTTCAAACTGTTCAAGTTATAAATCAATGTACTGTTTTGCTTCTTCACAGCTTCACAGTTTTCACACTTCACTGGAATCTTCTTTGCATCAACTTCATCTTTAACTTTGAACTTTGCAACTTCAACTTTTACTTGCCTTTTGATCACTGGAATTTCTTCGTCATCACTGCTCACTGGTGTCTTGACCTTTTTCTTCTTCACGGAAACCTCCTCATCATCACTGCTGACTGGTGTCTTGACCTTTTTCTTTTTCTTTTTAACTTTATCATCATCACTATCACTTTCAGCAATCAGTTTCATATCAGCATCAAATTTTCTCGCCCAATACCCAGTATCATCATCACTATCACTTTCAGCAATCAGTTTCATATCAGCATCAAATTTTCTCGCCCAATACTCACGATCATCATCACTATCTTCATCCATGTTTTGAATTTTCAAATGAGCTGTATCACCTTGTGAAAAATACTCGAACTTGTGAATTTTCTGTGTAGACTGAATGTTGACCAACTGTGAGAACTTCTAGGATCCGAATTGAATACAAATGACCTTTGAGACTTTTGAAATCCAAACCGTACTAACTGACGGAAACCACGACTCAAACCACGCGACCTGAGTACACACTGTGCGACTTGACTGACAAATGTACTGATCAAACTGTGCTAATCGACACAAACTTCAAATCTTGTAACCTGACTACCAAACTCGGTGAAGTGATTAAAATTCAAACACATTTACCGATGATCACATGTACATAACACCTTTTACAAGCAATATTTTTTTTTAAAACTAATTGTTATAACGGATTGTTACCAATTTTTTAATTTGTTTTATGATCACATGTGTAGAATAATGGTGGCTGACACTTAAACTAGGCTGGCACAATCTGACAAAAACATAAGAACAATTTACAAGAAACACATGAGATGGGCCGGTTTTCAACAAGTGGGCTGATAACTTGGGCTGATTTTTGGTCAGATCACATGCCGCTGAATACTCACAAACAATTAATTGAAACAAGAACCAAACACGTGCAACTGTTATCTCGAATCAATTCTAAATGGACCACAAATACCACTTAGCTGACAACTAAAACATTCAACATAATATGATTGGACCGTAACTTTTGATAACATGCAACCGACAATTCTATTTAATAATCAATCACATGTCACATGTCCATATCACTACTCATTCACATGTAATTTTGATTAAAGCAAATATGTTGCAGACTTGTGATTTATAATTCCAACACACTGACAAACAATTAATGACCTATTAATACAAATACAAGACCCGAAATGATATTATTTCATGCATTGACACCCTAGTTTAATATTTTCACAATACTCAATGAATCAATCACGTGAATTAAACGGTGCAGCAGATCACATGATTACAATATTCAATCTTAGTTGATATAAAGTCGAAATTACTCAGTGGTCACAAAAGCGGAACCATCATGTACACTCGAGCGAAATCATATTGTTCATATGAGCGATACCTTTGATTACGTCACTTTTAACACGAGTTCATATGAGCGATACCTTCAAAAATTAAGTTTTTAATTCGATTTTAGCTCTGAAATTTTTAAGGATTTAATAAAACATGATTTCGAGTGCGATGCGAAAATTTGAAGCGATTTCGACCGTAAAAGTTTAAAATTTTTCGAAAAAGAAAGGTGTAGAATCAGATTTAACGGCTGAAATGTATAAAACTCTTCTCCACTGGCTCTGATACCAATTGTAGGATCGAGTTTCGACCTAAACGAGTCGTGTAGAAGAGTTTTTCATCAAAACAAGAGGCGGAAACAAGTGTTTTGATGTGATTCAGCAAGTATTCACAATAAACTGTCGTTTATATTGATCTTGAGGACGTGTACAACCTGACGACACTTCGGCAGCACTTCGTGGCTCACCGGAAGAGAACACCTAAAACTATGTGTGAGATTTCGCTCTTGTGTCTATATATAGGGTTGTGATTTCGCTCATGTGTCCACTTGACACATAAGCGATACCCCTTTGTACATAAAAGCGATACCTATTTGACAAAAGAGCGGAATATGAATATGACACATGAGCGAGACCTATCTGACATATACACGAAATCACAATTTGAATATATACGAAATTTCTATCCTATCTCATGCAAACTCTTTTGTCTTTATGTGATGTGATGTCATCATGACATCACTTGGATGATGTCATGATGATATCATGCTTGACCAATCTTTCGCACCGAACTGAGAACTGACTGAAGACGTAGACGACAGACGTAGTGCACCAACACTAACCATTAATGCATGTTATACGTGGCTTATGAATGCTTGTTTGTTATGTTTACACATGGAATGCTGTCTACCCGCCTTAGCAACGATAGTACTATAGTTTGGACTCAGCACCCGTTCACACGGGGGTTGTTAAGGATCTTTTACTTGCATGGATTACAGTGGTAATCGTGTATTGCGAGCTGCCTCGGGCAGTCAACCCGCAGTCATTGGTATCGATGGATCTATGTCGATAACTAACGTGCTTCATTTCACTATGTGTACGTGCTGGTTATGTGTAAATGAATTCGAACTCTATATGCTATTATCAAACTTGTATGCTCACCTTTACATTTTATGTATTGACTCTATTTTAACGTATGTGACAGGTGCCTAGGTTGTTTATATGCTTCTCGGGCTGTGATGAAATTGAAGCTAGGAACTGGAGTCCTAGAAACCAACAAATAAATTGTTATGTTTAAATCTGAGTTGTCGGAACAGAATATTTGTTTAGTTTTTGTCTGTAATAAATTGTTTGCTATTTAAGATACGGTATGGGACGTATTGCTTTAATTAAATGGTAATGATAGTTGTTATGGAAACTTCTGGACAATCTGTTTCGCTCAATGCCGCGCCCGGATGATTCCGCCATCGGTTGGGGTGTGACAGATTGGTATCAGAGCCATAACTATAGGGAATTAGGCAAGACTCGACCTAGTCCGGGTCGAAGTCTTAGAGACCTAGTCTATAGTTAAGAACCAATAGACCAACTCACGCGTATGCGTAAACTCGCCACTATCACTCACTCTTTTCTATCATTGCACTCGATTTTTCAAGTTGTGAACAGGTAATAAGGCCGAGAATAGGTGTGAAAACCGCAAACTCTCGACTAAAGTTGCCTAATCAGCTTGCGTTTTAACTACAAACGAGGAGAATCATACCAAATCAGGAGTGAAATCCATATTTTGATGAATAATCTCCTCAATTTTTATCAAAAACAAGGACGGAAGTTGCAAGCTAGGTGTGAAACCCTAACCTTGACAACACGTCCCGTTTTTATACAAAAACTTCCACCAAAGTTCGATGGACTCCAACGATCTAAAGGCACAATATAACCAATGGGAATTGCGCCAACACCCAAGAATCGAGGCAAAGGCATAGTCCTGGAGGTAATTGTGCAGGATTCTTGCGAATAGTCGAGCCACTTTGGTTAATCAAAGTCTGTTAGCCGCAGACAATCTACCCTCGATTTATCGATCTTTATGAAAATTTTATGCATTTTCTGTTATTTGTTAACGTTTTGAGATACTATTAGTTTCAACTCAACACTATTGCTTCTGCTAAAACACAAAACCCACACAACTCATCGCTAGCGAATCGACAATAGAAGCAGTTAGAATGCCTTGTATGCTCGTAGGTACTTTAAGTGATTAAGATATACGTGTTCTTACTATTGTGCTTATCTGTTTAGGAATAATGTAATTATGTGCTCTATGTGTTTATGTGATTTTGTGCAATTATGTGATTTTGTGACTATATACGTTTACATGGTACGTGTTACTGGGCTTTAGTAGTAGTAGACGTGTGAGGTGAGATACGAATACATGTGTTGAGTTCCGTGGCGATGTCTATTGCAGACAATGTCGTCTGGATCTCGTCATACGCTCTCTCGTCAGGAAAAGCGGGACCGACGTCTTGCCTCTATCATCGCAAAAAGTGTGGCAAAAGCTGTGAGCGATGTCTATGAGAACGCCAGCAAATCGTCCGAGGAGTCGAGGACTGAGGGTCCCAAAGCTGTCACGAGACCTTTCAGTTTCAAACAATTCAAGTCATGTGGGCCGAAAGAATTCACAGGCGAAGGAGGTCCTACTGCTCTATTCCATTGGTTTGACTCTATCGAGGTTACTCTGTGACAAAGTGGTTGCCCTGATGACCTTCGAACTCTGAACGCTACCGGCGTCTTTCAGTCCTGTGCTTTGGACTGGTGGACGGCCGAGAGGAACAAGAGAGGGAATGATGCAGCTTACGGTTTGTCGTGGGATGAGCTTAAGGAAGTCATGCTAGAGGAATTATGCCCTCCTCACGAGCGTCAAAAGCTTGAAGATGAATTTTGGCATATACATCAGAAGTATGGAGACAATGCTGGCCTTACTGCTCGCTTCAAACAACTCAGCATTATCTGTCCTGACCAGGTCAAGACCCCTGAGATGACCATCAAGAAGTACATCCGAGCCCTGCCCGACTGCGTCGCTGATTTCGTGCAAGCGGCTAAGACTGCCACGATCGAAGAAACCTATCTGCTGGCCGCTGAAATCAACGACAAAAGGGTTAAGGCTGGGGTGTGGGATAAGACCTCCAAGCATCTACATCAAGCTACCGCTACTGCACCAACTGCTGAACCCACCTCGTCAAGCAACAAGCGAAAGAACAAGAGAAAGAACAGCTCCACCAACAAGAACTGTGCGATTACTGCTGCACCGATCCAAGCTGTACCTGCCCAACAGCGTCAAGTAGCGGCGCCTGTGGCCAATGCACCGCCAGCCAAGCGTGCATATACTGGACCACACCCACTCTGCCCTACTTGCACCTATCATCACCCGACTGCTATCCAATGCCGTTTCTGTGCTCATTGCAACGCCTACGGCCACTTTACTGCCAACTACCGTATTCGTCAAACTCCTGTCAATCAAGCTCTACTCGCTGCCCCACAGGGTCAACCAGCTCCTCCGGCACCCGCAGTCAAAGCCAGAGCATGCTTCACGTGTGGCGACCCGAATCATTTCGCCAACATGTGCCCGAACAGGGTAGTGAAACAAGAACCACAGCAGCAGCAGCCACAGCAGCAACAACAGGCCGCACGCGCCAGAACTTTCAATCTCAATGTGCGTCAAGCCCAGGCCGACAACAACGTGGTCAATGGTACGTTCCTTGTGAATGGTATTTATGCTTCATGTTTGTTTGATACTGGAGCCGATAATTGCTTTGTGTCACTCGAATTCGAGAAACTCCTTAGTCGTAAACGTTCCCGACTCTCCTCTGCATTCGATGTTGAAGTCGCTACCGGAAGAACCATCGCTGTAAACTCTGTTATTCGTGATTGCACGCTCGAGCTCAACAATCACATCTTCTCGGTCGATCTCATTCCAATGCAACTAGGAAGCTTTGATGTCATAGTAGGCATGGACTTTCTACGCGAAAACCATGCCGAAGTTGTGTGTTTCGATAAAATGATCCTTTTTTCGCTCGCGAACGGTGATTCATTGTGCGTCTATGGTGATACTACTTCGAAGGGTCTCAAGCTTATGTCATGCCTACAAGCTAGCAAGTATCTCCGCAAGGAATACAGGGCTTTCTTGGCTCACGTCGTAGCAGCGGAGAAGGAAAAGAAAGAGAAGAAGAAAGTAAAAGACGTTCCAGTGGTTCGAGAATTTCCTCAAGTTTTTCCAGAGGATCTTCCCGGTCTACCTCCGAAGCGTGATATCGATTTTCGCATTGATCTCAATCCTGGAGCTAATCCTATCGCCAGAGCTCCTTATCGACTCGCGCCGTCCGAAATGCGCGAACTCTCAACCCAACTCCAGGAATTGCTTGAAAAAGGCTTTATTCGCCCGAGCACCTCTCCTTGGGGCGCACTAGTCCTTTTTGTTAAAAAGAAGGACGAGTCATTCCGAATGTGCATCGACTACCGGGAATTGAATAAGTTGACTATCAAGAACCGCTATCCTCTGCCTCGAATCGACGATTTGTTTGATCAACTACAAGGCGCTACGTGTTTCTCGAAGATCGATCTACGTTCAGGATATCATCAGCTGCGTATACAAGAGGAAGATATACCCAAAACCGCGTTTCGCACTCGTTACGGCCATTACGAATTCGTTGTCATGCCTTTTGGCCTAACCAATGCACCAGCAGTCTTCATGGATCTGATGAATCGAGTGTGTAAACCATACCTCGACCGTTTCGTCATCGTGTTCATCGACGATGTCTTGATCTATTCCAAAATGAGGGCCGAACACGCGCAACATCTACGTTTGGTTCTCGAGTTACTCCAGGGGAACCAACTCTACGCCAAATTCTCCAAGTAGGAGTTTTGGTTGGGGGAGGTTCAGTTTCTGGGTCACATCGTAAATAGTCAAGGTATTCACGTCGATCCTGCGAAGATTGAAGCTGTTAAGAGCTGGGTTACGCCTAAAAACCCGACTGAAGTCCGCTCCTTTCTCGGGCTAGCGGGCTATTATCGACGATTCATCGAAGGATTCTCGAAGATTGCTGTGCCACTCACTTCTCTCACTCATAAGGACCAGCCTTTTGTCTGGGGAACCAAACAAGAGTCTGCCTTTCGAACCCTCAAGCACATGCTTTGCAATGCTCCTGTTCTCACACTACCCGACGGAAACGATAATTTCATTGTCTATTGTGATGCTTCCAACCTTGGTCTCGGTTGTGTCTTAATGCAACGAGACAAGGTCATAGCTTACGCATCTCGTCAGCTCAAAATCCACGAGAAGAACTATACAACCCACGATCTCGAGCTAGGCGCAGTTGTTTTTGCATTAAAGATTTGGCGACATTACCTGTATGGTACAAGGTGTACGATCTTCACCGATCATAAGAGCCTACAGCACATCTTTAATCAGAGGGAACTAAATATGCGTCAACGCCGATGGGTAGAACTTCTCAACGACTACGACTGTGAGATTCGTTATCACCCAGGCAAAGCAAATGTTGTTGCCGACGCACTCAGCAGACGGAGCTATCTGCTTAGCATTCGAAATGTTAAAGCCCAGCACAATCTCGAAGCTCTTATTCGCGACGCCCAGCATGCATGTTTCAACGAACGCACTTTGAAGAAAGAAAGAATCTACCACGATGGAGCCCAGCTTGTGAGCAAATCAAACGGGATATTCCACTTCTTAGACAAAATCTGGATTCCCAAGCGAACCAACCTGCGACAGATTATCATGGATGAAGCCCACAAATCCCGATACTCTATTCATCCTGGTGCTGACAAAATGTACCATGACCTTCGCTACAGGTACTGGTGGCCGGGTATGAAATGGGATATCGCTCTCTACGTCGGAAAATGCCTAACCTGTGCTAGGATCAAGGCTGAACATCAAAGACCCGCTGGCTTGCTCGAACAACCACCGATTCCCATGTGGAAGTGGGAGAGCATAGCTATGGACTTCGTAACCAAGCTTCCAACCACGTCATCAGGTCATGACAACATTTGGGTTGTCGTTGACCGTTTGACTAAATCAGCTCTTTTTCTGCCAATACGAGAAGACTACAAGGTAGAACGATTAGCCCGAATCTACACCAACGAGATCATTTGTCGACATGGGACGCCTCGTGACATCATCTCTGATCGTGATGCTCGGTTTACTTCACGATTGTGGGAGACATTTCAAACGGCACTCGGTACAACGCTTAATCTAAGTACTGCGTTCCACCCACAAACCGACGATCAGACTGAAAGAACGATTCGTACGCTTGAAGACATGCTCCGTTCGTGTGTCCTAGACTTCGGTGGTAATTGGGATAAACACCTTCCGTTAGTCGAATTCTCGTACAACAACAGCTACCAGGCTAGCATCCAGATGGCACCTTTCGAGGCCTTATACGGAAGAAGATGTCGATCGCCTATTGTGTGGCACGAGATCGGTCACTCGCAACTAACCGGTCCGGAGCTACTACAAGAGACGACAGACAAAATTTTGGGTGTTACATACGTTACACAAAATTTTGGGTGTTACAAAATTTTGGGTGTTACAGACAAAATTTTGGGTGTTACTCGCTGTAAAGCGCTCCCTTCAATCCACAATCGCTGTGAGTATACTCGAACCCTTTTTGCTTTTAGCACTTTTGGGTGTTACATACGTTACAACTATTCAAACTACAGTTATCACACTACTCAAGCTATTTTAACGCCTAACCATTAATGCATGTTATACATGGCTTATGAATGCTTGTTTGTTATGTTTACACATGGAATGCTGTCTACCTGCCTTAGCAACGATAGTACTATAGTTTGGACTCAGCACCCATTCACACGGGGGTTGTTAAGGATCTTTTACTTGCATGGATTACAGTGGTAATCGTGTATTGCTGCCTCGGGCAGTCAACCCGCAGTCATTGGTATCGATGGATCTATGTCGATAACTAACGTGCTTCATTTCACTATGTGTACGTGCTGGTTATGCGTAAACGAATTCGAACTCTATATGCTATTATCAAACTTGTATGCTCACCTTTACATTTTATGTATTGACTCTATTTTAACGTATGTGACAGGTGCCTAGGTTGTTTATATGCTTCTCGGGCTGTGATGAAATTGAAGCTAGGAACTGAAGTCCTAGAAACCAACAAATAAATTGTTATGTTTAAATCTGAGTTGTCGGAACAGAATATTTGTTTAGTTTTTGTCTGTAATAACTTGTTTGCTATTTAAGATACGGTATGGGACGTATTGCTTTAATTAAATGGTAATGATAGTTGTTATGGAAACTTCTGGACAATCTGTTTCGCTCAGTCCCGCGCCCCGATGATTCCGCCATCGGTTGGGGTGTGACATGGGCTGCCTGTATAAACACAACATAGTTTCACACAGAAACTATGAGAGCATACCCTCTGAGAGTTTTACTTCAAACATTGTGTGTATCTATTTGAACCTTGTTCTCATCTAATCAATTGACTGTGATTCATTGGTTACTTTGTGTTGTTATCATTATCTGTGTTTGGTTTGGCATCGTCACGGGGATTCCGCACTCATGACCGTGTTTGTGATAAACAAGTGATTTGGTTTCGTTAATCGATCCTCCGAGATTCGGGACCTACAGTATTCTTTATTCAGAGATAAATTGTGTAGACTTGAGTCTTTGGACGTCTAGTTCCACATAAATTTTAAGCACGTATATATGTGGCATGAAAATTGAAAGATAATCAACTTGTCTTATAAGTCCTGCACGCTCCATATTCCACACAAATTCTAAACAA
This sequence comes from Helianthus tuberosus, assembly GCA_030545235.1. Taxonomy (NCBI): domain Eukaryota; kingdom Viridiplantae; phylum Streptophyta; class Magnoliopsida; order Asterales; family Asteraceae; genus Helianthus; species Helianthus tuberosus. Next base: position 7,554,662 of record CM060358.1, read on the forward strand.
ATATGTGGTCATGAAAATAAAAAGAAAATTAACTTATTTGAAAAATCAACACAAACTCTGTTTTATATGAGGTAGGTTACTAGGTTATTTCAAACTTCTTGTGTATATAAAGCTGGGCATATTTGGTGACATATCAAACATTTAAGATTTGATACAACAAAAATGGCAAATAAGATTTACCATAAACATTTTACCCATCTTATTTTCTTCTTTATTCTTACACTCTTTGTGTTGGAATCATTTACCACTACAATTGCCCTTGACTGGTCTCTACTCTAACACAACCTCCCACTTCCCCCGGCCACCGTACCGGTAAGTGTACGAAAAAGGAGAGACAAGCACTTCTTCATTTCAAATCATACATTCATTATGACCCTGAGGGCCCTCTCACTACATGGACACCTGGAGAAGAAGAAAAAGAAGCAACCAATGATTGTTGTTACTGGAGTGGAGTCACGTGCAACAACCAATCCCGTGTCACCAGCCTTGGCTTGAGCTATGGAAATCTTGAAGGCAAGATTAGTCCTTCATTGCTTAACTTAAGCTACTTGAATTATCTTGATGTTTCTTCCAATCGGTTTAATGGAACGATTCCCATGTTCATTGGTTCCATGACCCAATTAACGTATGTTAACCTTGGTTGGAATGGTTTTAGTGGAACGATTCCCATGTTCATTGGTTCCATGACCCAATTAAGGTATCTTAACCTTGGTAGCAATAGGTTTAGTGGAACGTTTCCCATGTTCATTGGTTCCATGACCCAATTAACGTATCTTAACCTTGGTGATAATAGGTTTAATGGAACGATTCCCATGTTCATTCGTTCCATGACCCAATTAAGGTATCTTGACCTTGGTTCGAATGGTTTTAGTGGAATGATTCCCATGTTCATTAGTTCCATGACCCAATTAAGGTATCTTGACCTTGGTTGGAATGGTATTAGTGGAACGATTCCCATGTTCATTGGTTCCATGACCCAATTAAGTTATCTTAACCTTGGTTCAAATGATTTTAATGGAACCATTCCTTCAGAACTTGGAAACCTCACAAACTTGCAAGAGCTTTCACTTGTATATCTGAGTAATTGCACAATTGAAAACCTAGACTGGTTCGGGGGCGGATCTATAGCCGAGAAAAGGGTTCCCGGGAACCCGTTCGGTTTGGAATTTGTAGTGTTAACTTAAATACAAAAGACTAAAGGAACCCTTTAGTATTTTTTAGAGGAACCCGTAACCAAAACTGATTAGTGATGAACTGGTAAAGCGCCTGGTGTTTATAATTAATGTTCCGAGTTCGAGTCCCGCTGCGCGGGTTTTTTGTGCGTTTTTTACCCTTTTTTACTCCGAACAAATTAGGGTTTTAACTTCAAACTTTTTAATGTTTATTGTTTATGCCTTTACCCCGAATTCCAAACGTAAACACTGCAAACGTCGTCCTCGTCCGTCCAGCAGCCGCTGGTCGCCGGAGCCCGGAGCCACTCTCTTAGGTTTGTTGCTTTTAACTTTCAGTTTGTCGATTTTTAGATTCAGTATGTTGATTTTTTTATTCAATCTATGATTAGTGTGTTATATCTTAGAGTTTATTGATGTTAAATCTTTAAACTTTTTTTCCTAGAAACTTACAATTTAGGAAATAGGGATTCTAATGTCTTAACTTGAGTTTTAATCCTTTTGAAATTATGATTGGTGATGTTAATTTGTAGTCTTTTAAATGTTATCATTATTAAAATAGCAAACAGATTCATTTAAGATCAAGAAAATTAAGGGAAGTCTTGAAGGTGAATAAACTTCATACAATTCAATTCTGAAAATCTTGTTAAAAAAATTCAAAACCATATAATAGATTAATAATACCAACAGTCTTATTGCAATTTTTATAAGATGGAGAGCATCTGTGAAGTTACAATTGTTTCAGAAAAGAAATATAACAATTTCATCCGAACGCTTGGTTCCGGAGAGTGGTCTTGGACATCGACCGTATATGGAGGACACTCACATGTGCATTCCAGACCTCGCTAGAACCTTCAATAATAAATTTCTTGGTGAAGAAGCCATCACATTTTACAGGGTAAGTAAGTTTCTTTCTTGTTTTAAATAATTTAAAAAGCGGAATGTTTACTCCCCTATTCTTTAATATATTCAAAGAGTCTAAAATGTGTTCTTTTGGTTAAAATTAGGTGTATGATGGGCATGGAGGAAAGGGTGCATCAAAGTTCGTCCGCGATAATTTGCTAAGAATCATTGTTGATGATGCTAACTTTCCAATGAAACTTGAAAAAGTAGTCACGGGGTTGTTTGTAGAAACAGATGCTGCATTTGCGCGGTAATGTGCTCTTAAATATGCTCTTTCTTCTGGCACAACTGCACTTGCTGCTATGATCTTTGGGAGGTTAGTTCAATAATCTATATTGTTTTTTATACATCTCCCTTAAATATATTTGTACGATAAGAAATTACTAAATCTAGATCAATATTTTAGATACTTTGTGATGATGAAAATTGATAAATATATAGTTTTCGAAAATTGCATAAAAAGTCTATTTTTTCCTTGTGTAATTAACTCTGCCCCAAGTTTATCATGCCCCAAGTTTATCATGACGATGCTTTCTTCATTGTTATATCGTATTTTTATTATGTGTTGAACCTTACTCGACCCGAACCATCAAACCGACCCGAACCGTCAAACAGACCCGATTTTTTTTATGTTCGAACATATGAAATTGGAACATTTAAAAAAGTGAACCCCTTGGGAAAAATTCCTGGATCCGCCACTGCATGGATACGTGAGTGCATGGTTTTCATTTGTTAAATATCTTAAGTGTCTTTGTCTGTTTCTATCCATTCCCAACGAAGACTTGCAACATCAAGTCAACAAAGGACCTGATCATGTATGACGAAACCCTCATGAGTAAATACAAGTTTGGTCGCACAAGGGAACTTTCGTCGACCACATGGGACTTTCATCGACCACATCAAGGTTTCATCGACTGGTCCTTTATATAAACTGCAGATTGAAGACAAGAATAGTGAACACAGTGAGACACGAGAGAACCAGAGAGAATTTACAGAGTGTATTTGTAAACATTGTATTGTAACCGTTTCAAGCATTAATACATTGTGTGTTAATCGTTGAGTCTCGTGTTTGTCGTTTACGTGTTCGAACTTGGTTTAACTTACCCGTTTGGATTCCGCACTCTCGGGTTCGTCGGAAAACAGGGAATAGAGGTTTAACTCGATCCTCCGGGTGGATCTACAAGTGGTATCAGAGCATTGGCTTGATTCCTTGTTAAAACCAAGTTGTTTTCTTGTGATTTTAAAGATTTTAAAGTGTTTTTCTTGTATTTTGGAGTTTAAAAATCATACATTTTCTGGAAAATCAGCTTTAGGATCATGAAAATCATGATGTTTTGCGTCTTGTTTTTATAAAAACCTTGTTATACCTCATTTATACATGTTAGGATAAGGTTATTATTGAAACATTGTGCAATAATTTGTGTTCGGAAGTTTTTCAGGTTGCCGGAAAACTCATATATTCATTGGATTATCAAAGATATTCAAAGTGTTCTTCATGCTATCTACTTTTTGATCTTTTGAGAAGTGACTGTTTAAGTTGTTGATGAATTAAAAATCATATTTGTTTTGAAAATTGTGTTTTCAAGGTATGGTGGGTTGTTGAGTCAGTAAGATAAGCATGTTGTGAGTTGAAAATTGTGTCTTGTGTCAGAAAAGGATAAGATTTACTTTTGCAAAAAGATCTCACCAACTATCTGATCTTATCTTGACTAAAGAAACTTAGACGAAACCCCCTGGATGAAACATCACTAGAGTTTCGCCAAAGGTCAAACACAGTTTTCATCGACATACAGAGTTTCGCCAAACAGTCGCTTGAGTTTCGTCATATGAGAGTTTCGCCATAATCACCCTGAGCTTTGTCACATACAGGTTTCGTCATAAAAGGTTTCGTCGAACAAACAAGTTTCACCATCCTAGAGTTTCGTCGAAGGAGAGTTTCTCCATAGGAGTTTTGTCCCAAAGGTTTCGTCATTAAGAGAGGTTTCGTCGATCATAGATCATCACAGAGTTTCGTCAATCAGCAATCCTCAAAAGTTTCGTCATAACAAAGTTTCGCCAAAGCATAACAGGTTTCGTCGTGCACAGAGTTTCGTCGAACAAAGGATTCGTCGAACATAGATTTTGTCTAGCATAGTAGTTTCGTCACACACTAAAGTTTCATCACAGAGTTTCGTTACAAAGTTACGTCACAAAGTTTTGTCACAAAAGTTTTTGTCGTTATCAGTGTTTCGTCATAGCAATGGTTTATCACAAGAGTTTCGTCAGGAAACTTGTTAAATTTTTAACAGAAGCTTTACAAATCTATCATAACTGTCTGTTTTCAAGTGTGTAACCAGGTTATCACTTTCATACATCGATCATGAGTTGTACTAGTCCATGGGATTGGAGTACGGATCCAAGACCAGGTGAAGATCAGACATCCGCAGCCGTTTGGTTAAGAAATGTCATGCCTCAACAATCGATTAGTGCAAGTCAATGGGCATTGGTGACGAACCAGAATCAAAGCATTCAAAATTTGTTGATAAGTGAGAGTGAAACGGGTAGCAACAACCGCCCGCCAAAGCTGAATCACATGAATGAATATCCAACTTGGAAAGGTCATTTCCACACGTATGTTCTAGGGCAAAACACCGAGTTACAGACGTGCTTCATTACACCATATAACACGACTCTTGAAGAAGCAGGATCAAATGCTACAACCTTCAATAATATGCAAGAAGCCGACAAAAAGGCATATGCTCTGGAGAAGAAGGCGTTTGCAATTCTCACACAAGCACTCAACAAAGATATCTATCATCAATTCGGTTATTGTACTAGCACGAAAGCCTTATGGGATGCCTTGGTAGCAAGAGGAGAAGGGAATGCGGCTACAAGAAAGACACGGCATGATCTGTTGAAGAAGGAATTTGAATCATTTCAATTCTCGGACAACGAAACACTAAATGATATGACAACTCGTTTTTATCATTTGATTAGTGAAATGTATTCTTATGGTGTTCTTACAACTCAACAGGAAATGGTAGCAAGGTTTGCTGATGCTCTACCCCCGAAATGGAGTTCCTTCATTGAATTGCTAAAGCATACGGGTAGTTTAGATACTGTTAGTATCTATGAATTCATTCAGAAGTTGGAGCACAAGAATGATGAAGAAATCCGGAAAGCTAAACGAATTCCTGTTCCTCAAAATACTGAAATGTACCTTCCGGGTTTAAGCTCTCTAGCTAGTTCCAGTTCAGCTCAGCAACCAAAACTACAGACGGCGTTTATGTCCAATACAAGTTCAAGTCCCTTTCCCCAATCAGCTCCTCCTTCGGTTTTCGATCCAAGTGCATATCTTCCACCAGCGCATGTTGTTGCTCAAGCTCACGCTTTTTCAAAACCTCAATATAATCCAAGTGCCTATATTCCAACCCAACCGCAAGCCCAACCACAACCTTAGCAAGCAAATTACAGTGACACCTTTCATTCCCAAAACCCCAACACCGTCAGAGTTGATACTTCCAATCTTTCAAAAGTCAGTGTAGAAGTTGCAAAGGAACATATGGAACTTCTCAACACAATGTTCAGTGCCTACTGTGGATTGGTAGCAGGTCAAATTGGAAACATCAATATGACCAATGAAGATTATCAGCAGATAGATTGTGATGAAATGGAGTTAATGGATATCAAATGGGCATTTGCAAGTGCTGTTAGAAGGGCAAAGGATTTCATGAGTCGAACTGGAAGAACAAGCTTGGAAGGAAAAAATGATACAAAGTACGGTTTCGATAAGGATGCGGTAACGTGTTTTAATTGCGGCGAGCCCGGTGGGGAGTATCGTGACGTGGTTGGCAACATAATAGTCAAACAACACAATATATAATATGCACAGCGGAAGCAAATGAAAGATATAATTTCAACCGATTATAATATTGTAATATCAAATATCACAAATGTCGATTGTTTATCCACAGACGGATCGAAAATAAAATAGAAACAATAGTTCAACAGACGGTAGGCATCTTAAGCTTGCGAGACTTCTAGTGATGCTAAGGAGAAATCCCAGCCAATTACGCTTAGTACCTGCATTTAATCTTTTTTGGGAAAATACGTCAGTTTACACTGGTAAATACAATCAACTGACTCATTTTGGAAAATGATTGAAAATTGATTTGGATGCACGTGGCATAAACATTTTATTTAACTTGGGAGAATTATTTAAATATATATAATCTTGTGAACGAATTACATGTTCCTTGTGCGTTCAGTAGCCCGGATCATGTCCGGGTTAAAGATCAATAGACACACCACAATATTCTTTTGTGCACTGACGGGTGTACGCCTACACCCCGCGCTTAAGTCGTGGCCATTTCGTAAAATGATGCCAGGGATATCCGGGACATGGTCATTAACCCCCCAAAGGCTTTAAGTAACAAGACTGTTTAAACGAGCCGATCAAATTATTCAATTAACCACCCAACGATGGAAGATTTGATGCCCGATCAAGCGGTATTCTATATACCGTAACCTAAGCCCGTATAGGGAAAATAAGTTAAAAGTATTTACCTGAGCAATGTATAAATCACAATAAGAAAAATGTAGGTAGCTTTTACTGGTCTCCTATTCTGGAACAAAGGTTTATAATAACCTCTTAGAATTCTAACGGGTCTTTAATTAAGCTTGAGCTTAGACCGGTTAGTTTTAAAGATACGGTTCGCATGCACGATTAAGCGATGACCGGATAGAATGTGTTTTAGACCCGGCAAGTATGAAGACTTGTTTAATATGGGTATATTATACACATTCTGGATTTTTAAGATAAAACCGATAAGGTTTGACCCGTTTCGGCTAATTTATGTAAACTAGTTACATAAACCGAACCGAACGCGTAATAAGCGTAACGGGTAATAATGAGAGCCATTTACAGGTTTCCTAAGTTAATAGGCTCCAAATATGTTGTGACATCAGTAAGATATCATTTATTATGCCCGAAATGAATTTAAACACAAACTATGCCCCGTAGGGGTAGTTTGGTCATTTATAAGGTGATAAAAGAGTTTAAGTAGTATCCTGAGTTACAGGTCTGATATAATCAGCCAAAATACTCATTTTACTAAGTTATAATAGTAGGGTAAAGTATACATGTGAAATTTATCAATTTTAACCAAACTATGCACCGTAGGGGCATTTTGGTAATTTCACATAAGCCGTAAAGCTCAAAACTGAAGTCTGAGTTAAACAACCTTTTCTTACTGCTAAAATATTATAATTTACCTCAAATATCAGTAGGTATCAACCCTTGTATGTTTAAAATAGTTTTAGTACATACTATGCGTTAAAAACGCTTAAAAAGGTGATTAGAAGCCGTTTCCGGGTTCTATATAGAAATCTGATATTTTTATTATTCTAGAGGGTTTAAAATAATTTATTTATCATTTAGAATCAGTAGCAAAAGGTTTGGAGTCGTTTAGATATGTAAAACTCATTTTATGGCCCGTAAGGGCAAAACCGACAATTACCGGATTAAGCCTACGACTATTAGTTATGCTAAGCCTAAAATTAATTAAAAATCTTCAAAAATCCAAAAATAATATATTACATCAGTGGGTAATAAGTTTGATATGAAAAAGTAGGCTTAACTAGACTATACGCTAATTACGCCGTTTAATTAACATAAAGCTTCTTAATTACGCTAATGAGCATAACTCTCAATCTACGCCTCAAACTGATGTCAAACTTTGCATACAAGTTTATATATCAGTAATTAAGGTTTCTACACTTTAACATTTTCAAGAATCACGTTTTAAGGTGAAAAGGGCATAATGGTCAACATATGGGCAATTAACGGAATCATGCGTATTAATTGGATAACTAATGATCCGAGGTGTATAATCACAGAGGGTTATACTCGCATGTAACCTGGTCCAATTAAAGCTCTAAGGCATTTCTAAAACATACCATAACGGGTCAGAACTGAAAGTCAAAGTGAAAGTCAAACTATGCGACTTTCGGTCCCGAACCGGGTCTCTACTGAAAATTGTCGGGTTGAACATGTTTAGACATGTTCTTACATTCATTACCAAGTTATATCAATGATCAAACAGGTTATAAGTGTTCTACATTGCTAATTATGCATAAATTGTAATTTAAACATTCTGTTGACTTTTTATTAGTAAGTTTGACCCGACATTTGACCTAGTTAGAGTGGGAATCAGGGGGAACCCTTTTGAGGGTTTATTACCCACATAATTACCAACTTATAACTACTTTTAATTCGAGATTTGACTGAGCCATTATTAATTAATCTCGAAGTCAAACCGTAATTACGACGGTTTGACTTTTAGCTAAATAACTAAGCTAAACTCAATAAAAGAAGGTTAAGCAAACTTACAAGAGTCCTATGAACGATTTGTGATCACTTGAGAGAAGACTTGAGCTCCAGAAGTGATCAGGAATGCAAGAGAAAGTGTGAAGAACAATGGTTGCAACTCATGGCCCTTTTATAGTGGATTTTTCACCACAAATTGTTGACAAGCAAGTCTAACACTGACCACAACCCATCAACATGTGTCCCTAAGTGCCTAGGACTGTTTAAGGGTCGCCCATGTTGCAATAATATCGATTAAAGGTCGGTTCTGCGCATTTTCAGGCTGCTGTTCGCACTTTCTGTATCTGGGCGGTTAACGCGGCCCGCGTAAAAGACCTTAAGGTCTTACGCGGCCCGCCTTGACCCTGTAATCAGATTATGCATTTTCTATTTTCCGCATACATGTCTCTTGGAATTTCGAAAGGGCAACTAGCTTATATTTTTGCACTTTGACCCCTTCTTATTTATCTACAAGGGCCTTAAGACTTGTACCCACTTTGCCAAGTCCCTGGACATTTCTGGTTAACCCGAAAAGTCATAACTTTCAACGTTAACGCTTTAACCCCTCGCACACGAATTTGATCATAACTTTCTCATACGATTACGAAACTTTATGAAATTTATATCGTGCATTCTAGTGAGCATAATTTACAGTTACAAAGCTTCGAGTTTGTCAAAAGGTCACTCAGAGGTATAACTTAAACATGTTGACACATTTAACCCCTGTAGTTTGTAATTTCTCACTTTTAGCTTCGCATGATCCATGATTTATTCGTTTGATGCTATAAACATCATGTAGGGTTAATGTACAATATATTTATTCCCTGTTGACCTTTAGAATACGTATATTCACATACTTTCCATGTTTGTCAACTTTAGTCCTTCTATAATATTCTTTCACATGTTTAAACATCTGACACGTGTCAACACATTATAGGACATGAATTTTTCGAGGTGTTACACAAGGCAACCAAAATCCCTTCTGAAGTCAGACAAGTACTTCCAACGCAAATCAAGGTAACCGTGAAAGAGGGATAGTAGCTGTGAACAACACCACCAACCGAGACCAGTCTGGGCCATCAAACACCAATCGGGCTCTAGTCGTTCAAGCTGATGAAGGATGTAACTGGTCAGTACAGTTTGGAGATGGTGATCAAGAAAGATGAGGAACCGCATGTTATGCAAAGATCATCAATCACATTAAGCATGTTCACAAAGAAGAATTTTATGACAGTGATGATAGTTCTGGTTATAGCGGGAGTTCGGATGAAGAAAGCTCAAATTCGGGTGGTTATAATTCTGATGCTGATGATTTGTTGAAGGAAGCTGAGGAGTTAAAGTGTCAAAAATCTATTCTGATCAAGAAGGCTGCTGTAGCATCAAAGGAAATGGAGAAGCTCTTCTCTGAAGACGGATCTTTTTCTTGTCAGACTGCCTTTATGGCAAATGTCTCAGCCTCGTCAAGTCAGGTAAATTCCGACACTCCTACTCCTAGTGTATGCAATATATGTGCAGATTTGAAACTGGAATCCAAACAGGTTCACAGTCATAATCAAAGTTTAGTTATTGAGCTGTCTAAATGCAAAGAGGCAAACATGGCTTTAGCTCGAAATGAAAAAGATTTCAAAGAAGTAATTGAAACTTTAAAGAAAAGTGTTTCCGAATTGACAAAAACTGTTTTCAACAAACAAATTGGAATTACTAACTACATTAATATCATTGAGGAAACAAAAAAGAGTTAGCCGTGGCAAAATGCGAGCATGATGCAATCAAGCTCAAATTGGAGAGTTATTCTAACTCCCGATATGTGCTTGATCACATCATAGAAGCTCAACAATTGAAAGGGAACAAGAAAGGCGTTGGGTATAAGGCGTGTCCACCCCCTTTGAGACACAACTATACTTGAATGCCCGATGAAGAAGAAATGCCACGGTTTGAACCTAGTGTGCCTCTTGATTATGAGGAAGTTACTACAGGATTAGGGTTCAAACCGGACAGTTCATCAAGTGACTCATCTGTAGAAACAGGAAATTCAGCATCGATAAATCAAAGTCCTCCAATCATTGAGGACTATGATTCGTCTGATGATGAATCAGATGTGAGTGATCAGGATACATCACTTGATAAGATGAAGGGAGTAGAAATTCCAATTGAGAATCATATTCTGTGTGATCCTCCTACTCCTACTGTGCAACCTGTTGCCAAGCAAGTGATAGATCATGTCAAGGATGTCAAGGAATCTGTGTCTGCCGTTAAGAGCAGTAATGTGTTGTATACCTTGGTCGGTGATGCTAAAATTTATTCAGACCACGATTTTCCAATTAAAAATGCCAATCCATCTTTGATTGATAAAGTTTTTGAAGATAACACAAGCAAGTTTTTGGGAAAGACGAACCCAGGAGTTGTTGTAACTCAATGTGATCCTATTCCAAAAACTGAGATTAGAAAACAGTTTGGAAATAAAAAACAACCGACAAAGCAACAACCTATTGCTTCTAAGGGTAAACAACCAAAAAGGCAAGCTCAAAATCCCAAAGTTTCTGAATCAAAGTTTGAAACAAAAGGAGCTCGTTACCAGAAGAAAAACAGTGATGTCAAATTTATAGCATCAAAGGGTACTGATAAAATTGAGACTTTTGAAAACAAATCAAACATCGATTTTGTGCAACAAGTCAAAATTTTAAAACGTAACAGTCAAAACAATTACACTCAACATACAAACGGGTGTGATGAAAGAGCAAGTACCTCAGGTTCTACAGGTTCGACATCTGTTCGTCGATCAGATTCTCCTAAGTTTGTTGAAAGGAGAACGTATTTTAAATGTGGGGAGTTTGGACACATCATTAAAAATTGTACAAATACTCCCAAAGAGAAATTTGTTGAGAAAGCACCACCTGAAAAGGTTTACCCTCAACGTCGTCCCGTTTCGCCAAAACATGATAAAAGAACTGTTAAAGAACAAGAAACGAAACAACGACGTCAAAACGTCAAGGCAGTTGAAAAGGCTTTTAAATCTGAAGTCAAAATCTGTTAATAGGGACCCAAGTTCATCACAATCTTTAAATCCAGAAATTTCAAAATCTTTTTATAAGAATCAAACTGGTAAACAAAAACAAACTTGGAAACCTAAATCGGGTGAAAGTTCAGGGGAGGTGCTGTGTTTGAAAATCATCAGGAAATTGAGATCACTTTTCGTGATGCTCAGGGACGACCCAAGACCACTAAGGCTTGGGTCCCCCTCTCCAACTAATCTCTAAATGAGTGTGCATGTCACACCCTCCAAAAACCCCACCCCGCCTTGGAGGCGTGACATGCCCAGGATCATAGCCACCAATCATATTGAACAAAGCATGTAAGTAATTTTTATAAAATCCAACACAATACAATTGGTGTCAAAACATAGTTTGAGTTTACAGCGGAAGCAAAACATAAGTTTCATATTTTCCCACAACGACCACGCCTCCTCGTGCAAGCTCCTTAAGCTAGGGATCTAACGACCTGCAAAGCATGCAGTAAGGGGTCAACAATAATGCTGAGTGAGTTCACTAGTTGTCCAGTTTTAATTACCAAAAACTTGTTTCACCAGTTAATTTATCCGTTTATACATGCCATGGGGAGTTATCCCAAAAGTTAGCGACTAAACTGTTTTTCCAATACCGAACACTAGGTGACCGTTGCGTATCCGCAGAGTGCCCCGATGTCAATGTTCTATCATCATTGACGGTTGCCAGAGTACATTAGTTCACCACCGATCCCATACCTTGGCACGGTGTGAGGTTGGTAAGACCTAAATAGCGCTATCAACTAATAACCCGTTCGCCTGGCCCCGGCGACTAATCGGTATTATGTAGTAGGGACTTTAAGTGATAGAGTTTCGTTTAGTGCCGTTTGTTGCAATCCGTATAAACAGTAATTTAACTAAAAGGTTCCCAATAACAAGAGAAGAAAAGTAAGTTGTATCCCTCATAAGGGGATAGTGTTGTTTTTAGTTCCGTTTCCCAAACCACCGGGAATACATGCTTTAGGTTGTGAACTCACCTTGACTTAACAAGCTTCCTGATTCTAACTCTTCTGAGAATTAGCATCTACTTTGGTATGAGGTAGAGTTTAGCCTAAGCTTAATAACCTAATTTGCACACGAAACTAGGTAAATAACTTAATACAGCTTTTACGATAACTCACGAGATCAAATTCTCACAATGAATGTCAAAATGCAATACTTTGCCCATCGAATTATCGATGATCCATTGAATTAACAATGAACGACAAGGTATAATACTTTACCCATCGAATTAACGACGATCCGTTGAATTAACAACGAACGATAAAGTATAATACTTTACCTATCGAATTAACGACAATCCGTCAAATTAATGACGAACGATAAAGTATAACCCTAATGTGGGCGGCACTTAAACATCCCTTGGATAGTTTAATCGATCGGACAATGAATCGTAGCAGCGATTGAGTTAATACCCTGTTCTGCAGCACCCCGCTATACCTAATTTGTGTTCTGTGTGTGTTAATTGAAGTAATTGGATGATAACTCGAAGTCTGAGACGAATTTCTTCGTCGACTGAACACCAGAAAGCAAGTGCCAAGGCCTGCTATTTATACACGAAATTTGACATGCTTACGGACCGTAAGCTTCCTGATGTTGCGGTCCGTATGACACCTTACGGACCGTAAGCTTAGTAGTGTTGCGGTCCGTATGGTATACTAATGCACTATAAGGTTGCCACGCGTGGGACTAGCCTAGCTGAGTCAACAATTTCTTAAAATTAAACTTCGACAGCAAGTTATATAGATAATCATCAAGTAGGGAATACCCCCCTGAGTTTTAGGGGCCCTAATCCTGATTCTGATTGTTCTGGAAATCTTAGGGTTTCTACAGAATCACTTGGGTTTCTCAATTAGGGTTTCTAATTGGACTAATTATAATACTAAATAGGACTTTTTAGTGAGAGTTGCTACATTCTCCCCTCCTTATAGAAATCTCGTCCTCGAGATTTACTCGAATAAGTAAATATACTAGTACTAATCTTTTATGTTCGAGAAACTTTAACCTTTCTGTCTTCTATCTAAAGTGATTTCTCAACAAATCTTTAAACTTTTCATTTATCTCTAAATACTACCAGAAATTTGTCAGATAGACATTTCTTAAAGTTGCATACATGAAATACTTAGGGATGACTTAACCTTAACCATAGTACTTTATAGAACACCGTAAAGTATTGAGTCTTGCACTTGGAATGAAGCATCGTTGTGGATTATTGAACACTTTACCGGTTATAGTCTGGTTTTTATCAAAAACTTTTTCCTTTTTAAAACCAAGTTCACTATAACCAATGGCTCTGATACCACTCTGTCACACCCTCCAAAAACCCCACCCCGCCTTGGAGGCGTGACATGCCCAGGATCATAGCCACCAATCATATTGAACAAAGCATGTAAGTAATTTTTATAAAATCCAACACAATACAATTGGTGTCAAAACATAGTTTGAGTTTACAGCGGAAGCAAAACATAAGTTTCATATTTTCCCACAACGACCACGCCTCCTCGTGCAAGCTCCTTAAGCTAGGGATCTAACGACCTGCAAAGCATGCAGTAAGGGGTCAACAATAATGCTGAGTGAGTTCACTAGTTGTCCAGTTTTAATTACCAAAAACTTGTTTCACCAGTTAATTTATCCGTTTATACATGCCATGGGGAGTTATCCCAAAAGTTAGCGACTAAACTGTTTTTCCAATACCGAACACTAGGTGACCGTTGCGTATCCGCAGAGTGCCCCGATGTCAATGTTCTATCATCATTGACGGTTGCCAGAGTACATTAGTTCACCACCGATCCCATACCTTGGCACGGTGTGAGGTTGGTAAGACCTAAATAGCGCTATCAACTAATAACCCGTTCGCCTGGCCCCGGCGACTAATCGGTATTATGTAGTAGGGACTTTAAGTGATAGAGTTTCGTTTAGTGCCGTTTGTTGCAATCCGTATAAACAGTAATTTAACTAAAAGGTTCCCAATAACAAGAGAAGAAAAGTAAGTTGTATCCCTCATAAGGGGATAGTGTTGTTTTTAGTTCCGTTTCCCAAACCACCGGGAATACATGCTTTAGGTTGTGAACTCACCTTGACTTAACAAGCTTCCTGATTCTAACTCTTCTGAGAATTAGCATCTACTTTGGTATGAGGTAGAGTTTAGCCTAAGCTTAATAACCTAATTTGCACACGAAACTAGGTAAATAACTTAATACAGCTTTTACGATAACTCACGAGATCAAATTCTCACAATGAATGTCAAAATGCAATACTTTGCCCATCGAATTATCGATGATCCATTGAATTAACAATGAACGACAAGGTATAATACTTTACCCATCGAATTAACGACGATCCGTTGAATTAACAACGAACGATAAAGTATAATACTTTACCTATCGAATTAACGACAATCCGTCAAATTAATGACGAACGATAAAGTATAACCCTAATGTGGGCGGCACTTAAACATCCCTTGGATAGTTTAATCGATCGGACAATGAATCGTAGCAGCGATTGAGTTAATACCCTGTTCTGCAGCACCCCGCTATACCTAATTTGTGTTCTGTGTGTGTTAATTGAAGTAATTGGATGATAACTCGAAGTCTGAGACGAATTTCTTCGTCGACTGAACACCAGAAAGCAAGTGCCAAGGCCTGCTATTTATACACGAAATTTGACATGCTTACGGACCGTAAGCTTCCTGATGTTGCGGTCCGTATGACACCTTACGGACCGTAAGCTTAGTAGTGTTGCGGTCCGTATGGTATACTAATGCACTATAAGGTTGCCACGCGTGGGACTAGCCTAGCTGAGTCAACAATTTCTTAAAATTAAACTTCGACAGCAAGTTATATAGATAATCATTAAGTAGGGAATACCCCCCCTGAGTTTTAGGGGCCCTAATCCTGATTCTGATTGTTCTGGAAATCTTAGGGTTTCTACAGAATCACTTGGGTTTCTCAATTAGGGTTTCTAATTGGACTAATTATAATACTAAATAGGACTTTTTAGTGAGAGTTGCTACAGTGCAGATTGTTCCAGGAGGAACTATAGATAGTCTTAGGATTGTTGATAGTGGGACGTCCATGCACAAGATTGGCGACATGCGGCTCCGAAAGATCATCATATCTAGGTGTTGTTTGCCTGTGACGGAGAGAGAAAAAGAAAAGAAAGAATGTCGGATGAAAGAACTTGAAAGCTTCGATAAAATGAAAATCATTCCAAAGTTTGATTGTTAAGGCTTTGATCGGGTCCCCAGGATAGATTCAATCAAAATGTACGCTCCTGCAGCACGTCTGATGTTCAAAATCAACAAGTTGAACGTGTAGTGTGTGTGCAAAATGCAACATATAAATTACATCAAATGTGGCATAAAACTAACCTTTTTTTAGTACCAATGTTGGAAAAAGTGTGTTTTTGTCTTCCTTTTGTATTTTCAGGATTAAATGAGCTCAAATGAACAAATGAAGCAAAAAGGTAGCTAAATCTAGCATAAATATAATAAAAGGAACAAACGTGGCATGCCCGATCCCCCGACAGCATCTTCCCAAACAAAAACAAGTGAACAGAAGGCTGAACACGCCCCGTGCTCAATGAGCACGGGGGCGTGCCCAAGTGTCTGCAGAGAAGACAAAGTTGTAAAAGTTTCTATCACCCACTACGGGGCGTGCCCAGCGGACACGGGGCCATGGTCAACTCTAAGATTCGCAAAATCTGGAGGAATCTTGATAGTACAGATACGCTTCTACACACGGGGTCGTGCCCAGCGGACACGGGGGCGTGGTCAAATAATGCAGAGAAACTGCAACTAATGAAGAAAGAGAAGGAGGATGGACACGGGGCCGTGCCCAATGGACACGCGGCCGTGCCCGAGCTGCTGTTCAGGCTATAAATAGGGGTGCTTGGCTCATTTGCAAACCATCCCTTGGCACACCACCTCTCTCACTTCACCCACCCACCACCACCATCACAACACCATCATCCACCACCATCATCCATCATCCATCATAGAGTGTGTGAGTCGTCTCGGGATCCAAGATTGATCGTAAGAGTTCTTGACAATCAAAGGCCATGTTTGCCTAAGTCTCTTACATCACTTGGTGAAGACAAGTGTCTAGTGTAATACTTTTTATTTTTAATCTTTTCGCACTTTTTATTTGGTCTTGGATTAATGACTTTAAAAACTAGTTTCTTATATTGAAGGTGATTCTTCCTTATCGTTTGTCCGTGGTGTCTTGGCATTATTTTACTATCTATATAAAATAAAAGATTTTCACCATTCATATCTCCACGGTCTATATGGAGATATGTTGGCTACCTGGTCGGGGGTTAAGGGAACGATTTGGTAAGAGTCTTGCCTTGTTCAGTGTATAGATCCTGCAAGGACCTGGGTCAAATTTAGTAGGACCTCCTTCAATACCCACCGGTATTGGATGGCGGGGGTCCAAACTCTTTGATCCCCTCATATGTAAGCTACTATTAAAACTTTAACCCGGCTACTTAGGACTGTATCCCTGCTGACTCAGACTACTTCGCCGAGGGTTACGTCACCTTCAAAAGAGGGGCCTACCACATTATGCATTAATAACTTAATTAATTATCTTTCAATAATCCGACCCTTTAGGATTGTATCCTTGCTGACTCAAACTACTGGGTTGAGGTTAATGTCACCTTCAAAAGAGGGGCCTACTACAATAACTAAGATAATCTCTTAAAAAGTGCAAAGGTGCGAAAATAATCAAAGGTTACACTACACACGAGCCGGATCCAAGTGATTCATCTTGTCTATCTGTTTTTACTTTTATTTTATTTTTCAGCATTTTAGTTAGTTTTATTTTTCTAGTTTAAAAACCTTTTTCTAACTTTTGATTTGATTAGACGTTGAGGATAAACTGGTACTAAAAGCTCTAGTGTCCTTGGACGACCTCGATATCTTACCAACACTATACTACGCTCACGATGGGTGCACTTGCCCATATATGTGTTTAGTGTTAGTAAATATCGTGTTTTATAAATTTAAAACTTGGCTAAAAAGTGTTAAAGGGCTTAAAATATACATTAAAACTATACGACACCTAACGCACATCAAGTTTTTGGCGCCGTTGCCGGGGACACAAGGATTTTAAAAAAGTTAGGAATCAACGTCCTAATCGTTTTTGTTTTTTTTTTTTAATTTTTCTGTTTTTTTAGATTTTCTTAATTTTTCAGTTTCTGCAGAGCTCAGCACGGGCAGTGCCTGATCAGACACGGGCCGTGCCCAGCATTATTACTGGCAGTTTTTATTTTCTGAGTTACAGAGAGTTGAGCACGGGGTCGTGTCGGTGCAACACGGGGCCTTGTCGAACTCCCCAGTAACAGGGATCCGGAAAACAATCATTGTATCTCCGACCACGGGTCGTGTTCATCTGAACACGGGGCCGTGGTGAAGCTTCTGACCAACGTTCTTTTTGTTTTTATTGCAGGACTTAGAACCCAGGCACCACATCTGAACTCTCCACGTAGTGTATGAGCTCCAGTTCTAGTAGAGACGTAAAAGAACCCCTAGACGAACCCGAACGCTTTCTAAGAAGAAGACTTAAAGCTAAAAACCAAGAGAAAGTTTTGGGGGACCCACTTCCAATGGCGGACCAACGTACCCTCATGGATTACCTACGACCCACCGTGGGTAATCTCAGCGCCGCTATCAATGCACCGAATGTCGAAGCCAATAACTTCGAGCTTCAGCCATATTTGATACAAATGCTTCAAAACTCCGCAACCTTCCATGGGCTTGCGGACGAGGATCCTCATCTACATATTAATAATTTCTTAGAAATATGTGATACCTTTCGGATCAATGGAGCATCAAACGACGTCATCCGCCTTCGAATGTTTCCATTTTCACTAAAAGACCGAGCTAAGGCTTGGCTTAATGCCCTCCCAGTTGGTTCGGTAAACACCTGGGATGACCTTGCCCATAAGTTTCTATATAAGTATTTCCCTCCTGCTAAAATGGCTAAATTAATGACTGAAATTAATACATATTCACAAGAGGATGGGGAGTCCTTATATGAAACTTGGGAAAGGTTCAAGGAGCTACTAAGAAAGTGTCCTCATCACGGTCTTGCGGTGTGGCAACAAGCATACACTTTCTACAATGGATTGTTGCCACACACAAGACAAACACTTGACTCTAGCTTCGGAGGACTTTTAGGTAATCGTTGCCCAAATGAAATATATAATCAAATTGAGGAATGGCTCAAACCAATTTTCAGTGGCACACTCTGACGGGTGGTCCGTAGGACAACCCTTAAGAGCCTTAAAGTGATTAAAATCCCGCACTATACACGGTTATTTGCTTGAACATGGTAATCACGAGAGGTTTGATGTTGCAGGCACTAAAGGGCTTAAAGAATGGATATTATGAAGCTTGGATGGAAGCTTGATGTTGGTGAAAACAAAATTAGAAGATTTAACTTTTAATGAAGAGAATAAGAAGGAAAATCACATACAGCACCGTAACCTACGGCTGGGAGCCGTAGGTTACGGCTCACATCATGTGACAACAAAATCAGCCGTAAAACAGGAGCTCAGGGCCGTAAGGTTTGATGACAGCCGTAAGGTACGGCACCTAGCCGTAGCTTACGGCTCGGTGTTGACTTCCGGGGATCATTGACTGCCGTAAGCTACGGCAAGGAGCCGTAGCTTACGGCTCCGACTGATCTTTCATGTAACATCCACATTTAATGTCGATTTCAAGAGGATTTATGGACGCTTTTCACTTGTTTTCGGTTATCAATCATTAGACACGAATTTTGGGGGCTTGTTGGTGACTTGGGAGCTTGAAGAACAACTTGTTAATCTTTAGTTTTATGTGTGTGATTGCCTTGAACATCAAAACTATTTTGCTACAATGTTTGTCCAAGCCATGAGTGGCTAGTTTTCTTATGGTCATCCTAGGTTGGAGGTTTGTATGAGACAATTGTGTTTTGGATTCCATATTTCTAGAATGGTAAACTTTATCTATGTTTTGTTTATCATGGTGTGTGATTACTTATTTGTAAATTGTTGATTCTTATGATATTCTAGTTTGAAACCATACGTTCTTGGTGCCGTTGGCAATCGAGATATCATGGGTAGAATTAGGATTGGGTAAGGGTTGATTGGTCATCGGGTAACAACCTCACGTTCTAGGAATCTGAGTACTTAGTTCCCTTTTATCACAATAAGTAATTGCACATGAACTATGTCTATGTAGTTCTTTCTAGTGGATGATAGCACAATTGTTGAAGCAAACCGAAAACTTAGGATGGTCATTTGTCCCTAAATTGTTTACAAAACCAATTCTCAATTCGCAATTTAATTAGTATTCTTAGTTTTAAAACAAACAATCCAACTCTTTGAATTTACTTTTATTGCAATTAGTTTAATCTTAGTTAACTTAGATACCCTTCTAAATAACACACATTCCACAAACTCCCTGTGTTCGATACCCTATTACCGCTATCTATATAGTTGTTTTTGGGATTGAATTTGATTGTGACCGCGACATCACGTCAAATTTTGGCGCCGTTGCCGGGGAGTAGTGCGCAACGTGTGTTATTTTCTGTCTTTTTAAGTTTGTTATTTTTCCGGTTTACGCTGGGTGTGTTAGTGTGCAGGTATTGACAGGTGCATGCGTACTAGGAGCTCTCACAAGCTATCACCCTTGGCATTTGATCCGGAAATTGAGCGAACGTTAAGAGGAAACAGAATTTTGCTAAGAGAGAACAGAATCAGTGGTTCACCAACAACACCAACTACACCAATCACACCAATTCGATACATGGATCCACCACAACCACCACCCACTACGGGTGAATCTACTTCACCATTCATACCAACATCCACTCAACCTTCACCAAATACCACCATGCCCAGTTCTACTACCGAATTTACTTCACCATTTGATATCCCACCACCCAATACTACATTACCTACCAATACTCAAACTGAACCTACCCTTACCTTTAGCCCTGCTTCTACAATTCCACCACTCACCCATTTCTTCCCAGCTTCAGGTCAATCATCATCCACCTATACATTACCACAAGGCTCAACTGTTGTTCATGCTACTTCATCATTTGGAGCACCAAACCAGTCAGGTTTTCAATACTCATCTTTTCCATTTGGGCCATCATCGGGGGGTATAGAAGGAGATGGATATGAAGAAGGATATGAAGATTTCGAGGGTTATGAGGAAGAGGGTTATGCTTATGTGGGTAGTGGAGATCAAGGGGAGTTGACTTATGTACCTGGTCAAACGCAAAGAATGTCAAGTGTTGGTGGGATTCCACAACAACAACTCATACCACAACACATTAGACCAAGGCCACAAGGGGTACAAGTGCAACGTCCTATTCCTTTGCAACAAATTCGGCCACAAAACATACAACCTCAATTGCAAAGGCCGATTCAATATCCACCGATGCCCCAACAACAATTTCAACAACCAATCGCACCACAAGGGTATATACCAAGACCTATGGGTCCTATTCGCCCAAGGGGTCGAGTGGGTGTTCCAAGAAGGCATCTTAGGGAACAAGCACGGGGGATAGAAGCACATTTCAGGCCAATTATTACTCAAAATCCTTCACCGGTGGTTATCCCTCACAACAACCAAGGGAGAACTTTTGAAGTAAGAACAAATTCGTTGCAAAGTCTACCGAAGTACAAAGGGTTAGCAACGAAGGAGCCGTATTTCCATCTAGAGGCCTATGACTCAATTTGCAACACTTTTGGGAGTCAAGGTTTTTCGGCCGACGATGTCAAGTTGGTTTTATTTCAGTTCTCTTTGGAGGATAAGGCAAAGAAGTGGTTTTACACTTTGCCTTCAGCATCTATTTACACATGGGGAGAGATGCAACAAACTTTCCTCGATGAATTTTATACCGCCCAAAAGACAAACGATGCTAGAAAGGGATTGAGAAGCTTCCAACAACAACATGGTGAGATGTTTCATGAGGCATTCGAGCGTTTCAATATGATGATTAAAAATTGCCCTCACCATGGAATTGAATTGTGGGAGTTGATGAATGCCTTTCACGAGGGGTTGAGTGCCGAAGATGCACGTGACTTGATGTCTATTACCGGTGGGACTTTTGGAACAAATTATGAGAATGATGATTGGGAGTTCTTGGAAAGCATGGCAACTACATCAAAAAGAAAAGCTCAAGCATCAAGGAGAGCTCGACCGGCCATTGCCCGACCTCAAGTGCATGCGATAGATGACGGTAATGTACAAACTTCTAATCAAATTTATGATGTTTGTGCTTTATGCAATGAAATAGGTCACGCGGCTGAAAATTGCCAAGGGATGGTGGAAGGGCAATACGAAGAGGTGCATGCTATTCAAGGTCAAGGTCAAGGAGGGGGTGGTAGAAACTACAACAATATGAATTCTAACACTTATCACCCCGGGTTGAGGAATCATCCGAATTTTCGTTATGGGAACCCTTCGAATCAATCAAACCCGAATTTTCAAGGTAGCCAAGGAAACTATGGTTCGCGCCAACCTTATAACAATCAAGGTGGATATAGAAGTGGGAACAACCAAGGGTACCAAAGGCAACGGGTCAAGAACAAGGGGGGTCTTCGGGTGGAAACGAAATGATGGATATGTTGAAGAGCATGCAAGCGGAGATGCAAAGGAGAAACCAACTGGATGATGCTCGTATTCAAAAAGATGAGGCCCGAGATAAGGCAATTCAAACTTTGACCACCCAAATGGGTCAAATTGCAATTGAAGTGTCAGAATTGAAGAAAAACAAAGGTCAATTACCAAGCGACACTAAGGTAAACCCATCTCATGGTACTTCTAGAGGTAATCATGTTCCTATTCATCATGTAAGTGTTTTGAGAAGTGGGAAAGAGTACAAAACCAATCCTTTACCGGATTTGGTTGATGGGGTGGTTGAAGATATCACGGGTCAAGATAGTGAGGAAGAAAATGAACCACTTATTATTTCTTCTAAAAAACCCAATTTTGAAAAACCCGAAATTAATAAAGAAAATGAACAGAAAAATGAGGGTGAGGGATCTAGTGAAGTACCATTTCCCTCGGCTTTATTGGATCCGGGTAGAAAAATTTTTATTTCAAAACGGGGTCCTCAAAAAGAGGAAATGTGGGAAGTTTTTAAACAGGTTAAAGTTAATCTTCCCTTGCTTGAAGCTATTAAATAGGTACCCGCTTACGCGAAGTTTTTAAAAGAATTGTGTACCCAAAAGAGGCAACAAAAAGTGCCTAAATTGGTTGATTTGAAGGAGCGGGTAAGCGCGGTTTTGAAAGGAGATCTTCCTCCTAAGCTACAAGATCCGGGAGCGCCTTTTATAAATATTCAAGTAGGAAATTTTCAAACTGCGAGGGCGTTATTGGATCTTGGAGCCGGAGTAAGTATCTTACCGGGGGGGGGGGGGGTTATACGACCAATATGATTTTGGTCCATTGAAACGGGTTGAGACAACGGTGGTATTAGCCGATTTGTCTCATAAACTTCCTCGGGGTATTGTACGGGATGTGATAGTTAAAGTTGATGAGTTTTATTATCCCGTGGACTTTCTTGTGCTAGACTACTCATCCGCGGACCCAATTCAACAACAAAATATTATTTTGGGTCGGCCATTTTTAAACACCGCACATGCCGTTATTGATTGTCGATATGGTACGGTCGACATGACATTCGGTAATAGAAAGATGAGATTGAACGTTTTTACTAATGGTACTAATGTTTATGATGAGTGTTTTGTAGCAAACTTCATAGATGAATATGACCCAAAGGAGTTCGAGGAAGAGATTTTGGGTTCTTGTGTTCGTGGTGTGTCTTTGCAGGAGCATGCATGTGATTTGGAAAAGGAAGAGAAAGAGCAAGAGGCTTTTGCGGTAAAGGAAGGAAGACCGCCATGGACCCACCAAACGGATACTCTACCGGTGGAAATTGATTCGGGTACAAAGCCTTCCTTGGAATGTCCACCAAGTGTGGAATTGAAAGAGCTACCAAAGCACCTAAAGTATGTATTTTTAGGGGAGAATGACACTTTACCGGTGATCATTGCTTCCAATTTGGAGGTAGCTCAAGAGGAGGAGTTGATACGGTTGTTGAAGGCTCACAAGGCGGCAATCGGGTGGACAATAGCCGACCTAAAGGGTATTAGTCCTTCCATCGTAATGCATAAAATTATTACAAGTGAGGATGCAAAGCCGACCCGTGAAACACAAAGAAGGTTAAACCCGAATCTGAGAGAGGTGGTCAAGAAAGAAGTTATCAAGTGGTTGGATGCGGGGATTATTTATCCCATTTCGGACAGTGCGTGGGTAAGTCCGACTCAGGTAGTGCCTAAAAAATCAGGCATTCAGGTAATTAAAGATGAGCAAGGTGAGCAAATCTCCACCCGCCCGGTAACTGGGTGGCGAGTTTGTATCGATTATAGAAAATTAAACGCCTCTACCTCTAAAGACCATTTCCCGTTACCCTTCATTGACCAAATCATTGAAAAACTCTCTGGTCAAAAATACTATTGTTTTTTGGATGGGTATTCGGGATATAACCAAATTGCTATTCACCCGGACGACCAACACAAAACCACGTTTACATGTCCATATGGTACATTTGCTTTTCGGCGGATGCCATTTGGACTATGTAACGCCCCCGCCACATTCCAAAGATGTATGATGAGTATATTTTCGGACATGGTGGGGGATTCTCTTGAAGTGTTTATGGATGATTTTTCCATTTTTGGGCCAAGTTTTGACTCTTGTCTTAATGAGTTAGAAAAAGTTTTGAAAAGGTGTGTGGAGACAAACTTGGTCTTAAGTTGGGAAAAGAGCCATTTTATGGTTCAAGAGGGTATTGTGTTGGGGCATGTGATTTCGGACCGGGGAATGGAGGTAGATAAAGCAAAAATTCGGGTAATTTCATCTCTACCCCCACCAAAGAATGTTAAGGGGGTGAGATCATTTTTGGGACATGCGGGGTTTTATAGAAGGTTTATTAAAGGTTTTAGTGTAATTACAAAACCTTTATGTAACTTATTGTTGAAAGATGTTCCTTTTGATTTTACTGACGAATGTTTGCAAGCGTTTCATGTGTTGAAGGAACAGTTGGTGAAGGCTCCTATCTTGCAACCACCGGATTGGTCGAAGCCGTTTGAAATTATGTGTGATGCTAGTGATACGACCATTGGAGCGGTTTTGGGTCAAAGAGTTGATAAGAAGCCGGTGGTAATCTACTATGCAAGCAAAACTTTGTCCGAGGCGCAACTGAATTACACCACGACCGAGAAAGAATTATTAGCGGTGGTGTATGCCTTAGACAAGTTTAGAGCTTACATTTGGGGGAGCAAGGTGATTGTTTATTCGGATCATAGCGCGGTCCGATATCTAATGGAAAAGAAGGATGCAAAGCCCCGGTTGATTCGTTGGGTGCTTTTGTTACAAGAATTCGATCTCGAGATTCGGGACAAGAAAGGGTGTGAAAATGTTGTTGCGGATCATTTGTCCCGGATCCCATTGGAAGGTGTTGACGACCCGAGTGAGATTAATGAACGGTTTCCCGACGAGCAATTGTTAGCCGTATCTACTTTTGTTGCACCTTGGTACGCCCATTATGTGAACTATTTGGCCAAGGGTGCAATTCCGAATCATTGGACGAAGAAGAGACGACAACAATTCTTGAGTCAAGTTAAACAATACATTTGGGATGAACCGGATTTGTTCAAGATTGGACCCGATCAAGTGATAAGGAGGTGTGTTCCCGAAACTGAAGTTTTAGAAATTTTGACCCATGCTCATTCATCGGCATGTGGTGGGCATTTTAGTGGGAACAAGACGGGTTACCGGGTGCTATCATGTGGGTTTTACTGGCCTACAATTTTCAAAGATTCTTGTGAGTTTGCCCGGAATTGCTTAAATTGTCAAAAGGTTGGAATATCGAAGCGGGATGAAATGCCTTTACAACCGATTTTGGTGGTGGAGGTGTTTGATGTATGGGGAATAGATTTTATGGGTCCGTTTCCTAATTCGAATGGGTTCTTATACATATTGGTTGCGGTTGACTACGTTACGAAGTGGATAGAAGCCATTGCTACAAGGACCAATGATCATTCCGTTGTATGTAAGTTTGTGCAATCCAACATATTCGCTCGTTTCGGTGTGCCAAGGGTAATAATAAGTGATGGCGGTTCACATTTCAAAAATTTTAATTTTGCAAAGTTGTTGAAACGATATAATGTGAACCATCGTGTGGCGACACCGTACCATCCGCAAACAAGTGGACAAGTTGAAATGTCCAACCGTCAAATTAAGGAGATTCTCATGAAGACGGTAAGAACGGATCGAAAAGATTGGTCAAGTAAGCTTGACGATGCGTTGTGGGCATATCGGACGGCTTACAAGACTCCAATTGGTACTACCCCTTATCGGATGGTGTATGGGAAGGGGTGTCATTTACCAATGGAGTTAGCACACCGAGCGCATTGGGCCATTAAAACCGTTAATGCGGATTATGACGAAGCGGGTCGAACAAGGAAGTTGCAATTGAATGAGATCGAGGAGATAAGAGATGAAGCCTATGAATGTGCTTCCGCATACAAAGACAAATTGAAGAAAGTTCATGATGCAAAGATAAGGAAAAAGAACTTCGAAGTGGGTCAAAAGGTGTGGTTGTACAATTCAAGGTTGAAGATGTTTGCGGGAAAACTCAAGAGCAAGTGGATGGGCCCTTACATCATCCGAAGAGTGGGAAAATTTGGTGATGTTGATATAGAAGACGAACAATTCAATAGGCAACAAACGGTGAACGGGCATCGACTCAAACCGTACTTGGAAGGTAACGACATTAACCATATTGATCTCGACAAAGTGGGCTTCATTTTACGCCCATTGGATGATGAGGAAACTTGAAAGAGGCCCAGGTTTGGTATTTTGTACATATTGTAGCTTAGTTTCGTGTTTTGAATAAAGTTCCGTTTAAAAACCGGTGTTTGAAACAAGTGTGGGGAAATCCTTGCGAATTTCCCGAGCATAGTGTTGAGGACAACACGGGTTTTTAACGGGGGGTAGGGTTAATTTTTCATGTTTTCAAAATATTAAAAAACCATAAAAATTAAACAATTTTAAATAAATGACAAATTAAAAATTAAAAAAATAAAAAATAAAAAATTTTACAAGTCAATTTTTTGGTTTTCTTGTAGTTGCCCAGTGATAGCCGTAAGTTACGGCACATTGCCGTAGCTTACGGCTCATGTGTGTAATTTTGAGTCTTACGCCGGATGGTTCCTGTTTTACGGTGAAACAAAAAAATCCCCAGGTCTCGCCGTAACCTATGGCAAGGAGCCGTAGGTTACGGCTCGCAGTTAAATGTTTGGGTGTTCTGTTCTTGTCGGTTTGGTCTAAAAAAAAAAAAATTAGTAAAACCGAAAATATTAATAATAATAACTATTCTAATAAAAACAAAAATAACAATTACCCTATCCACACATGTCGATCATCACTTCCCAACCACATACTTTCTTCATCTTCTTCAAAGAACCCTAGCACACCATAATCACAAACCTTCCTATCTCCTTCAAATCTTGACCGTTTTTAGTGATTCTTGAGTCCATTTTGGGTGAAATTTCACAAGGAATCCAGATTTACACTTGTATCTTGAAGATTCCTTTGTTTTGGGGGTCGGATTTGAGCCTAGGGGTGCCGAAAATTTGGGACTTTTTGTGGGTTTTTGTGTGAACTTCAAGTTTTTGTGATTCTCATCTTCTATAACACCAAGGTATGCAATTTCTTGTCATTATTTGATGTACATTAAGGTTTGTAAGTTTTCATTATAGTTTTTGCTTACACACTTGCTTGTATGAGATAGATGATAGGATTTTAGTAAGCCTTTGAATGTTTGGGTGTAAATGTGTTAATGTCTAGTGGAAATTTTTGGAAAATTCTGATTTATAGGGACATTATGCCAAAATTTTGTTTGAAAGAATGAAATTTTGATTTTTGCACATCTACACCCATAACAGGAAGCAAGTGTGGGGAAGATTGGGAAAAATACTAACTTGATTTGTTTGTGTGGTTTTGAATGTGTGTAGACATGGTGACGAAAAAGGGGAAAGGAATTGCAAGTTCTTCTAATGCGCCTCAAGAGGAGCAACAAAAGAGGAGGAGATTGACTAGGGTTGGTGACCCGGACTCGGAGGAGGATGCACCTCCAAGGGGTCCGAAGCCGGATTGGACAACCGGCTCATTGTTAGATCAACCTGAGGAATGGAGAGAGGATCTATTTCATGAACAAATGAACAACTTAAAACAAAGGAGTGAAGCGTTTATTTGTGAGAAGGAAATCAAAGAGGATGAATTCGGGCCATTCGGGATAATTGACAGGTTTAAAGCGTTGGGTTGGGGTGCAGCTTTGAAATGTTATGACAAGGAAGTGAAGAAGATGTACGACAAGCAGATTCAAGAATGGGTGGCTTCACTTGAATGTCCCCCGTATAAGTCCCCAAGCAAGATGAGGCTCGTTGGACGGTGTAATGGGGTGAAAGTAGAAATGTGTTATGACTCTTTGCGCAAAATAGCAAAGTTTGACGACATATCCGCAAATGAGTACATTAACCCGAGTCTCAAAGATCTCTACCACGAGCCCAACAAGCATCCGCAATGGCAAAATATGCTTGACTACGTTTTCCTTCCGGGCACAACACATGGGAAGTTATATAGGAGCAATTTGAGAATGGAAGCGAAATTGTTGTTGACATTGTGCATATATAATGTGGTTCCAAGGCGGAGTGACAAGATGGAAGTGCGGCATCAAGAAGTACCGATTCTATATATGCTGATGCATGGATCTCCCAAGGTCCCTTTCCGATTTCTTGTGTTGCATAACATCTGGTTGAGCAAAATTAGTGGAGAAAGAAAGATTATACCTCATTGCCGGTTGATTACGGCATTGTTAAAAAAATATGGGGCAATTAAAGGTGATGAGAAAGGTTCTTACAAGAGGTTTAAACCACTCGACCTTAAGAGTCTTGGTTCAGATTGGATTTACACAGAAACGGAGAGGTATCATAGGTTGAAAACAGATGGGAGAAGGTGGAGAGCGTTGAAGGTGGACGCGAGGCCGTTACGACCGGGTGAGGCTGAGGAGCCGGAAGTAAGTGGAGATGAAGAGGTAAGTGGAGATGAGGATTACCGCGAAGATGCCTTTATGGTTGATGCTCCAGTTCAAGGGGCCGGTGTGCAAGCTGGTTATGTGGGGGGTGCATTTGATTATGCACAGCAAGCCTACGATCCTTATTGGGCCCACACGGGAGATATGGGTCAAATTATTGAACAAAGGCGGCCTCCCACTTTTGGAGGATGGAGTGAATCAAACCAAGTGCTTTTTGATCAACAAACTTTCATGGGGGCAAGTATAGAAAGGGCTTTGAAGCGGAATTATGATAGGAGTGAGCATTGGAACCGTGCTCATATGTATGCTCATGAAGAAGAAGTAAACAACCGCTATTTAGATGATCGTCAGAGACGCATGCATGAACAATATCAAGTAGGTCAGCCAATTGTAGGAGATCCGCCTGTTGTGGACTACACCACATTGCCACCAAATGATGGTAGTGTGTTATACCCCACCCCACCATTGCATCATTCTCAGTGGGTGGATCCACATGCTATGAGTTATCAACAGGCGAATCCGAGTGATGATCAAGGAAGTAGCAGTAGCGGTGGAGCATTTGGTTTTGGCGAATGGAAGGATATGATGACATCCATCTTCGGGCCTCCTCAGCCAAAATATTACTAGCCAGGTCGTATCTTGCTCCTTTGTACATTTGTGTATATTCGTTTATGTCGTTTGTTATGTTTATGGTTGGGAGGTAGGGTGGTGTTTTGATGTTGATGTGTTTGTTGGGTTGTGAAAGTTGGTGGTGTCTATAATAATAATATAAAAAAAAAAAACTTGGGATTTGAGAATTTTAGCAAAAGTTGATGTTGTGGTTATAAGTGATCCTTCCCTCAAAGCCATACATTGGGACAATGTATCCCAAGTGTGGGGATGGGGGAAATTTTTGAGAATTTTAAAATTTTGTAAACCCAAGCGAAAATTGCTAAAATTTGAAAACTTGATATTATGCCATTTGACACACCGACACCCATTCCTATTCTTTTCTTGGTGAGGATTTGAGCCACGCATGATTATTATAGAGATTTCATTGTTTGAGTGGCGGTGTGTGTTGTGTGTTAATAGGACTTGTGTGTGAATACTTGTTAAATCCTAGAGTTAGCATGCTTTTGGAAATGATAGGGGACTTGTAGGTAGCCTCGTCTAGATGTGTGAAGAGTGCGGGATTGGTGGGTTGGACCTCATACCTTACATATATGAGCTTGGTATTGTGAGGGGTGGGGGTTTGGTCTTTAGATTGCCACGTTTGAGCCTTAAACCGTTCGTTTGTGACCCAAGCCTACTTCCTACAAAATTTTACCGATTGAGATGACCCGGTTTAGGAATTTAGTTTGTAGTGTTGATGTTTTTGTATTTATTCTTGAAGTTTATTGTTGAAAAAAAAAATATATATATATATATATATGAGAAAAATGCAAAAAGAAGTATTTAGTTGCAATAGTAGTTGAGATGTTGAAGAAATTGTGTATATAGTTGATGTTTGCTTTGTTTGGTAGTAAAAATAAAAACCGGGTCAAATCAAATTAGCTCTTATATATATGTTCCACCATTTTCCTACCTTTGCACCTAGCCCCGTTACAACCCGTAAGTTTCCCTTGATTCATAAGCATGCTAGATATTTGTTAGGAGGAAACTTGATTCTTATACAAGCTTATTGTCGCACACACACATACACGCATTGAGTGGTTTTGCATTACATACTAGTAATTCTTGTCACCGAGAGTTTGGCGAGGGGTGTGTCTTATGGTATGGTCGAAAGTTAGTAAAAGGATGACATATTTTAGCTTGGTTTGCATGATTGATCACTTGTGTTTGTTGAATAGTTGTGAATGGGTTGCTTGGGACAAGCAACGGGTAAGTGTGGGGATGTGACGGGTGGTCCGTAGGACAAGCCTTAAGAGCCTTAAAGTGATTAAAATCCCGCACTATACACGGTTATTTGCTTGAACATGGTAATCACGAGAGGTTTGATGTTGCAGGCACTAAAGGGCTTAAAGAATGGATATTATGAAGCTTGGATGGAAGCTTGATGTTGGTGAAAACAAAATTAGAAGATTTAACTTTTAATGAAGAGAATAAGAAGGAAAATCACATACAGCACCGTAACCTACGGCTCCCAGCCGTAGGTTACGGCTCACATCATGTGACAACAAAATCAGCCGTAAAACAGGAGCTCAGGGCCGTAAGGTTTGATGACAGCCGTAAGGTACGGCACCTAGCCGTAGCTTACGGCTCGGTGTTGACTTCCGGGGATCATTGACTGCCGTAAGCTACGGCAAGGAGCCGTAGCTTACGGCTCCGACTGATCTTTCATGTAACATCCACATTTAATGTCGATTTCAAGAGGATTTATGGAGGCTTTTCACTTGTTTTCGGTTATCAATCATTAGACACGAATTTTGGGGGCTTGTTGGTGACTTGGGAGCTTGAAGAACAACTTGGTAATCTTTAGTTTTATGTGTGTGATTGCCTTGAACATCAAAACTATTTTGCTACAATGTTTGTCCAAGCCATGAGTGGCTAGTTTTCTTATGGTCATCCTAGGTTGGAGGTTTGTATGAGACAATTGTGTTTTGGATTCCATATTTCTAGAATGGTAAACTTTATCTATGTTTTGTTTATCATGGTGTGTGATTACTTATTTGTAAATTGTTGATTCTTATGATATTCTAGTTTGAAACCATACGTTCTTGGTGCCGTTGGCAATCGAGATATCATGGGTAGAATTAGGATTGGGTAAGGGTTGATTGGTCATCGGGTAACAACCTCACGTTCTAGGAATCTGAGTACTTAGTTCCCTTTTATCACAATAAGTAATTGCACATGAACTATGTCTATGTAGTTCTTTCTAGTGGATGATAGCACAATTGTTGAAGCAAACCGAAAACTTAGGATGGTCATTTGTCCCTAAATTGTTTACAAAACCAATTCTCAATTCGCAATTTAATTAGTATTCTTAGTTTTAAAACAAACAATCCAACTCTTTGAATTTACTTTTATTGCAATTAGTTTAATCTTAGTTAACTTAGATACCCTTCTAAATAACACACATTCCACAAACTCCCTGTGTTCGATACCCTATTACCGCTATCTATATAGTTGTTTTTGGGATTAAATTTGATTGTGACCGCGACATCACGTCACACTCCCCGAGGCAATAAATCTATTGCCCCGGGCGCCCATAAGGTTGATGAAAGCACTTCTTTACAAGCCCAAATCGAGACCCTTTCTTCAAAAATCAATAAGCTAGAAATGGCAAAGACAGCCTCGGTCATGGCTTGTGAAGGGTGTGGTGGGCCACATGAAAATTGGAGTTGTATGAAAGAAGTATATGATCAAACAGAGTCGGTAAACTACATTGATAATAGACCTAGGCCGTCGGGTCCTCCAACGGGTACCTACAACCAAGGATGGCGTAACCACCCTAACCTTGGTTGGAGAGAACCCGGCAATGGTAGTAACCAACAAAATCTAAACCAACGAACAAACTTTCAACAACCAAGAATCGAGTCACAAAATTTCTCTCAATAACAAGGTGGACGAGAAAGGCTTGAAGATACTGTATCTCGCCTCATCTCCGACACCGAAAAGAAAAACTCGGATCGATTTCAACAATTGGAATTGAATTTTAGAAATCAACAAGCTAGTATACAAAACATTGAAAAGCAATTAAATCAAATAGCTCAGAATTTCTCCGAGAGACCACAAGGCGCGTTACCAAGTAATACCGAAACCAACCCAAAGGCGCAAGTACATCTCATAACATTGAGAAACCGTACCGTGGGTCCCGAAGAGGCTCCATTACCGCCAACTGAAAGAAGCCAATCTAGCCAAACCACAACTCCACCCACGCCCCAACAAGAGAATGCTTCTCCACCAATTCAGGAGCCTACTAAGACTCCTCCGGTTCCATACCCCGGTTGGTTAATTCGTCAAAAGACCGATGAGCAATTCACAAATTTCGAAAATTTACTAAAACAATTGCATGTTACTATTCCATTTATCGAAGTCCTAACTCAAATGCCTAAATATTCAAAATTTATGAGGGACTTCCTCACTCATAAAAGGAAAATTGAATCATTGCAATTAGTTAATTTAGGCGAAGAATGCTCTGCCTTACTACTCAACAAACTCCCGCAAAAGAAGCTTGACCCCGGAAGCTTCACAATTCCTTGCTCGATTGGGGAATCCCCCATTCGTAATGCACTAGCCGATCTCGGGGCAAGCATCAACCTCATGCCCTCATCAATGTTCAACCGACTCGGCTTAGGGAAAACAAGCCCTACAAAAATAAGCATACAACTCGCCGATAGATCCGTCAAATATCCACAAGGTGTCGCTGAAAATCTATTGGTCAAAGTCGGCGAATTTGTCTTTCCGGCCGACTTTGTCATACTAGATATGGAGGAAGATGCCGAGGTACCACTCATCCTAGGGAGGCCATTCCTAGCTACGGCCCAAGCAGTGGTAGATATTAATGATG
Organism: Helianthus tuberosus; assembly: GCA_030545235.1. Taxonomy (NCBI): domain Eukaryota; kingdom Viridiplantae; phylum Streptophyta; class Magnoliopsida; order Asterales; family Asteraceae; genus Helianthus; species Helianthus tuberosus. Next base: position 7,587,789 of record CM060358.1, read on the forward strand.
GAACACTAACATTGAAGATTGGGGACGAGGAAAGGAAGTTTGGAGTTGGAAAAAGAGTAGAAGACGACGACCCGGTCAACTACATGAAGGTCATTGACTCGAGTTTGGATGATGCTCTCCGACGGTGTAGCATGGGATGCAAAACATCCCATTTGGGTGATATATGACCAGGCTTTGGGTCTAGCCAAGGACCCTTATAAATGTGGCGCACCACGGAGGCATTCCGCGGAATTATCCTTAGTTTAGTTTAGATTAATTTTTATGTTTAGTTTTAATTTTCAGGAATAAAACACATTCGGGATGGTGAAGGATACCAAGGGAAACTTGAACCAGCACCCCATCCACAAAAACAGGGCCATCCAACAAAATTTTCTTCATTACAGCAAGTTCAGCACGGGGCCGTGCTCACCCAACACGCCTCGTGCCCAACCATCTGCAGAAAATGCCCAGTTCAGGTAACTGGACACGGGGCGTGCTCACTGAACACACCCCCATGCCCAGGCTTCTGTTTCTTTTTACTAATTTCTGTTACTGGCAATCTGAACACGGGGCCGTGCCCAGACAGAGGCCGTGTCCAGACGCCCAGTAACATAAATTTTTGCTTTTCACACCTTTTTACACATTCAATCAACCTAAAAACTTATTTTTGGGACACATTGAGGACAATGTGTAATTTAAGTGTGGGGGGATGCTAAAACCTTGAATCTTGCAAGTCCTAATTACAAGCCTTACACAAAACTCTATTGGAACCGCTAATCACCCCAAATTTTTTTTTTCAAAAATTTTCATTTTTTTACTTGTCTAGGTTTAACTTGTGAATTTCAAGTTCTAAAAAGGTTATATTTTTACGAATTTACAACCGATAGCGTCGTGATAAAAAGAACCAACATAAGAAAATTATGAAACAGCATGACAAGTTTAGTTAAAATTTGATTATATATACTTGATCACATAAAAACTCATTCTCACAAAAAGTGAGTTTTGAGCCTTTATTGAGCATACAAATACATACCTTTAAACTAAATGCTCAATTTTCGTTTCTTGTGTGAATAGCCACTTGGTTCTTACGACTCTAGAACTTGCCAGGAGGATACATTCCCGGTCCTTACCAACTTAAACCCGAGTAAGTAAATGATGGAGGCATTAGGACTAACCCTTTTTATTTCTACACCATTATTTTTCTTTTTTTACCTACCCAAAATCCCCCTAGTTAACCCCTTTGACCATAAACCTTTTCATTTCTTAACCCAAAACAAACACCCTTTACCCACCAAAACCCTTTTTTCATTTTAAACCCTTTGCTTTAGTAACAAACTCGGTTTTTCTTATGACTTCCTTATCATATATATATATATATATATATATATATATATATATATATATATATATATATATATATATATGATAAGGATGAAGTCAAAAGAAATAAACAAACAAGTTTATCAAAAATAACTTTGTTTGAAGAATGACTTCATCAAAATAAAAAGTTACAAAAAAATAATAAAAGGTCTTACGAAAACCGACGCTTTTTACGCCTTTCGCCCTTTTACTAACCACTAACCCAACCACCTACCTTAAACCCAAGCCTAACCCTTCACCCAAAAAGTCCTCTTGATATTTACAAAGGTGTATAGTCAAAAAGGAGGAGGATTGATTGCTTGGCAAGCTTATGGTAGGAGTAAGTTCCATGCCGCTCTCGAGTGATTCACTAAAATACATATTCGGCCGAGTGTTAAGTGATCCCCCGTGAGGTATGTGAACTTGTATATAAATGGAATTTTAAAAAGGCATGTTATGCCCTAATAAGTAATTTATCTTATGTAACGTTTTAAATAAATCATGACGAATAGGACTGTAAATAAATAAAAATAAAACTTAATTAAGAAACTTGGAAATCCCGACACTCTATGACAAGCCCAAAAACCTTCTCTTCTACCCATTCCATTTGGGAGTGTAAAGCCACATTATAAAAGGGTTTTGCTTGAGAACAAACAAAGATTTAAGTGTGGGGGTATTTGATGTGTGCAAAATGAAACATATAAATTACATCAAATGTGGCATAAAACTAACCCTTTTTTTAGTACTAATGTTGGAAAAGTGTGTTTTTGTCTTCCTTTTGTATTTTCAGGATTAAATGAGCTCAAATGAACAAAAGAAGCAAAGAGGCAGCTAAATCTAGCATAAATACAAGAAAAGGAACAAACGTGGCATGCCCGATCCCCCGACAGCATCTTCCCAAGCAAAAACAAGTGAACAGAAGGCTGAACACGCCCCATGCTCAATGAGCACGGGGGCGTGCCCAAGTGTCTGCAGAAAAGACAAAGTTGTAGAAGCTTCTATTACCCACCACGGGGCGTGCCCAGCGGACACGGGGTCATGGTCAACTAATGCAGACAAACTGCAATTAATGAAGAAAGAGAAGGAGGATGGACACGGGGCCGTGCCCGAGCTGCTGTTCAGGCTATAAATAGGGGTGCTTGGCTCATTTGCAAACCATCCCTTGGCACACCACCTCTCTCACACTTCACCCACCCACCACCACCATCACAACACCATCATCCATCACCATCATCCATCATAGAGTGTGTGAGTCGTCTCGAGATCCAAGATTGATCTTAAGAGTTCTTGACAATCAAATGCCATGTTTGCCTAAGTCTCTTACTTCACTTGGTGAAGACAAGTGTCTAGTGTAATACTTTTTATTTTTAATCTTTTTGCACTTTTTATTTGGTCAAGTATTAATGACTTTTATAACTAGTTTCTTATGTTGAATGTGATTCTTCCTTATCGTTTGTCCGTGGTGTCTTAGCATTATTTTACTGTCTATATAAAATAAAAGATTTTCACCATTCATATCTCCACGGTCTATATGGAGATATGTTGGCTACTTGGTCGGGGGTTAAGGGAACGGTTTGGTAAGAGTCTTGCCTTGTTCAGTGTATAGATCCTGCAAGGACCTGGGTCAAATTTAGTAGGACCTCCTTCAATACCCACGGGTATTGGATGGCGGGGGTCCAAACTCTTTGATCCCCTCATATGTAAGCTACTATTAAAACTTTAACCCGGCTACTTAGGACTGTATCCCTGCTGACTCAGACTACTTAGCCGAGGGTAACGTCACCTTCAAAAGAGGGGCCTACCACATTATGCATTAATAACTTAATTAATTATCTTTCAATAATCCGACCCTTTAGGATTGTATCCTTGCTGACACAAACTACTGGGTTGAGGGTAACATCACCTTCAAAAGAGGGGCCTACTACAATAACTAAGATAATCTCTTTAAAAGTGCAAAAGTGCGGACACAAGGCTGTTGATTGCGGGAAGATTAAAGATGCTACCTGCTACAACTGCAACGAGAAAGGGCACATAAAGACTAACTGCCCTAAGTACGCGAGGAAGCCCGAGTAGGCCAAGAGAACAAACGCACGAGTTATCAGGAGGAACGCCCAAGAGATGATGCAGACTAATAATAGTATAATATGTACCTTTCCTTATCAAACAGTTTGTGTAGAAACTTATTGATACTGGCACGCATAAATATATTATGATTGATAAAGGTTGAGAACTGTTGTCTCCACCTGATTAAGACTCCGGTCATTTAATGCTCGGTAGAAAGTGACGATGTTACGTCAAAAATGCTCCAACGAATTCCATATTGATATTAATATCTATTAGAAATCACTTTTTCTAATATCCTTATAGCAAACTTTTGATTGCATACTTAGGGACTCAATATAGTGATAAAAATCGATTGGTTGCCTTAAAAATCAAGTCCATATTGTGAATGATAAGAAGCAATTAATTATCAAGACTCCTTATGAGACAACTCTCGTAATTACACGTATCCGTACGAGTAATTAATATTAAACATAAAAAAATGGTGGAACTGGCCGTCCCCGGAATCGAACCTGGGTCTAGGCCGGCCGCACCCTTTCACGCGCCTAGCCAACTGAGCTAGGTGCCTAGTTTGTGAAACTTCCATTATTTATTTGATATAAGCACATATAGTTGATATCTCTTTAATCTCTAACGATTTCGAATACCAAATGGTATGACAAAAGCGCTATATGAGTATTGGTGTATCTTAATAAATTCCATAGATTGCTTCCATGCCTGATCAGTATGGAGGTTTAATGCATGGAACCACAAAGATATCCCAATGATCATATGGTACTAAAGTCAACTAATGGCATTCAAAGAAGATATCCATAATATAATTGTCCAAGTAAATATTCCCGATTAAGGAATTCGTGGACTAGTAACATAAATATGTCTTTTTTCACAAGCAATGATGGATGAACTGGAGCTTGAGATATGGAAAATCTCTGTAACCTCCTTGTATGTTGGTCATCTTCTTCTAAGTTTACCCTGTTTGCCCCCTGGAGACAGGTGGAGTTAAGAGTAACATCCCACTTTGGGTTAGAGTGTTGTAAGAACTCCATGTTGATTATGGAATAACCGAAAACCTGATTAAGTAAATTTTAAGATAGAAGATTCATAGCCTAACTCAATATCCTGAGAATTCGGTATAGGAAATTTTGAAAGACGGTTCATTTTGCTAAGGCATTGTTCACCGCAACCCTAATTAGGCGACGATTAAGAATCGCCATCAGCTGCCCAAAATCGTCGAATTTTTCGACTAACAGTAAAGATTAGCTATTCCGTAAGATTAATTTTGAGCAATGGTTGGAATAATCATCTCACCTTAAGATAAGCTTTTCTATAATAACTGCCATATAAGTATCAAGGTGGCTCCGTAGAGACCTTGTATAAATGGCATGTTAAACGTTTATTGTTAGGACAATAGATTGGTAAGTCCAATTATAAGGATCTGAACGTTGCCCAGGAAACAACAAATAAGATCATATAAATCCGTACTCGATTGTAAGTTGCCATTATTAGGCAGAGAATACTTCCTTTATTTCAGTAAATCTCGGGTCGAGATTTATTTTAAGGGGGTGAGGATGTAACACCTCGAAAATTCACGTCCTATAATGTGTTGACACGTGTCATAAAGTTTGAACGTGTGAAAGAATGTTATAAAATGACTAAAGTTGACAAACATGGAAAGTATGTGTTTATACGGATTCTAAGTGTCAACTGTGAATAAATATAATGAACATTAACCCTACACAATGTTCATACCTTCAAACGAATGAATCATGGATCATACGAAGCTAAAAGTGAGAGATTACAAACTACAGGGGTTAAATGTGTCAACATGTTAAAGATATACCTCTGAGTGACCTTATGACAAACCCGAAGCTTTGTAAACGTAAATTATGCTCACTAGAAGGCACGATTAAAATTTCATAAAGTTTCGTTATCGTATGAGAAAGTTGTGATCAAATTCGTGTGCGAGGGGTTAAAGCGTAAACATTGGAAATTAAGACTTTTCGGGTAACCAAAAAGTTACCCAAGGACTTAACAAAGTATGATTATGTCTTAAGGCCCATAAAAGTCAAGTTAGAGGGCTCGAAGTGCAAGAAAGCATGTTAAGATCAAGTGTAGAAGGATCAGGGACTAAAAGCGTCAAAAAGTGCATAAGTTTGCATTTTCGCGCATAACCTACGTTCTGAATACATCCGGACATCCAAAAATTTATGTAAGCATGACTACATTATATTTTAGTGTTCGCCTTAAGAAAAATCCATTCGTCGCGTCATTTGGATCGTTTTTCGCGCTTGTGCGCATTCCGTCGTAATTAAGCGAACATCGCGTTCGTACGGCCAAACGAACCAACATCCGATATATTTTTGAGCATATTTTGAGTTCCCTATACTTTAACTTCATTTTAGAGCCTTGAAATGAGGTTAACGGGGTTCAAACGCATCGAAAATCGCTTAAACGGGCTGCAGGGACTAAACCTGTCATTATTGAAACTTTTCTGATCAGATGGAGTGCTAGCGTAGCGCGAGCCCTATAGGCTTCGCCGTAGCGCTACGCGACTGCCTATTCTGGGGCAGAAACATGCAGAAACTCAGTTTTTCGCATTCGGGACCAGATTCGACGTATTAACAGCTGTTAACAGCTGTTATCCACTCCCTAATCCCTTGCCACATGTTGATACCCTATGGTTAGTGGCAATTTAGACACCATAACCTTCCGACAAGTGTACGGCTCGGATCGTGGCACGATATTCAAGAAACGATCCTAGCGGCTCTACTTTATCTATAAATACCCACCCCCCTTTGGCTTAAAAACCCACAAATCTGATTGAAAAGACTCTAAGTTGGAACCTTCGTTTCATACCTGAGCTATTTTGATCTGGGTTAGCATTCGGGGACCCTGGGTAAGTATTCTTTCGTTCTTTTCCTTACTTTATTGCTTTACGGGTCCGAAAGTCAAACTTTGCTTGACTTTCTGCATTGACCAATTTAAGGTCGATGCGAAGTTCGTTTGAACTTCATAACGTGAGCGTGATCACGATGGTTATAGTCCCTAGTGACTATACCTACTGATTTCCACGTTATCTAGGCTCAGTGACGAGCCGTAGTTTCGGCCAGAATACGTATTCTTGCGTATTTTGTAACCAAACTACTTATGGGTATCAAAACCGTTTGTTTTGATACCAAACTTGTTTTCTAACTTAGTTAAGCATGTTTCAACATGCTTAGCTCGTCACTTTAGTTTAGTGCTTATATAGGGTCGTAAAGGTAAGCGATCTAAACAATCGCTTATACTTTCGAACCCGACCCGTTTGGTCGATCATTAGGATCCGACCAAACACATTAAGTGACCTTATGGTCACATCGTTCGAGTAGTGGTATGACAGGTAGTATATATGCCTTAGGTAAATGACCAAAATACCCCTACGGGGCTTAAATTGAGATTAAACTCGTTTTGGGCATAATGGAAGGTATCCTACTGATACCACAACATATTTAAGGCATATTAACTTAGGAAACTTGTTCGTGATCCATTCGGTTACCCGTTACGCTTATTACGCGATCGGTTAGGTTTATGTAACAAGTTTACATAAATTAGCCGAAACGGGTCAAACCTTATCGGTTTTATCTCAAAATCCAGAAGGTGTTGAGTTTACCCATATTATACAAGTCTCCAAACTTGTCGGGTCTAAATCACATTCTATTCCGGTCTTCGCTTAAACGTGCGTAAGAACCGTATATTCCCTTAAGACTAACCGGTCTAAGCTTAGGCTTAATTAAAGACCCGTTAGCATTCTAATTAATTATTATTTATACCATCATTCCAGACTAGAGCTTTCCGGTAAATTGTACCTACGCTTACTTAAGTGACTACGGCTGAGTTATTAGATTCTTGCTATTTAAGACAGGAGCTAGCTCAGGTAAATACTCTTAACTTATTTTCCCTATACGGGCTTGGGATACGGCACTATAAAAGTACCGCTTGGTCGGGTGTGTAGTTATTTAAATCGGATTGTGATTAATGTACTTACATAACCTGTTTAATATGTATTATTTTATTATTATTTGGTGTATGGCCTTGGGGGTTAATGACCATGTCCCGGATATCCTTGGCATCATTTTACGAAATGGCCACGACCTAAGCACGGGGTGTAGGCATACACCTGGCAGCTGCATTATGTAAAAACTGGTAATCCACTCGAAGGTATCATCCCTGTGGGCATTATACCGGAACTGGTAATCCACTTAGGGGATGATAGCCTGTGGGCATTATACCTGTGGCGTGTCAGTTAATTTAGTCCGGCCCTACAAACCGGCCCTGAATGGACGACAAATAAGTAAAACTGTATACAAGATTATATACAAATAATTTTCCCAAGTTATAAAAGGTTAATTTTGCCTCTGTGCATTTTAATCGAAGTGTCAAAAGGTTTTGTGCCTAGTGCATCTAAATCAATTTTCTTAAACTCTTTTCAAAATGAGTCGGTTGAGTGTATTTACCAGTGAAAACTGACGTATTTTCCAAAAGGGTTAAGTGACAGGTACTGAACGTAATTGGCTGGAAGCTCAGGGCGCTAATAAGGAATCTTGCAAGTTCTAGGCGTCTAAAGTCTGTTGAACAAATGATATGTTTTAAGATCCGCCTGTGGATCCTTTACTTTCCGTTGTAATATTGAATATTACTTTGTATTCGGAAATGTAATGATATTTATCCTTTGCTTCCGCTGTGCATTATTATATTGTGTTGTTTAACTATTACGTTGCCAACCACGTCACGATACTCCCCCACCGGGCCCACCGGTGACACGTGGAAATTCGGGGTGTGACAGGTTGGTATCAGAGCCAACACTGAGTGAATTAAACACTAGTCTTTTGTGTTTAATCTCAGTTACACAATTGCACATTCTTGAGTCTAGACAAGAACATAGGAAAAATCCAAATTTGTTTCATTTTACCTTATTTGGTTCCCTTGTTATTTTTCTGATTAGCCCTTGCATGGGCAAGTCAATTGCTATAGAAGTCCCGTTTAGGGCAACCATATACTTGTTAATTTTTAAAGGAACGATTATATTTAAAGTATCATTCCTATATTATAAGATCTACCATTATAATAAAATGGCAAAAATTTAAAAAGGACAAAACCTAGCCATGTGTCACATTAAGACAGGGCCAAGATGGTAGTTCCATAATTAGATTCAGATCCTTGTTAACAATTCAATTTAGGATTGCTCTGCGTTAATTATTAAAAGAATCTTAAAGGAAAAACCTAGCCTAAATGTCACGGCATACAAGGCCAAGATGGTAGAACCTATTCAAGAGATTCAAATCCTTATTAAACATATGAAAGCATATTAACATGCTCGACAAAATGTGATATGACAAAATCACATAAGTCATTTTGGGATATACTAAATTTCCTTATTTATATAATCATCCCTTATGGATGAAGTGCCCACGGGCTATAACTAACGTCCTCTGTGACTAAAGACAGTGGTAGCCTACAACTCCCTGTCAAGAAAAGGTAATGAACTTTGATTCAAACCTTGAAGCCTCGATTCTATAAAATCATGGCTTATAAATTAAACTTGTCTACGCGACTAGGCCTTTTGTGCTATTATTAACTTATAATTTAGGAATAAAATAAATATCCTGAATAATTATATATTTATCAAATTAACCAATATGTGTATTAAAAACATGGTTAATAAATCGTTCAAAAAGATAAAACTGTTTAAACTTCCGTAAAAACCTTGTCCTTGTTTAATTTTTATGTAGCAATTAAAACTACATGGCTGGGTCGGAGGAAGGGAACAGTCATCCTTTGGATAACCGCGATGATGAAAGGATTAATATAACCAGAGGAGAGCTCCGTACATTGATTGATTCAGCTGTATCTAAAGCTGTGAAGGAGCAATTCCAGGAGTATAGTGAGACAAATAGTAAAGCCTCATCTGTACCCCACCCTAAATCCATCCCTAAAACTCATTCAGAGCCTGATAACAAGCCGCCCTCAAAGAAAGATGAGTTAAAGAAAGATGACGAACGACATTCATCTAATGAACACAGTGCTCCATCCAAGAGGATAGTGTTCGATAATGAACCGCATACCAAATCCTGTAACTATAAGTACTTTGTTTCCTGCAAGCCCCGAGATTTTACTGGGGAAAAAGGGGCAGTTGATTGTATGATTTGGTTGGATGAAATGGACACAGTTGTCGATATCAGCGGTTGCGCTGAAAGGGATGTCGTGAAGTACGTATCCCAATCGTTCAAAGGAGAGGCACTGGCATGGTGGAAGTCTCTCATTCAAGCTGCTGGGAAGATTCCGCTCTACAGCATGTCATGGGAACAGTTTGTTAATCTCATTAAAGAGAATTACTGCCCTCAACATGAAGTTGAGGGGATTGAGTCAGATTTCTTATCCTTGGTAATGACAAACTTAGATTGTCAAGCTTACCTCACCAGTTTTAATACCCTGTCCAGACTGGTCCCTTACCTCGTAACACCAGAGCCAAAGCGAATTGCACGCTTCATTGGGGGTTTACCCCCAGAAATCAAAGCCAGTGTTAAGGCTTCAAGACCTACTACATTTAGGTCAGTAGCTGATCTCTCTCTGTCCCTTACTTTAGATGCGGTCAGACTAAGGTCGCTAAAGAAATCTGAAGAAAGTAAGAAGAAGCGTGAGGATGATAACTCACGAGGATTTGAGAAGAAACACAAGGGAAACACTGACTCTGGGAGGTCTGGGTCTGGAAAGAATGGTCAGCGGACAGAGGAAAAGCCAAGGTGCTCGACTTGCCAAAAACGCCACTTTGGAAAATGCAGAATGGAGTCCAATTCTAAATCAGGACCACCTGCATGTGGGATATGCAAGTCTAGGGAGCACAAGGTTGTTGATTGCGGGAAGATTAAAGATGCTACCTGCTACAACTGCAACGAGAAAGGGCACATAAAGACTAACTGCCCTAAGTACGCGAGGAAGCCCGAGTAGGCCAAGAGAACAAACGCACGAGTTATCAGGAGGAACGCCCAAGAGATGATGCAGACTAATAATAGTATAATATGTACCTTTCCTTATCAAACAGTTTGTGTAGAAACTTATTGATACTGGCACGCATAAATATATTATGATTGATAAAGGTTGAGAACTGTTGTCTCCACCTGATTAAGACTCCGGTCATTTAATGCTCGGTAGAAAGTGACGATGTTACGTCAAAAATGCTCCAACGAATTCCATATTGATATTAATATCTATTAGAAATCACTTTTTCTAATATCCTTATAGCAAACTTTTGATTGCATACTTAGGGACTCAATATAGTGATAAAAATCGATTGGTTGCCTTAAAAATCAAGTCCATATTGTGAATGATAAGAAGCAATTAATTATCAAGACTCCTTATGAGACAACTCTCGTAATTACACGTATCCGTACGAGTAATTAATATTAAACATAAAAAAATGGTGGAACTGGCCGTCCCCGGAATCGAACCTGGGTCTAGGCCGGCCGCACCCTTTCACGCGCCTAGCCAACTGAGCTAGGTGCCTAGTTTGTGAAACTTCCATTATTTATTTGATATAAGCACATATAGTTGATATCTCTTTAATCTCTAACGATTTCGAATACCAAATGGTATGACAAAAGCGCTATATGAGTATTGGTGTATCTTAATAAATTCCATAGATTGCTTCCATGCCTGATCAGTATGGAGGTTTAATGCATGGAACCACAAAGATATCCCAATGATCATATGGTACTAAAGTCAACTAATGGCATTCAAAGAAGATATCCATAATATAATTGTCCAAGTAAATATTCCCGATTAAGGAATTCGTGGACTAGTAACATAAATATGTCTTTTTTCACAAGCAATGATGGATGAACTGGAGCTTGAGATATGGAAAATCTCTGTAACCTCCTTGTATGTTGGTCATCTTCTTCTAAGTTTACCCTGTTTGCCCCCTGGAGACAGGTGGAGTGAAGAGTAACATCCCACTTTGGGTTAGAGTGTTGTAAGAACTCCATGTTGATTATGGAATAACCGAAAACCTGATTAAGTAAATTTTAAGATAGAAGATTCATAGCCTAACTCAATATCCTGAGAATTCGGTATAGGAAATTTTGAAAGACGGTTCATTTTGCTAAGGCATTGTTCACCGCAACCCTAATTAGGCGACGATTAAGAATCGCCATCAGCTGCCCAAAATCGTCGAATTTTTCGACTAACAGTAAAGATTAGCTATTCCGTAAGATTAATTTTGAGCAATGGTTGGAATAATCATCTCACCTTAAGATAAGCTTTTCTATAATAACTGCCATATAAGTATCAAGGTGGCTCCGTAGAGACCTTGTATAAATGGCATGTTAAACGTTTATTGTTAGGACAATAGATTGGTAAGTCCAATTATAAGGATCTGAACGTTGCCCAGGAAACAACAAATAAGATCATATAAATCCGTACTCGATTGTAAGTTGCCATTATTAGGCAGAGAATACTTCCTTTATTTCAGTAAATCTCGGGTCGAGATTTATTTTAAGGGGGTGAGGATGTAACACCTCGAAAATTCACGTCCTATAATGTGTTGACACGTGTCATAAAGTTTGAACGTGTGAAAGAATGTTATAAAATGACTAAAGTTGACAAACATGGAAAGTATGTGTTTATACGGATTCTAAGTGTCAACTGTGAATAAATATAATGAACATTAACCCTACACAATGTTCATACCTTCAAACGAATGAATCATGGATCATACGAAGCTAAAAGTGAGAGATTACAAACTACAGGGGTTAAATGTGTCAACATGTTAAAGATATACCTCTGAGTGACCTTATGACAAACCCGAAGCTTTGTAAACGTAAATTATGCTCACTAGAAGGCACGATTAAAATTTCATAAAGTTTCGTTATCGTATGAGAAAGTTGTGATCAAATTCGTGTGCGAGGGGTTAAAGCGTAAACATTGGAAATTAAGACTTTTCGGGTAACCAAAAAGTTACCCAAGGACTTAACAAAGTATGATTATGTCTTAAGGCCCATAAAAGTCAAGTTAGAGGGCTCGAAGTGCAAGAAAGCATGTTAAGATCAAGTGTAGAAGGATCAGGGACTAAAAGCGTCAAAAAGTGCATAAGTTTGCATTTTCGCGCATAACCTACGTTCTGAATACATCCGGACATCCAAAAATTTATGTAAGCATGACTACATTATATTTTAGTGTTCGCCTTAAGAAAAATCCATTCGTCGCGTCATTTGGATCGTTTTTCGCGCTTGTGCGCATTCCGTCGTAATTAAGCGAACATCGCGTTCGTACGGCCAAACGAACCAACATCCGATATATTTTTGAGCATATTTTGAGTTCCCTATACTTTAACTTCATTTTAGAGCCTTGAAATGAGGTTAACGGGGTTCAAACGCATCGAAAATCGCTTAAACGGGCTGCAGGGACTAAACCTGTCATTATTGAAACTTTTCTGATCAGATGGAGTGCTAGCGTAGCGCGAGCCCTATAGGCTTCGCCGTAGCGCTACGCGACTGCCTATTCTGGGGCAGAAACATGCAGAAACTCAGTTTTTCGCATTCGGGACCAGATTCGACGTATTAACAGCTGTTAACAGCTGTTATCCACTCCCTAATCCCTTGCCACATGTTGATACCCTATGGTTAGTGGCAATTTAGACACCATAACCTTCCGACAAGTGTACGGCTCGGATCGTGGCACGATATTCAAGAAACGATCCTAGCGGCTCTACTTTATCTATAAATACCCACCCCCCTTTGGCTTAAAAACCCACAAATCTGATTGAAAAGACTCTAAGTTGGAACCTTCGTTTCATACCTGAGCTATTTTGATCTGGGTTAGCATTCGGGGACCCTGGGTAAGTATTCTTTCGTTCTTTTCCTTACTTTATTGCTTTACGGGTCCGAAAGTCAAACTTTGCTTGACTTTCTGCATTGACCAATTTAAGGTCGATGCGAAGTTCGTTTGAACTTCATAACGTGAGCGTGATCACGATGGTTATAGTCCCTAGTGACTATACCTACTGATTTCCACGTTATCTAGGCTCAGTGACGAGCCGTAGTTTCGGCCAGAATACGTATTCTTGCGTATTTTGTAACCAAACTACTTATGGGTATCAAAACCGTTTGTTTTGATACCAAACTTGTTTTCTAACTTAGTTAAGCATGTTTCAACATGCTTAGCTCGTCACTTTAGTTTAGTGCTTATATAGGGTCGTAAAGGTAAGCGATCTAAACAATCGCTTATACTTTCGAACCCGACCCGTTTGGTCGATCATTAGGATCCGACCAAACACATTAAGTGACCTTATGGTCACATCGTTCGAGTAGTGGTATGACAGGTAGTATATATGCCTTAGGTAAATGACCAAAATACCCCTACGGGGCTTAAATTGAGATTAAACTCGTTTTGGGCATAATGGAAGGTATCCTACTGATACCACAACATATTTAAGGCATATTAACTTAGGAAACTTGTTCGTGATCCATTCGGTTACCCGTTACGCTTATTACGCGATCGGTTAGGTTTATGTAACAAGTTTACATAAATTAGCCGAAACGGGTCAAACCTTATCGGTTTTATCTCAAAATCCAGAAGGTGTTGAGTTTACCCATATTATACAAGTCTCCAAACTTGTCGGGTCTAAATCACATTCTATTCCGGTCTTCGCTTAAACGTGCGTAAGAACCGTATATTCCCTTAAGACTAACCGGTCTAAGCTTAGGCTTAATTAAAGACCCGTTAGCATTCTAATTAATTATTATTTATACCATCATTCCAGACTAGAGCTTTCCGGTAAATTGTACCTACGCTTACTTAAGTGACTACGGCTGAGTTATTAGATTCTTGCTATTTAAGACAGGAGCTAGCTCAGGTAAATACTCTTAACTTATTTTCCCTATACGGGCTTGGGATACGGCACTATAAAAGTACCGCTTGGTCGGGTGTGTAGTTATTTAAATCGGATTGTGATTAATGTACTTACATAACCTGTTTAATATGTATTATTTTATTATTATTTGGTGTATGGCCTTGGGGGTTAATGACCATGTCCCGGATATCCTTGGCATCATTTTACGAAATGGCCACGACCTAAGCACGGGGTGTAGGCATACACCTGGCAGCTGCATTATGTAAAAACTGGTAATCCACTCGAAGGTATCATCCCTGTGGGCATTATACCGGAACTGGTAATCCACTTAGGGGATGATAGCCTGTGGGCATTATACCTGTGGCGTGTCAGTTAATTTAGTCCGGCCCTACAAACCGGCCCTGAATGGACGACAAATAAGTAAAACTGTATACAAGATTATATACAAATAATTTTCCCAAGTTATAAAAGGTTAATTTTGCCTCTGTGCATTTTAATCGAAGTGTCAAAAGGTTTTGTGCCTAGTGCATCTAAATCAATTTTCTTAAACTCTTTTCAAAATGAGTCGGTTGAGTGTATTTACCAGTGAAAACTGACGTATTTTCCAAAAGGGTTAAGTGACAGGTACTGAACGTAATTGGCTGGAAGCTCAGGGCGCTAATAAGGAATCTTGCAAGTTCTAGGCGTCTAAAGTCTGTTGAACAAATGATATGTTTTAAGATCCGCCTGTGGATCCTTTACTTTCCGTTGTAATATTGAATATTACTTTGTATTCGGAAATGTAATGATATTTATCCTTTGCTTCCGCTGTGCATTATTATATTGTGTTGTTTGACTATTACGTTGCCAACCACGTCACGATACTCCCCCACCGGGCCCACCGGTGACACGTGGAAATTCGGGGTGTGACAGTTACACTACACACGAGTCGGATCCAAGTGATTCATCTTGTCTATCTGTTTTTACTTTTATTTTATTTTTCAGCATTTTAGTTAGTTTTATTTTTCTAGTTTAAAAACCTTTTTTCTAACTTTTGATTTGATTAGACGTTGAGGATAAACCAGTACTAAAAGCTCTTGTGTCCTTGGATGACCTCGGTATCTTACCAACACTATACTACGCTCACGATGGGTGCACTTACCCATATGTGTGTTTAGTGTTAGTAAATATCGTGTTTTATAAATTTAAAACTTGGCTAAAAAGTGTTAAAGGGCTTAAAATATACATTAAAACTATACGACACCTAACGCACATCAGTGTGATTGAAGAAAATGTGTTTGTTGAACAAACCAACTGGGTGTGCGGATGCCTTGGCTTGGATTGAACAATCGCACACTACTTCTCAAAGAGAAAGTCAAAGACCTTCGTTGGTGCAATGTGGAAGACCAGCCGGACCCAGAGGTTTATGATCATGTTGCTGTGAAGAGATTTCTCGGTTAATTGAAGTAGCTGAAATATCAACCTTGAAATCCACACCGGGTGGATATCCAATTTAGGAGATCGCTCAGATTCCTGGCAATGCACGAAGCAGTTGCAGGATAAGGTTTTGAATTTCTCATCTCTCCTATCCTTGTCGATATTTAAGCTGCTTTTTGAATTATTATCTCGTACAACACTCTTTGACCAGACACGTTGATCTCGAATATCACCTCACACGTGATTGTTTCAATATGAAACTCGTCAACATTGTTATGGTCCACACCGATTACCGACATGCCAACTGATTTTTCCAAAATTCGAAATCAATTATGATTAAAATTAATTTTGGTAAACGGCATTGAGGTAAAACATGAGTTAATCCGACATCGGGAAATCGTTTTTGTAAATACCTTTGTGTTTTTAAAATTTATCATAGTTTGTTGATTTTAGGGGGAGTAAATCCAAATTTTAAAAAAATCCAAAAACATCGAAAAATTTCAAAAACACAAAAACAATAGAAAAACAAAAAATGAGTTTCCTGGCGAGCAAAAGAGAAAATGATAGTACATCAGTGGTCTGTCCAAACCTCTTTAAACCTTAAATGAAAAACGATAAGCAGCTCTATATAAGATGTATCGGTAGGCTCACAATCATTTTAAAGTGTGCAGGGTGATATAAACTTAATCGACTGAAGACCAGGTGGGAACCGTTCATTGGCATATGGTCTTGGTACCGAACGAAGACTTGCAACATCAAGTCAACAAAGGACCTGATCATGTATGACGAAACCCTCATGAGTAAATACAAGTTTCGTCGCACAACGGAACTTTCGTCGACCACATGGGACTTTCGTCGACCACATCAAGGTTTCGTCGACTGGTCCTTTATATAAACTGCAGACTGAAGACAAGAATAGTGAACACAGTGAGACACAAGAGAACCAGAGAGAGTTTACAGAGTGTATTTGTAGTCATTCGTTGTTCATAAGATTATTATGTTTTGCTAGTTTATTGGTAGCAAGGCTCTGTTTTGAAGAACGAATTGAAAGAAGACTGTGATTAATTTCGCAGGAAGAAGAAGAGTATAAGCGATTTTTTGAACCCCAATCAGCATATTATTCAACTATTGAGTATCTCTGTAATCTTTCATCAATTGAATCTTGTATGTGTTTCGATTTTTTTGTCATGCTTACAAGGTGTTCGATGAAATGTCTCTACTTTATTTGATTAAACATCTCATGAATGTCTATGGCTTGATTTGTCACTGATTCCTTAGTCAAAATCATGAGCTTCATACAAGCAGCAACATTGATTGTTTAAGAGAAAAACAATAGTTTTTATTTACCCCATTTTAGTCACCGATTCTTTAGTCAAAATCATTCTTCTAGTTATTTAGCCCTCTAATAATACTCGTTTTGTTCTTTGTCAGTTGTTAGTTTTTGAAGGACTGAGTATACATGGGTGAATTTGGATGATGCTTTATCTTTAATGGGTCAGATGGAGATAAATGGTTAAACGGGTTATGACATTTGAACCTCCGGCAGCCACCATACCTTCAGTGATCTCCGACTAGGAACCACCGAACTAGAAGTGTTTAACTTTTTTTGACCCTTGTGCTGCATAGATCTTAAAATGCCGTCGCTTGGTTTCCCAATTCCAATGGTCAATCTAGTCGACCTAATAACATCATTTAAGGTTGTATCTAGCCTCAGGGTCAACTTAGGTCAGCCTCAACAGCGTTAGCTTCTCGATTACAAGTTTCTATCAACAGCCACAGCTAGAGTCAAATACCTCCAAGGCCACACGACCACCATCTATCATTGCTTCAACAGGTGCACTTGCTATAGTTCCTTAACAACCTCCAAAAGAAAAATTCGATAGCAAATCCACTGTTTGGACTGATACGTTGAACCGTGAACTCGTTAATTTGAAAATCTATGGATGTGAGTTATTATGCTATATACATAATACAATTTTGTTTTATAGCATATCTATATGGAAATTATTCTTCAACTATTGAGTATATCTGTATTCTTCATTAATTGAATCTTGAATGTGTTTTGATTGTTTTAGCTATGCTTACAAGGTGTTCCATGAAATGTCTGTGCTTTATTTTGATGTTACCCTGTTTCTTTCTTTGTACTAAATCAAGTATATGCTACAAATGAAACCTTTACTGTTATAATTAATATATATGTAATCTTTCTTAGATATACGTAATGTATGAAGTAACAGTGCTTTTCTAATACGATTTAAAACACATGGGACTGTAGAATTATACTTGGGACCCATTACACTGTGCTATCTAAATAATAGCCAAATTGTTATTTCGGTGGGATAGCTAAAAATGATGTTGGTTTTACAAAGGACATGAAATGTATGGTTAAATGGTTAACAAATTTCATGTGTGAGTAACTACATACAAGACATATATAGAGGTTTGTTAACTTAATTGACAATATGATCGAAGTTACTATTGGAAAAGTGAACCTTAAGTTTTTTTTTTCTTTTTCCCTAAACCCGCTGGACAAATTCGTTTGTTTGATCAAACCTCTCATGAATGTCTATGGCTTGATTTGTCATTAATTCTTTAGTCAAAATCATAAGCTTCATACAAGCAGCAACATTGATTATTTAAGAGAATTACAATAGTTTTATATTTACCCCATTTTGTTGGTTTAGGCCCCACACTCACACATTGTACTCACACTCTATCCACACACTGAAACTCACGTAGAATGTGAATGTAAATTGTAAGTGAAGAAGTAACATTAATTCAGAGAAAAATGGAAGGCTGTACAACCTAAAACAAATTCTTTCACTAAACGACAACGTGCACCAATGTACACTTTCTCCAAACTCGGTCAAAGCCATTTAACTAGGATGATCCATAACCATCACCCATGACCCGTTCGAACTCCTAACCAACTGACCCGTACCCCTGATCCGTTTTATGAACCTAACGAACCGATTAACCCAACACATTTTAGATGCTAAGCTTTAGGTGTTTTTACTTTTGGAGTTGCTGTGAAAATGCCCACCTCATGGCATTAAGGCATGAGAGTTGGTGTCAACTATGTATATGACACTATGTTTTCATTATCTAGTTAACATCCGACCTCATAAATAAATCACCACTTTCAACCTATTATACATATACCCCTAATAGTCCAACTATTTACACTTCTGCCATCACCTATTAACCTTTCAACCCCCAATTATCCACATATACATTTATAAGTTGGGAGGAATAGTGCCAGGCAGCTGCCTGGCACTCCCCCATTGGACCAACACGTTTATTGTTTTATACCCATTTTAAAATTACGTTTCAGCCCCCAGCTCAAAATAAAATTACGCTTTGTGTCCCCATCTCAAAATTACGATCTTGCCCTCAATTCAAAATTACGACTTTGTCTGGCACTCTCCCATTGGACCAACCAGTTTATTATTTTATATTCATTCTAAAATCACGTTTTTGTCCCTCTTTAAAATTACGGTTTTGTCCCCAGCTCAATCCACATATACATTTATAAGTTGGGAGGAATAGTGCCAGGCAGCTGCCTGGCACTCCCCCATTGGACCAACACGTTTATTGTTTTATATCCATTTTAAAATTACGTTTCAGCCCCCAGCTCAAAATAAAATTACGCTTTTTGTCCCCATCTCAAAATTACGATCTTGCCCTCAATTCAAAATTACGACTTTGTCTGGCACTCTCCCATTGGACCAACCAGTTTATTATTTTATATTCATTCTAAAATCACGTTTTTGTCCCTCTTTAAAATTACGGTTTTGTCCCCAGCTCAAAATAAAATTACGCTTTTGCCCCCAGCTCAAAATTACGATTTTTCCCTCCATTCAAAATAAAATTGTGGTTTTGCCCTCAGCTCAGAATTACCTTCTCGCCCCAGTTCAAAATAAAATTTTGTTTTTGCCCACAGCTAAAAATTACGATTTTTCCCTCTGTTCAAAAATGTGATTTTTTTCCCGTTTAAAAAATTGTGATTTCGCCCTCATTTCAAAATTACGTTTTTTTCTCAGTTCAAAATAAAATTATGTTTTTGCCTCCAATTCAAAATTACGATTTTGCCCTCGGTTCAAAATAAAATTGTGCTTTTGCCTCCAGCTTAAAATTACGCATGTGCCCTTAGTTCAAAATAAAATTATGTTTTTGCCCTCAATTCAAAATTACGATTTTGCCCTCGGTTCAAAATAAAATTGTGCTTTTGCCTCCAGCTTAAAATTACGCCTGTGCCCTTAGTTCAAATTTATATTATGTTGTTACCCTAAGTTCAAAATTACGAATTTGCCCCTGTGAAATTTTACAATTTTGCCCCTGGGTCAAATTTACAGTACTGCCATTACTTTAGCTTTTGGCAAATTACGATTTTACCTCAGTCAAAAAATACAACTTTCCCTCAGTTAAAAATTACAATATTGCCATTGTTTTAGTTTTTTTTTTTTATTAAAACTATAAAAGTGTTTTGTTTTGATTGGTTTACTCGATTTAATTGTGTTTCGTGTCAATGAGTTAACTAACACTCGCTTATTATTCTGCCATCGCCCCGCAACGCGGGCGGGGCAACACCTAGTTATATATATACACCTAAACCACCCCACACAACACAATAGATTGAAATTCAAAACCCTAAATCTTCAAATTTTCACCACTTCGGTTCTAAATTCACCAAAATTCGGATCCTGCCGCCGGAAAGACACAAATCCGGTCGATCGTCACTCATCTCCGACGCGAATCACCGGCGATGCACATGAGATGCTTTTCCTCTTTTATTCCCCAATCTACTATCACCATCAGAAGGCGTCATTTTAACAAATTTCTAGGGTTTCTCAAGCTCTTTCGACAGTCGTGATTTCTAGGGTTCATCCTGATTCCAGTATGATGATCAATCTCTATTCTAATTCAAATGCATCTTCTTCTTCTTCTTCTATTGCTTCTATCGGCTCTCGGATTCGTGTCAATTATAAGCTGGTTATTGTTACGGCATTGAATCCAAATAGCTTTTCAGTTGCTTTCAGGTTATTAGATCTGTTTTCTATCTTGATTTCGATATGGATTTGGTAGAAGTTTAAATGAAATTGATTACGAGTTCAATTTAGGTTTATATGTGAATCTAAATTCAATTCTGAAAATTTTAAGTAATATAGTTAGATCTGAATGTAAGCGTCCGTGATCTGCTTCCATGTTTCGTTGTGTATGTGGATTAGGTATCACATATGCATGTAGACTATCACATTTAGTGATTTGTGTAGAATGTTTTATGCAAAGTCACGGTGAATGATGATGAAGAGGAAGATGACAAATTCTTTGATGTTAAATCAGATTTATCTACTGCTGTTTCTGAATTTAAATCAGATGACAAAAAGTTTTCGTTACCTAGTGAGATCGCAAAGAAGCCATACCCTCATCAACTTGAAGGTGTGAAGTGGCTTTGGTCCCTTCATTGTAAAGGCAAGGGTGGTATTTTGGGGGTTGATATGGGCCTCGGGAAGACCATGCAGGTATATGCATTTGTATCCTCTTTTCTATACGTTCGAAAAGTATATCTAATGACTTCATTCTTTCATGTCATTCCAGATTTGTGCCTTTTTGGCAGGATTATTTCACTCAAACTTGATAAAGAGGGTATTAATTGTTGTTCCCAAGACATTGTTGCCCCATTGGATGAAAGACTTAGGCGTCATTAATCTTTCGGGGAAGACGAGAGTGGGAGTTTGGATAACTGGTGGCATTTGGGGAAGACCATGCAGGTATATGATGTGAGTATTTCAAATATGATGACATAGCATCTAACATATCAGTAACTTTGACCGTGCTGACTTTTTTTCAACATGGTGGCAAGTTATGTGCTGACAATATGACATGTTTGTGGATCAACTTAAAGTGGAATTATTTCACGGTTCAGTAATAGTAAGGTTATTAAAGTGGAAATGTTATTAAATTAGAAGGGCAATTTTGGAATTGTGAATGCACAGGCATGCTCCTGTCATGTTAGCATGCTCATTTGACTTGCCAAAATAAGATTATTAGCTAAAAACTCAACACTAATTTTGTTTTTATGGCTGCAGGTCATTGCATCAAAACTTGAAAAGATTCATTTCGTTATTACGTTTTTTAAAGCATTTGAGTGTTTGGGAGAAAAAAAGGTGAAGTTATCTGTTTTCAATTTTTCTTAAATAAGCAGTTCCAAACATCCTTCTGATTTACCATTTTGCCACTGAAAAGAATGTACAAAAAAATTTGGTGCTGGTCCAACCTGTTTGACCTGTTACCGGCCCCCTAGATTTTCCATTTTGCCACTGACATTTTTCAACCTGTTTCTACAGACCATGGACATCTCAAAGATGACATCAGGGGATGCTTCTTTCACAGCACCTTTTAAACTTGTGGCTGAACGTGACGATTATGTTCATGCTTTAGTCGCATATTTTGATGTAGCGCTTACTGTGTGTCACAAACTCACAGGGTTTTCTACAGGTTAGTCAGTGCTTTTTATTTTTGAAGAAATATTACAACTAACTACACATCTTCTAGAATATCATGAAACTTCTAATATTTTGCCAATGGTAACATTATATGGTCATTTTTGTTTTATTTTAGAAAGAGTAAAATGCCATTTTCATTATATAGTTGTCAATAGCGGCTATAGCGACCGCTATAGCGCGCTATGTAGCGAAGCGACCAACTGCTCAACTTTATTCGAGCTATTAGCGAAATGAGAGACGGGGGCTTGGAGGCATATTTTTCGATGATTTAAACGACTATGATCAAGAAATGCTCCTCTCTTTTGCCACTGGTATATTCAAAACAGCACTCAGTTATTTGCTTGTTCATCTTAGAGGTGGCTAGATGGGCGGGTCGGGCAATGTGTCAAAATGAATATTTTTCTACCGGTCATTTGAATTGACCCGAAACACTCTGTCCATTTTTAGTAAACAGTTGGTGTGTCAAAGATAATCACAAAAGATACATTATTGATTTATTTCAATAGCTACTTGTTGGTACACTTTATGTGGACACGACTCGGCTCGGTTCGACTCGGCTCGGTTCGACTTGGTTTCGACTCAGTTAGGTCCGGCTCAAGCCCGACGTCACGACATTCCTCCGTCGTGCGCCCCAGAGTTCGACACGCGAAGCACGGAACGCCGCAAGCCATTCCCGCAAAACACATCACCATGACATCACTTTTGTGATGTCATGATGATGTCACCACATTTACTAATCTTCACAATTTGATGTAGAAGACTTCATGTACGTGCATGAAATCTATGTATGGGCCGTTTCTCAACATCATGGGCCGAAGACATACAGTGGGCCTTTGACTTGTTTGGGCTTCTATGCAACTTGACGAAACAGATAGAATTAATAGGTTTGTCGACGAAACAGGTGTGTTTCGTCGACTTTGATTATGTTTCGCCGAGTCCTTTCTATTTCGTCATGTCTGGTCTGTGTTTTAGTATAAATACCTCTCTCTGTTTCTGTTTGAAATAGAGATGAGAGCATACCCATAAAGAAGCTCTGATACCACTTGTAGGTCCCGTTTTTCCCGGTGAGGATCGATAACGAGAAACCTATTCCCTGTTTATAACAAACACGGTAACGGGTGCGGAATCCCCGAGACGGTGCAAACCAAACAAAGATAGTAAATAACACGGATTAACCAATGAAACACACTCTATTGATTAACGGGATGAGAACCGAATACAAACTGATACAAACTTTGTATATATCTTTGTGTCTTTTAAATTTATCTTAGTTTGTTGATTTTTGGGGGAGTAAATCCAAAATCCAAAATTTGAAAATTCAAAAACAGTGAAAAATTTCAAAACGCAAAAACATTGGAAAAACAAAAATGAGTTTCCTGGCGAGAAAAAGAGAAAATGATAGTAGATCAGTGGTCTGTCGAAACATCTTTAAACTGAAATGCAAAATGAAAAATGTTAAGCAGCTCTATATAAGATGTATCGGTAGGCTCACAATCATTTTAAAGTGTGTAGAGTGATATAAATCTTAAATTGAGTGAAGACCAGGTGGGAACCGCACATTGGCATATGGTCTTAGTACCGAAATTTCGTTTGAGAGATTGCCGAGGTTCTGAGATATTCGGTCTTTATGCTGTTTATCATCTGGGTACCATGGTTGTATCTTTTACCGAAAAATAACAGAGACAAAGTCTAGATCTTCCATGATATCATACATACGTGTACATACTGCATTCGACCTCAATAAGTGATCAACAATCACATGTCCAAACAAAATAAGTGATTATATATCACAGATTCTTTGCGGGAGTCAAGTTCGTCTCTCTGCTGTACGGAAGTACTGACCTGTTCACGGACTTGCTCCTGTGCCCTCATGCATCTGAAAATCAAGTTCCTCATCAATAAGTGATTCTATCACATAGGGCTTGTTTTCAATCAAAATAAGTGAATTTCTCACATCTTTTATACGGTCAAACAGATGATAAACGGTATACTCACCGGTAAGATGAACTCTCGTGCATACCTTGATACGGGAATGTGTCGTGTGTGGATGAACACCGGTCGGTAAGTATAATTCATACCTTAACGTATCCCCTAAACATGATTACATCTGATAAGTTGAGCTTAAGTGGACAACAATACCGATAATTGTTATAGGATGCTTATCTTAATGTGAACTAATTGAACAAAAAGAGCGTTTTGGCATGACCGTACACTGATATGATTCTCTTACCCTCGAAACTCGCAAAAAGAATGTTTGTAAATATTAATTTACTTCTTTCAGTTTCTGCATCTTTGTATATATTTATTTATTGCTTTCCGTCTTTACATTTGAAAAATGAAAAATTCCAAAAAGATTTTAGGTGTGTTTTAATATAAACTTTCTAAAAGACAAAAAGATTTTGCTTCTAGTTTATTTTTGATTGACTGATGTTGGAACTCGAGTCTATCCTACCCAAAATCCTGATCGTAAGCCGGAAAACAATTGCATCTTCATAAACTGTCGAAGTTAACAAGTTTTGAAAGTTAAAGGACTAAAATTGATCATTTTCTAAACTTTCAAACTGTTGTCGGTTGGTGTTTGATTGAGTTTTGATCTCATATGTGTCATTTGTTTAAATGTTAACTATATTCCAAGCGGTTGTTCTCATTATGCGTTTAGCTTTCTTGCCTGTGCAGATGCTAAAGGCGAGGAGAACATGTTCGATGACAAGCTTTGGAATGAAGACACGAAGTGGAGGCACTCAAAGGATAAAAATGATCGAGTTGCCGCTTACCCTTCATCAACACCACAAGGATCTGAAGAATTGACAAGTCAAAAGATTCACGAGCATAACTCAATGGAGAGTTTATTTTAAGGGGAAGTTTGTTAACACACTACCTAAATGAAAAGGGAGTTTGTTGATACACCTTCTACTTATGACGCGTGAAGACCTTTGAAGATCCTCCGACACAAAAGACACAGAAGACGAACCATCACAGAAGACGAACCTCACGAGTAGCGTCCAAGGGGGAGTTTGTTGGTACACTTTATGTGGACACGACTCGGCTCGGTTCGACTCGGCTCGGTTCGACTTGGTTTCGACTCAGTTAGGTCCGGCTCAAGCCCGACGTCACGACATTCCTCCGTCGTGCGCCCCAGAGTTCGACACGCGAAGCACGGAACGCCGCAAGCCATTCCCGCAAAACACATCACCATGACATCACTTTTGTGATGTCATGATGATGTCACCACATTTACTAATCTTCACAATTTGATGTAGAAGACTTCATGTACGTGCATGAAATCTATGTATGGGCCGTTTCTCAACATCATGGGCCGAAGACATACAGTGGGCCTTTGACTTGTTTGGGCTTCTATGCAACTTGACGAAACAGATAGAATTAATAGGTTTGTCGACGAAACAGGTGTGTTTCGTCGACTTTGATTATGTTTCGCCGAGTCCTTTCTATTTCGTCATGTCTGGTCTGTGTTTTAGTATAAATACCCTTCTCTGTTTCTGTGTGAAACAGTGATGAGAAAATACATGTAAAGAAACTCTGTCAAAATTCCGTCTAAACTGTGTTTGTATCAGTTTGTATTCGGTTCTCATCCCGTTAATCAATAGAGTGTGTTTCATTGGTTAATCCGTGTTATTTACTATCTTTGTTTGGTTTGCACCGTCTCGGGGATTCCGCACCCGTTACCGTGTTTGTTATAAACAGGGAATAGGTTTCTCGTTATCGATCCTCACCGGGAAAAACGGGACCTACACTACTTTTTAATGATCTCATTTTCGCACACTGAAAATTGCAGAGTGCGCCAACTCTGTGTTTGATTCATATATACCAATTATAGAAAGGAGAAAAGATATGCCATTCACTGATAAACACAAGGCATGGCAGCAACTGAGAAGGGGCCGTTATGTGGAATTCAATTTGGTACACACTTTTGACATACTTATTGCTATTAACTTATTATTATTATTAATTATTATTTATCTTTTACTATCATGTGATTATAACCTTTTGAACAAATAAAAGGTGTATGATCGAGGAACAACATTCGGTCTTAAAACTGGAGGTTAGATTGAAAGCATTCTTGTCTCTTTGCCGCTAACAGCCAGATGGGAATGTGACCATGTAAGTATTGAGATGAATGGGTTGGATAACAGGTCAAACGAGTTCGGGTTGAACCATTTTGGTTGAATAATCATTTTCATACCGGTTGCAACAGCCAGCATTATTGATTTTCATATAGTAAAATGAAAACTGTCTATTTATCCTTCCTTTTGCTACAAATATTCACATTTACATTTAATCATTATAATTATTTAGCTCTTTTCATTTTTTTAACCTAATATGTGTTCGTTGTGGATTCAATTGTTTTTTTCTTATGCTAATCTTTATTTTTGTGATCTTTTTGTAGTCAACGTCAACCAAAGGCTGTTGTGGTGAACTTTTGAAACCCTAAGAACCTGAGCAAAGCAGCAACATTGGCGTCAACCAAAGTTTTGTCGGCGAAAGTATTGTTTGTTATTCGCAATAGGAACCTTGTAGATTTAAGAAGTTATGTTTAAATTATATTGAAGCCTTTTAATTTATTAATTGCTGAAAGGGTTAGGTTAGAATGTTTGAAGCAAGTTGAATTTTAAACAGTTTTTATGGGTTTTTTTTCTGATTTTCCTGCAAATTTTTTTTAGCAAAAAATCTGAATTTTCAGTTTTCTTTAAATATTATGTTAGATATTCCGTTACAAATGAGTTGCATTTTTTGGATATTCTGTTGCAATTGTGTCACAGAACTCTACTAATGATAATTAGAAAATGCGTAAGAAATGTGTTACAAATTTCCAACACCATATTTTCGTCGGAAATGCGTTGAAAATTGTGTTGTAAATGTGTAGTAAATAATTTGCAACTAGGCTTTTCCAACATCAAAGTTTTGTTGCAAATCCGTAGAAAATTTGACTTTGTGACAAATTTGTAACGGAAAAGTACGTTGAAAACAGCTTTTTTTTCTAGTAGTGGTTATACAGTTTTCTTATAGCCTATCTTTTTTACTTTGTTACATATGTATATGACACTATGTTTGGATGTGCAGCTAAAACAAACCCGCTATCTGACATTGTCGAGTCGATAAACTCCAAAGAAAAGAGAATGGGAAAACCAAGCAAAACCCGACAACTTCAAATGTAACCATGGGTAAGGCCATGGGTTCAGGTTTAGAATTAGACGTGCTGGTGCAAGTGCTCTAAGACCCGCATCCAACCCCATGGCGGGTTCAACAATGGGAATGGGTGCAAGGCCCGGGTTTGGAGGTGGTTGTTGTGGAGGTCTAAACCATCCCACGGGAATGAACAATATGCCTCAAAATATGGGTATGCAAATGAACAATATGCCTCAAAATATGGGTATGCAAATGAACAATATGCCTCAAAATATGGGTACAATATGCCTCAAAATATGGGTACGCGCCGAAACGGTTCGGGTCGAAACGGTTCACGTCGAAGATTCCAATAAATTTACTTTAATTTCCTTCACATATAGGAAGGATTTTGAATTCCTTTAGTTAAAGGAATTTGAAGGAATTCATGCCTAATTCCAATTCCATCAAATTCTCTGAACAAACATCTTAAGAGATGGAATTCAAATTCCAATTCCCTTAAATTCCACTGAATTCCTGCGAACCAAACGACCTCTTAAAATTTTGCAATGTAATTTTTTAGTATTGTAATTTTATTTAATTTAATGAAGTATTTTAAGTTTTAAATTTAAAAAAATAAATAATTGTGTAATGATTAGATGGACGTTATTAGGCATTACTCCCACTATGGCACTTTTGCAATAAAGCACCATAATGCCTCCATGCTGACTGGACTGCCACATGGCAGAAAATGCCCCAGGATGAGGACATTATTGGGCTAACGACTACGCATGGTCTTAGTAAGTTTTTTACTAAATTTATGAATGTTGGTAAGTTAAAATGACTACCCGTAAAGGTGGGACGTTCGATGTAAGATTTGAAAAGAACTGATCAAAACCACAATATGACCTTACCACATGATCGTTTCGGTAATATATACAAAATAGATATATAAAGACTTACGAGTCTTTAACGATTAATATAAGACTTACTATTTGTTAATTAGTTTTTTATGTGTTACATGCACGTATATACCACTTGACCGTATGAACTTGAGACCAGCTTCTACATTTGTCAACTAGTTTTTTATTTATACACACACTTACCACTTAACCGAAACAATATGTGCTACACGTTTAGGCCAAAAAGGTCCGGCTACCCGCGATCGGAGACTGCGCTAGTGACCTGGCCCGTCACCAATTCTAGAGGAAATCCACCGCCCGAAGGTCCACTATGGTAAAGAGGCCCACTGTAGTAAAACCCATGGTTCGCACACACATTTTGTAAAAAAACGAGACTCCAACTGACGACCTTCCCTAGTGAAAGTCATCTGGATACCCACCACTTAAAAGTTGAAAGATACTATTCCAACGTATCAATTGGGTTTGAAAAATACGCGTGAAGACTTCTGAGTCTTTGACATAACCAACTTTGTATTCTTTAATAAGAGACAAATTCTGAAAACTTGAGTCTTTGGACGTCTAATTCCACATAAATTTTAAGCTACATATATATGTGGTCATGAAAATTGAAAGATAATCAACGTGTCTTATAAGTCCTGCACGCTCCACATTCCACATGAATTCTAAACAAATATGTGGTCATGAAAATAAAAAGAAAATTACCTTATTTGAAAAATCAACACAAACTCTGTTTTATATGAGGTAGGTTACTAGGTTATTTTAAATTTCTTGTGTATATAAGGCTGGGCACATTTGGTGACATATCAAACATTTAAGATTTGATACAACAAAAATGGCAAATAAGATTTACCATAAACATTTTACCCATCCTATTTTCTTCTTTATTCTTACACTCTTTGTGTTGGAATCATTTACCACTACAATTGCCCTTGACTGGTCTCTAACACCACCTCCGACTTCCCCTGACCAACGTACCAGTAAGTGTACCAAAAAGGAGAGACAAGCTCTTCTTCATTTCAAATCAAACATTCATTACGACCCTCGCGGCCTTCTCGATACATGGACACCCGGAGAAGAAGAAAAAGTAGCAACCAATGATTGTTGTTACTGGAGCGGAGTCACGTGCAACAACCAATCCCGTGTCACAAGTCTTGACTTGGGCTATGGAAATCTTGAAGGCAAGATTAGTCCTTCATTGCTTAACTTAAGCTACTTGAATTATCTTGATCTTCATGACAATTCGTTTAGTGGAATGATTCCCATGTTCATTGGTTCCATGACCCAATTAAGGTATCTTAGCCTTGCTTCAAATTATTTTCAAGGAACGATTCCCATGTTCATTGGTTCCATGACCAAATTAAGGTATCTTGACCTTGGTTGGAATGATTTTAGTGGAACGATTCCTTCAGAACTTGGAAACCTCACGAACCTGCAACATCTTTCAGTTGGATGTCTGAGTAATTGCACAATTGAAAACCTTGACTGGTTGTCTCATCTTTCTCAGTTGGATAGACTTGACATGTCAGGTACATCTCTGGGCAAAGTAGACAACTGGGTAAATGTGATTTTAAGTCTTAAAAAACTATCATCTTTAGACTTAGATAGATGTGACCTCTCCCATGTGATGCACCCGTATTCTTATTCATATGTCAACTCTTCTTTTTCTTCATCTATTGTTACCCTTTCTCTCACAGAAAACAATCTCAACTCATCCATGTATCACTGGTTGTTCCCTTTAACTAGCAATGCACTTGTAAAGCTTGATCTCTCTAGGAACATGTTAGATGGGATTCCCAAATATCTTGGAAATCTCTGTAGTTTGGAAGATTTGGGTTTCTTTAGAAACTTAATGCCTATCAAATTACCTGATTTTCTGAGTAACTTGTCTGGATGCACATTGGTTACTTTACAATCTTTGCATGCCTTATCTAGCCAATTCACAGGGTCGTTGTCAGATGATATCCAAAAATTTTCATCCCTACAAGAGCTAGATCTTTATAATAATCAGTTAGATGGAACTATAAGTGAAAAAGTGTGGCAACTACCCAAGCTTCAAACCCTAGACGTTTCTTCCAATTTTTTTAAAGGTGCTATCTCCGAAAATATTGAAAAGTCAAATATTTTATATGTTGATCTTTCAAACAATTTACTCGAAGGAGTTCCTTTAGAATCTAAAATGTCAAACATTTCCAACATAGTAGTTATTGACTTGAGTTCTTGCAAGCTAGGACCTCGTTTCCCCAAATGGATTCAAACAATGAAAAATCTTTCGCGTATTGATCTTTCCAATACTCGAATTTCAGATAACATTCCAGAGGACTTTTGGAAAACGTGGCCTTCTCGTTTGACATATTTGCATATGGCGTTCAATAATATTACTCGGACAGTAACAGATTTGTTTTCCAATTTTGACCCTGTATATCTTTCTGTAGGTCCGGCTAGGGGAGGATCTAGTCGCCTAATCCTTGTTGTCGAACACACCCGGTTGTGCGGAATCCAACCGGAGATGCAAACCGAGATCGAGAGAAGGAGATGAACAAGAACACGAGATGGAGACCGACACTCAACGATTAACACCAATGTATTAATACTTGAAAACGATTACAAACCAATGTTTACAAATCAATCTTTGCAAACTCTCAAACAAATCTCTCGGTTCTCTCTTGTGCGATGCCCTTCTCTTTTGTTCACCCTCTCTGCTCTACCGAAAACACTTGTTTTCGGTATAAATATGAGTTCTGCCTTGTGCGGTTGGACTTGGCCCATGTGGGTAATAAAAGCCCAACATGGAGTTAATTGGCCCACAAATAAATCTGATTGGTCCAAACTTGTACGTGCATGAATTCAGAATTCATATTTGTAAAGAGTAGTCAACAAGTGACATCATCTTGATGATGTCATGATGATGTGGCAGCGGGAACCGGCTCGCGGCGCTCCGTGCTTCGCGTGTCGAACTCTGGGACGCACGACGGAGGAATGTCGTGACGTCGGGCTTGAGCCGAACCTAACCGGGTCGAACCGAACCGAGTCGAACCGAGCCGAGTCGCGTCCACTAAATATGTATCAACAAACTCCCCCTTGGACGCTACTCGTGAGGTTCAACTTCCATGTCTTCTAAGTCGGAGGATCTTCAACGTCTTCACGTCTTCAAGGCAGAAAGTGTATCAACAAACTCTCCGTTTCATGTAGGTAGTGTGTTGACAAACTCCCCCTTAACATAAGCTCCCCCTTGAGTTATGCTCGTGAACGACTTGATCTTCAGTACTTGAGATCCTTGTGGTGTTGATGATGGTCAGCGGCAACTCGATCATCTTTATCTTTTGAGTGCCTTCACGTTGTGTCTTCATTCCAAAGCTTGTCATCGACCATGTTCTCCTTGCCTTTAGAATCTGCACATGCAAGAAATCTAAACGCGTAATGAGAACAACTGCTTGGAATATCATAAGTAAACGACACACATGTGACCATTGTTCAATCAACTATCGTCCGACAGTTTGAAAGTTTAACAAATTTATCAATTTTAGTTTTTAACTTTCAACACTTTGCAAATTTCGACCGTTTATGAAGAATCAGTCGTTTCGGTTTTCAATCAGGTTTCAGGTAACGAAGACTCGAGATCCAACATCGTACGATCGAAAATAAGATAGAAATAAAATCTTTTTGGCTTTTAGAAATTTTATATTAAAACACACCTAAAATCTTTTTGGATTTTTTTGAATATTTCAAATGTAAAGACAGAAAGCAGTAAATAAATATATACAAAGATGCAGAAACTGAAAGCATTAAATAAATATTTACGGACATTCTTTTTGCGAGTTTCGAGGGTAAGAGAATCATATCAGTGTACGGTCATGCCAAAATGCTCTTGTTGTTCAGTTAATTAACATTAAGATAAGCATCTTATAACAATTATCGGTATTGTTGTCCACTTAAGCTCAACTTATCAGATGTAATCATGGCGAGGGGATACGTTAAGGTATGATTTATACTTACCGACCGGTGTTCATCCACATCACGACACATTCCCGTATCAAGGTATGCACGAGGGTTCATCTTACCGGTGAGTATACCGATTATCATCTGTTTGACCGTATATGATGTGAGATTCTCACTTATTTTGATTTGAAAACAAGCCCTATGTGATATAATCACTTATTGATGAGGAACTTGATTTTCGATGCATGAGGGGCACATGAGCAAGTCCGTGAACAGGTCAGTACTTTCGTACAGCAGAGAGACGAACTTGACTCCTGGATAAATGTGATATATTATCACTTATTTGTTTGGACATGTGATTGTTGATCACTTATTGAGGTCGTATGCAATATGTACACGTATGTATAGTATCATGGAAGATCTAGACTTGCGTCCCCGTTATTTTTCGGTAAAAGATACAACCATGATACCCAGATGATAAGCAGCATAAAGACCGAATATCTCAGAACCTCGGCAATCTCTCAAACGAAATTTCGGTACCAAGACCATATGCCAATGAGTGGTTCCCACCTAGTCTTCAGTCGGATTTAAGTTTATATCACCCTGCACACTTTAAAATGATTGTGAGCCTACCGATACATCTTATATAGAGCTGCTTATCGCTTTTCATTTAAGGTTTAAAGAGGTTTAGACAGACCACTGATGTACTATCATTTTCTCTTTTGCTCGCCAGGAAACTCATTTTTGCTTTTCTATTGTTTTTGTGTTTTTGAAATTTTTCGATGTTTTTGGATTTTTCAAATTTGGATTTACTCCCCCTAAAATCAATAAACTAAGACAAATTTAAAACACAAAGGTATTTACAAAAATGATTTTCCGATGTGGATTACTCTTGCTTGACCTTAATGCCGTTTACCAATAAAAAAAAAGTCAAATCTTGATTTGTCAAATGCTTTGGTAAAAAGGTCGGCTCGTTGGTCATCGGTGTGGACCATGACAACATTGATGAGTTTCATAATGAAACAATCACGTGTGAGGTGATATTCGAGATCAATGTGTCAGGTCAAGGAGTGCTGTACGAGATGATAATAATTCATAAAGCAGCTTAAATATCGACAAGTATAGGAGAGATTAGAAATTTTAAAACCGTATCCTGCAACTTCATCGTGCATTGCAAGGAATCTGAGTGCTCTCCCAAACTGGATATCCACCCGGTGTGGATTTCAAAGTCGATTTTTTAGCTACTTAGAAATCTCTTCACAGCAACAAGATCATAAACCTTTGGGTCCGGCTGGTCTTCAGCATTGCACCAGCGAAGGTCTTTTCTTTCTCTTGAGAAGTAGTGTGCGGTTGTTCAATCCATGCCAAGGCATCCGCACACCCGGTTGGTTTGATCAACAAACACATTTTCTTCAATCACACCGTAGAGAAAAGTACCATACACGTTCATCTTGTGGACTTTAAACTTCTTGTGGAAGAAAAATCCATGAATCTTCGAAAAGTTTCAGACGTGCTCTGATACCAATTGTAGGACCGAGTTTCGTGACCGAAACCGTGATTATCATGATTATGTTCATAGACGGGAAGATTAGAGACGGATAAAAGTACTTACTTGTATAGATTTGTAACATAACAAAGCAAGCCGGCCCGATTAACAAGCTAACCGAACCATACCAAAGGAGTACACATCCGGGGAGAGACCAAGTGGTGATCTCTCCCGGTGAGGTCTCAAACCTCCTAAAACTTCCAAGTGTTGCAAATGGCAAGGGTTTTCTATTTATAGTCACACCCCTTGTCTTGCAAACACACACGGTCAATCGAATAACCCTCTCGTTTGACCACTTCAAACGAGCGGGTCTATACACGTTCGATAGACCGTTTCACTAACTATTACAAATTCAGCGTAAAATAAATCTAATCTATTCGACAAGCATCGGACACAAAATCTGCATCAACAAATTCCCCCTTGTCCGTTGCTGTCGAATGCCGAAAATGCAACTGCAATCGATCTTCAGTCAAGTATTCATCTTCTCTGTGTTAACAAATTCCCCCTTGACCGATGATCCAGGTAAGTAGTATCTTGACGCTCCTTGTAAAATATTTCCCCCTTAAAGTACGCATATCCGTGTTGGGTGTTGTGCAATTTCCTCAATTGACCGATCTTCCGCTGATCTTCCAATACTCCAAACGGCATTTGATAAGGGTTCCATTCTTTAAAAAAACTGCATCAAGCCTTGATCTTCAAGCATACTACATTGGTAGAGGTTTCTGGTGAACTGTCTTCTGTAAACCGTCTTTGTGGAATCGACCAAGTAATGCACTTTAATCTTCAGCATCAACACTCAGGAAAGTCAGCTAGACCAAGTGTATCCCTTGCAAGCTCAACCAGCATGCTTAGTTGAACTACATCCAGATCTCATTGTCTCGCCTTTGTGAAGTTGACCACGTAATGCACTACGGATCTTCAGCATCAGTACTCAGGAAGTCAGCTTGACCAAGTACATCGTTTGCAAACTCAACGAATTGAGTTACCCCCAGATCCCTGTAAAATCCCAAAGAAACATCAAACCCAAAACCGAATCCTGCAGGTCTTCAGCCTTGAACTATCAGCTTTCATAAAGATTCCCCCAGGTCTTCAGTAAACAGCGCTTTGAAACAACTGTCGACTTTAGATACCTGTATGTTTCCGTGCAAAACCCTTCACGCTGGCTGGAGAATTAATTAAAATCCTCAAATATGTGTCTGTGAAAAACATTCCACGCCGAACCGTTAGTATCACCAGAAAATCACAAACTCTACCACCTGTGATTGCGTTTAGAAATTTACCGAAGAAATTCAACATTTGAAAAAATTTTATCCCCCCATTTCTTTGGTAAAATCTCTAAACCTTAACAGATTCTCTCCACTTCAAAGAAACTGTCGTCAGATGTTCACCAATTCCCTCCACTGAGCGGAACTGTCGTCAATCTTCACTGAATGTTCTCGGTTCCGAAAAATCACGAAAACGACTTTCTTCTTTGCATATTCTAGTTGAATAAGAACGTCCCCTAGTACCCCGTAGGATCCGACTTGTATCCCTCCAAAGACTTTGTGAACTCGTTAGGACCGGTGCTGACATTCTAGGTTCATTCATTCGTTACCAAATGCGAGAATATGACAATAAACAAAAAAGATTTCTTCGTTGCATATTCTAGTTGATAAAGAAATTTCGCCTAGTACCCCGTAGGATCCGACTTGTATCCCTCCAAAGACTTTGTGAACTCGT
Source organism: Helianthus tuberosus (assembly GCA_030545235.1). NCBI lineage: Eukaryota > Viridiplantae > Streptophyta > Magnoliopsida > Asterales > Asteraceae > Helianthus > Helianthus tuberosus. Next base: position 7,623,237 of record CM060358.1, read on the forward strand.
TAGGACCGGTATTGACGTTCCAGGTTCATACGTTCGTTTTCAAATGCGAGAATATGACAATAAACAAAATGCTTTCGAACATTTACGAATAACCGTCAACAATCATAAACATTGACGTGCGGAAGTGAACATACCGTTTTTGTTTTTGGCCCATTGTAGTCGCGTCACCAAATATGTATCAACACTTTCAACCATAGATTTGAGTTCCAACAACTTTTATGGTCATATACAGAGTGCTCCTTCCAGTTTAGAAAGGCTAGACTTATCCAAAAATAATTTATCTGGACAAATCTTCTTTTTGTGCCAAATTGTTGATGGGTCTTTGAAATTTCTTGATCTCTCACACAACGCATTCACTGGACCAATTCCAGACTGTTTGTGGAATTTCACAGGACTAAAAGTTCTTAGTCTGGGATATAACTATCTATCCGGAAGGCTTCCTACTTCTATCAAGTTTTTGATCAATCTCGAGGTCTTGTATTTATACAATAACAGCTTCTCAGGAAAATTGCCCTTATCTTTAAAGAATTTAACCCATTTAACCTTTTTGAATTTGGGGGCAAACAAGTTTTCTGGTTACGTGCCTGGTTGGATCGGGGAAAGGTTATCGGGGTTGTATGCTCTTATCTTAACATCAAATAAATTCATTGGAACCATCCCTTCACATTTATGTCAGTTAGAATATCTACAAATTCTAGACTTGTCAATGAATAAACTCCAGGGAGCCATCCCCTCGTGTCTCGGTAATCTAACTTCCATGGTTCAAGATGGATTGATAGTCATGAAAAATGTACATTATTTTCAACCTATGAAACTTGGTGTTAGTACGTATGTTGATCGTTCAATGATCAAGTGGCAAGGAAGTGTGCGTGAGTTTGGTAGAACTCTAGGATTGGTAAAGATCATCAATTTATCAAGCAACAATTTAACTGGAAAAATCCCGGATAAGCTAACCGATCTCCATAAATTGATTGCACTCGACTTGTCAATGAACGCTCTAGTTGGAGAGATCCCATCAAACATTGGTCAGATGAAAGAACTTCTAATTTTGGATCTATCTAGAAACAATCTAAGAGGAGGACTACCATCAAGCATGTCTCAAATGACCTTGCTAAACTATCTAGATGTGTCGTATAACAGCTTGTCAGGAAGAATTCCATCTAGCACTCAACTCCAGTCCTTTGAACCTTCAAGGTACACCGGAAATGCAGGATTATGCGGACTTCCCCTGTCCAAATATTGTCCAGGAGATAAAGTATTTGAAGGTCCACCCGTCAATCATGAAAATATGGAAGGCGGGGAAGAAAGATGGTTTTATATCGGAGGGGCCACTGGTTTTGCTACTGGATTTTGGATGGTGTGTATTGCTTTAATTGTTAATCGCCGTGGGAGACATGCTTTTTTTCACGTCATGAATAGCCTTGAAAACTGGGTTTATGTGAAAGTGATGGTGTTCATTGCAAAAGTGCGAAGGGTTTCACGACCATAGTTGTATGTTGGATTTCATTCTTGTTTTTGTGTGTTGTGTTTATTTCTTCTTGTTCTCATTTAGGGATACAAGTATGGTATTGTAAAATGTAATGCACTATTAAGTTTAAAGTCTGTTTGATGAATAAAATTGCCACCAACACCATGGGTGGCCATTTCGCTTTGCTGTGTCAAATTAAATAGGACATTATGCTATATTGTGTATAAACACGACTTGCAACTACTAGTACAAGCCCAAAGACAAGAAGAGCCTTAATGATTTATTGATAAACAGGGCTGTGAACAGGGCTACCCTGTTGTTTACATCAACATTGTTGGTTAATGTTGTTAGTTAAGCTAGAAAGTTCTGTTAGTGCCTAATATGTAATTATTAGAAGTATGAGGTAACATTGCTTTTCTAAGACAATTTGTTTGATTAAACATCTCATGAATGTCTATGGCTTGATTTGTCACTGATTCCTTAGTCAAAATCATGAGCTTCATAGAAGCAGCAACATTGATTGTTTAAGAGAAAAACAATATTTTTTATTTGCCCCATTTTAGTCACCGATTCTTTAGTCAAAATCATTCTTCTAGTTATTTAACCCTCTAATAATACTCGTTTTGTTCTCTGTCAGTTGTCTGTTTTTGAAGGACTGAGTATACATGGCACTATCGACCCGTTTACATACACATGGGTGAATTTGGATGACGCTTTACCTCTAATGGGTCAGATGGGTTAAGATAAATGGTTAAACGGGTTAAGACATTTGAACCTCCGGTCGCTGCCACACCACCTTTGTCTGCCACCGTACCTACTCCGGCAGCCACCACACCTTCAGTGGTCTCCGACAAGGAACCAGAACTCAAGTGTGTCTTAAAAACTCACCACATGAGTGCACACAAGTGTTTGTGCGCACACACCATTTGATGCTTGTATTGTGTTTTTACGCTGCAATTTGATGATCCATTTGGTGATGGTCCTTTTAAAGCTGTCCCTTCTACTGATGTTTTCTCAGTCGGGTTCCGTCTCACAGGCAGGTTTTCCCAGTTCCAATGGTAAATGCAGTCAACCTAATAATAACCTTTACTGATGTTTTCTCAGCCGGGCCTGCTTCATAATCTGTTGGGTCAACTACTCAAAACTGATTTCTATATATTCTGTATAACCAATATCAAGTTACTTGATTTCTATATATTCAAAACTTTTTTGTCTCTTGATTTGAAGCATGTAATGACTACTTACAAACAATAAACTTTAGTTTTTAAACCATTTTTTCCACAAATTTAATAGATATTTTTGTTAAAGTTATGAACGTTATTAAGTCAAAATGTCAAAACAATTGGTGTAATTTACTAAAATAAATAGTAAGGACTTAGGAGCATTCGATAATTATTTTAAGACCAATTTCTGTATTTGTTAGTTTTTTTTATCTTTGGAAGAAAATGGTAATTTTTTTTTTTCCAAACCTCAGTGGAATTTAACTTTATATATAATATTGAAAGTGGAAAGAAATTGTTTGGAACGTACCAATTGGGTCTGAAAAAATTGTGTGAACACTTGTATTCTAAAACTAGATACAAAGACTTAAGTCCACTTTAACTCTATATTATATTTTGAAAGTGGAAAGAAATTGTTTAGAAAGTATCAACTGGGTCTAAAAAAATGTGTGTACACTTGTGAGTGTTTTACATGATGACCAACTTTTGTGATTGTTAACTAGATACAAATTGTCAAGACTTAAGTCTTTGAACGTATAATTTGGGACAAATATTAGTCTTGTAAGCAATGTTTTAAAAACCGGTTTTTATACTCTACCGGGTTGGTCTTAACATGGTTCAACCGGTTGTATTGGGTTGTACCGAACGGTAGAATCGAGGCCTATAATTCCATAAAATTACAACTATAACTTCAAAAAATAATACAAACCTTATAATTCCATACTTAAAAATCAATTTTCCAACAAAGTTTTTTTTAAAATAAAAGTCTACAATAGGTTTATGCATTAGAGACTTGATTGCATCAAGTTCAGGATCACTTAAAAGACGATATTCACTATTTCGTAATCCTCATCAGCAAGAACATAACTATTTTCATTTCCTACAATATAAAAAAAGAAGTTAATGAACGGGTTTTATCATATGGATGATGTCTCCGGTAGCCAACTCAACAGGTAATACCAGCTGCTTTGAACGGGTTTTTAAAACATTGTTGTATGTGTTGCATGCCTCACAATCCACTCAAATTTTCCACACATAAGTGGACATGAAAGTAGAAAATAAAATCATACTCCTATTTTAGTCGACAATTCTGCTGCCTTATCTATCACTAGAAATCTTGTGCAGCATTCAAAGACCAAACACATCGAAATCAAATATCACTTCATACGTGATTGCTTTGATAAAAGGCTAATCGATGTTGATAAGGTCCACACCGATGACCAACGTGCCGACCTTTTTACCAAAGCATTTGATAAATCAAGATTTGACTTTTTATTATTGGTAAACGGCATTAAGGTCAAGCAAGAGTAAAACCGACATCAAAAAATCATTTTTTGTAAATATTTGTTTGTGTTTTCTTAATTTATCAAAGTTTTTACATTTTAGGGGGAGTAAATCCAAAATTTGAAAATTCAAAAACATCGAAAAATTTCAAAACAAAAACAATAGAAAAACAAAAATGAGTTTCCTGGCGAGCAAAAGAGAAAATGATAGTACATCAGTGGTCTGTCCAAGCATCTTTAAACCTTAAATGAAAAACGATAAGCAGCTCTATATAAGATGTATCGGTAGGCTCACAATCATTTTAAAGTGTGCAGGGTGATATAAACTTAAATTGACTGAAGACTGTGTGGGAACCACTCATTGGCATATGGTCTTGGTACCGAAATTTCGTTTTAGAGATTGCCGAGGTTCTGAGATATGTGGTCTTTATGCTGTTTATCATGGGTGTTTCTTTTACCGAAAACAACGGAGACGAAGTCTAGATCTTCCATGATACCATACATACGTGTACATACTGCATACGCCCTCAATAAGTGATCAACAATCACATGTCCATCAAAAATAAGTGATAATATATCACGTTTATCCAGGAGTCAAGTTCGTCTCTTTGCTGTACGTTAGTACTGACCTGTTCACGGACTTGCTCCTATGCCCTCATGCATCTGAAAATCAAGTTCCTCATCAATAAGTGATTCTATCACATAGGGCTTGTTTTCAATCCAAAATAAGTGAGTATCTCACATTTTCATATACGTCAAAACAGATGATAAATGGTATACTCACCAGTAAGATGAACCCTCGTGCATACCTTGATACGGGAATGTGTCGTGTGTGGATGAACACCGATTGGTAAGTATAAATCATACACTAATCGTATCCCCTCCAATGATTACATCTGATAAGTTGAGCTTATGTGGACAACAATACCGATAATTGTTATAGGATGCTTATCTAAATGTTAACTAATTGAACAACAAGAGCGTTTTGGCGTGACCGTACACTGATATGATTCTCTTACCCTCGAAACTCGCAAAAAGAATGTCTATAAATATTTATCTAAGGCTTTCAGTTTCTGCGTCTATGTATAAAATTATTTACTTCTTTCAGTCTTTACATTTGAAATATTCAAAATACCAAAAAGATTTTAGGTGTGTTTTAATATAAACTTTATAAAAGCCAAAGAGATTTTATTTCTAATTTATTTTCGATTGTACGATGTTGGAACTCGAGTCTTCGCTACCTGAAAGCTGATCGAAAACCAAAACGACTGATTCTTCATAAACGGTCGAAATTTACAAGTTTTTGAATGTTAAAGACTAAAATTGAACAATTTGTTAAACTTTCAAACTGTCGGATGGTAGTTGATTGAAAAATGGTCACATGTGTGTTGTTTGTTTATGTTAACTATATTCCAAGCGTTTGTTCTCATTATGCATTTAGCCTTCTGGTATGTGCAGATGCTACAATCAAACCAGCTAAAGGCGAAGAGAACGTGATAGAAGACAAGCTTCGGAATGAAGACACGACGTGGAGGCACTCAAAAGATAAAGATGAACGAGTTGCCGCTGACCTATCATCAACACCTCAAGGATCTAAGTGCTGAAAATCAAAAGATTCACTAGCATACCTGTCACACCCCGACTTTCCGCGTGTCACCGGTGGGCCCGGTAGGGGAGTATCGTGACGTAGTTGGTAACATCATGGTCAAACAACACAATTATATAAATGCACAGTGGAAGCAAAAGATAATTATTATTACATTCCGAATATAAGTAATGTCAAAGTATTACATCGGAAGGTAAAGGATCCACAGGCGGATCAAATAAAAGAAACTAAAACTGTTCAACAGACTTTAGGCATCTAGAACTTTCAAGATTCCCTAATGACGCCCTGAGCTCCCAGCCAATTATGCATAGTACCTGTCACTTAACCTTTTGGAAAATACGTAAGTTTACACTGGTAAATACAATTAACTGACTCATTTTGGAAAAAGAGTTTGAAAAGTGATTCGAGTGCAAACGGCACAAAATATCTTGACACATTGATTAAAATGCACAGAGGCAAAATTAATCTTTTATACTTGGGACAATTTTATTAATAAAAATCTTGTATCCGATTTACATGGTTGTCCAACATTTAGGGCCGGTGATTATACAATACAAGCCGGAAAAGATTAATCGACACACCACAAATATAATCTCACAAGAAGACACCCTTACGAGTGAGTATACGTTATACATATGCAACAGGAGGTGTTATGTCTACACCTTGTGCTTACGTCGTGGCCATTCACTTTTTAAAATGAGCCAAGGATATCCAGGACACGGTCATTAACCCCCAATGTTATTTGTTATCAATCAATACAGATTAAAACGGGATTATGCAATTTAATCATCTCCGATTAAAAGGTTTCTACACCCGACCAAGCGGTATTTTTATAATACCGTATCCCAAGCCCGTATAAGGGAAAATAAGTTAAGAGTATTTACCTGAGCTAGCAATGCAATTTATACTCAGCCGTATATTCTAATCAGCAAGTACGAGTACTTCTACTGGGGCTCTCAATCTGGAACGAAGGTTTTATTAACCTATTAGATTCCTAACGGGTCTTATTTAAGTCGTAACTTAGACCGGTTAGTTTTAAGGAAGGTTTACGGTTCAAACGCATGATTAAGCGAAGACCGGAATATAATGTGATTTAGACCCGACAAGTTTGAAGACTTGTATAATAAGGGTAAACTAAACACATTCTGGATTTTGAGATAAAACGGATAAGGTTTGACCCGTTTCGGCTAATTTATGCAAACTAGTCACATACACCGAACCGAACGCGCCAGAGGCGTAACGGGTAACCATATGGGTCCTAAACAGGTTTCCTAAGTTAATTATGCCTCAAATATGTTGTGACATCAGTAGGATGTCTTTCATTATGCCCGAAACGCTTTTAAACACAAACTAGGCCCCGTAGGGGTAGTTTGGTCATTTTAAAGGTTGTAAAAGGGTTTAAGTGTTTAACTGAGTTACAGGTCTGATGTAATCAGTAAACATACTCAAATTAATGAGTTATAACAGTAGGATAAAGTACATATGTGAAATTTATCCATTATAACCAAACTATGCCCCGTAGGGGTATTTTGGTAATTTCACATAAGCCGAAAAGCTCAAAACTGAAGTCTAAGTTTATCAACCTTTGCTTACTGTTAAAATATTATAATTTGCCTCTTATATCAGTAGGTATCAACCCGGGTTTGTTAAATATAATTTTAATACATACTATGCGTTAAAAACGCTAAATAAGGCGATTAAAGGCCATTTCCGGGTTTGATACTTAAATCTGATATTTTTATATTTCCAGAAGGCTTAAAATAATTTATTTATCATATGTGATCAGTAGAAAAAGGTTTGGAGTCGTTTAGATATGTAAAACTCATTTTACGGCCCGTAAGGGCAAAACCGACAATTACCGGGTTAAGCCTACGACTACTAGTTATGCTTAGCCTAAAATTAATTAAAAATCTTTAAAAATCCCAAAATAATATATTACATCAGTGGGTATTAAGTTTGATACCGAAAAGTAGGCTTAACTAGGCTATATGCTAATTACGCTGTTTTATTAACATAAAGCTACAAATTTGCGATAATGAGCATAACTCTTATTCTACAAGTCAAACTGATGTCAAACTTTGCATACAAGTTTATATATCAGTAATTAAGGTTTCTACACTTTTACATTTTCATAAATCACGTTTTAAGGTAATAAGGGCATAATGGTCAACATATGAGCAATTAAAGGAAACGCGTAAACGAATGGGTCAATCAATGAACCAACCACAGAGGGTTATGCTAACATGTAGCCTGGTCCTAAGGAAACTCTAAGGCATTTCCAAATCATACTAAAGCGGGTCAGAACTGAAGTCAAAGCTTTGCGACTTTCGGTTCCGAATCGGTTCACAATGGAAAGTTGTCGAATCAAACAAGCTTAGACAAGTTCTTATGCTTATTATCAAGTTATATGAATGATAAAATAGGTTACACGCCTTTTACCTTGTTAATTATGCGTTAAACGAAAGATTACATTTCTGTTGACTTTTTCTAATTATCTTTGACTCGACAAATGACCTAGTAGGATGGGAATCAGTGGATGCCCTTTTAAGGGTTTAAAGCCCACATGATTACCAACTTATAACTACCTTTGATTCGACTAATCACTGGACCAATAGTGATTAATCGTTAAGTCAACCTTTAATTACGACGGTTGACTTTTAAGCTAAACTAAGCTAAAACTTAAACTAAGGAAAGATTAGAAAACTTACTGAAGTCCTAAGCTTGATTAGGAAGGTCTTGTGTCTGCTTTGAAGTTCCAGAAAGGCTCCTCAATTGCACAAGTGAAGTGTGAAGAATGTGTTGCAACTTATTGGCTTTATATAGTGTTTAGATCACCACAAATTCTTGACACCCAAGTCTATGAGTGACCACAACATCTTAACAAGTGTCCCTAGATGTTTAGGGGGTGTTTAGGGGCCAAGTAAGATGAGGAAAAACGTTTAAAGGTCACTCCCACGCGCATAACAGCAAACAGCAACAATTCTGGTCGCTGGCACATGCTTGCGCATCGTAGGGGTTTTATGCCTACGGTGCGCAAGGCTTCTGATCAGCCATTACTTTTTCCATTTGTTGCATAAGTGTCTCTTGGCCCTTCCGAAAGGTCAAGTAACCTTTATTTTGCAATTTGGACCCTCTAATTTGACATATAAGGGCTCCAAGGCATTTACCTATTTTGTTTAGCCCCTGGTTAACTTTATTGTCACCCGAAAAGTCCAAACTTTCAACGTTAACGCTTTTAACCCTTTTAAACGAATTTGATCACAACTTGCTCATACGATAATGAAACTTTATGAAATTTATATCGTGCATTCTAGTGAGCATACTTAACCGTTACAAAGCTTCGGGTTTGCTAAAAGGTCACCCAGAGGTATAACTTTAACATGTTGACACATTTAACCCTTGTGGTTTGAAATCTCTCACTTTTAGCTTCGTATGATCCATGATTTATCCGTCTAAGGGTATAAACATCATGTAGGGTTATTGTAAAGTATGTTTATCCATTGTTGTCATTTTGAACCCTTATTTTCACATACTTTCTATGTTTGTCAACTTTAGTCCCTCTAAAGTATACTTTCTCACGTTCAAGCTTATGACACGTGTCAATACCTTATAGGACGTGAATTTTCGAGGTGTTACATCCTCACCCCCTTAAAAGAAATCTCGGCCCGAGATTTACCGAATTAAGGGAAGTATTCTCTGCCTAATAATGGCAACTTACAGATGATTAGGAATTTGTATGATCTTATTTGTTGTTTCCAATGCAACTTTCAGATCCTGAATATTGGACTTACCAATCTATTGTCCTAACAACAGATGTTTAACATTTCATTTGTACAAGGTCTCTAAAGGAGCAACCTTGATACTTCTATATCAACTATTATAGAAAAGCTTCTCTTGAGATGGTTATTCCAACCACCGTTTAACAAATCTTAAGGAGTAGCTAATCCTTACGGCTAGTCGAACAATTCGACGATCCTGGGTAGTTGATGGCGATTTTTAATCGTGGTCTAAATAGGGTTGCGGTAATGAGTGCATAAGCAAAATGAACCGTCTTTCTTATCTAACAAATATCATACTCTGAAAATATCGAGTTAGGCTATATGAATCTCCTATCTTAAAATTTACTTAATCAGGTTTTCGGTTATTCCATAATCAACATGGAGTTCTTACAACACTCTAACCCAAAGCGGGATGTTAATCTTAACTCTACTTGCCTCTGGGGAGGTAAACAGGGTAAACTTAGGAGAAGATAATCAAAGTACAAGGAGGTTGCAGAGATTTTCATATCTCAGGCTCCAGTTCACTCATCGCTGCTTGTGTCGAATAAGTGACACATTTATGTTACTAGTCCACGAATTCCTTAGTCGGGAATATTTACTTGGACAATTTCATTTTGGATATCATCTTTGAATACTACTAGTCGACATTAGTACAATATGACCATTGGGATATCTCAGGGGTTCCATGTATTAAACCTCCATACTGATCAGGCATGGAAGTAATCTATGGGACACACTAGGATACGCCAATCCTCATATGGCACTTTTATCAAACATAGTTTGGCATTCGCAGGCGATAAAAATAATGAGAAGAATAATTAAAATAACATATGTTGTCGTACTCTATGCAAAGAAAGAGTGCTCTTAGATTTTCGGAAGGATTCCTTGCCGATCTATAAGAATCGGTTACTATGGTTTCCTTGGTAGTTATACCTTGTGGATGGTAATAAAATTTTGCTAATTTTATGGTTCATGAAGGTTTATCATTGTACATGTGCTTATAATTAATCAAAAGGGATATTTCTCAAACTAGGCACCTAGCTCGGTTGGCTAGGCGCGCGAAAGGGTGCGGCCTAGACCCAGGTTCGATTCCGGGGACGGCCGGTTCCGCCATTTTTTTTTACTTATAGTTTATGATGGATTTACTGGTATCCGAACCAAAATAAAAAAAAAACTCTTAGCATTTAAATTACTGATAAAATGCCAAGGAATGTACCTGATGTCATTATTTATGGACTAGCTTAGGCATTTTAGGCGCTTTCTACTTTAGGATTTACTTCCTCAGCCGCATTTCCTTTGACAAATTTAGGGCACGTAGTCTTGATGTGGCCCTTCTCATTACAGCTGAAGTAGACTGCATTCATCATGTCCTTACAGTCCAACGTTTTATGTCCCTTAGCCTTGCAGATCCCACAAGCCCTGGGCAGCGATTTGGATTTTGGTTCAAACCTGCATTTCCCATAATGGCGCTTCTTGCAGGTCTCACATACTGGTTTCTGGTCGGACTTTTGTTTGTTCTTTTTCTTAGAACTCTGGGAATTATCTACCTTCCTTTTCCTTTTTAGTTCATCCTTTACATCAGAGGAATGAACGAGATCCTTCTTAAGAGTAAGGAAATGTGGTCCTAGATAAAATTTGGACCGAGCAGCATGGGGCTCCTTTAACTTTTTCACAGCCTTCTTCACAGCTTTTCCAACGGCTGCGTCTATCATAGTTTGAAGAACATCTTTGGAAATTCTAAGGTTTACAATTTCAGCATCATTAGCATGCGTCGCGTCATCAATGGCGCGATTGTCTGTTGTCTTATCCGAGTTTGCCATACTCGATATTGGTTCTTAATACCAATAAAACAATTTCTTAGTTGAAATCCAACAACTGCTATTTTTCACTCTGATGGCCTTAATATATACTAACCATGGTGTCAATAACCTATACAGGCTATTATAGCACTAACATTCTTAATGAACGTTATTTAAAATATTTTAATATTACTTAGCCTAGGTCGCAAAAGACCATCAATGGCATTAAAGATTTGGACCTAGTCCGTCACTTTTCTGACAGAGGATCAAAACGTCACATATGTCTTTATTATATTAAAGAATTTAGGTAGCTTGAAAGCTTGCCTTTAGGAATATCAGAAAAGAGTGATTCCTATTAGATATAAAATATCCATCTTAGGTTTGTTGGAGCATTTTCTAAAGTATCATCGGCCAATTTCTACCTCGTATTAAATGACCGAAGTCCTAATCAGGCGGAGACAACAGTTCTCCATAGTTATTGTTCAATATTGAATCATATGTGCCAGTATCAAGTAAATTTCTGCATAAACTGCTTGATAAGGAAAGGTACCTGCTATATAGTTATCCTTCTGCACCATCTCCTGGCGTTCATCCGGAAGACTCATGCGTTTGTTTTCCTGGCCTCTCCAGGCTTCTTTATAAGCTTTGGGCAGTTGGTTTTGATGTGCCCTTCCTCGTTACAATTGTAACATGTGGCGTTCTTCATCCCCTTGCAATCTAAGGTTTTGTGACCCTTGGTCTTGCAAATTCCACACAATTTAGCACGTGGGTCGATTGTACATTTTCCAAAATGTTGCTTTTTGCAGTTACTGCATTTGGGTCTGTTATCAGACTGACTCGAGTTCTTCCTAACCTCGGAATCCTTCCCGCGCTCCGAGCTTCCCTTCTTCTTCTTGTTAAAATGATTAGAGTTTTCCTCCTCTCTTTCTCTTCTTCCCTCGCCAGAAGCCTTAACAGACTTAATTCTAATTGCATCTAAGGTGAGAGATAAGGATAAGTCCACCGTGGACCTATATGTGGTTGGCCTAGATGCTTTAACATTTCCTTTTATCTCTGGTGCTAGGCCTCCAATGAAACGCGCTATGCGTTTAGGTTCAGGGGTGACTAAATAAGGAACTAGGCGGGACATAGTGTTGAAACTTGTCACATACGCCTGACAATCCAAATTTTCCATGACCAAAGTCAAGAAGTCTGATTCTATCTTTTCTACTTCATGCTGAGGGCAATAGTTTTCCTTGACTAATGCAACAAATTGATCCCAAGATAAGTTGTAGAGTAGAACCTTTCCCGTGGCTTGGAGCAATGATCTCCACCATGCCAACGCTTCTCCTTTAAATGATTGTGAAACAAATTTCACAACATCTTGCTCCGCACAACCGCTGATGTCAACAACAGCGTCCATCTCATCGATCCATGTCATGCAATCGATGGCCCCTTCTTCTCCTGTAAAGTCTCTGGGCTTGCAGGAGACAAAATATTTATATGAACAGGTCTTAACTGGTGTCTCTTGATGAAACACAACCTGTCTAGGCAGAATACTCCTTTGATTTGACAAGTCATGAACATCGTCCTCCCTCAACTCATGTGTGTTAGAAGGGGGCTTACAACGAGCCGCAGATAGAGTCTTAGAGTGGGTATCATTTGACTCATCATACTGCCGATCAAGAGCTCGAGTAACAGCATAATCTATTATTGCCTGTAGTTCTGTTCCAGTTACATTAATTCTGGTAGTATCATTGTCCTCCTTCATGTGGCTGTTAACTTCATCTAATCCAGCCATGTAGCTTGATGTCTACATAAACATTGACAATGATTTATTCAAAGGTTATTATGGAATCATCATCTTTGACGATTTATCAACCATGGTAATATAAACCATATTGGCTAATTTGTTAGTTATATTAAATTTGTATTTTCCATTATAATTTATCCTAGTTCTAAAACATTAAGGATATTAAAGTGGCGCATAAGGCCTAGTCACAAGGACAGTTCTAAATTTTGTAAGCCATGATTTCAGAGAATCGAGGCATTAAGGTTTGAATCACGTTCATTACCTTCTCTTGACAGGGAGTTGTAGACTTCAACTGTCTTTTGTCTTTCAGGACAATAGATATAGCCCGTGGGCATTTCCCTTCTGAGGGATGGTTATAATGTGGTCATCTTCTTAGATGCTATTAGTCGAGGTCGTATGGATCCTACAGACTATTATGCTTGGACCTGGTCCAACATTTTTAGACAGGAGGTCAAAGACCACCACTGTCGTTGTCTTATCGGACAACAAGTTTAGCCCGCAGGCACTTCATCACTATCGGATTTTTATAATATGATCATCTTATAGGATGACACAAGCCATGATTTCTAAATCACTAGGCTAGATAAGAAAATTAGAAGAATCCAATATAAAGATGACTGTTGTGATTTTATCGAATCACATTTGTCAGGAGTGCTAACACGTTCTTAGGTGTTAACAAGGATCTGAATCCCTTGGGTAGGTTTCACCATCTTGGCCGCGTAGGCTAGATTTCACCTTTAAGATTCTTTTTAAAATGCCTACTGGCAGGGAAGAAAGGATATTTATTTTATTCAGGATTTTTATCATAAATCCTAATTTATAAGTTAATAATAGCACAAATGGCCTGGTCGCGTAGACAAGTTTAATTTATAAGCCATGATCGTTTGGGATCGAGGCAAATTTATAAGTTAGTTGTAGCACAAAAGGCTTAGTCACGTGGACAAGTTTAATTTATAAGCCATGATCGTCTGGGATCGAGGCATTTAGTAATAGCACAAAAGGCTTAGTCACGTGGACAAGTTTATTTTATAAGCCATGATCGTCTGGGATCGAGGCATTTAGTAATAACACAAAAGGCTTAGTCACGTGGACAAGTTTAATTTATAAGCCATGATCGTCTGGGATCGAGGCATTTAGTAATAGCACAAAAGGCTTAGTCACGTGGACAAGTTTAATTTATAAGCCATGATCGTCTGGGATCGAGGAATTTAGGTGTGAATCAAAGCTCATTACTTTCCTTGACAGAGAGTTGTAGGCTACCACCGTCTTTAGTCTCAGAGGACGTTAATTATAGCCCGTAGGCACTTCCCTTCTAAGGGATGTTATTTTCCATTCATTCCATATTTCATGTTTAGAATGAAAACTTAATTTAATCAATCCATTATATGAAAATATAAGAACAGAGTTGCCCTAAGCGGGTCTTTGAAGGGATAATGTGTCCTCGAAGGGACTGAAAGATAAATATGTCCTTATAAGGACTATTAAGGAAACGATCTTCGGTAAAAGGAGTTTCTTCTTCAAGTTATTTCTGAATGCTCTCTCCTTGGATGCTCGTTTCATTCTAGCCGCGCTACGAAGCTCAGCATTTCAGGGCTCCAGATTGTGGAGAATTTCTAATACAGCTTCTTCGCTTGGCGACGTATCCAATATATATAAAAATTTGGAAGTAAAAATTTCCAGATTAGGATTGAAAGTATTCCTATGTTAAGTCTAGACTCAGAAGATTTAGGAATGTGCAATTGTGTCATTGAGATTAAACACAAAAAGCTAGTGTTTAATTCACTCAATGTTGGCTCTGATGCCAACCTGTCACACCCCGACTTTCCACGTGTCACCGGTGGGCCCGGTAGGGGAGTATCGTGACGTAGTTGGTAACATCATGGTCAAACAACACAATTATATAAATGCACAGCGGAAGCAAAAGATAATTATTATTACATTCCGAATATAAGTAATGTCAAAGTATTACATCGGAAGGTAGAGGATCCACAGGCGGATCAAATAAAAGAAACTAAAACTGTTCAACAGACTTTAGGCATCTAGAACTTTCAAGATTCCCTAATGACGCCCTGAGCTCCCAGCCAATTATGCGTAGTACCTGTCACTTAACCTTTTGGAAAATACGTCAGTTTACACTGGTAAATACAATTAACTGACTCATTTTGGAAAAAGAGTTTGAAAAGTGATTCGAGTGCAAACGGCACAAAATATCTTGACACATTGATTAAAATGCACAGAGGCAAAATTAATCTTTTATACTTGGGACAATTTTATTAATAAAAATCTTGTATCCGATTTACATGGTTGTCCAACATTAGGGCCGGTGATTATACAATACAAGCCGGATAAGATTAATCGACACACCACAAATATAATCTCACAAGAAGACACCCTTACGAGTGAGTATACGTTATACATATGCAACAGGAGGTGTTATGTCTACACCTTGTGCTTACGTCGTGGCCATTCACTTTTTAAAATGAGCCAAGGATATCCAGGACACGGTCATTAACCCCCAATGTTATTTGTTATCAATCAATACAGATTAAAACGGGATTATGCAATTTAATCATCTCCGATTAAAAGGTTTCTACACCCGACCAAGCGGTATTTTTATAATACCGTATCCCAAGCCCGTATAAGGGAAAATAAGTTAAGAGTATTTACCTGAGCTAGCAATGCAATTTATACTCAGCCGTATATTCTAATCAGCAAGTACAAGTACTTCTACTGGGGCTCTCAATCTGGAACGAAGGTTTTATTAACCTATTAGATTCCTAACGGGTCTTATTTAAGTCGTAACTTAGACCGGTTAGTTTTAAGGAAGGTTTACGGTTCAAACGCATGATTAAGCGAAGACCGGAATATAATGTGATTTAGACCCGACAAGTTTGAAGACTTGTATAATAAGGGTAAACTAAACACATTCTGGATTTTGAGATAAAACGGATAAGGTTTGACCCGTTTCGGCTAATTTATGCAAACTAGTCACATACACCGAACCGAACGCGCCAGAGGCGTAACGGGTAACCATATGGGTCCTAAACAGGTTTCCTAAGTTAATTATGCCTCAAATATGTTGTGACATCAGTAGGATGTCTTTCATTATGCCCGAAACGCTTTTAAACACAAACTAGGCCCCGTAGGGGTAGTTTGGTCATTTTAAAGGTTGTAAAAGGGTTTAAGTGTTTAACTGAGTTACATGTCTGATGTAATCAGTAAACATACTCAAATTAATGAGTTATAACAGTAGGATAAAGTACATATGTGAAATTTATCCATTATAACCAAACTATGCCCCGTAGGGGTATTTTGGTAATTTCACATAAGCCGAAAAGCTCAAAACTGAAGTCTAAGTTTATCAACCTTTGCTTACTGTTAAAATATTATAATTTGCCTCTTATATCAGTAGGTATCAACCCGGGTTTGTTAAATATAATTTTAATACATACTATGCGTTAAAAACGCTAAATAAGGCGATTAAAGGCCATTTCCGGGTTTGATACTTAAATCTGATATTTTTATATTTCCAGAAGGCTTAAAATAATTTATTTATCACATGTGATCAGTAGAAAAAGGTTTGGAGTCGTTTAGATATGTAAAACTCATTTTACGGCCCGTAAGGGCAAAACCGACAATTACCGGGTTAAGCCTACGACTACTAGTTATGCTCAGCCTAAAATTAATTAAAAATCTTTAAAAATCCCAAAATAATATATTACATCAGTGGGTATTAAGTTTGATACCGAAAAGTAGGCTTAACTAGGCTATATGCTAATTACGCCGTTTTATTAACATAAAGCTACAAATTTGCGATAATGAGCATAACTCTTATTCTACAAGTCAAACTGATGTCAAACTTTGCATACAAGTTTATATATCAGTAATTAAGGTTTCTACACTTTTACATTTTCATAAATCACGTTTTAAGGTAATAAGGGCATAATGGTCAACATATGAGCAATTAACGGAAACACGTAAACGAATGGGTCAATCAATGAACCAACCACAGAGGGTTATGCTAACATGTAGCCTGGTCCTAAGGAAACTCTAAGGCATTTCCAAATCATACTAAAGCGGGTCAGAACTGAAGTCAAAGCTTTGCGACTTTCGGTTCCGAATCGGTTCACAATGGAAAGTTGTCGAATCAAACAAGCTTAGACAAGTTCTTATGCTTATTATCAAGTTATATGAATGACAAAATAGGTTACATGCCTTTTACCTTGTTAATTATGCGTTAAACGAAAGATTACATTTCTGTTGACTTTTTCTAATTATCTTTGACTCGACAAATGACCTAGTAGGATGGGAATCAGTGGATGCCCTTTTAAGGGTTTAAAGCCCAAATGATTACCAACTTATAACTACCTTTGATTCGACTAATCACTGGACCAATAGTGATTAATCGTTAAGTCAACCTTTAATTACGACGGTTGACTTTTAAGCTAAACTAAGCTAAAACTTAAACTAAGGAAAGATTAGAAAACTTACTGAAGTCCTAAGCTTGATTAGGAAGGTCTTGTGTCTGCTTTGAAGTTCCAGAAAGGCTCCTCAATTGCACAAGTGAAGTGTGAAGAATGTGTTGCAACTTATTGGATTTATATAGTGTTTAGATCACCACAAATTCTTGACACCCAAGTCTATGAGTGACCACAACATCTTAACAAGTGTCCCTAGATGTTTAGGGGGTGTTTAGGGGCCAAGTAAGATGAGGAAAAACGTTTAAAGGTCACTCCCACGCGCATAACAGCAAACAGCAACAATTCTGGTCGCTGGCACATGCTTGCGCATCGTAGGGGTTTTATGCCTACGGTGCGCAAAGCTTCTGATCAGCCATTACTTTTTCCATTTGTTGCATAAGTGTCTCTTGGCCCTTCCGAAAGGTCAAGTAACCTTTATTTTGCAATTTGGACCCTCTAATTTGACATATAAGGGCTCCAAGGCATTTACCTATTTTGTTTAGCCCCTGTTTAACTTTATTGTCACCCGAAAAGTCCAAACTTTCAACGTTAACGCTTTTAACCCTTTTAAACGAATTTGATCACAACTTGCTCATACGATAACGAAACTTTATGAAATTTATATCGTGCATTCTAGTGAGCATACTTAACCGTTACAAAGCTTCGGGTTTGCTAAAA
Organism: Helianthus tuberosus; assembly: GCA_030545235.1. NCBI lineage: Eukaryota > Viridiplantae > Streptophyta > Magnoliopsida > Asterales > Asteraceae > Helianthus > Helianthus tuberosus. The sequence goes on from CM060358.1 coordinate 7,641,322, forward strand.
GGTCACCCAGAGGTATAACTTTAACATGTTGACACATTTAACCCTTGTGGTTTGAAATCTCTCACTTTTAGCTTCGTATGATCCATGATTTATCCGTCTAAGGGTATAAACATCATGTAGGGTTATTGTAAAGTATGTTTATCCATTGTTGTCATTTTGAACCCTTATTTTCACATACTTTCTATGTTTGTCAACTTTAGTCCCTCTAAAGTATACTTTCTCACGTTCAAGCTTATGACACGTGTCAATACCTTATAGGACGTGAATTTTCGAGGTGTTACATCCTCACCCCCTTAAAAGAAATCTCGGCCCGAGATTTACCGAATTAAGGGAAGTATTCTCTGCCTAATAATGGCAACTTACAGATGATTAGGAATTTGTATGATCTTATTTGTTGTTTCTAATGCAACTTTCAGATCCTGAATATTGGACTTACCAATCTATTGTCCTAACAACAGATGTTTAACATTTCATTTGTACAAGGTCTCTAAAGGAGCAACCTTGATACTTCTATATCAACTATTATAGAAAAGCTTCTCTTGAGATGGTTATTCCAACCACCGTTTAACAAATCTTAAGGAGTAGCTAATCCTTACGGCTAGTCGAACAATTCGACGATCCTGGGTAGTTGATGGCGATTTTTAATCGTGGTCTAAATAGGGTTGCGGTAATGAGTGCATAAGCAAAATGAACCGTCTTTCTTATCTAACAAATATCATACTCTGAAAATATCGAGTTAGGCTATATGAATCTCCTATCTTAAAATTTACTTAATCAGGTTTTCGGTTATTCCATAATCAACATGGAGTTCTTACAACACTCTAACCCAAAGCGGGATGTTAATCTTAACTCTACTTGCCTCTGGGGAGGTAAACAGGGTAAACTTAGGAGAAGATAATCAAAGTACAAGGAGGTTGCAGAGATTTTCATATCTCAGGCTCCAGTTCACTCATCGCTGCTTGTGTCGAATAAGTGACACATTTATGTTACTAGTCCACGAATTCCTTAGTCGGGAATATTTACTTGGACAATTTCATTTTGGATATCATCTTTGAATACTACTAGTCGACATTAGTACAATATGACCATTGGGATATCTCAGGGGTTCCATGTATTAAACCTCCATACTGATCAGGCATGGAAGTAATCTATGGGACACACTAGGATACGCCAATCCTCATATGGCACTTTTATCAAACATAGTTTGGCATTCGCAGGCGATAAAAATAATGAGAAGAATAATTAAAATAACATATGTTGTCGTACTCTATGCAAAGAAAGAGTGCTCTTAGATTTTCGGAAGGATTCCTTGCCGATCTATAAGAATCGGTTACTATGGTTTCCTTGGTAGTTATACCTTGTGGATGGTAATAAAATTTTGCTAAGTTTATGGTTCATGAAGGTTTATCATTGTACATGTGCTTATAATTAATCAAAAGGGATATTTCACAAACTAGGCACCTAGCTCGGTTGGCTAGGCGCGCGAAAGGGTGCGGCCTAGACCCAGGTTCGATTCCGGGGACGGCCGGTTCCGCCATTTTTTTTTTTACTTATAGTTTATGATGGATTTACTGGTATCCGAACCAAAATAAAAAAAAACTCTTAGCATTTAAATTACTGATAAAATGCCAAGGAATGTACCTGATGTCATTATTTATGGACTAGCTTAGGCATTTTAGGCGCTTTCTACTTTAGGCTTTACTTCCTCAGCCGCATTTCCTTTGACAAATTTAGGGCACGTAGTCTTGATGTGGCCCTTCTCATTACAGCCGAAGCAGACTGCATTCATCATGTCCTTACAGTCCAACGTTTTATGTCCCTTAGCCTTGCAGATCCCACAAGCCCTGGGCAGCGATTTGGATTTTGGTTCAAACCTGCATTTCCCATAATGGCGCTTCTTGCAGGTCTCACATACTGGTTTCTGGTCGGACTTTTGTTTGTTCTTTTTCTTAGAACTCTGGGAATTATCTACCTTCCTTTTCCTTTTTAGTTCATCCTTTACATCAGAGGAATGAACGAGATCCTTCTTAAGAGTAAGGAAATGTGGTCCTAGATAAAATTTGGACCGAGCAGCATGGGGCTCCTTTAACTTTTTCACAGCCTTCTTCACAGCTTTTCCAACGGCTGCGTCTATCATAGTTTGAAGAACATCTTTGGAAATTCTAAGGTTTACAATTTCAGCATCATTAGCATGCGTCGCGTCATCAATGGCGCGATTGTCTGTTGTCTTATCCGAGTTTGCCATACTCGATATTGGTTCTTAATACCAATAAAACAATTTCTTAGTTGAAATCCAACAACTGCTATTTTTCACTCTGATGGCCTTAATATATACTAACCATGGTGTCAATAACCTATACAGGCTATTATAGCACTAACATTCTTAATGAACGTTATTTAAAATATTTTAATATTACTTAGCCTAGGTCGCAAAAGACCATCAATGGCATTAAAGATTTGGACCTAGTCCGTCACTTTTCTGACAGAGGATCAAAACGTCACATCTGTCTTTATTATATTAAAGAATTTAGGTAGCTTGAAAGCTTGCCTTTAGGAATATCAGAAAAGAGTGATTCCTATTAGATATAAAATATCCATCTTAGGTTTGTTGGAGCATTTTCTAAAGTATCATCGGCCAATTTCTACCTCGTATTAAATGACCGAAGTCCTAATCAGGCGGAGACAACAGTTCTCCATAGTTATTGTTCAATATTGAATCATATGTGCCAGTATCAAGTAAATTTCTGCATAAACTGCTTGATAAGGAAAGGTACCTGCTATATAGTTATCCTTCTGCACCATCTCCTGGCGTTCATCCGGAAGACTCATGCGTTTGTTTTCCTGGCCTCTCCAGGCTTCTTTATAAGCTTTGGGCAGTTGGTTTTGATGCGCCCTTCCTCGTTATAATTGTAACATGTGGCGTTCTTCATCCCCTTGCAATCTAAGGTTTTGTGACCCTTGGTCTTGCAAATTCCACACAATTTAGCACGTGGGTCGATTGTACATTTTCCAAAATGTTGCTTTTTGCAGTTACTGCATTTGGGTCTGTTATCAGACTGACTCGAGTTCTTCCTAACCTCGGAATCCTTCCCGCGCTCCGAGCTTCCCTTCTTCTTCTTGTTAAAATGATTAGAGTTTTCCTCCTCTCTTTCTCTTCTTCCCTCGCCAGAAGCCTTAACAGACTTAATTCTAATTGCATCTAAGGTGAGAGATAAGGATAAGTCCACCGCGGACCTATATGTGGTTGGCCTAGATGCTTTAACATTTCCTTTTATCTCTGGTGCTAGGCCTCCAATGAAACGCGCTATGCGTTTAGGTTCAGCGGTGACTAAATAAGGAACTAGGCGGGACATAGTGTTGAAACTTGTCACATATGCCTGACAATCCAAATTTTCCATGACCAAAGTCAAGAAGTCTGATTCTATCTTTTCTACTTCATGCTGAGGGCAATAGTTTTCCTTGACTAATGCAACAAATTGATCCCAAGATAAGTTGTAGAGTAGAACCTTTCCCGTGGCTTGGAGCAATGATCTCCACCATGCAAACGCTTCTCCTTTAAATGATTGTGAAACAAATTTCACAACATCTTGCTCCGCACAACCGCTGATGTCAACAACAACGTCCATCTCATCGATCCATGTCATGCAATCGATGGCCCCTTCTTCTCCTGTAAAGTCTCTGGGCTTGCAGGAGACAAAATATTTATATGAACAGGTCTTAACTGGTGTCTCTTGATGAAACACAACCTGTCTAGGCGGAATACTCCTTTGATTTGACAAGTCATGAACATCGTCCTCCCTCAACTCATGTGTGTTAGAAGGGGGCTTACAACGAGCCACAGATAGAGTCTTAGAGTGGGTATCATTTGACTCATCATACTGCCGATCAAGAGCTCGAGTAACAGCATAATCTATTATTGCCTGTAGTTCTGCTCCAGTTACATTAATTCTGGTAGTATCATTGTCCTCCTTCATGTGGCTGTTAACTTCATCTAATCCAGCCATGTAGCTTGATGTCTACATAAACATTGACAATGATTTATTCAAAGGTTATTATGGAATCATCATCTTTGACGATTTATCAACCATGGTAATATAAACCATATTGGCTAATTTGTTAGTTATATTAAATTTGTATTTTCCATTATAATTTATCCTAGTTATAAAACATTAAGGATATTAAAGTGGCGCATAAGGCCTAGTCACAAGGACAATTCTAAATTTTGTAAGCCATGATTTCAGAGAATCGAGGCATTAAGGTTTGAATCACGTTCATTACCTTCTCTTGACAGGGAGTTGTAGACTTCAACTGTCTTTTGTCTTTCAGGACAATAGATATAGCCCGTGGGCATTTCCCTTCTGAGGGATGGTTATAATGTGATCATCTTCTTAGATGCTATTAGTCGAGGTCGTATGGATCCTACCGACTATTATGCTTGGACCTGGTCCAACATTTTTAGACAGGAGGTCAAAGACCACCACTGTCGTTGTCTTATCGGACAACAAGTTTAGCCCGCAGGCACTTCATCACTATCGGATTTTTATAATATGATCATCTTATAGGATGACACAAGCCATGATTTCTAAATCACTAGGCTAGATAAGAAAATTAGAAGAATCCAATATAAAGATGACTGTTGTGATTTTATCGAATCACATTTGTCAGGAGTACTAACACATTCTTAGGTGTTAAGAAGGATCTGAATCCCTTGGGTAGGTTTCACCATCTTGGCCGCGTAGGCTAGATTTCACCTTTAAGATTCTTTTTAAAATGCCTACTGGCAGGGAAGAAAGGATATTTATTTTATTCAGGATTTTTATCATAAATCCTAATTTATAAGTTAATAATAGCACAAATGGCCTGGTCGCGTAGACAAGTTTAATTTATAAGCCATGATCATTTGGGATCAAGGCAAATTTATAAGTTAGTTGTAGCACAAAAGGCTTAGTCACGTGGACAAGTTTAATTTATAAGCCATGATCGTCTGGGATCGAGGCATTTAGTAATAGCACAAAAGGCTTAGTCACGTGGACAAGTTTATTTTATAAGCCATGATTGTCTGGGATCGAGGCATTTAGTAATAGCACAAAAGGCTTAGTCACGTGGACAAGTTTAATTTATAAGCCATGATCGTCTGGGATCGAGGCATTTAGTAATAGCACAAAAGGCTTAGTCACGTGGACAAGTTTAATTTATAAGCCATGATCGTCTGGGATCGAGGCATTTAGGTGTGAATCAAAGCTCATTACTTTCCTTGACAGAGAGTTGTAGGCTACCACCGTCTTTAGTCTCAGAGGACGTTAATTATAGCCCGTAGGCACTTCCCTTCTAAGGGATGTTATTTTCCATTCATTCCATATTTCATGTTTAGAATGAAAACTTAATTTAATCAATCCATTATATGAAAATAAAAGTACAGAGTTGCCCTAAGCGGGTCTTTGAAGGGATAATGTGTCCTCGAAGGGACTGAAAGATAAATATGTCCTTATAAGGACTATTAAGGAAACGATCTTCGGTAAAAGGAGTTTCTTCTTCAAGTTATTTCTGAATGCTCTCTCCTTGGATGCTCGTTTCATTCTAGCCACGCTACGAAGCTCAGCATTTCAGGGCTCCAGATTGTGGAGAATTTCTAATACAGCTTCTTCGCTTGGCGACGTATCCAATATATATAAAAATTTGGAAGTAAAAATTTCCAGATTAGGATTGAAAGTATTCCTATGTTAAGTCTAGACTCAGAAGATTTAGGAATGTGCAATTGTGTCATTGAGATTAAACACAAAAAGCTAGTGTTTAATTCACTCAATGTTGGCTCTGATACCAACCTGTCACACCCCGACTTTCCACGTGTCACCGGTGGGCCCGGTAGGGGAGTATCGTGACGTAGTTGGTAACATCATGGTCAAACAACACAATTATATAAATGCACAGCGGAAGCAAAAGATAATTATTATTACATTCCGAATATAAGTAATGTCAAAGTATTACATCGGAAGGTAAAGGATCCACAGGCGGATCAAATAAAAGAAACTAAAACTGTTCAACAGACTTTAGGCATCTAGAACTTTCAAGATTCCCTAATGACGCCCTGAGCTCCCAGCCAATTATGCGTAGTACCTGTCACTTAACCTTTTGGAAAATACGTCAGTTTACACTGGTAAATACAATTAACTGACTCATTTTGGAAAAAGAGTTTGAAAAGTGATTCGAGTGCAAACGGCACAAAATATCTTGACACATTGATTAAAATGCACAGAGGCAAAATTAATCTTTTATACTTGGGACAATTTTACTAATAAAAATCTTGTATCCGATTTACATGGTTGTCCAACATTTAGGGCCGGTGATTATACAATACAAGCCGGACAAGATTAATCGACACACCACAAATATAATCTCACAAGAAGACACCCTTACGAGTGAGTATACGTTATACATATGCAACAGGAGGTGTTATGTCTACACCTTGTGCTTACGTCGTGGCCATTCACTTTTTAAAATGAGCCAAGGATATCCAGGACACGGTCATTAACCCCCAATGTTATTTGTTATCAATCAATACAGATTAAAACGGGATTATGCAATTTAATCATCTCCGATTAAAAGGTTTCTACACCCGACCAAGCGGTATTTTTATAATACCGTATCCCAAGCCCGTATAAGGGAAAATAAGTTAAGAGTATTTACCTGAGCTAGCAATGCAATTTATACTCAGCCGTATATTCTAATCAGCAAGTACAAGTACTTCTACTGGGGCTCTCAATCTGGAACGAAGGTTTTATTAACCTATTAGATTCCTAACGGGTCTTATTTAAGTCGTAACTTAGACCGGTTAGTTTTAAGGAAGGTTTACGGTTCAAACGCATGATTAAGAGAAGACCGGAATAGAATGTGATTTAGACCGGACAAGTTTGAAGACTTGTATAATATGGGTAAACTAAACACATTCTGGATTTTGAGATAAAACGGATAAGGTTTGACCCGTTTCGGCTAATTTATGCAAACTAGTCACATACACCGAACCGAACGCGCCAGAGGCGTAACGGGTAACCATATGGGTCCTAAACAGGTTTCCTAAGTTAATTATGCCTCAAATATGTTGTGACATCAGTAGGATGTCTTTCATTATGCCCGAAACGTTTTTAAACACAAACTAGGCCCCGTAGGGGTAGTTTGGTCATTTTAAAGGTTGTAAAAGGGTTTAAGTGTTTAACTGAGTTACAGGTCTGATGTAATCAGTAAACATACTCAAATTAATGAGTTATAACAGTAGGATAAAGTACATATGTGAAATTTATCCATTATAACCAAACTATGCCCCGTAGGGGTATTTTGGTAATTTCACATAAGCCGAAAAGCTCAAAACTGAAGTCTGAGTTTATCAACCTTTGCTTACTGTTAAAATATTATAATTTGCCTCTTATATCAGTAGGTATCAACCCGGGTTTGTTAAATATAATTTTAATACATACTATGCGTTAAAAACGCTAAATAAGGCGATTAAAGGCCATTTCCGGGTTCGATACTTAAATCTGATATTTTTATATTTCCAGAAGGCTTAAAATAATTTATTTATCATATGTGATCAGTAGAAAAAGGTTTGGAGTCGTTTAGATATGTAAAACTCATTTTACGGCCCGTAAGGGCAAAACCGACAATTACCGGGTTAAGCCTACGACTACTAGTTATGCTCAGCCTAAAATTAATTAAAAATCTTTAAAAATCCCAAAATAATATATTACATCAGTGGGTATTAAGTTTGATACCGAAAAGTAGGCTTAACTAGGCTATATGCTAATTACGCCGTTTTATTAACATAAAGCTACAAATTTGCGATAATGAGCATAACTCTTATTCTACAAGTCAAACTGATGTCAAACTTTGCATACAAGTTTATATATCAGTAATTAAGGTTTCTACACTTTTACATTTTCATAAATCACGTTTTAAGGTAATAAGGGCATAATGGTCAACATATGAGCAATTAACGGAAACGCGTAAACGAATGGGTCAATCAATGAACCAACCACAGAGGGTTATGCTAACATGTAGCCTGGTCCTAAGGAAACTCTAAGGCATTTCCAAATCATACTAAAGTGGGTCAGAACTGAAGTCAAAGCAAAAGTCAAAGCTTTGCGACTTTCGGTTCCGAATCGGTTCACAATGGAAAGTTGTCGAATCAAACAAGCTTAGACAAGTTCTTATGCTTATTATCAAGTTATATGAATGATAAAATAGGTTACACGCCTTTTACCTTGTTAATTATGCGTTAAACGAAAGATTACATTTCTGTTGACTTTTTCTAATTATCTTTGACTCGACAAATGACCTAGTAGGATGGGAATCAGTGGATGCCCTTTTAAGGATTTAAAGCACACATGATTACCAACTTATAACTACCTTTGATTCGACTAATCACTGGACCAATAGTGATTAATCGTTAAGTCAACCTTTAATTACGACGGTTGACTTTTAAGCTAAACTAAGCTAAAACTTAAACTAAGGAAAGATTAGAAAACTTACTGAAGTCCTAAGCTTGATTAGGAAGGTCTTGTGTCTGCTTTGAAGTTCCAGAAAGGCTCCTCAATTGCACAAGTGAAGTGTGAAGAATGTGTTGCAACTTATTGGCTTTATATAGTGTTTAGATCACCACAAATTCTTGACACCCAAGTCTATGAGTGACCACAACATCTTAACAAGTGTCCCTAGATGTTTAGGGGGTGTTTAGGGGCCAAGTAAGATGAGGAAAAACGTTTAAAGGTCACTCCCACGCGCATCACAGCAAACAGCAACAATTCTGGTCGCTGGCACATGCTTGCGCATCGTAGGGGTTTTATGCCTACGGTGCGCAAGGCTTCTGATCAGCCATTACTTTTTCCATTTGTTGCATAAGTGTCTCTTGGCCCTTCCGAAAGGTCAAGTAACCTTTATTTTGCAATTTGGACCCTCTAATTTGACATATAAGGGCTCCAAGGCATTTACCTATTTTGTTTAGCCCCTGGTTAACTTTATTGTCACCCGAAAAGTCCAAACTTTCAACGTTAACGCTTTTAACCCTTTTAAACGAATTTGATCACAACTTTCTCATACGATAACGAAACTTTATGAAATTTATATCGTGCATTCTAGTGAGCATACTTAACCGTTACAAAGCTTCGGGTTTGCTAAAAGGTCACCCAGAGGTATAACTTTAACATGTTGACACATTTAACCCTTGTGGTTTGAAATCTCTCACTTTTAGCTTCGTATGATCCATGATTTATCCGTCTAAGGGTATAAACATCATGTAGGGTTATTGTAAAGTATGTTTATCCATTGTTGTCATTTTGAACCCTTATTTTCACATACTTTCTATGTTTGTCAACTTTAGTCCCTCTAAAGTATACTTTCTCACGTTCAAGCTTATGACACGTGTCAATACCTTATAGGACGTGAATTTTCGAGGTGTTACAATAACTCAAAGGAGAGCTTACTTTAAGGGGGAGTTTGTTAACACACTTCCTAAATGTTGGTGCAGAATGTCTAAAGCCTGCGTCTTAGTCTTAGTCAAGATTGTATAGGGTCTAGGGGTCAGAAATGTCTTTTATATATAGTATAGGGGCTGAATGTAAATGTTCTATTTTTATGATGTGATTCCGCTCCTAATGACATTGTGTCATTTGGGGCGAAATCAGAAGGTTGTGATTCCACCCGAAATGACATGGTGTCTTTAGGAGTGGAATCAGATTCCACCCCAAATGATATGGTGTCATTAGGAGTGGAATCAGCTTCCCTATATATAGTGGTTTCAGTTTCTCATTTGGTATCGATTTGTCAAGTTGTATACCGTTATGCTGCCGGATTTTGAGCAACCAATTAATGAGAAACAGTGTTTAAAGTGATATTCTTCTATTTTCTACTCCATTCTCTTTGATTCAAGCTGTTTACGTGTTTCCGCCACATAAACAGTGGAACCGTAATCGTGCGCGAAAACGTAATTAAACAACGTTTTATTACGTATCAACTACAATCGAACAGAGTTTCGACTCGATCTACACACTAGACACTCGAAATCTGATAAACATGACGTAATCCTGCAGCACTTCGTTACACCGGAAGACAACACCTCGAACTCTATCTGATTTCGCTCTAACGACAGCAATTTATAGTGCATGTGATTTCGCTCCAACATACATGACCTTATGAGCGAAATCAAACATATGCATAATGAGCGAAATCAGAATATTACACATGAGCGGAATCAACTTTTACAATTTAAAACTATTTTGTCTCTTGTGAATTCCATGTAAACTGTTTTGTCATCTTGTGATGATGTCATCATGACATCATGCTTGAACAACTTCGCAACGAACACAAGACTCGACATAAGACGAAGACGACAGATGAATGCACCAACAGACTCCCCCTCAGATGTTGACGAGTTTTAAGTGTCGAGTCTACGCATCTTCAGTCTTTATCAGTCTTTGTGCTTCACTCTTTCAATCAGCATCAACAGACTCCCCCTTGCAATGTGCTGGCATTCCTTCAGTTCTTCAGCATCATCTGCTTCAGGATCATAGTCTGGCTTTCACAGGTTAAGCACTTCTTAGGTTCTGATGCATCTCCTGGCTTTCCTTAGCAACAGGATCAGAAACCTACACATCTCAACCGCTCGTAAGACAAAATAATTTTGACTCTAAAAGAATTCACTCAATATTGTGATTCAAATTAATGAATCATCTAAACATTTGAGAATTATCTTCCAACTTCTCATCATCTTAACCAAACCAATTGTTCATCTTGTTTAGCCTTTGAAATTTTGAATATCAGCTTTTCAACATCAGTTGTCAAAAATCTTTTTGAATTTTTCAAAATTTATGCTAAAACACACTAAAATCTTTTTGAATTTTGTAATAAGAGAAATGTAATGCAGAAATGAAATATGTACAAACATATTTTTGTGAGTTTGCGAAAGAGGATCATATCAGTTTTGAGACACATCACAAGCACCGTTAAGCTTTAATCATTTTAAGTTCTAAACGATTCACCTTGATTGTCAGTATACTGATCCACTTAAATTTTCACACAAAGTTCAATTGCTTCGAGATACGAGTTTAATGTCTTAGATACTTAAACTTAATCGCGTGTCCCACCTCAGAATATACTCCCGTATCCAGATCCCAATATTCAGTCTTACAGGCAATTATAACACAAATGATATCTGTAAGGGGTTAATAAATTATGAAGAATCATGAGAGCTCAGGTCAGAACCATCGTTCAGCAGAGAGATCATGACTCAACTTGTGGGTGTGTCCCCTTTAGAGGATCTTTTTTTTACAACAGCATTGCTAAGCAATTTTATTGTCTTATCGTTGATGCTGAGGGTGATGCTATGTTTCAAGCATTTGCGAAAAGTATTATTCGGGGACTAGGTCAGAACTACCGTTCAGCAGAAGTCCTGGAATAATACCCCAGACATCATTGAGTATAAAGACCTAGTATATCATAAAAAAGAATCTTTCAAACGAGATTTCGGGGGTTATCCATATATCCGAGAGATGTTACCCACGATATAAGCAAGTTTGAATTTAGGTTTATATCTCGTCACAATCTACTAAATGTGCAAAAACCTACTGACACATCATCAGTGAAGCCGTTTATCACATTTGACATTTCATTTCTTTAGCATGCTGTGATAGTCCAACTGATTTACTATCATTTCCTCTTTTTCACAACAAAACTCATTTTTGCTTTTTCAATGTTTTTGGCATTTTCAAATTTTCTATTTTTTTTTTTAATTTTACTCCCCCTAAAATCAAAATATGTCTCAATTTTGATTTTCTGGGAAAATTTGAAACAAACTGTACAAGAAATGTGACAAACTGATATCGAATCACTTCAAATCGCCACCCACTTGGCTTAAACAATCAGAACTCCCCCTGACAACAAACTGTTTTCCCATTTAGATTTCAAAACACTTAAGTTTGTTTTAATCAAAATGGTTTTTCCGGAAAAATTAGTTTGTTTACTAATCATTTGTAGATTCGGGGTCACTTCATCACATTGTTTTCATTAACCACTTGTAAGATTTAACATTTATCGATTTTAACACCACAATCACATGTAGAAAATCAAGTACAATTTAATGTCCCTGATTTACCACTTGTAAGGCGAAAAATCACAGATGTGAATTTCTCAAGACAGATGCCGATTCCTGCTCCACGATTACCAACCTGGGAGTTCCGGCAAGTCAGGTTTTTCATTTAAACAGTTTCACCCAAGCCTGACGGTCCTTGGGTGCTTTTGAATTCTCGTTCAACAATGGTGGAAAATTTGCATCAACCATTGTTAACCCAGAATTCTCTACTTTTACCTCATCAACTGGCTCCTCTGGCTTTGATGAACCAGAATCATTGCCTGAACGTGGCTTGTCTGACTTTGATGAGCCAGATTCATCGCCGACATGTGGCTCTTTTGTTTCCAAAGAAACAGATTCATCGCCAGTAACTTTCTTCTTCTTCTTTCTCTCTTCTGTCCTCAGATTTGTATCTGATGAATTCATCTTGCTTGACTTTGCAGTCGAGGAAAGTGATTCATCAGAACTCTTATTTTTACCAACAGATGAACCCGAGGACAATATCTTCTCCAGATACTCTCTGGCCTTTTTCCTCTTCTTTCTCAGTTTGTCTTTTTGCCCCTGTGAAATTTTAACTTTCTTTTCTTGAACTTTAGGTTCTTGAACCTTTTGTTCTTTGGGCTTTTCTTCGACCTTGAACGATTTTGTCACCTTTTTCTGAGATTCAGCCCTAGATCTTTCCATTGATCTCATTGGGCAATCTCTGGCAATGTGGCCTTTGATTTGGCATTCATAACATCTTCTTGTCTCAAATCTCTGTCTCTGGTAGTTAACAGCAATGTGTCCTTGAAAACCACAGTTGTAACACACCCTGTTATCGTACCAATCTCCACCATCAATCCAAACACTCAAATCATAACACTGATTTGATTTGTAGTACTCATGACTTCTCCTATAAGCTTGATTTGACGCTTGAGCACTGTGGTCAAACCTGCACCACTTATTACCAACTTTTTGTGAGTTTTTATTTTCAGATTTTTGTGGTTTTTTATAATGATTGGATGACTGAACTAGTGAGCTTTTATTTTCATTTTGAAAATTTTTTAAATTTTTAACTTTTTGTTTCTGTTCTACAATCTTCTTAACAAGTTTTTGCTTTGAGCATTCACCTATTTCAGTAGATTGCAAAACAGTATTTTGAAATTTTTCTTGTAATTCTAAAAATATTTTTCTTTTCTTTTCTTTTTCTTTTTCATCATCAGCTTTGTCATCGCAATCTTCAATTTTGACTTTGTCAAAATTTGTGACATTGTCACTTATTGAAACTGAATTGATCGGTTCTGGACACACATAAGTTGCAGAAGTCACAAAACCTTTCAAATTCACTTCAAGCTCTTTGATGTTATTCCAAGCTTTTTCAGCTTCTTTTTCAAGCTGAATGATTTTAGCAAGATGAGAATTGATTGCAATTTGTTTTTCAAGATTATCTTTACCAAAAATATCTCTCTCATCTTCTAAAATCTTGATTTGATTTTTAAAATCCTTTTCAATTTTCAATTTTTCATTTTCAAAATCTTTTTCCTTTTCTTTCAAAATTTTGTTTTCCAATGTCAAACTGTCCAAATCACTTAACAATTTGACATTTTCTGATTCAAATTTGTCACATTTTGAGCACTTCTCGGTCATTTTTACATCTTCAGCTTTCTTTTCAAACTTGATAGCTGAAATGTCTTTAATTTGCTCTTCTTCCTCTTGAACAATTTTCTCAGGTTCAAATTTTTCTTCAACAGACTTCATTTTTCTAATCTTTTGGAGTTCAAGTTCTCGCTCTTCAATCTTCTCTATAAACAAGCTCAAATTCACGTTTAAATATATCTTTTTCAAATCTAACAAATACGTTCTCCACATATCACCCGGTAAAACATTTGCCAACTTGTCAACCCACTCCTCATTAGACTTGGTTATCCCTAATTTTCCCATTTCCAAAACTAAATGGCAGTATCTATCAAATAATTCTTTTGTAGACTCTCCCTTGATACCCGTAAAACTATCAAATTTCTTTTGTGCAATATCTGCTGGACTCTGAACACGATACGACTCACAATCCATGTTTAGTTATTTTAAAGAATTTTCAACAATAGATTTTCGAATCACAAACTGAAATCAATTCAATCACTGTATCAACCCACTGAATCAGATAGATATCCGATTTAGTGACAACAATCTGGCGACAACAGATTGAGTGTGGATTCGCTCGGGTGAGTATCCAATGCTTGACAATTTACCTGAAACACAGACAAACAAAACTGATTAGGATCGGGTGGCAACTTGTTCGAATTACCACTCGATTCGTTTGCACCTTAAACTTGAACAAAACAAATGCCTTGAATCGGATTATTACTCGATCAGGTGAGTCAAAAAGGTCAAACCTTTTTTTTTTGATGAAATATAATGATTTTGTCTGATCGGTTGACTTTGTGGTACTACACGACAAACAAGATTCAATGAATCGGACAAGACTTCGATTGGGTAGCTTATTTTCTTCACAACTTTGTTCTCATACAATATAATGACTACTAACACAATTCAAAACAAACACTTTTGATTTAGTTTTATTTGATACTCAATGAACCTCAAATCATACTATGAATCATATACATCCTTATTTATTAGCCGACAACATAATCACCAATCAAAAATCTCATTGGGCCTTTTGTTTAAAGTGGATCTTGGGCCAAGAACACTACTGACAACTCTTTTGATTCACGTGATGGACTTATCAATTTTAGATAATCACCCGACAATTTTCATGTGTTCTAAATTCTATTTGGCCGTTGATATTATAGATGTCTGACACAACACATAGGTCGATAACAAATGATCAGATTAAACACATATCACATGAATTCTGATAAAATTGTTGGATCGAAAATTTTAATTGGACCTTTTTAATGTATTCAGTCGAAACACAGAGTTATCAATTTTTTAATCAAAACACATGATTCAACGAAATGTTTTCACGTGGAATCAGCACTGTCACGTTCAAAGCAGAATCAGATAGTCACTTGAGCAAAATCACTAATTGGTTCACATGAGCGGAATCAGACATTAACACTAGGAACGGAATTAGAAACTTCACTTGAATGGAACCAGAAAATTTTTGATTTCGCTCCAAATGCAGGAGCGGAATTAGAATTTTAGTGATCTCATGAGCGGAATCAGAAGATTCCCAAGAGCAGAATCACGGAAACAATCTAAACTGCTGATTTTGCTCCAAATGTAAGAGCGGAATTAGATTTTTCAGGTGAAAGACCTGATTTCGCTCAGAATTACGAGCGGAATCAACCGAATGTCATTACGAGCGGAATCAGGTTTCGAGCCATTTTTTACCAATTTTAAGCCGAATTTTAAGCTGATATTCTCAAGGGTTTGTTAAATGTCACTTTTACACAGTATGTCAAAAACTCAGTCCATTTTGTCCGTGGCAATGTCCAGAAATCCAAAAAATGTAGTAAAAATGCTTTGATTCAGGTATTTTAGCTCATAACTGGCTCTGATACCAATTGTAGGATCGATTTGACCGATCTAGTGAGTCAATCAGAACCAAATACCACTGTTTATGTGGCGGAAACACGTAAACAGCTTGAATCTAAGAGAATGGAGTAGAAAATAGAAGAATATCACTTTAAACACTGTTTCTCATTAATTGGTTGCTCAAAAATCCGGCAGCATAACGGTATACAACTTGACAAATCGATACCAAATGAGAAACTGAAACCACTGTATATAGGGAGGCTGATTCCACTCCTAATGACACCATATCATTTGGGGTGGAATCTGATTCCACTCCTAATGACACCATGTCATTTCGGGTGGAATCACAACCTTCTGATTTCGCCCCAAATGACACAATGTCATTAGGAGCGGAATCACATCATAAAAATATAACATTTACATTCAGCCCCCTATACTATATATAAAAGACATTTCTGACCCCTAGACCCTATACAATCTTGACTAAGACTAAGACGCAGGCTTTAGACATTCTGCACCAACAAACTCCCCCTTGGATACAGTCGCAGTCTTCAGTCTTGATCTTCGGGTCTTCACAACGACTTGAATTTTTCTTCGTGCTGCTTAGGCTTCCTTCTAAGAGCATTCCTTATCATATCGTTATGTTTCTTTCTTGCCTTTCTCTCTAGACTTGAATCTCAATAAAAGCTTAATTTCTTTGGTTTCTCGCTACAACTCGAATTGACGAAGGCAATAGACATTAATGCATCAACACTAAATGAAATGGGGAGTTTGTTGATACACTTTCTACTTACGACGCGTGAAGACTTTGAAGATCCTCCGATATGGAAGACATGGAAGATGAACCTTACGAGTAGCGTCCAAGGGGGAGTTTGTTGATACGTATTATGTGGACGCGACTCGGTTCGGTTCGACTCGGTTAGGTTTGGCTCAAGCCTGATGTCACGACATTCCTCCGTCGTGCGCCCCAGAGTTCGACACGCGAAGCACGAAGAGCCACGAGATGACATCACCATGACATCACCATGATGTCATGATGATGTCACCATTTAATATAATGTGAATATGATCTAGATTGTTCACTGTTGCATGAAGTCAACGAAGACTTTATTGCAAGGGTTCGTGGCATTTTAGAATGTTCACAAGATGTGATAAGTGTTTGTGGTCCATGAGGGTTCGTAGTGAAGTGGACGAAGTCTAAGGGTTCGTCCTTCATGCTCATGACGAAACCTCTACAAGCCTGCATGACGAAACCCCTCCTACAACATGCTGATGACGAAACTCCTTGAAGAAACATCTGGTTTCGTCGACTGTGAGTGTGACGAAACTCTTGGAGTTTTCGTCACATTGGAGTTTCGTCGTATAAAGGTTTCGTCGCTCAACTAATGTTTCGTCGGCTTCTTAGCTTTCGTCATAGCTGCTTATATATATATAAGCAGCAGACACAGAACTAAAAGAACACACACAGAACAGACAGAACATAGTGAGACACGAGAGAACCAGAGAGTTTACAAAGATTATATGTAAACATTGTACTGTAACCGTTTTCAAGTATTAATACATTGTGTGTTAATCGTTGAGTCTCGTGTTTGTCGTTTACGTGTTCGAACTTGGTTTAACTTACCGTTTGGATTCCGCACTCTCGGGTTCGTCGGAAAACAGGGAATAGAGGTTTAACTCGATCCTCCGGGTGGACCTACAGCAACCAATAATTGTTGTTACTGGGGTGGGGTCATGTGCAACAACCATTCCCGTGTCACACACCTTGACTTGAGCAGTGGACTTCTTGAAGGCAAGATTAGCCCTTCATTGCTTAACTTAAGCTACTTGTATTATCTTGATCTTTCTCGTAATTCGTTTAATGGAACGATTCCCATGTTCATTGGTTCCATGACCCAATTAAGGTATCTTAACCTTGGTTGGAATGAGACCGGTGGGGTATGGTAGGCGGGGGTTTGGGGCATGGATTGACACGTGGAGTTCGAGCCCCCCGCTGGTGAGTGACGTGTCCGTGGGGTATGGCGGGGCGTGGCTAGCCCGCGTGGCTTGGCCAGCTTTATTAAAATAAAAAAAACCTAAAATTAAAAAATACACACAACATTTAAAAAACTAAATGGCAAACGATTATATTTTAAAAAACATAAAATTTTATTAAAATTTCCTAAAAATTACAAAATTCTACAAAAAAAAAAAAGATTACAAAAAAAAAAAAAACCTAAAGCGTTGGGTGGATGAACCGTTTGGTTTGGCCAAACGATTATATTTTAAAATTTAAACATGGCCTGCTATGACCTAGCCAACAAGGAATAGTAGCCGGCCACGTAGGACCGCTAGGCATGCCCAACGCCCGGGCTTAAACTCCCGCCAAAGGGGCCACGCCAAACCCAAGCCCACCCGGGGTGGTGACTTGGGCGTTTTCAGCCAACGCCCGCCCCATACCCCATAGTCTGATTTTAGTGGAACCATTACCATGTTCATTGGTTCCATGACCCAATTAAGGTATCTTCACCTTGGTGGGAATAGGTTTAATAGAACTATTCCCATGTTCATTGGTTCCATGACCCAATTAAGGTATCGGCCAAATTGAGAAAATTGAGATTATTTAAATCCAATTTACCTAAAAAATCAATATTTTTTTATATTTCATTGCAACAACTTAGACGTATCATTATAACTAGTTTACATGCATCGTTATAATTAACATTTGTTTAAAGTAAAAAAAAATCTACCATGAAGTTTATGGTATATATGTTTAAAAGGCAACGAAGCATATACAAGTTATTTGATTTTAAAAAGGTTAATGAAACTATATTTAGGGGGACGGTGTGATATCAGGGAGTGGATGGGGGAGTGTGGTTGCCGCAGGGTGATTGATACCGGGTGGTGGATTGGTGAGTGGGGAGTAGGAGAGAAGGAGAGAAATCGGTGAGTATTCACCGATGGTGAAGGAGGGATGGAGGAGAGAGAGATAGAGAGGATAGAAGAACCAATCAATTTTTTTTTTTAATTGAGTGAGTGTTTGAATCATACCTAGTGTTCGAGTAGAAAATGGGGAGTGAAGGGGGTAGTTGTCATGACATGAGATTATTGGGTAGAGAAAACTCAAACACCCTAAAGTGTTTGAATCATACCCTCCACCCTTAAATGAAAAAAAATCCCAATCCGCCCCCTTCAAATAAGCAGAAATTTTTATTTTATTTTTATTATATACGCTACTAGTTCTTATGGAATTTAAAAAAAAATAATATATGTAGATTGACGAACTAGCACATATATACCTTGTATGAGCTACATATATGTAGCTCGTCAATTTACATATATTTTTTTCCTAAACTTTTTACAATAATAAACTTTTATTATAAAAAGTTGAAAAAAATTTGCTTGGTTGATAACGGTTCTCTCAAGTTCTCAAGTAAGCAACTATGTAGTTCTCTCATGATCTGCACCCTGAATATGTGTGTGTGTATATATATTTGAGTTATGACACTATTTTCGAATGTGCAGCTAAAACAAACCCGCTATCTGACATCGGAATTGATTTTGAGGCGATAAACCGTTAAGAAAAGAGAATGGAGAAACCAAGCAAAACCCCAGCGACTTCAAATGTAACCATGGGTAACCCCAGCGACATATATAATAAAAAAGAATATACATTGAGTTTTTAGAAAAAAAAAATTAATAGTTTTGTCACATAATTTTTATAAATTTTCATCCAAATCAGTAACTCAGTTTAACTTTTCTGTTAAAGTGAAGGATGTTTTAAATTTTATAAATTAAGACAAAAATTAATTTACATCTTCTTTATATAAATCAGTTTTATAAAGAGAAAACGTCATTGGTGTGCAACACATAACAATCGATTACAACTTTTAGTATTTATCACTTGTAGAGAGAGAAAAAAATTGTAAAACGTTACATATTTTTAAATGTTTTGAGCACCTAGGAAATATGTTGGTAGAAATAAAATATTTATTTAATTAAGATTATGAGTGTAACTAACTAATACTTATTCTGAGTGGCTTGAGTAAAGAAACTTTTGGTTCATGGCATTATAATTACAATTTGGTGGATAATTTTAAGGTTTGGTAACGATACGTTGTTTGATTTGGGGGGGGGGGGGGGGACTGGCTTCTGTTTTTCCTTAGGAGCGAATTTAAAAGAGTAAAAGATGAATTAAAAACTTGGTACATATGATAAGATTTTTTTATTTGATCTTTTTCAACAAGGTCACCAGCATTTTAGTTTTATAAAATTTAGAGGTTTAAGTAGATTTTATTTTTATAAAACTGATCTATATAAAAAATTAGAAATTAATTTATGTCTTAGTTTATAAACATCCTTCGCCTTATTAGAAAAATTAACTTAGTTAGTAGTTGGATGAAAATTTATAAAAATTATGTGACAAAGCTATTATTTTTTTCATATAAAATTGCATGTATATTCTTTTTTATTATATATGTAACAAAATTAATTAAATAAAATAAAATTAAAAGAGTTTGAGTAAATTGCCAAAATCGTCCATGTGGTTTTATATTTGTCAGTTTCATCCAAATATTTCAACTTAACAGAAAAAATAAACTAAGTTAGTGGTTTGGATGAAAATGGCAAAAAGTTAGTTTATTTTACTATTTTACTATTATTTGCCCTATTAATACATACCTAATCATCATCTTCATCCAAACAACAGTTCATAAGATCATCATCGTTCAACCTCCCAACAGTTCAGAAGATCATCATCTTCAACCTCTGGTCATCGTTCAACCTCCCAACAATGGTGCTTTGCACATGTGGTCAAGATGCAACCATACGTACATCTTGGACAGATCTCAACCCAGGACGCCGTTTCTATGCATGCCCTAACATGGTAATTTCTCTAAATCCTTTATTCCACTTCAGAATTTAGGGAATTAGTGTACTGACCTTCGTTCTAATTTACAGAACACCAGATGTGCAAGGTTCTTAGGTTGGGTGGACCCCCCAATGTGTCCGCGTGCAATTGCAATCATTCCAGGTCTTCTAAGATACAGGAACCAGATGGAGCTTGAAGTTGCTCAGCTGCAAGAAAAAAATCGATTGAAGAACAAGATAATATTGGTGTTGTTGATGATTTTAGGGTTTGTTTGTTTATTGTTACTGGATATTTGAATTAGGGTTAGGTTAGTTGATCAATGTAGGTTTATGTAATATTTTTGTAAATCATGAATCAATGAAGTGTGTTAGTTGACTGTGCAAAACATGTC
Source organism: Helianthus tuberosus (assembly GCA_030545235.1). Lineage (NCBI taxonomy): Eukaryota > Viridiplantae > Streptophyta > Magnoliopsida > Asterales > Asteraceae > Helianthus > Helianthus tuberosus. Next base: position 7,662,148 of record CM060358.1, read on the forward strand.
TGTGCCGAAATGGTGTTGTGCCGAAACAAGTTTGTGCGATAAAAAGTGTCCGAAACACCAAACCTGTTTATGTCGAAACAAGTTTGTGCCGAAACAAGTTTGTGTCGAAACACCAAACCTGTTTATGTCGAAACAAGTTTGTGCCGAAACAAGTTTGTGCCGAAACAAGTTTGTGTCGAAACAAGTTTGTGCGATAAAAAGTGTCCGAAACACCAAAACCTGTTTATGTGCATAATCAAACATAAATCTGCCAACCCATGTGCAGAATCAAATATAAAGCTCCCAAACATGTGCAGAATCAAACATAAATTTGCCAAACATGTGCAGAATCAAATATAAGTGTCCCAAACATGTGCAAAATCAAACATAAGTCTGCCTAACATGTGCAGAATCAAATATAAGTGTCCCAAACATGTGCAGAATCTGCAGACTGTGCAGAATCAAGCTTAAAGCTACCAAACATGTGCAGAATCAAATATAAGTGTCCCAAACATGTGCAGAATCAAACATAAGTCTGCCAAACATGTGCAGAATCAAATATAAGTGTCCCAAACATGTGCAGAATCTGCAGACTGTGTAGAATCAAGCTTAAAGCTCCCAAACATGTGCAGAATCAAACATAAATCTGCCAAACATGTGCAGAATCAAAATAAGTGTCCCAAACATGTGCAGAATCAAATATAAGTGTCCCAAACATGTGCAGAATCAAACATAAATGTCCCAATCATGTGCAGAATCTGTTTTGTACCAAAAAGTGTGCAGAATCAAACATAAAGACATCCAACACATTTAAATAACTTCAAACATCCTAACATAAACATCCATAACAAAACATGAAGCATAAGTGGTAGCAATTGTTTTAGGGACAAGCCCTCAAAAAACATTGTCTTAACAACTAATTACAAAAGTTGGTAGCAACTGTTTTAGGGACAAGCCCTCAAAAAACCACCAGACCAAAATGAGCTTTCCACCTGCATTGATCCTATTCAAACACTTGTACCTTCTTGATTCCCAGCATTGCCTTGGTCACTTTTCTTTGGTTGTTTCCCTTTCTTCACTTTCCCACAAGTCCTTATATTATGACCTTTACCCCCACATTTCTTGCAGTTAACTGATTTCCACTTTCTTGTAAGCTTTCCACTTTGATTCTCAACTTCCTTCCCCTTCCTTTTTCCTGCCTTTCCAGCCCTTTCCAGTTCATCCTGCAATTCAACTTGATCCTTTCTCCTTTTCTTCTTGGGCCTGCCAACTGACTTGTGGTGCAATGGATGGGTCAAAGTGGTTGGGACATTGGATTTTGGCCAAAGGTCTCTGCCATTAATGGGCTCTATTCTGTGTGAGTAGACAACTTTCCAAGTGTCCAACCAGTAGCATTGATTTACCCATGATTCAGGGGGCCCAACTTGCTGCCCATGTAGAGCCATGTCCCAGTTAACTGCAACTGCATGTCTACATGGGATCCCAGTAATCTCCCACTGCCTGCAACTACAAACCATCTCTACAACATCAACAACCCTTTGTGAAATTTGTCCACCTCTACTAACCTGGTACTTAGGCCCACCAGACCATTTAACAGTGTACCTTGATGCATCTTTTTTGTTTTCTGCTAGTATTTTGGTAGCACTAGGTGTTAGTGGGCCATTACACCTACCTATCTTTCTGATCACATTCACAATCCTCTGCATTAAATACTCTCTCATAAACTCCAAAGCTGAAATTATTGGCTTATCTCTGCCCTCAACTGTTTTAGCATTTAACACCTCACACATATTGTTCAGAAGCACATCCGATATGGCCCTTCCTGCATAGTGTTTACAAGGGAATTATGCTATGAATCAAATAGTGTGTTGTAAATCAAATGACATGTAAAATGTCTACCAGTGAAGTGGGATCTAGCCCAGTGTTGTGGTGGGATCTCTCTCAACCAGTTATATGCATCAAGGTTATATGTTTTGAACTCCTCCATCTTCTCTTCAAACTCAGGGACAGTAGTTGCACTTGCAGCATTTCTGATGAAGTGTTTGAAAGCCAAGCCTCTCCATTGTAGCTTCATGTTCTGGTGAATATGTCTAAGGCAAAAGCGATGCTCAGCTGCTGGAAAAACTTGACTGATTGCAGGTATAATTCCCTGATCAAAACAGAATTAAATGTGAAGTAAATGTGAAGTAATAAATGTGAAGTTTGCATGTATACCTTCTGCCTGTCAGAAATAAATGTGAAGTTTGCATTTGATGGAAGATCTAAGTCATCTTGGATATTTTGCAAGAACCATGTCCATGAGTCCTTGTTTTCAGTCTCCACAATGCCATAAGCCAATGGGTAGATGCCATTGTTTGGATCTAACCCAACTGCAGTTAACATTTGACCGGGGTAGGGGCCTTTCATAAATGCCCCATCTAACCCCAACAACTCCCTTCTACATGCTTTGAATCCCTCTTTTAATGGTCCCAAACAAACGTAGATCCTTTTGAAGATCCTAGTAGGTGCACTAGGGTTACATTCTGGCTCAACCATAAACTTAACAGTTGTGCCTGGATTTGTGTTGGTCAACTCTATAACATAGTCCCTCAACTTAGCATATTGATCTTTAAAATTCCCCTGAATTTGCTTTGTAGCTTTTAATCTTGCCCTAAATGCCTTCAACAAACATCACCACAATATTAGCAAGTAAATGTAATAACAATAAACAGAATCTTTGCTACTTAACAGGAACTGTAATAACAATAAACCAGATATGCACCTTCATGGTTGAAACACCAAGCTCATACCGCCTTCCAAGCTCATCTTGGATGCTTTTAACCGGAACATTAGGGTTTGCCTGCACTTGGTTAATTATCCAGTCTTCTTTTGCCATGAATGTTGATGTGAATGCTTGAATCTTCCTGGATGGTAAGCACTTGTGTTCCGGATTGTATGTTTTAACTACCAATGTTTCTTCATTAGCATTAAGTCTTGAAATGTAAAGCAACCAAGGACAAGATACACTATTTAACCTACTCTTTCTTGGGTCATTACATGTCCATGCACTTTTTTTTGGGCCACTTGACCCACTTGCACATGTTGGCCCAGTCTGACTAAGCCCAGTGGAAAAAACAGGTACATTCCCTTCACACACTACTCTAATCCTCCTTTTATCATTTCTCAAAAATGAAAGTTCCCTCTTTGTTTCAATTGAATGCCTATTAATACTTTCCTTTGCTTCTTTAGCAGTTCCAAACATTTGCCCAATATAGAACCTCACTTCTGCTACAGAAGTAGCATCCCTCATCTTTCTTTTAATTTCTTTCAATTTCATACTTCTTCTAGTTTCAAAGTCTTCCATTGAATCTTCAGTTAGACTATCAAATGATTCCCAGCTTGGATTTTCACCAGCTAATACCTCATCACTATCATCCCCTTCATGGTTGCCTACAGATTGATGATATGATCCTATATACTCCTCCCCATGGTCAACATGTTCATGGAATTCCCTATTGTCAACATCAGAATCTTCCTCATCTACATAATCTTTCTCAACCTCATAATCACTATCTTCAGAGTCATCATTGTCTTCATTTGATGCCTCATTACCATCAGACTCATTGACATCTAGATTATCCTTAGAAAATCCAGCATTATCAAAGTTAAAAGAAAAACTATCAGCCTCCTTATCAGTTGGAACCACCTTATCAGTTTGAACCTCCTTATCAGTTGGAACCACCTTATCAGTTTGAACCTCCTTATCAGTTTGAACCTCCTTATCAGTTTGACCTTCCTTATCAGTTTGAACCTCCTTATCAGTTTGACATTCCTTATCAGTTTGACCTTCCTTATCAGCCTCACTACCTTTCACAACCCCCTTATCAGACTCACCACCTTTCACAACCCCCTTATCAGACTCACCACATTCCACAACCCCCTTCTCCTGCACACTATCCTTAACAGCCTCACTAGAACCCTCACCAGATTTTTCCCATTCCAGAAGCAATTTTTTTGCAACCCTAATCTTCTGTCTAGGTTTAACCAGTGCAAGGGTATTACCAGAATTCTCTACATCATCTAATTCCTGAATAACAACTTTAGAAGCTTGTGGAGATGTAAGGTAAGTTGTAAGGTAAGTAACACCATGTTCTATGAACAAATTAACTACCTTATTTTGTGCAACATACTTCCCCAAATGTATAACATCAGCATCATTACCTAAAGGTGCTAACCCAAAGTCTAAGTCTTTTCCAGGAATTTGAAAGTGGTAGTATAATTTGACATTTTGAGTTTCAATCTTTAGGTCTTTCACCATGTAATCTATTTCGTGAACTGAGAACTCTTCAATGTTACAAAAGTCAACGAAATTATACCTCCCATAGGTGTATCTCCTTCCAGGAAATTTTCTAAATGTTCCACTATGATGAATCTTTAATGTGAACCAGCTTTCAAAACCCCCTGTTGCAAAAAAAAAAAAACAGTACAAACAACACTGAGGCATCTTTATAAACAATTTCCTGTTCTTCAACAACATCAAGTTAGGGTATAAAAACTTACCATATACTTCCTCTGGAATGAATGGAGCATCGCCTTCTTCAGTATACCTTATTTCCCAACTCTGACCTGGCCCCCGACGAGGAATTGGTCGGTCATCTTCATCCATTCTGATCGATTTTAGGGTTAGAAGAGAGAGAATTACAGGGAAGGTGAACTGGGTTTTTTTTGGAGGGAAGATACAACTGACATGGTCAATAATGAAGACCTGCATGCCTTTAATGGGTGAACAGGGTTTTGGGAGCAAAGGAAATGACGAAAATACCCTCACGTGAGGGACACGTGAGGGGACTTAACCTTTAAAACAAACCAAAGTTAGGTGCAGGGACTATCCGAGTGATAAACCAACAAACCACAGGGAGCACAGCTGCTATTTAGAAAAGTTGGGGACTAAACATGAAAAAACTTGAAACCACAGGGACTATCCGTGCAATTAACTCTTTTTTTTATTAAGTTAAGTTAAATTTTCATAAACCCCGCCAAATTTCATAAAAAGAATTCACGCTTTTATTTTTCCCAAAACGAATTAAATCTCTCACGTTCCAAGTTTTCCCAAAACAAATTAAATCTCCCTCCTACCTAAAAACTTCTAATGTCCCTCCTCCCCACCAACTCTAACCTAATTATGTCCCTACTTCCTCCCATAACATGGAAAGAGGCTGGATTTGGGTAATTCTATGTTTGAATCACGTGGGTGAGGGTTTGGAGGTTTGGTATGTGTTGTCTCCGAAGATTATGAAGGCGGTACCGAAGGCGAAGACATGTGAGGATGTTAAAGGTGGGCTGTAGAAGTTTAGATTTAAGTTTTTGGCTGAAAGTGGGGGTCTGAGTACCATGGTTGTTCTCTGTCAGGTACGGTTTTACAGGTGGTTGATTTTTTTGTTAAATAACTTGTTTGTTTGTCTTTGGTATTCAGGGTGTCCGGAGTGGTAATCGGTAAAGGGTGGCAAACCACTTTACAGAGTGGTAAACACCACCGCCAACAAGTGTTTAGTCACCAAACTTTACCAATTCGGTGGTGGAATGCCGCATCGGTGAAGAAGAGGTATGTGTGTGGTGGGGTGGGGTCCATGCCAATATCAACCAATCACACCTTTTTCCTTTTTTTTAAGTTTACCACTTCATCAAGTGTCTAACCATTGCCAACACTTTTCAGCAAAGTTTAAACACTTTTGCCTGATTGACATGGCGCGCTCTGATTGGTCGGTTTTTTAGTTTACCACTCCAAAGTGTTTAACCACTCCCCACACCCTCATAGGCAATTCAATATATGCCTATTGTTGATAATTGATTCAAGGTTTTATCCGCATCTCCCCATGTGATTTTGATTGTAATAAAATGTTGTTTCTTTAGAGTTGTAGAGTGTAACCACATTCATAAGCTCTATTTACGGGTGGAAATTGTTTAACTGATTTTGTACTTAATTTGTTGAACAGATTTGTGGTACTGAATTGAACAAAGATATAGAATCACAGAGAAACTTTTTTTATTGAATGTATAGGGGGCTCTCTTGCTTTGTACAGAGGTAGAAGAACGATGGCAAGGGAAGATGAAAAATAGGAATTATTGGCCTTTTTCTCACTTGGATGAGCCTGTTCAGGCTTCTTTGGTACCGTTATTTTGGGCTTCTTGTTGTTTCTGATAGATCTTGTAGTTCATGCTCTTATAGTGATCAAAACCTAACTTAATATGCAGGACTCAAATTTTGAACTTACAGGATGGTGTAACCTTAAAATTTTTATTGAATGTCAATTTCTTCAAGTGTATTACAAGTTTAGCAACTAAAGTGTTTTAACAGCAGGTGCGTTTTTCAAGTGTCAGGCTGTATTTTGCATCAGTAGGTTAAGATTAGTATGGAATTGGTTTGTTAATTTTTTATGTTGAACCGGTAAAATTTTTAGGAAGCCCCTGAAATTTTTGGTTGGTTGCCGGCACTTGATCGTCTCATTACATCGTTCGTTGAATCGTTGACATGGATAAGCTGGCTAGTTGATTGTTTAAGTATTTTTTTATTATTTTAGTGTTCGTAGTATCCCGTATTTGTTTGTCCAAGATCGTCCCTATGTGCTTTTGTAAACCATATTTGCTTGTCTTTAACCACACATAATCAGCTTCCATTTATGTTAGTAAGCGAATGCTGATACACTTTTGAAGTTCATGTTTTGTACAAAATGGATTAATGCCTAGGCGCTTTTTAATACTTAAGCAGGTGTGATGATTTGTTTGACACTAAGATTTCTCTTTGAGATAGGTGGAGTTCAAATTGTAAACCTGAGCGGCTGAGCATGTGAATCTATGCATTTGCAGAGAATTTTTTGAGGATTAGGTAATCTTATCTGATGCGAACAATTGAATTTATATATTTTAGTTACTTGAAAGAACTAGGGATGAGCAAATGTTACTAGGTACTGGTACCCAATTTATGAACCGAGTACATTTTTGGTACCGATTCGGTACCGAGTTTTGACATTTTCGGTACTGGTATTTACCCTCAATTACCGGCACTGAACCAGTACCGGTAGTCCGGTACCAAACCATACCGGGTATATTCGGTATCAGTACCCACTTTTGGGGATTTTCGGTGCGGATACTGGTTGGTACCAAGCTCATCCCTAGAAAGAACCCTCAATCAGAAATAAAAACCCTATAAACACTATAAGAATAGATGGTATCAGTACCGTCTTTTTAGACATCTTTTGCGACTTACGTCCAAAGGTTGGTTTTTCCCATGAGTTTTGGCCAGTTTTGCGACTTACGTCCGGATGAAGTTAAAACGAGCCGGATTAAAATACCCCTGACTTAACGGAGAAAAATGGATGAAGTTAACGAGCCAGATGAAAATGGCAAGATTTGAAACCTTTTGGATCCAAATGCGAAAAAACAAACCTTTGGACGAAAGTCGCAAAACTGGCCAAACCTCAGGGACGAAAATGGCATTTTACTCTTACTCTTAAGCATGTAAATTCGGGTTATGTTTTTATCTCTCACAGGTAACTGTAAAAATAGTTCTATAGGAAACAGGTTGAAAGTTGCTCAATGTGTTTTTGATGCATAAAAGTATAAAACATCCTAAATAGTTTTATTCAAAAAATTTAGATTATTATTTAAATAATATAGTGCTTACAATCATATTTGACACTAATATTTGTACTGGATTGACAATATTTCAAAGTAGGTTCCGCCAGACATCCGGAGGTTCTGGAGATGATCGATATGACGGGCAATATGGAAGTAGAGATGAAGATCGTAACGGTTATGGTAGGGATTCATATGGACGTGATGGTGAAGACCGCTATAGTTATGGCGATGATGAATATCGCAGAAAAAGTCAAAGTATCGATGGTGATTATGGTGCAAAAAGTCAAAGCTCTGATAGAGATGATGGTCATCATTCTTCTAGGTATTTAACCCTCTAATAATACTCGTTTGTTCTCGCTCAATTGTCTGTTTTTGAATGATTGAGCATATGTGGCACTTTCGACCCGTTTACATATACATGTCAGTTTGGTTTATGCTTTATCTCTAATGGGTCAGATGGGTTAAGATAAATGGTTAAACGGGTAAATCCATTTGAAGTGTATTCAAATGCATAGAACCTTCTAAATCTCTTTGTTAGAAAATGTTTAAAATTATTATTGTAATGATATAGTATTTGTAATTGTATTTTACACATTAGTTTATTTGTTAAATAAAAAAAATGAATATTTTCGTTTGCAGAGATAGCAATGCTAGAGTTGAAGATGCTTCTCCTGATGGAAGGTAATAAGATGGTTTCCAGTTTGTTATTACGATATTAAAATCAATAAAATCTAACAAATGAATAATATATATATATATATATATATTGGTGTTGGAGCAGCCGGCTTGAACCAAAATTATCTGGACAAAATCTCGGGGCGCCCCCTAATTATGAAAATGCTGTAACCGAGGGTGAGGCACCACCTCCGCCTCCCGCCGCTAATACTCTAGGCGCTGTGCTTGCTAGCAACTCTGAACCTCCTGTCGCTGCCACGCCACCGCCTCCGGCATCCGCCACACCTTCATTGATCTCTGACAAGGAACCAGACGGGTTTGACTTTTTTGACCCTCGTGCTCCACCCCCAGGTAAAGTAAACCGCTCTTTGTTTATCCGTACAATTGTACCTGACAATTTATTGCTAGTTATTATTATACTTGTTGAATATATACTTAATAAAAGTTTGTTGCGGATATAGCTGTAGCTGCCCCGTCCGCGTCAAGCAATGCTGAGGTGGACTTATTTGGTTCTCTATCAGACTCTTTCTCTTCAGATGTATTGGCCCTTGTGCCATCTGAACCGCCTGCTCCTACTAGCTCTAATCCTAGTCAGACCTTTGTGGCTGCATCACCAACAACTCAGGTGCGTCTTTGATAACTCACTACACACTCACACGCACACACGTGTGCACACTCACACACGCATGGTTTGATACCTGTACTTTTTATGCAGCAGTTTGATGATCCATTTGATGATGGTCCTTTTAGAGCGGTCCCTTCTAGTGATGGATTCTCGGCTCAACAATCAACATCGCCATTCACTGTCGCTGCGACTGATGTATTCTCGGCTCAACAGTCGAAATCACCGTTTACGGAACCACCTCAGACAGTTGCTCAAACGACGGTGAATGACATGGGATTTGGTGACGGGTTTGACCAAACCGTTGACATTCTAGCAGGTATACTTCCCCCAACTGGACCACCCACGCAGAATGGTTTTCCTTCTCAAACCGGTCAACCCGCCCAGACCCCATTTGGTCAATCAAACCAGACCCCGTTTGATCAACCAAACCAGACCCCGTTTGGTCAACCTAACCAGACCACGTTTGGTCAACCTAACGATGCCCCGTTCGGTCAACCAAACCAGACCCCGTTTGGTCAACCAAACCAGACCCCCTTTGGTAAACCTAACCAGACCCCATTTGGTCCACCAAGCCAGACCCCATTTGGTCAACCAAACCAGACCCCATTTGATCAACCTAACCAGACCCCATTTGACCAACCTACGTCCCAGACTAGTTATCCAGGTCAATTTGGTCAACAAAAGCCACAGTCGGCTTTTCCAGTTCAAGGTGGCTACCAGTCTATTCCACCGTCAACGTTTTCGGCACAAGGTGGTCAGTCTGTGTTGCTACCCAGTTTCCCAGCGGCTCATGGTGGCCAATCTGAATTGCCACATGATTTTCCAGCTCAGGGCATTCAATCTCAATCTATGCTGCCCTCAGGTCACCCATCGTCACAGGGTGGCCAATTTGAGTTGTCGTCTGCTTTTCCAGCTCAGAGCGGCCAATCGTTGCCATCTGGTATCCCGACTCAGGGCAGTCAATCTATGATGCCGCCCAGTCTCCCAGCGGCTCCGGGCAGTCAATCTATGGTGGCGCCCGGTCTATCACCGGCTCAAGGCAGTCAGTCTATGTTGCCACCCAGTCTCTCGGCGGCTCAGGGCACTCAATCTTTATTGCCGCCCAGTCTCCCGGCAGCTCAGGTAAGTCAATCGATGTTTCCGCCCAGCCTCTCGGCGTCTCAGGGTAGTCTCTCCATGTTGCCGCCCAGTCTCCCGCTGTCTCAGGGCAGTCAATCTATGCTGCCGCCCAGTCTCCCGACGACTCAGGGCAGCCAATCCATGTTGCCGCCCAGTCTCCCGGTGGCTCACGGCAGTCAATCTATGCTGCCGCCCAGTCTCCCGACGACTCAGGGCAGCCAATCCATGTTGCCGCCCAGTCTCCCGGTGGCTCACGGCAGTCAATCTATGCTGCCGACTAGTCTCCTGGCGGCTCAGGGCAGTCAATCTGAGCTGCTGTCTAGTTTTCCACCTCAAGGCAGTCAATCTGTGATACCACCTGGTTTCCCGGCAGCTCAGAATGGTCAATCTGTTTTATCGTCTGGTTTCCCGTCGACTCAGGGTGGTCGATATGTGTCGTCTGGTTTCCCGTCTACTCAAAATGCATCTCTTGGTGGTATTTCTTTACAGTCGGGTACCGTCTCACAGTTAGGGTTTCCCAATTCCAATGGTCAATCCAGTCAGCCTAATAATAACGTTTACGGCGGTTTCCAGCCTCAGGGTCAACCTACATCAGCCCCAACACCGTCAGCTGCCTCGGTTTCAAGTTTCTATCAACAGCAACCGTTACAGTTAAATACTTCCAACGCCACCCAACCACCATCTGTCACTGCATCAACAGGTGCACTTGCTATAGTTCCTCAACAACCTGCAAACGAAAAATTCGAGACCAAATCCACTGTTTGGACTGATACGTTGAACCGTGGGCTCGTTAATTTGAACATCGATGGATGTGAGTTATTGTTATATATATAATACAATTTTTTTATAGCGTGCACACATATATATGTAGGGAAGGGATCATGTGAGGGCTATAACCTGCAAAAGAAAAATCAGATTTTTTTTAATTATTTATTATTATATTTGTTTTTGAACAACACTTTTTTTTAAAGGGCTCGATTTCCAGAAGACTTTTATAGTATATTGTCATTACAAAAAATGGCCAGTCAACCAAGCAGAAATTTTAATTTTATTTTTAGAGTTAATTACTGTTTTCGTCCCTGTGGTTTATCAAAAATCATTATTTCAGTCCATTAGTTTAAAAATTGCGATTTCAGTCCTTGTGGTTTCACTTTCGTAACCATTTCAGTCCACCTCGTAACCATTTCAGTCCCTGTGCTAACAGAATAAATGGATTGAAATGGTTACGAAAGTGAAACCACAGGGACTGAAATCGCAATTTTTAAACTAATGGACTGAAATAGTGATTTTTGACAAATCACAGGGACGAAAACAGTAATTAACTCTTATTTTTATTATATATATGCTACTAGTCCTTATGGATTTTTAAAAAAATAAAAAAACAATATATGTAGATTGACGAACTACATACATATATACCTTGTATGAGCTATATATATATATATATACCTTCACGAGTTACATATATGTAGCTCGTGAATCTACACATATTTGTTTCCTAAACTTTTTACAATAATAAACATTTAATATGAAAAGTGAAAAAAATTAAAAAATTTGCTTGGTTGGTAGTGGTTCTCTCAAGTTCTCAAGTAAGCAACTATGTAGTTCTTGTAGGTCCCTCGGAGGTTGAGGTCAAACCTATTCCTTGTTATGCTTAACACACTAGCGAGTGCGGAATCCAAGCTAGCATGCAAACCGGAGTTTATATGAGAACATAGATACACGACACACAAAGTTCACCGTTTAACACCACAGTATTAAAACGAATGAAGAGTTCGGTTACAAGCACAAGGTTTACAAATGTATTCTGCAAACTCTCTCTAACTCTCGTGTGTGTGTGTTTTTGCTCTAAGTGTTCTGTTCTATGTCTCACTCTTGTCCTACTAAAAGTGAACACTACACATGGGTATTTATACCCGACACAGCATGTCTGGTCGAAGGATCAGATAGACTGATCGAAGGATCATCTATCGACCAGAAACTCATCGAAGGATCACATAAACTTCGAAGGATGATATCCTTCGAAGTCCGACAACATCCATCGAAGGTTATCTTTCGAGCTCATCATCGAAGGATATAATCTATCCTTCGATGACCTATCCTTCGACACAAACAGCTTACAACCAATGTGTGAACTGTTTGGTCAAGTCAAACCAGGAGGATGGTTGACTTGGTCAAACTTACATCGAACACACATTGTAACAAACTAAGACGTAACCCAGACTAACATAAGACATCGTTTTGTATCATGACGAAATACAGACAAAGTACAGACACAAGTGCACCAACAAAGTCCCCCTTGGCTGTAGCTTTGTCTCGATCTTCGTGTCTTCAAGTCTCTAATGCCGAGTCGAACCGAGCTGAGTCGCGTCCACACAAAGTGCATCAACAAACTCCCCCTTGGACGCTACTCGTGATGGTTCGTCTTCTGTGTCTTTCATGTCGGAGGATCTTCAAAGTCTTCACGCGTCGTAAGCAGAAAGTGTATCAACAAACTCCCCGTTTCATGTAGGAAGTGTGTTGACAAACTCCCCCTTAACATAAGCTCCCCCTTGAGTTATGCTCGTGAATATCTTGATCTTTATGAGTTAAGATCCTTGTGGTGTTGATAATGGTCAGCGGCAACTCGATCATCTTCATCACTTGAGTGCCTTCACGTCGTGTCTTCATTCCGAAGCTTGTCATCGACCATGTTCTCCTTGCCTTTAGAATCTGCACATGCAAGAAATCTAAACGCGTAATGAGAACAACTGTCTGGAATATCATAAACAAACGACACACATGTGACCATTGTTCAATCAAACACCGTCCGACAGTTTGAAAGTTTAACAAATTTATCAATTTTAGTTTTTAACTTTCAAAACTTGCAAATTTCGACCGTTTATGAAGAATCAGTCGTTTTGGTTTTCAATCAGTTTTCAGGTAACGAAGACTCGAGCTCCAACATCGTACGATCGAAAATAAAATAGAAACAAAATCTTTTTGGCTTTTAGAAAGTTTATATTAAAACACACCTAAAATCTTTTTGGTATTTTTTGAATATTTCAAATTTAAAGACTGAAAGCAGTAAATAAATATATACAAAGATGTTCTTTTTGTGAGTTTCGAGGGTAAGAGAATCATATCAGTGTACGGTCATGCCAAAACGCTCTTGTTGTTCAATTAGTTAACATTAAGATAAGCATCCTATAACAATTATCGGTATTGTTGTCCACTTAAGCTCAACTTATCAGATGTAATCATGGCGAGGGGATATATTAAGGTATGATTTATACTTACCGACCGGTGTTCATCCACATCACGACACATTCCCGTATCAAGGTATGCACGAGGGTTCATCTTACCGGTGAGTATACCGATTATCATCTGTTTGACCGTATATGATGTGAGATTCTCACTTATTTTGATTTGAAAACAAGCCCTGTGTGATATAATCACTTATTGATGAGGAACTTGATTTTCATATGCATGAGGGCACAGGAGCAAGTCCGTGAACAGGTCAGTACTTTCGTACAGCAGAGAGACAAACTTGACTCCCGGATAAATGTGATATTTTATCACTTATTTTGTGGACATGTGATTGTTGATCACTTATTGAGGTCGTATGCAATATGTACACGTATGTATAGTATCATGGAAGATCTAGACTTGCGTCCCCGTTATTTTTCGGTAAAAGATACAACCATGATACCCAGATGATAAGCAGCATAAAGACCGAATATCTCAGACCCTCGGCAATCTCTCAAACGAAATTTCGGTACTAAGACCATATGCCAATGAATGGTTCCAACCTGGTCTTCAGTCGATTTAAGATTTATATCACCCTGCACACTTTAAAATGATTGTGAGCCTACCGATACATCTTATATAGAACTGCTTATCGTTTTTCATTTTAGGTTTAAAGAGGTTTAGACAGACCACTGATGTACTATCATTTTCTCTTTTGCTCGCCAGGAAACTCATTTTTGTTTTTCTATTGTTTTTGAGATTTTGAAATTTTTTGATGTTTTTGGATTTTCAAATTTTGGATTTACTCCCCCTAAAATCAATAAGCTAGGACAAATTTAAAACACAAAGGTATTTACAAAAATGATTTTCCGATGTTGGTTAACTCATGTTTTACCTCAATGCCGTTTACCAAAATTAAGTTTTAATCAGAAATGATTTAATGAATTTTGGAAAAATCAGTTGGCATGTCGGTAAGCGGTGGGGACCAAGACAACATTGTCTGGCCAAGGAGTGCTGAACGAGATAATAATTCACAAAGCAGCTTAAATATCGACAAGTATAGGAGAGATTAGAAATTTAAAACCGTATCCTTCAATTTCATCGTGCATTGCAAGGAATCTGAGTGCTCTCCCAAACTGGATATCCACCCGGTGTGGATTTCAAGGTCGATTTTGTAGCTACTTCACTTAATCTCTTCACAGCAACAAGATCAGAAACCTTTGGGTCCGGCTGGTCTTCCACATTTCACCAGCGAAGGTCTTTGACTTTCTCCTTTTGAGAAGTAGTGTGCGGTTGTTCAATCCACGCCAAGGCATCCGCACACCCGGTTGGTTTGTTCAACAAACACATTTTCTTCAAACACACCGCAAAGAAATGTACACTGCACGTTCATTTTGTCGATTGTGAACTTCAGACGTGCTGCAGTCGCGTACTTTTCATTTGAATCTTTTCCTGAGGACCCGATCAAAAACCATAACACCCAATTTTGGCACATATCACTTCATCTTGTCGAAATTTTCAACTACATTCGACCAACATTCTATCACCATCATTCCTTCATCGGAATGTTTGTCTTCTTATCTTTTTCCTTTCTTTTCTCTCTCTCCATCAATGGCAATAATTTCTTCTGTCGCCTATCTTGTGCAAGGACGCTCCACTATCAACAATCTTACAACTATCAATAGTTCCTCCTGGAATATCCTACACACTCACTCAGAGATTAGTTGGAGAGGGGGACCCAAGCCTTTGTGGACTTGGGTCGTCCTTGATCATCAAGGAAAGTGATCTCAATCACTTGATGATTAGGAAAAAGAACCTGTGGTGCTCCCCCTGATTGAATTACCTGCTTTTGCTTCCAAGCTGTTTGTCCTTTACCAGTATTTGAATTTATTGTTTTAGCATTTACTGGTTTTACAGTTTCAGACTTTGCTTGTACAGGTTTTTCTTCTTTGACCTCTGATTTTAAGGCCTTTTCAATTACCTTTTGATTCTTTTGCTTTAACTTCTTTTCCCTTTCTTTCAAGACACGTGGGTCTTGTTTCGGGGAAACTGATCGTTTTCGGTAATCGATTTCTTGGGGAGCACTCGTTTTTGACTTCAGCTTTTGCACGTGTGGGCAATATCTTACAATATGCCCAACTGTCCCACATTCAAAACATGTTCTCCGTTCTACAAACTTCGGAGAAACACGTTGATGACCAGACGGAGAACCAGACCATGAACCTTGTGATCTAGACGTGCTTGGACCTAAATCACATCCGTTGGTGTGTTGGGTGTAATTATTCTGATCAGTTCGTTTTAAAATTCTAACTTGTTTTATAAAATCAATGTTAGATTTATCCTGAAATGTTTCAAGTTTGTCTGAACCCGTGGAACCAACAAAGTTCATTTTCGGTTCTTGTTTCTTAACAGGAGCTCTTTTGTTTTGCACCTTTTGTTGCTGAAACTTAGGTTGAGTAGCCTTAGACTGCTGAACTTTAGGTGCTTGAACATTCTTGTTCTGAGCCTTCTTTCCCTGTACCTTACCCTTTCCGGAGTTGACTTGTTGTTTTCGCTCAATTGGTAGTTTTTGGTTTCCGTATTGTTTTCTAACTTGTTCACACGGAATTGGATCACATTGAGTGACGGTAAATTTGCCACTTTTGTTTCCCAAAAACTTGTCAGTACATCCTTCAAAAATTTGCTCAATTAAATCTTGATTTACATTTTTAATTGGAAAATCTTTGTTAGAGTAGATTTTGTTATCTCCTTTGAGCGTGTACAACAAGTTATTCTCTTCACTGGTAGAAACAAGGGATTCCATTGCTTTTGACATTTCAGTCTTACTCGGTTTCACTGGTGGATCACACAGGATGTGATTCTCAATTGGAATATCTGTTGTAACCGAGTTAGACTGTTGTTTCACAATTTCTTCAGATTCATCATCCGAAGAATCAGCATCCTCAACAATGGGAGGACTCTGTTCCTTAACAAACGATGAATCTGTCACACTCTCAGATTCTGATTGACCCGAGGATGATGTACCAGTTGTGAACCCGAGGCCTGCTGCAAAGTCATCTATATCGAGTGGCACAGTAGGTTCAAAACGGGGCATATCCTCGTCATCAGGCGATTTGGAGTAATTGTGATTCATTGGGGGAGGACATGATTTGAATCCAATACATGGTTTATCACCCTTTTTCTTTCTCTCTTGAACGTCAATGATGTGATCCAATACAAAGCGGGAATTGGAATAGCTTTCCAGTTTCTGCTTAATTGTTTCACATTCACATCGAGCTGTTGTCAATTCTACCATTTGCTTTTCAATTGTGTCAATAAGATTATTGTTAGCATGTTGTTTTCGCAAAACAGCCTTTTGTAATTCTGAAACATCATGTTTTAATGACGCAATTGTTGCTTTAAATTCCTTTTCATTTCTGGTTAAAAACAAGTTAGCTTCAGTTGCTTTAGAAAGATCTACAATCAATTCTTGATTGTGTTTGTATGTGATTTCAAATTTCTCTTGCAAAGCCTCGTGTTTGCTTCGCAATTCACAACACTCATCATTCATCGAAACATGTTTGTCTTGCAAATCAACCAAACTAGCTTGTAAAGCATCATGTTTGCCTTGCAACTCAGACATGTTTGCCTCTAAATCAGCATTTTTCACACGCAAACTATCACAGTTATCACAGCTAACAACAGTGGGTTCATCGACACATACCTGACCTGATGAACTGTCGACATTAGCCATAAAGGCTGAATGGAGAGAAGACGAAGAATAAGCAGCTTGATCCACCAAAATAGATCTTCTTTCAGTTCCTGCTTCAGCTTCTTCCAAACGCTCATCAATATCTGCATCGACTGACACACTTGATGTCTCATCCACATGATCATTCCCTGAAGTGGAGGATTCTTCATCTGAGCTTCCACTATAACCAGAAGAGTCTTCATCCTCAGAAGAGTCATCACCATTGGTGGAAGATTCTCCACCACTGGCGTGCTTTAAATCCTTTACAATTTCAGCAAAACATGCTATTCCATCTGGAGCAAACTGAAGCGACCAATCAAAACCTTCATCTACTTGAACCACAAGTGCCTGGTTGGCATTTGATGGCCCTGCTTGGCTTTGGTTGTTGACAGGAATCATCGTACGAACATTGTTCCTGTTCTGGTTCTGCTGGTTGCCTTGATTTCTGAAAGGATTTTGGTTTCCATGCTGAGCTGGTCTTGTGCATTCCCTTTTGAAATGACCCCGTTCACCACAGTTAAAGCATGTTACAGCTTGCTTGTCGAACCCATACTTGGTGTCTTTCTTGCTTTCCAAGTTGGTTCTCCCCGTCCTTTCCATAAACTCCTTTGCTCTTCGAATTGCACTAGCAAGAGCCCATTTGATATCCATCATTTCAAACTCTTCTTTATCCACTTGCTGATAATCTTCATTGGTTAGATTGATATTCCCAATCTGACCTGCAACTAATCCACAATAAGCACTAACCAAGGTGTTCAACATCTCCATATGCTCCTTGGCTACTTCGACACTGACTTTGGAAAAGTTGGAAGTGTCTAATCTGACTGTGTTCGGATTGGAGGTGGCTTGAAAGTTTGAGGAGCTTCCATAAAACCCTTGCTGTAGTGGTTGTTGCTGCTGAGCTGTCGGTTGCACATTCGGTCTTGAAAACATCGTGTAAGCTGAAGGATCAAACTGATCTGTTGTTGAAGGTCCGGTGTTTGAGATGAAGGCTGTTTGAAGCTTCGCATGTTGAGAGGCCGGTTTTTCTCCACTGATACCTCCGGCAATCCCAAAGTACATCTCTGGATTTTGAGGAGTTAGTGTTCTTTTTGCCTTAAGCTTTTCTTCTACATCCTTGTTCTCCAATTTTTGAATTAACTCATAAACATTGATTGTGTCTAGAACACCATTTTCTTTGAGAATTTCAAGATAACTGCTCCACTTTGCTGGTAAGCTATCAGCGAATCTCTTCACCATTTCTTGTGGAGTGGCAGTGACTCTAAAACCAAACATCTCGCTCAACAAGTGATGAAACCTTGTAGATAACTCTGCCAAAGTCTCATTCTCCATACACGTGAAACCTTCAAACTCTTTCTTCAGTAATTCTTGCTTGATCTTTCTAGATTGAGCATTTCCTTCACATCGTAACGTGAGCATATCCCACAAGCTTTTAGTAGTCGTACAGTAAACAAACTGGTGGTAAATGTCTTTGTGAAGAGCTTGTGTGAGAATCATGAATGCTTTCTTTTCTAACTCAAATTTCTTCTTATCATCATCAGACATAGTGCTGTAAGTTTCTGGATTAGATCCTGCAACTTCCAAATCATGGTCAAATGCGGTGAAGAAGCACATCCATAGATCTTGACCTTGCCCCTGAACATAAGTTCTCAGCCTTTCTTTCCACCATCCCCAATCATTGATGTGATTTAGCTTTGGCGGTTTTGTGCTTGTACCAGTTTCACTGTCGTTCTGCATCATAGATTGAATGCTGTTGCTTTGATTTGTGACCAATGCCCATTGATTTGCAGTTATCATTGCAGCTTGAGGTGGGGCAATAGCCTGCATCCATGCTTTGTTGAAATCTGACGCAGATTGCGTAGCTGATGATTGCGTAGCTGATGATTGTGAAGATGTTAGAGTCCACGCGGTTGGATCCCACTGACCGTTTGTTCCCATTTTATAAAAATTAATATATTAAGTGAAAATAGATTAAAAATTTGAAAAACAAGTTTTCCTTTTAAAAATTTAATTTTCACAAACTATGTTAATGTTTCGAAAGATAACAACCAGCCGAAGGATTCTTGATCGAAAGATCTGAAAAAAAAAACAAACTTGTTAAACTTAAACAAACTGTGATCGAAAGATCAACACTTGTTCGAAAGATCAACACTTGTTCGAAGGATCAACAGTGTTCGAAAGATCACTGTTGAGTTTCGAGCAATGATTTCGAAAGACTCTCCAATCGAAGGATCCTTGTCTTTCGAAAAATAACTGTAGATCGAAAGATGTATGCTTCGATGTGATTCCTTGCTTCGAAGGATGATAATCTATCGAACCTCCACTGATCGAAAGATGATCTTTCGACTTCGAAGGATATCTTTCGAACTGCTCTGACACAGTTGACAAAGAGTGACAGGTTGGTGAAAAAGGTGATGGGTTGGTAAATCTTTCGGCAGAAAGTATGGTCAGACCATGATTTTTACCAAAACCAAAATTTTGAACAATAAAATATTGCTGAAAATCAAAGTAACAACCCAGAAACCGGTCACCGGAGTAGCCGGAATATTGGCCGGAAATGCCAAACACCTCAAAAACAAGTTTTTAAGTTACCCAACCCGTTCCTTAACACACCCGGTTAGTTTAGAACACGTTTTAACGTCTGGAAAAGCGAGAAAAACAGTAAAAACGGGTTCAAAACCAAGTGAGTTTTTGTCCAAAACACTCCAAAGTCTTGTAAAAACTCGGTTTTTAACAAGGAAAAGAGCCACGGCTCTGATACCACTTGTAGGTCCCTCGGAGGTTGAGGTCAAACCTATTCCTTGTTATGCTTAACACACTAGCGAGTGCGGAATCCAAGCTAGCATGCAAACCGGAGTTTATATGAGAACATAGATACACGACACACAAAGTTCACCGTTTAACACCACTGTATTAAAACGAATGAAGAGTTCGGTTACAAGCACAAGGTTTACAAATGTATTCTGCAAACTCTCTCTAACTCTCGTGTGTGTGTGTTTTTGCTCTAAGTGTTCTGTTCTATGTCTCACTCTTGTCCTACTAAAAGTGAACACTACACATGGGTATTTATACCCGACACAGCATGTCTGGTCGAAGGATCAGATAGACTGATCGAAGGATCATCTATCGACCAGAAACTCATCGAAGGATCACATAAACTTCGAAGGATGATATCCTTCGAAGTCCGACAACATCCATCGAAGGTTATCTTTCGAGCTCATCATCGAAGGATATAAACTATCCTTCGATGACCTATCCTTCGACACAAACAGCTTACAACCAATGTGTGAACTGTTTGGTCAAGTCAAACCAGGAGGATGGTTGACTTGGTCAAACTTACATCGAACACACATTGTAACAAACTAAGACATAACCCAGACTAACATAAGACATCGTTTTGTATCATGACGAAATACAGACAAAGTACAGACACAAGTGCACCAACAAAGTCCCCCTTGGCTGTAGCTTTGTCTCGATCTTCGTGTCTTCAAGTCTCTAATACCGAGTCGAACCGAGCTGAGTCGCGTCCACACAAAGTGCATCAACAGTTCTCTCATGATCCGCACCCTGAATATGTGTGTGTGTGTATCTATATTTGAGTTTTGACACTATTTTCCGGATGTGCAGCTAAAACAAACCCGCTATCTGACATTGGAATCGATTTTGAGGCTATAAACCGTAAAGAAAAGAGAATGGAGAAACCAAGCAAAACCCCAGCGACTTCAAATGTAACCATGGGTAAGGCCATGGGTTCGGGTTCTGGAATTGGACGTGCTGGTGCAAGTGCTCTAAGACCCGCATCCAACCCCATGGCGGGTTCAGCAATGGGAATGGGAATGGGTGCTGGCCAAGGGTTTGGAGGCGGTTACGGAGGTTTAAACCAGCCCATGGGAATGAACCATATGCCGCAAAATATGGGCATGGGAATGAACAATATGCCTCAGAATATGGGTATGGGAATGGGAATGAACAATATGCCTCAAAATACGGGTATGGGAATGAACAATGGCCAAGGGTTTCAGATGCAAGCACCACCTGCCGCCGGATTTATGCCGCCTGGAAATTATAATCCGATGATGGGCAGAGGCGGCGGTTATGGTCAGCAACCTTATGGTGGCTACAGATAGAGTTGCAGCGGTAAGCATAGTTATTGTGATATAAAAAGCTATTCTTTTTCCTGATAATTTTGTAATTCTTTTTGATTCCGTATAGCATTCTGTATAACCAACATCAAGATCCTTAATTTCTATATATTCAAAACATTTTTGTGTCTTGATTTTGAAGCATGTAATGACCAAAGCATGTTAAACAATGCGGCTTTCCTGTATTTTTTTTTTAAAAGACGTGACAAAAACAATAACATGACATTACAACGTCACATTTCGTGTAATTTACTAAAATAAACACGTAAAGACTTACGAGCCTTTGACGATTAATTTAAGACCAATTTCTCTATTCGTTAATTAGTTTTTAGGGGAAAATGGTTATTTTTGTCGAACCTTATGGAATATAATCGAATTTAACTCTGTTTTTCCTATACGCAATTTGCACTTGTTGGTGGAAAGAAATTGAGTGGAACGTATCATTTGGGTCCGAAATAAATGCGTGAAGACTTGCGAGTCTTTGACATGACCCAGCTTTTATGTGTGAAGACTTGTGAGTCTTTGACATGGCCCAACATTTATGATTATTTATTAACTAGATACAAATTGTGAAGACTTGCGTCTTTCGACAAGGCGCACAAATTTTCCACGCATATGTCGAGACGAAAGTAGAAAGAAAATCAACACAAATTTTCCACGCTATTTCGAACTTGGGAGTGTATATAAAGCTGGGCATATTTGGTGACATATCAAACATTTAAGATTTGATACAACAAAAATGGCATATAAGATTTACCATAAACGTTTTACCCATCCTATTTTCTTTTTAATTGCTTCAGTCTTTGTGTTGGAATCATTAACAACTACAACTGCCCATTTCGTGTCTGGGCGGAAGTCAAAACCTCCACCTCCCCCCCGTACCGGTAAGTGTACGAAAAAGGAGAGACAAGCACTTCTTCATTTCAAATCATACATTCATTACGACCCTTATGGCCCTCTCACTACATGGACACCTGGAGAAGAAGAAAAAGAAGCAACCAATGATTGTTGTTACTGGAGAGGAGTCACGTGCAACAACCAATCCCGTGTCACCAGCCTTGACCTGAGCTATGGAAATCTTGAAGGCAAGATTAGTCCTTCATTGCTTAACTTAAGTTACTTGAATGATCTTGATCTTTCTTTCAATTATTTTAATGGAACGATTCCCATGTTCATTGGTTCCATGACCCAATTAAGGTATCTTTACCTTGATGAGAATGATTTTAGTGGAACCATTCCTTTAGAACTTGGAAATCTCACAAACTTGCAAGAGCTTTCACTTAGATATCTGAGTAATTGCACAATTGAAAAGCTAGACTGGTTGTCTTGTTAGAATATATAAACTAAACTATATATATTATGCTATTATTTTAGTATATAGGTTAGGATTAAGATTTCGATATTATAAAACGGTTGGTAATAGGTGTGTCGGTTGACAAACCGTCACCACCACCGTATATATATGATGTATTCACTATTGTTTACGGTTACCAAGATATTTTCACAATATCCAATTTCAGTTATGTTTTCCGTTCTGTTTTGTTGTATGTGTATGCCGGTTATCATGTTCATAACAGAGGATAATATGGAATCCACATCCAGTCCTTATAGATCCATTTCGGATGTTAATGATTATCAGACATGTGATAATCTTCCGCTGCTAAGAAGTGGTATCAGAGCCACGGTGGGAAATCGAAGAAAATCGATCGATATTACACGATACCGGGCACAACCAGATGAAGAACAAAACAGAGGATACGGAGACGGAGATGAATTCAACCCCGATCGCACAACTCCGCGATCCCGAATGTTTGCAAGAATGAAGCGGGAAACGATGTCATGCAAACGTTGTTCCGATGAAGTGAATGAAAGACGAAGATCGGAAAGGGAAAGGGTTGAAGACGGCTATGGTATGGGCCGTAGTATTCACGCAGACGGGGTATCATTCAAGAGTACCATACGGGGAAAAGATGATATACCAAGTATGAAATTCGCAACACGTGCGGATGACGAAGAAGAAGTTCGTTCGAAGGAAGATGAATCAAGATCCAAGGCACTATTGCGGATCAAACGGAGAGGAACACAAGGCTGGGAAGGGATGAAGAAGATGCAGGAAAAACAACCCGGAACGTCCTCATATATGCTTCTAAACATAGTTTAGTTTAGGGGCAGGTGTTAGAATATATAAACTAAACTATATATATTATGCTATTATTTTAGTATATAGGTTAGGATTAAGATTTCGATATTATAAAACGGTTGGTAATAGGTGTGTCGGTTGACAAACCGTCACCACCACCGTATATATATGATGTATTCACTATTGTTTACGGTTACCAAGATATTTTCACAATATCCAATTTCAGTTATGTTTTCCGTTCTGTTTTGTTGTATGTGTATGCCGGTTATCATGTTCATAACAGAGGATAATATGGAATCCACATCCAGTCCTTATAGATCCATTTCGGATGTTAATGATTATCAGACATGTGATAATCTTCGGCTGCTAAGATGTCTCATCTGTCTCAGCTGGATATACTTGTCATGTCAGGTATTTATCTGGGCAAAGTAGACAACTGGGTAAATGCGATTTTAAGTCTTAAAAAACTATCAACTTTATATTTAATTGGATGTGACCTCTCCCTATTCTTATTCATATGTCAACTCTTCTTTTTCTTCATCTATTGTTACCCTTTCTCTCCAAGAAAACAATCTCAGCTCATCCATGTATCACTGGTTGTTCCCTTTAACTAGCAATGCACTTGAATATCTTGATCTCTCTGGGAACATGTTAGATGGGATTCCCAAATATCTTGGAAATCTGTGTGGTTTGACATCTTTGTATTTCTTTAGTAACTTAATGCCTATCAAATTACCTGATTTTCTGAGTAACTTGTCTGTGTAGGATTAATCTTGATGGGTTACGGGTCGAGTACGGGTTAGAAAATGGGTCGAATAATTAAACGGGTCAGCTGGGTTTTATTTTAGTCACATGGTAGTGAATTAGTCTAAGGTTGACCGAGAAAATGGGAAGTGGACGTTGAGGAAGTGTACGTTGGAATATTGTTGCTGAAATGGAGGACTACGTTGGAATATTCTTTTGTGCATGTGTTTTGGGTTTGCTATAAATAGGATAGTATTGTTTGTTTGTAAAAGTATCTTTCATTCTCGTTGTATTTTATTTTGAAGTAATATAAGAGTTTTGTTTCTCTGCATATTTACAATCAATTTGTGAGTGAGAATCTTGGGCCTGAACCAACATTTGGTATCAGAGCGAGGTCGAAACGAGGGTGGAGAACGAGAGCAGGTGAAGATAGTGTAGCCGGTTTGAGAGTCGGTTTCGAGAAGAGGGGAGCAGCCCTCTAAACTGCGGGGGTGAGAAGATAGAGAGAACGAGACAGAACTAGAGAACGGTGGTATTAGCGTAGATGAGTGAAGTCCACAAGCGGTTGTGGAAGTTCGAAGAAAGCCAGAGAGCAGCGGGTTTTGGCGGTGATTACGGTCGACAGAAAGAAGAAGAGAAGAGGTTCTGTGTGAACCAAACATGGTTCTTAGTGAGCCATGTGGAGAAGAAATCGAGACTTGAAAAGAAGAGGTTCTTAGTGAACTGAATACGGTTCTGAGTGAGCCGGGCGATGTCATCAAACAAGATGATCTTAGTGATCGAAGATGGGTTCTGTGTGAGCCGTATGAAGAAGAGTTCTGAGTGAACCAATCGGTTCTTAGTGAGCCGGTAGAAGACAAGAAAAACGAAGAAGATGATCTTTGTGATCAAGAATGTTCTATGTGAACCGAGATTAGCGAGATCTGTGTGATCGGAGAGGAAACGAAATCGAGCCAGAAAGGGTTCTGGGTGAACCGGAAAGAGTGGTGATCTGTGTGATTAGGAAGAAATCTCTGTGAGTGGTGCCAAGGTTCTGCGTGAATCGATTGAGAAGAAGAATTCTGCGTGAATCGAGAAAAAATAGATCTGTGTGATCAGAAGCTTGAAGATCAAACCTGCTGTATGTGGGTTGTGTTTATTGAAGGAAAAAAAAAGAAAGTCAAGAAGTTGTGTGACAAGCGGGTCACCGATGTCGTTCCGGAAACGAATTGGCGGTGTAAAAGGAGATTATGTGAGAAGGAAGTATGTGAAGAAAAGTCTACGGTCCAGAAAAAAAAAGAAAAAAAAAAACTAGGCAAGCTAGTAGGTGAAGCAGGCACACACGTGAAGAATATTGGTGGCTGAGGATTATCAGAAAAGGAAGCAGGCTAGCAAGGAGGTGAACATATTCATGGTGCATTCACCTAATGAAGTAGCAGCAGCGAATCGGGGTATTTGGCAATTACGTGAGAGGTGTTCAGGTCTGGAAATGGTGGCCAGATTATACCGAATAATGGAGATGATGGCGTACATAAAAGACGCCGTACGGGACAGCATGTTCGGATAGTTTCGCTGCTGAATCGGTGGCAAAGTGATAGAGGTATAGGGATGCCAAAATAGATGAGTCAGAAAACAGCGAAGATCAAGTTAGCAAGTGATTGAGCAAGAATCAAGAGTAAAAGTAGAGTCGGATCTGGGTGAACTGATCAAGCAAGCGAGCCATGAACCTGTGTGGTTCAGTTAAGGAGAAGAAGCCGACATCAAGATTAAGGGGGTGAGTGTAGGATTAATCTTGATGGGTTACGGGTCGAGTACGGGTTAGAAAATGGGTCGAATAATTAAACGGGTCAGCTGGGTTTTATTTTAGTCACATGGTAGTGAATTAGTCTAAGGTTGACCGAGAAAATGGGAAGTGGACGTTGAGGAAGTGTACGTTGGAATATTGTTGCTGAAATGGAGGACTACGTTGGAATATTCTTTTGTGCATGTGTTTTGGGTTTGCTATAAATAGGATAGTATTGTTTGTTTGTAAAAGTATCTTTCATTCTCGTTGTATTTTATTTTGAAGTAATATAAGAGTTTTGTTTCTCTGCATATTTACAATCAATTTGTGAGTGAGAATCTTGGGCCTGAACCAACAGTCTGGATGCACATCAGTTACTTTACAACATTTAGATGCCACATCTAGCCAATTCACAGGGTCGGTATCAGATGATATCCAAAATTTTTCATCCCTACAAAAGCTATATCTTTCTGATAATCAGTTAGATGGAACTATAAGTGATAAGGTGTGGCAACTACACAAGCTTCAAACACTAGACGTTTCTTCCAATTTTCTTAAAGGTGCTATCTCCGAAAATATTGAAAAGTCAAATATTTTATATGTTGATCTTTCAAACAATTCACTCGAAGGAGTTCCTTTAGAATCTAAAATGTCAAACATTTCCAGCATAGAAGTTATTGACTTGAGTTCTTGCAAGCTAGGACCTCGTTTCCCGAAATGGATTCAAACAATGAAAAATCTTTGGAGTATTGATCTTGCCAATACCAGAATTTCAGATAACATTCCAGAAGATTTTTGGAACACCTGGCCTTCTTGTTTGAGATATTTGAATATCTCTTTCAACAACATTACCGGGACAGTAACAGATTTGTTTTCAAATTTTGACCCCGCAGATTTTTCAGTCATAGATTTGAGTTCCAACAACTTTTATGGTCATATACAGAATGTTCCTTCCGGTTTGGAAATGCTAGACCTCTCCAAAAATAATTTATCCGGACAAATCTTCTTTTTGTGCCAAATTGTTGATGGGTCTTTGAAGTTTCTTGATCTCTCACACAACGCATTCACTGGACCAATTCCAGACTGTTTGTGGCATTTTACACAACTAAAAATTCTTAGTCTAGGATATAACAATCTATCTGGAAGGCTTCCTACTTCTATCAAGTTTTTGATCAATCTTGAGGTCTTGTATTTATACAATAACAGCTTCTCAGGAAAATTGCCCTTATCTTTAAAGAATTTAACCCAGTTAACCTTTTTGAATTTGGGGGCAAACAAGTTTTCTGGTTACGTGCCCGGTTGGATCGGGGAAAGGTTATCGGGGTTGTATGCTGTTATCCTAACATCAAATAAATTCATTGGAACCATCCCTTCACATTTATGCCACTTAGCATATCTACAAATTCTAGACTTGTCAATTAATAAACTCCAAGGAGTCATCCCCTCATGTCTCGGTAATCTAACTTCCATGGTTCAAGATGGATATGTCAGGGAAAATGTGCATGATTTGAGATCTCGTTACAATAATGGGGGCATGTTTGACCGTTCAATGATCAAGTGGCAAGGAAGTGTGCATGAGTTTGTTGACCGTTCAATGATCAAGTGGCAAGGAAGTATGCGTGAATTCGGCAGCACTCTAGAATTGGTAAAGATCATCAATTTATCAAGCAACAATTTAACTGGTAAAATCCCAGATGAACTTACCGATCTCCATAAATTGATTGCACTCGACTTGTCAATGAACGCTCTAGTTGGAGAGATCCCATCAAACATTGGTCAGATGAAAGAAGTTCTAATTTTGGATCTATCTAGAAACAATCTAAGAGGAGGACTACCATCAAGCATGTCTCAAATGACATTGCTAAACTATCTAGATGTGTCGTATAACAGCTTGTCAGGAAGAATTCCATCTAGCACTCAACTCCAGTCCTTTGAACCTTCAAGGTACACCAGAAATGCAGGATTGTGCGGACTTCCCTTGACCAAATATTGTCCAGGAGATAAAGTATTAGAAGGTCCACCCGTCAGACGTGAAAGTATGGAAGGCGGGGAAGGCATAGATGATCTTCAAAGATGGTTTTATATCGGAGGGGCCACTGGTTTTGTTACTGGATTTTGGATGGCGTGTATTGCGTTAATTGTTAATCGCCGTGGGAGACATGCTTTTTTTCACGTCATGAATAGCCTTGAAAACTGGGTTTATGTGAAAGTGATGGTGTTCATTGCAAAAGTGCGAAGGGTTTCACGACCATAGTTGTATGTTGGATTTCATTCTTGTTTTTGTGTGTTGTGTTTATTTCTTCTTGTTCACATTTAGGGATACAAGTATGGTATTGTAAAATGTAATGCACTATTAAGTTTAAAGTCTGTTTGATGAATAAAATTGCCACCAACACCATGGGTGGCCATTTCGCTTTGTTGTGTCAAATAGGACATTATGCTATATTGTGTATAAACACGACTTGCAACTACTAGTACAAGCCTTAATGATTTATTGATAAACAGGGCTGTGAACAGGGCTACCCTGTTGTTTATTGTTGGTTAATGTTGTTAGTTAAGCTAGAATGTTCTGTTAGTGCCTAATATGTAATTATTAGAAGTAGAAGGTTAGATGTGAAAGTATTGTAGTCATTCGTTGTTCATAAGATTATTATGTTTTGTCCCACCTCATGGCATTAAGGCATGAGAGTTAGTTGACACTATGTATATGTGTTTTCATTATCTAGTAACCATGGGTAAAGGCCATGGGTTCAGGTTCTGGAATTGGACATCCTGGTGCAAGTGCTCTAAGACCCGCATCCAACCCCATGGCGGGTTCAACAATGGGAATGGGTGCAAGGCCAGGGTTTGGAGGTGGTTATGGAGGTCTAAACCAGCTCAAGGGAATGAACAATATGCCTCAAAATATGGGTATGGGAATGAACAATGGCCAAGGGTTTCAAATTCAAGCACCACCTGGCACCTGCCGCCAGATTTATGCCGCCAGGAAATTATAATCCGATGATGGGTAGAGGTGGCGGTTATGGTCAGCAACCTTATGGTGACTACAGATAGAGTTTGCAGTGGTAAGCATAGTTATTGTGATATAAAAAGCTCATTCTGTATAACCAATATCAAGTTACTTGATTTCAATATATATATTCAAAACATTTTTGTCTATTAATTTTGAGTCATGTAATGAGTAGTAGCAAACAATAAACATTATAATTTTAATCATCTTATTTTCACGTACATTAATAGATGACATTTCGTGAATGACCAAAGCATGTTAAACAATGCCACTTTCATGTATTTTTTATAAAAAGAAGTGACTAAAACAATAACATGACAACATGACATTTCGTGTTATTTACCAAACTAAAATTGGGCATTATCTTTGCAATTGGTTCTTACCATTGACTTGTAGAAGTTAACCAGTTGACTTCCATTCCCCCCTTCTACAATCAATGAATTCAAAACAATCACTCAACATTTCACACAACAGAATCTCTGTGAATATTCCGGCGTCTTTTGGGAATCTAAAGGGTGTGTGAACAATAACAAGCTGACATGTAACACTCCCGTTGGTGGACAAATGAACACGAAGAACGCGTTCAGTTATTCTGCAAACAGTTGATTTAGAATCAAGTGTCCTGAGGGTTGGGCTATTCATGAATCTTAATCATGCACTACTCACTGAACTTTCTACATTTGTTCAAATTATAATAAAAATATGTAATAACATATGAAATATATAGTCTTTATTGTACTACAGCTTAATAACATATCAAATATATAGTCTTTATTGTACTATAGCTCAAGAATGTGTGTTACCCACTTTCCTATTTTAGCAAGTAACTGCCTTTTGTTTCTGTTCTTGCATAAATTACTATTACTACTTTACTCAAAAGGGTAATTCAAAAAATCAAGAAACAGTTAGAATCTCAACTAGAATTTAAAAAACAACTAACTTTACT
This sequence comes from Helianthus tuberosus, assembly GCA_030545235.1. Lineage (NCBI taxonomy): Eukaryota > Viridiplantae > Streptophyta > Magnoliopsida > Asterales > Asteraceae > Helianthus > Helianthus tuberosus. The sequence goes on from CM060358.1 coordinate 7,691,862, forward strand.
GGAATGGTCATTATTGGACTACGAACCGGATGTCGGTTTCCCAGTTTCTATATTTAGCAAGACATCGGCAGTTGTTTATGTTCCTGCACAAATTTCCATTTCGCTCAAACGGGTAATTCAGAAACTTTACTAGATTATAAATTTCCTGCATAAGAGTATGCAATGTCATCATCTGCTGTTGTCTCCCTCATACACCTGTCAATCATGACTTGTAATTAAATATATAGGTTGACATGGGTCACTCAGTTATGCAGCGGGTCGCTCCTTATTAAACTAGCTAACTTAGAACGGGTCCAGTTGATACTCTTTAAAATGACCCGGTTTGGCCGGTGGACCTGTAGGTCCCTCGGAGGTTGAGGTTAAACCTATTCCTTGTTATGTCTAACACACTAGCGAGTGCGGAATCCAAGCTAGCATGCAAACCGAGATAGAACACGACAATGATAAACACACAAGACTCAACGATTAACACCTCTTGTATTAATACGTATGAAAGGTCTGTTACAAGCTCAATGTTTACAAATCTATTCTGTAAACTCTCTCTAAGTGTGTGTGTGTTCTGCACTTTCTCTCTTCCAACACTTGTGTCTCTCTGTAGAAGTGAACACAACACATGGGTATATATACCCAACACAGCACGTCTGGTCGAAGGATCAGGTAGACTGATCGAAGGATCATCTATCGACCAGAAACAGCTCGAAGGATCCACACTTACCTCGAAGGATGATATCCTTCGAGGTCCATCTATATCTTTCGAAGGTTTATCCTTCATCGAAGGATATAAACAATCCTTCGATGACGTATCCTTCGACACAGACATCTTTCAACCAATGTTTTGACTGTTTGGCCAAGTCAAACCAGGAGGATGGTTGACATGGTCAAACTTACAAGACTAACAAAGACATCGTTTGGTATAAGGACAAAATACAGACAAAGTACAGACACAAGTGCACCAACAAACTCCCCCTTGGCTGTAGCTTTGTCTCGATCTCGATCTTAATTCTTGTAGGTTCCTCGTGTCTTCAAGTCTTTCACGTCCTTTCAAGTCTTCAATGTCGGAGGATCTTTAAAATCTTCACGTCTTGAAAGCAGAAAGTGTATCAACAAACTCCCCGTTTCATGTAGGAAGTGTGTTGACAAACTCCCCCTTAACATAAGCTCCCCTTTGAGTTATGCTCGTGAAAGTCTTGATCTTTATGAATTGAGATCCTTGTGGTGTTGATGATGGTCAGCGGCAACTCGATCATCTTTTTCTTTTGAGTGCCTTCACGTCGTGTCTTCATTCCGAAGCTTGTCATCGACCATGTTCTCCTTGCCTTTAGAATCTGCACATGCAAGAAATCTAAACGCGTAATGAGAACAACTGCCTGGAATATCATAAGTAAACGACACACATGTGACCATTGTTCAATCAACTACCGTCCGACAGTTTGAAAGTTTAACAAATTTGTCAATTTTAGTTTTTAACTTTCAAAAACTTGCAAATTTCGACCGTTTATGAAGAATCAGTCGTTTCGGTTTTCAATCAGGTTTCAGGTAACGAAGACTCGAGATCCAACATCGTACGATCGAAAATAAAATAAAAATAAAATCTTTTTGGCTTTTATAAAGTTTATATTAAAACACACCTAAAATCTTTTTGGAATTTTGAATATTTCAAATTTAAAGACCGAAGGCAGTAAATAAATATATACAAGGTTGCAGAAATTTAAAGCAGTAAATAAATATTTACAGACATTCTTTTTGCGAGTTTCGAGGGTAAGAGAATCATATCAGTGTACGGTCATGCCATAACTCTCTTGTTGTTCTTTTAGTTAACATTAAGATAAGCATCCTATAACAATTATCGGTATTGTTGTCCACTTAAGCTCAACTTATCAGATGTAATCATGGCGAGGGGATATGTTAAGGTATGATTTATACTTACCGACCGGTGTTCATCCACATCACGACACATTCCCGTATCAAGGTATGCACGAGGGTTCATCTTACCGGTGAGTATACCGATTATCATCTGTTTGACCGTATATGATGTGAGATTCTCACTTATTATGATTTGAAAACAAGCCCTATGTGATAGAATCACTTATTGATGACGAACTTGATTTTCATATGCATGAGGGCACAGGAGCAAGTCCGTGAACAGGTCAGTACTTTCGTACAGCAGAGAGACGAACTTGACTCCCGGATAAATGTGATATAATATCACTTATTTTGAGGGACATGTGATTGTTGATCACTTATTGAGGTCGAATGCAATATGACACGTATGTATAGTATCATGGAAGATCTAGACTTGCGTCCCCGTTATTTTTTGGTAAAAGATACAACCATGATACCCAGATGATAAGCAGCATAAAGACCGAATATCTCAGAACCTCGGCAATCTCTCAAACGAAATTTCGGTACTAAGACCATATGCCAATGAATGGTTCCCACCTGGTCTTCAGTCGATTTAAGTTTATATCACCCTGCACACTTTAAAATGATTGTGAGCCTACCGATACATCTTATATAGAGCTGCTTATCGTTTTTCATTTTATGGTTTAAAGAGGTTTGGACAGACCACTGATGTACTATCATTTTCTCTTTTGCTCGCCAGGAAACTCATTTTTGTTTTTCTATTGTTTTTGTGTTTTTGAAATTTTTCAATGTTTTTGGATTTTCAAATTTTGGATTTACTCCCCCTAAAATCAATAAACTAAGACACATTTAAAACACAAAGGTATTTACAAAAATGATTTTCCGATGTTGGTTTTACTCTTGCTTGACCGTAATGCCGTTTACCAGTAATAAATAGTCAAATCTTGATTTGTCAAATGCTTTGGTAAAAAGGTCGGCACGTTGGTCATCAGTGTGGACGTAAGCAACATCGATTAGCCTTTTCTCAAAGCAATCACGTATGAAGTGATACTTAATTTCGATGTGCTTAGTCTTCGAATGCTGCACATGATTTCTAGTGATCTGTAAGGCAGCAGAATTATCAACGTAAATAGGAGTAGTTAGGAATTCAAAACCGTAATCACGCATTTGCTGTTGTATCCACAGGACTTGGGAACAACAACTTGAGGCAGCAATGTATTCAGCTTCGCATGTTGATGTAGCGACGCAAGTCTGCTTCTTGCACTTCCATGTGACTAGGCGATTTCCCAAAAACTGACATCCAGCCGTTGTGGATTTGCCGTCGATTTTGCATCCGCCAAAATCAGAATCACTGAAAGCGATCAAGTCAAAGTTATTATCCCTAGGGTACCATAGACCGGTGTCAGGGCAACCCTTCAAATAACGAAAAATCCTTTTTACAGCTGCAAGATGTAAGGCCTTCGGGTTGACTTGATATCTGGCAAGCAGGCACGTTGGGTACATTATATCTGGTCTTGATGATGTGAGGTACATAAGAGATCCGATCATCGCGCGGTAGTATGAGGGGCTAACAGCTTCACCCTTCAAGTCTGGAGTAATTCCGTGATTTTGCGGCAATGGGGTACCGATGGGCGTTGCATCAGCCATCTGGAACCGGCTCAAGATGTCACCAACATATTTAGTCTGATGGATGAATATCCCAGACTCGGTTTGTTGTACTTGTAGGCCCAAAAAGAAAGTCATTTCCCCCATAGCACTCATCTCGAATTTATCCTGCATGATGCGCTCGAAATTCCTACACAAAACATCATTAGTAGAACCAAATATAATATCATCAACGTATACCTGTACCAGTAGAAGATCTCCATCTTGTTCTTTGATGAAAAGAGTACAATCGATAAGACCTCTGCGAAATCCATTCTCCAGCAAATAATTAGATAAGGTTGCGTACCAAGCTCGCGGTGCTTGATGAAGACCATAGAGAGCTTTGTTGAGCAACCAAACCCGATCGGGATGGATAGGATCTTCAAACCCAGGAGGCTGTTCGACGTACACCTCTTCTTCCACCACACCATGTAAGAATGCACTTTTCACGTCCATCTGGTATACCTTGAAACCTTTGAATGAGGCATAAGCCAGAAAGATCCGAATTGCTTCCAGACGTGCAACAGGTGCATACACTTCGTTGTAGTCGATCCCTTCTATCTGACGAAAACCTTGAACGACTAGCCTTGCTTTGTTTCGAATAACGATTCCACGGTCATCCTTTTTGCATTTAAACACCCAACGGGTACCAATCTTCTTGTAACCAGCAGGTTTCTCTACGAGTTTCCAGACACCAAGCTTTTGGAATTGTTGCAGTTCTTCCTGCATTGCTTCAACCCATGAGTTATCTTTCAAAGCTTCTTTCCAAGTTCTTGGCTCTTCCTGTGAGACATAACACGCGAAAGACCAATCATTTTGTTGACCAGATTCTCTAATCGTCGCATACAAGCCTGCATTGTTGTTGTTTCGCAACATGTTTCTTGTTTGAACGCCACTCTGTACATTTCCGATGATGTTTTGTTGAGGATGGGTATTGTGAATCCTTGTTTCTGGATTATCTTGAACTGGAATATTTGTACCCAGATTGTTGAGATTGAGATCAACAACCAATTCAATACCCGGAATTGACGAAGAGGATGATGCAGTAGCTTCTGCTGTTCTAGGGACATCCACTGGAGGTGTACCTTCTGAAGTACCATGTACTGCTGTTGTTGGAACTTCTTGATCTGCATCGAGAAATTCATCATCCTCTGAAGATTCGTTCAAATCGGTAGCATCGTGAAAATCCTCATTATCGAGAGCATTATTGTTCACTGAAGATTGTTCTTGATTGACAATAATTGGACGAACCAACGGTGAATCTGTTGCATTGTCACTCTCGAAAAACATCCTTGCTGCAGCGTTTTCTTCAACTGCTTCAACATTGATCGAATTGAAAAAGTCATCGTACTCAAACATCCAAGGCTGACCCGGATTTCTAACTGGTAAAGTGTGCCTTTGTACTCTGACTTCAGACCATTCCTCGACCCTTTTAGTCTCTAGATTCCAGACTCTTAAGTTCGGGGTGGAATACCCAAGAAAGTATCCCTCAATTGCTCTTGCCCCAAACTTTCCATTAGGATCGATTATTGTGCACGGAGCTCCAAACGGTTCAAGATATGACAAATCTGGTTTCCGTTTGTTGAGAAGCTCAAAGCAGGTCTTGTTGTGCCGTTTGACTGTAAGGACTCGGTTCAACGTATAACATGCAGAGGCCACATCTTCAGTTCAAAAAGGAATGTGCGGTTCTTACGTTCAGCGACGCCATTTTGTTGAGGAGTATAAGCCGCACTAAATTCGTGAAGAATACCTTTTGAAGTGCAAAACTCCGCCATGGCATGATTTTTGAATTCAGTACCATTGTCGCTACGTATCCGCCTAACCTTCAACTTATATAGATTCTCAATCTGAATGATCAAGTTTTTGATAATACCGAAGGTTTCGCTCTTGTGTGCCATGAACGCCACCCAAGAAAATCTTGAATAATCATCAGTTATCACGAGGCAATATTGATCATTCCTAATACTTTTGTGCTTGACAGGACCGAACAAATCCATGTGCAAACGTTCAAGAGGAACAGCCACCGTGTTGATTTTCTTTGTAGGGTGTCGCTTCTTCGTTTGTTTTCCTTTCTGGCACGAGACACAGATGTCTTGAAGATGAAAGTTTTTAAGAGGAACACCATTCACCAATTCATTTGATACCAAATGATTCATTTTGCGTAAGTGAATGTGACCCATTCGTCTGTGCCAAGAGATTGAATATTTTTCTGTGGCTTTGGAAACGAAACAAGTTGCTTGTGCAGACGTTGTGATAGCTTGGCTCATATCAAGGACATACAGATCATTTATCCTTGGACCCGACAAGAGAATCCATTCTTTCGGAATTTTGAAGCCGGGTTTCAGCACATAACATCCATTTGCATCAAAGTGTACTGAGAACTGCTTATCACAAATTTGAGAAACACTAAGAAGATTGTGATCAAGTTGTTGTACGAAGTTGATCTTATCAAAACTAACAACCCCGTTGGAAATCATTCCTTCACCCGTAATATATCCTCCTTTATCTCCAGCAAAAGCAACATAACCTCCTCTAATAGATTTGACGTCGTAGAGAAGCTTCATGTCGCCTGTCATGTGCCTGGATGCCCCACTATCAACAATCCAATGACTACTGATAGTTCCTCCTGGAACACCCTGCACATGAACTCACATAATTAGTTGGAGATGGGGACCCAAGCCATGGTGGTCTTGGGTCTTCCATTTTCATCAATAATAACAACTTCTATTCTTTGATGATTCAAGAATTGTGATGGTCCCCCTGAATTTGTGGTCAATTTAGGTTTCCATGTCTGTTGAGTTTTACCAGTTTGATTGTTTGACAATTTAACTTCGTGATTGTTTGAAGTTTTTGAAAGTTTTGAGTTTTCTGGCTTAACTGAAACAGATTGTTTTTGAACCACATCGGTTTTAATTGCTTTCTCAATCACCTTGACTTGTTGGCGTTTCTGTTTCTTTTCCCTTTCTTTTACAAGGCGGGGATCTTGTTTTGCAGAAACAGATCGCTTTTGGTAATTTCGTTCACGGGGATCATCATCTTTTCCTTTCAACTTATGAAGATACGGGCAATTTCGAACGATATGCCCAATTGTACCACATTCAAAACATGATCTTCGTTCAACAAACCCCGAAGTATCATGTGATCGTCTTGCCGATGATGATGAACTTTGTGATCCCGAGGTACTAGGTTTTGAACTATTTGGTTCATTCCTTTTCATCACTGTTGCTTTCTTGACAAAATCTAAGTTAGATTGATTTTCAAACTTTTCAATTTTGTCCGTTCCCTTAGATTTCACAAAGTTCACATTCTTGTTCTTCTTCTGATTCGGCTTCCTTTGACTTTGAGTCGGTGTTTTTCCTTTTGATTTGGTGTGATTTTGCTGTTTGTTCACTGTTGGTAATTTTTGATTGCCATATTGTTTTCGAACTTCGGCCTTTGGGATAGGTGGACATTGTGTTACTGTAACATGTGATCCTGTCTTTCCCAAAAACTTACTTGTCGAATTTTCAAAGACTTTACTGATTAAGGATTGATTAACATTCTTAATAGGAAAATCTTTATCTGAATAAATTTTATCATCACCAACAAGAGTGTACAGCAAATCCACACTCTCCGACCCTTTTGCAGACGTGGACTCAATTGCAACAGTCTTAGCGGATTTTGCAGGAGGATCACACAGAATATGATTCTCAAGAGGTATGTCCTCTTCTTTGATTATCGCATCAGACTTTGCTGAATCAGTATCATCAGATTCATCATCAGAAGAATCAGCATCCTCAACAACAACTGGAGGATCCTGATTCGGTTCAGCAGAAGACACACATGTATCTGCTGACACATCCGAATCTGACGATACTTCCTTCTTGTATCCGAGTCCTGTTGCAAATTCCTCAACATCTAAAGGAACAGATGGTTCAAAGAAAACTCTATCTTCCTCATCCGGCATGGCATCATAAATGTTTCTCACGGGTGGTGGACATTTCTTGTATCCAATGCATGTGACATCCCGTTTCTCTTTCTGAACATCAATGATGTGATCCAACACATAGCTAGAGCTCAAATAACTGTCTAGCTTAAGTTGGATCGCCTCACTTTCAGTTTTTACACAAGCCATTTCCTTTTGCATTACCTCAAGACGAGTTATATACAAATTAATGTCAGTTTGTTTTCTGGAAACCATTTTAGTTAGCTCGGTTTTATCTTTCTTTAATTTCTCAATTACCGATTTAAACTCCTTTTCATGGTTTTCATAAAACATGTTGGCTTCAGTGCACTTCGAAAGATCAACGGTCAATTTCTGATTGTGAATGAATGTCACATCATATTTCTCTTGCAAAGCCTCGTGTTTGCTTTGCAATTCACACCACTTATCATTCAATGAAACATGTTTGTCTTGCAAGTCAAACAAACTAGCTTGTAAAGCATCATGTTTGCCTTGCAACTCAGACATGTTTACCTCTAAATCAGCACATTTAACACTCAAAACATCACAATTATCACAAATAACAGCAGTGGGTTCATCGACACATACCTGACTTGATGAACTGTCGACATTAGCCATAAAGGCTGAATGGAGAGAAGACGAAGAATAAGCAGCTTGATCCACCAAAATAGATCTCCGATGATTTCCAGCTGCAGCTTCTCCCAATATCTCATCAACCTCTGCATCGACTGACACAATTGATGTCTCACCCACATGATCATCACCTGAACTCGAGGATTCTTCATCTGAACTTCCACTGCAACCAGAAGAGTCTTCATCCTCAGAAGAGTCACCACCATTGGTGGAAGATTCTCCACCACTGGCGTGCTTAAGATCCTTAACCACTTCAGCAAAACATGCTGTTCCATCTGGAGCATCATTTCCCAACTGAACCGACCAGTCACAACCTTCATCTACTTGAACCACAAGTGCCTGGTTGGCATTTGATGGTCCTGCTTGGCTTTGGTTGTTGACAGGTACCAACGTACGAACATTGTTCCTGTTCTGGTTCTGCTGGTTGCCTTGATTTCTGAAGGGATTCTGGTTTCCATGCTGAGCTGGCCTTGTACATTCTCTTTTGAAATGACCCCGTTCACCACAGTTAAAGCACTTTACAGCTTGCTTGTCGAACCCATACTTGGTGTCTTTCTTTCTTTCCAAGCTGGTTCTGCCAGTTCTCTCCATGAAGTCCTTTGCTCGCCTAACAGCACTGGCAAAGGCCCACTTGATGTCCATCATCTCCATCTCCTCTTTATCGATCTGCTGATAGTCTTCTTGTGTCAGATTAATGTTGCCAATCTGACCTTCCACTAATCCACAGTATGCGCTCACCAAAGTGTTTAGCAGCTCCATGTGTTCCTTTGCTACTTCCACACTGACTTTAGAAAAACTTGAGGTGTCGAGCCGTACTGTATTTGGCTTTGATTGCTGACCAGCAGATGATGTGCTTCCATAACACGCTTGCTGTTGAGGAGGAAGTGGATTCCCATACATATCAGTTGCTCTGATAGGTCGTTGGCTTTGCTGTTGTGGCACTGGTTGAGGAACTGGTTGAAGCGGATTTCCATACATGTCTGTTGTTGGAGGAGGAGTGCCATACAAGCTAGTGCTAGACACAAATGCTGTTTGAATTGGAGCGTGTGAAGACGGTTTTGTAGAAGTGCTAGAGGTTCCATAATACATATCAGGATTTTGTGGCACTGGAACTCTCTTCGCCTTGAGAGTTTCTTCCTAATTCTTGTTTTCCAGGAGTTGAGCAAAGTCACTGAAGTTTGTTGTATCCAAAGTGCCATTGTACTTCATGATTTCTAAGAAATTATTCCATTGAGGTGGCAGTGCATCTGCAAACTTCTTCACTATCTCTGCTGAAGTTGTTACAACCCCAATATTTGCCAATTCAGTCAGCATATGATTAAATCGACTTGTCAAATCTCCTAAAGATTCATTCTGCATACAAGTAAAACCATCAAACTCTTTCTTTAGCAGGTCTTTTCTCAATTGACGTGTCGCTTCATTTCCTACGCCCCTTATCTTCAATGCGTCCCACAACTTCTTCGTTGTCTTGAAACTGACAAATTGATGATAAATATCTTTGCTTAACGCCTTAGTAAGAATGGCATACGCTTTCTTCTCTAAGTCATAGACCTTCTTCTGATCTTCCGTAAGATCGGCAAACGTAGCAGCAGATGAAGCGGTAACCTCTAGTGTTTGATCAAAATCTGTGATGAAACGCAACCACAATTTTGTATTTTGACCAAGGACGTATGTATGAAATCTATCAAACCATCCCGGATATTCACTTAAGTACATCAACTTTGGAGGCCTATTCAAACTTCCCGTTTCACTTTCGGTTAGCAAAATGCTTTGAATACTTGGAGCTTGATTTGATACGAATGCCCATTGACCGGTAGATGTAGCATTAGCTTGCGAACCCGAATCCGGAGCCGGAGTACCAAAATACATTTCTGTATTTATCGGAACACCCCACATCGAATTCATTTTTTATCAAGAAAAATTGATACCAGCCAGCCGAAGGATCCTGATCGAAAGACTTGAAAAACACAAACTTGTTAAACTTAAACAGATTAAGGTCGAAGGATCAAGACTTGTTCGAAGGATCAACAGTGTTCGAAAGATCACTGTTGAATTTCGAACAATGATTTCGAAAGATTCTCCAAACGAAGGATCCTTATCTTTCGAAAAAGAACTGTAGACCGAAAGATGTAGGCTTCGAAAAGATTCCTTGGATCGAAAGATAAGTCACAGACTTCGAAGGATGTTCGAAGGGTGATTATCTATCGAGCCTCCTTTGATCGAAAGATGATCTTTCGACTTCGAAGGATATCCTTCGATCTGCACTGACACAGTTGACAAAAGGTGACAGGTTGGTGAAAAAGGTGACAAGTTGGTAGAAACTTTCGGCAGAAGGTATGTTCAGACCATACTTTCTGCCAAAACAGATTTTGAACCAATAAAATATACTAAAAATCCGAAGGATAAACCCAGAAACCGGTCACCGGAGTAAGCCGGAATTTGGCCGGAAATCACCAAACGTCTTAAAAACAAGTTTTTAAGTTACCCAACCCGTCCTTTAACACACCCGGTTAGTTTAGAACACGTTTTTATGACAAGAAATGCGAGAAAAACAGTAAAAACGGGTGCTAAACCGAGTGAGTTTTTGTCCAAAAACACTCCAAAGTCTTGTATAAACTCGGTTTTTAACAAGGAAAAGAGCCACGGCTCTGATACCACTTGTAGGTCCCTCGGAGGTTGAGGTTAAACCTATTCCTTGTTATGTCTAACACACTAGCGAGTGCGGAATCCAAGCTAGCATGCAAACCGAGATAGAACACGACAATGATAAACACACAAGACTCAACGATTAACACCTCTTGTATTAATACGTATGAAAGGTCTGTTACAAGCTCAATGTTTACAAATCTATTCTGTAAACTCTCTCTAAGTGTGTGTGTGTTCTGCACTTTCTCTCTTCCAACACTTGTGTCTCTCTGTAGAAGTGAACACAACACATGGGTATATATACCCAACACAGCACGTCTGGTCGAAGGATCAGGTAGACTGATCGAAGGATCATCTATCGACCAGAAACAGCTCGAAGGATCCACACTTACCTCGAAGGATGATATCCTTCGAGGTCCATCTATATCTTTCGAAGGTTTATCCTTCGAGCTCATCGAAGGATATAAACAATCCTTCGATGACGTATCCTTCGACACAGACATCTTTCAACCAATGTTTTGACTGTTTGGCCAAGTCAAACCAGGAGGATGGTTGACATGGTCAAACTTACAAGACTAACAAAGACATCGTTTGGTATAAGGACAAAATACAGACAAAGTACAGACACAAGTGCACCAACAGGACCCGTTAACTGACCCAACCCCGACTGCTATGAAATAAAATCTATTTTTTGGCGCCGGTAATTATTTTCTAAAAATAAGAATTTTGGAAAAAAAGTGTTTCGACAACCCAACCCACCTGACCCGTTTATTTTGCCTCTTTTTGACATACATGTCTAAACCAAATAACATAAATTTATTGTTGACATTATTTGTAAAAAATAAAAAGTAGAATTTTGGTAAAAAAGAAAAACTGTTTCCAGACTAACCCCCCTGACCCATTCATTCATTGTGCCTCTTTAAGACATACATGTCTAAACCAAACAAATCACAGAAAGAAACTTGACGAACGATAGATTTATATAGAAGATAAAAAAGTATACTAAAACAGTAAAACCTAAGTTTTATCGTTCTTTTACTTTATTTAACTCGTCAACAAAACCTGTATTTATTTTAGTTTTTCACATAGCATTTGTTTGGTAAAGTATGCAAACAATGTTGAACCCGCATATAAAAAGCAACAAACTTTACCAGAATTTGGAGAGTTTCTGCACAAAATTTACTCATTGTAGGTCCTGCATAAATTTCCATTTTAAAACCCGCGTATAAAAAGCAACAAACTTTGCCAGAAATCGGCTTTTGTTTCTTTTCATTTCATAATGAGACTAAGAACCGAACTCGTGTTTCCAGTTTCTACTTTTAGCAAGAAATTGGCTTTTGTTTCTTTTCTCGCATAAATTCCAGTTTCGCTCAAACGGGTAATTCAGAAGATCAACTAAACGGTTAAAATCCCATATCAGAACACAGAAAGCAACAAACTTTACTGCCTTAAACTCCGTTTCGCACAAAAGGGTAGTTAAATATTCAAGAAACCGTTAAAACAGTACATTAGAATACTGAAAGCGAGAAATTTACCAGAATTATCGTAATGGGACCAAGAACCGAATGTGGTAGCAGAACAAGAGTTCCAGAAGCTCATTAATAACATAAGTTCATACATAATAATAACATGAGAGAGCCAGCTTAAAGGAATTACAAACAAAAACTAGAATGTAGCTCGGATATTTGCAGGAATTACACCCGATCTTTATATCAAATTTAATGAAGAAATGAAGGGATGAACTTACAGCCGATCTTTTCTTATTCTATAAACATGTAGATTTTTACAAAATGTGTGTATTGAGTCTGTTGTGTCTGATAGTTAGTTGAGATAGTTATATTAGTGAGTTAGTTGATTACATGACTATTCTATTCAGATGATCATTGAGATGAGATTCTTCACCCGACTACATGGCATCAGAGCCATGCTTTGCTGGTTCTATTGGTTTTCTGGTGAGTTTCTGGTAACTTTTTTCGGCCAAATATTTCATCAACAGCAACAGTTACAGTTAAATACTTCCAAAGCCATCCAACCACCATCTGTCACTGCTTCAACAACAGGTGCACATTATTCTTCAACTATTGAGTATCTATGTACTCTTTCATGAATTGAATCTTGAATGTGTTTCTGCCATGCTTACAAGGGGTTAATTAGGACTGGCAAACGGGTTGGGTCGGGTCAGAACGGGTCATGGGTCAGAACGGGTTAGGGTCAAAATGGGTCAAAATAAAAAAGAGTTGTTTTGTTTCTATTTCGATTTTTTCAATTTCGTTTCGACCAAATTGAAACAAAAAAAAACCGAAAAAATATTTTGGTTTGGTCGGTTGGGTTTTTCGGTTTCGTTTTGGTTCGGTTTCGGATTTTTCAGTTTTTTTTTGTATCATTTTGGTTTTGTTTTTTTTTTTTTGGTTTCGTTTTGGTCGGGTTTTTTCGGTCTCCGTCCCGACTCGAACAGAAGGTATATTAATGATAAAGTCATGTTTTGTGAAATGGCAAAAAAAACCCAACTCGTTTTGACCCGAAACCCATTTCGAACTAGACTAGATCTGACCCGAACCCGTTTGGACCCGAATCCATTCCAACCCGGACCGTTCTGACCCGACCCAAAACAACCCTTTTTTATTTTGACCCATTTTGACCCTTAACCCATTCCGAACCTAACCCGTTCTGACCCGACCCAACCCGTTTGCCAGTCCTACTTTGTGTTGGAAATCCAGATCAAGTTTGTCTTGATCATACGAACTAGCAAGTGCAGCGGATACATGGTTTTGATTTGCAGACATGGTTAATGCAGAAAATACGGTGTGGATCGAAAGAAAGGATAAAAGGGTGGACAATTTGATTAACAGAAATTGTCTTGGTGCCAACAATATTTGCCGGCAAATTACATAAATACTACAGGATATGGCGGTTGTGTTTTGGCGGGTAACTGCTGTAGCAGTTATTTGAAATCCGTTTCCCGCTAAACACCCGCTTATTACATACAATATACTTATCATATCTAACATGTTCACTTATCGATAATTTACATAACTAAAATAAGCATAATTAAGTTTATAATTCTAACATAACCCCTCTAAACTTTGTTATGCTTATGAGCTTGTTTGATCACGCTTCGGTTTGCTTCCTCAACGGCCCATCTCGCTTGATTGAAATCGAATTTCTTTCGTTTCTTCATTTGATTCCAGTTGTCGTCCCTCACACCTGCATAAAACGCTACTTGTTTTGGTTCCATTTCTTTGTGCACTTCATCTGCAGCATCATATCGGCCGCCTCCCAGGCTGTTTGTCTTCTTGAGATCCCCTCTTGAGACTTCATCCTCTTCACTTACCATCCTTTTATCATGCACTCTCTGTTGAACCTTCTTGAATTTGTAGTAGTATTCTAGGGTGTCTAAGTACATAGCATAAACTATACGAATGAAATCACCATCTTTGTATTCAAACCCCATATCTTTAGCGATGATTGGCCATAAGTTTTCTGTTGTCACTTCACGATATCCTCCATCCTTATCGACTAATGTATAAAGATCCAGTAGATCTATCTTTTGATTTTCTTTGGTGCAAGGAGGGAATGGTCTATGAGTGATTCCCAAGTATTCAGTTAAAAACCATTTAACCATTTCTTCGAACTTCATACTCAGTTCATATTTGTACTTGAATACGTATTCGTGATCGTCTAACATACTTATCACAGCCTTACAATCATTAAATTCATGAAACTCCAATGATTTTAAGATCATTAGATTCCAATCAATCTCGGTTTCATCCGAGACATTGAGGGTTTCGAAATATGAATTCAAATAATCGTTTTTGAATTCATCATCTATCCCACACATGTTTTGCAACCTTTCTTTCTCCTTTATCCCCAACTCTTCCTCTTTTGTTAACCCTGTCACTTCATTTTTTGTGTTCATCACCGGAGATGAGAACATGGGGAATATCTTGCATGTATCACCGGTTCTCCGGACTGTAAAACCTTGTAACGTTAATTGTTCTAAACTTAGAACATTTCGGTTGATGTCCGGTGAATAGAAAACACTAGGAACGCTTAGTGTTTCATTCCCCATTTTTACTTCGGCTATCCCCACTCCTCGGATGAATAAGAAATTATTCATTCCGGATCGTGTTTCTACCCCCATGATGTGTTTCACTCTCTTAAAGACATCTATGTTGTTCACAAAATGATGACAAAACGTTGGATTAACATACCAGATATCGTTCCATTGTCCGCCGTCGGTACCCGTGACTATCATTTCTTCTCGACAATGAACTTCTTCTCTTTGGGTTCTTATTCCGTTGTTGATTGCTTGCCGTATGAGTTGTGATTCCTCGTCATTTTCTTTGGATTTACAAGTGTAAATCTGATGACCGGGCAAGTGACAATAATAACACAGCCGTTCTCGTCGTGATCTTCGTTTTCTTTCATTCTTTTCATCTATGCAGTGTTGGCAGGGCATTACGGTGTTGGTCGGTTTCATTTCTGCATCATGTCTTTCCGTGGCTCTGATACCACTATGTTGGAAATCCAGATCAAGTTTGTCTTGATCATACGAACTAGCAAGTGCAGCGGATACATGGTTTTGATTTGCAGACATGGTTAATGCAGAAAATACGGTGTGGATCGAAAGAAAGGATAAAAGGGTGGACAATTTGATTAACAGAAATTGTCTTGGTGCCAACAATATTTGCCGGCAAATTACATAAATACTACAGGATATGGCGGTTGTGTTTTGGCGGGTAACTGCTGTAGCAGTTATTTGAAATCCGTTTCCCGCTAAACACCCGCTTATTACATACAATATACTTATCATATCTAACATGTTCACTTATCGATAATTTACATAACTAAAATAAGCATAATTAAGTTTATAATTCTAACACTTTGAAGACATTCGATTTATTTCAATACCTGAATCAGAACAACGCACCACCACCGGTTGATTCAGAAGCAAGAGAGTCATGGAATAGATCTGATTTGATGAAATTTGCTGAGTATTTGGAATCTAGGGTTCCGATCAGGCTGAAAGGAAGCTGTAATTACTCACCAGACTTTTTTTTTGAACGGTGAGCTTCACGTATAAGGTTACCACACTCTCCAAATTGGAGAGCCCGTATTGCCCATTTTGGCCAGACTATGTTGTCTTAACCGGGCCCATGCTGGCTTCAAAGTTTGGCTTTTTTGGGCGTTCCCCCAGGAAACCATACCGCCGGTTGCCACTTGACCGTCGTTGTGCCACCACAAGAGCATAACTCTCTGGCGTAACAGACGGTGGGACTAAAACCCGGTTGGGCTCGGGTTCGAACTGACAACCTCACACAAGGCCGTCCAAATCCTTCATTGCATATATAGTCTGTAAGCTGAAAGTTGGACACCGTCGTTGTAAGTTAAACAATGGTCGCAACTATTTGAAAGATGTATCAAATAAAATTGTCTTAATGCAATTAATTTGTTTAATTACCAGAATAATTTTACTTTTTGCATTTTGTTTCTTCATATAGGGATATAAATTAAACCAGCTGGTTCTATTTGTCAACCTCAAATGTGAAAAGTCAACGGATGCTGACTTAACAGTTAACACATTAACCTATAATAATATAATAAAAAACTAAAATTGGACATTATCTTTGCAATTTGGTTCATACCATTGACTTGTAGAAGTCAACCAGTTGGACTTCCTTTCCCCCCAGCTACAATCATTAAATTCAAAACAATCACTCAACATTTCACACAACAGAATCTCCGGGAATATTCCGGTGTCTTTCGGGAATCTAAAGTGTGAGTGAGCAAAGGAGTGGTTAAACACTTTGGAGTGGCAAACCAAAAACCGACCAATCACCGGTGTCAATCAGTCAAAAGTGTTTAAACTTTGTTGAAAAGTGTTGGCAATGGTTTAGACACTTGGTGAATTGGTAAACTATTTTAAAAAAAAAAGGAAAAAGGTGTGATTGGTTGAGATAGGAATGGACTCCACCCCACAACACCCTCTCTCTCTCTCAATCCCCTTCCCCGCGTCGGCTTCCCCTCCCCGTACCACAACCTTCACCGACTCGGCAAAGGCTCGGCGGCGGTGTTTGCCGCTCGGCAAAACCGTTTGCCGACCTTTGCCGACTACTGCTCCGAACACCCTAACAAACTGACAGTCAGACTCCGGTTGGTGAACAAATGAACACAAAAAACGCGTTCAATTATTCTGCAAACAGTGGATTACGCGGTATGCAGATTATAGTCAAATTATTCTGCAAACAGATTCTATTATCGATGTGTTGGCCAATAAAACCCAATCCAACATAGACATCGGTTTAAATTGGGAGCATATTATACTCATTAATAGAATCGGCTCGATCCCCTATAAACGACCAAAATAATAAACCCAATAAAACCATACCTTACTCCATTAATCCATCGATGTGGGCTAAAAAAAATCCAAACTTCTTGTAATTTTAATTCTTGTGTTTCCCAGTCACTAGTAGCTACCACATTCCAATCTAAGGTTGACATTTGTGATTGTAGACCATCATGTACCAACCATGCCCAAAGTGCTAGAATTGAAGTCTGTTGCGAGTAGGTGGACAAAAAGAAAATTCAATCATTCTACCAGTACCAACAGATTACTCCATTGTGTAGCCACTCAACCATCACATGCCCATATCAAAATTCCATATAATGCAGGTGAAGGCCCAATAATAAAACTGGAAATCCAATTAATTCTAGCCCAAATACCAAACATTCTGCCCAAATACCAATGAAGCCCAACATTTCTAGTATCCTTTTGTTTGGTCACTAGTAGATACCCCGCCCGCGTTGCGGGGCGATAGCCGAATAATTTTAAACAAATTAAAAAAATACCACTATAATTTTGCTGGGGAAAAAAACCAAAAACGATGATAAGACCGTAATTTTGAGCTCAGGAGAAAACTTTAATTTTTCAGAACTAATGAGCCAGTGTTACGCAACTCATTGACACGGGAAATAAAATCGAGTAAACCAATTAAAAGGAAAAACTTTTATAGTTTTGGAAAAAAAAACTAAAATGATGGGAAAAACATAATTTTTAACTGAGCGAAATCATAATTTTAATTCAGGGATAAATCGTAAACTAAATGGACCAACGGGTGAGTGCCAGGAAGTTGCCGGCACGACTGTGATTTTGAAGTGGGGGCAAACTTGTAATGTCACCAGGAAGGCAAAATGTTAATTTAAGTCGAGGGCAAAATCGTAACCTGGCTGTGAGAAAAAAAAACTAACGGCGAAAGTATAAATTTATACGGGGCAAAATGGTAAATTTGAGCCGAGGGCAAAATTACAATTTTTAGCCGGGAGGAAAAGCGTAAATTTATTTTTTAGCGTGGGCAAAAACATAACTTTGAGCTGATGGCAAAATCGTAATTTTAAGGGGAAAAAACTAATGGCAAAACTGTAAATTGAAACGGGTCAAAATCGTAATTTTTAACCGGGGGAAAAATCGAAATATTTAGCTGGGAATAAAAGCGTAAATTAATTTTTTTGCGGGGGCGAAAACATAAATTTGAACTGATGGCAAAAGCGTAAATTTAAAGCAGGAGAAAATCGTAATTTTGTTGGACCAATAGAGGAGTGCCAGGCAGCTGCCTGAAAAAAAAAAAAAAAAAAAAAAAAAGAGAGAGAGCATGCCGCCCTTTTTAGCCAATTGAAGCAAACCGCCGACATTGTGTTTTGTATATGTAGTATAATATCAGTGGGCCCAAATGAATAAAACCTAGTTGCCAAACAAATGACTTCAGCCGACAACTTTGTTGTACAGTAGTTGCTATCATCTTCGGTAATAACATACTACCTTATCTCTTCTAATTTCTTCTAATTCCATTCTCTCTCTTCGATAAACACCAACAGCCATCAAACCCTAAGGATTCAACAATCAGCCGCCACGAACATCACAGCCAGCTGCTGTCTTCTGTTACCGGAAACAACTATCTCCGACCATCATCCTTTAGCAGCCAAAAAGAAAATCATTAAGTCCCCATCAGCAGCTCACGAACAACTAAGGTTCACGAAGAATGAATGGTTCTTCGTGAGGAATCATCAGCGAACAATCACAGCAACGAAGAACATTCTTCGTCAGATGTAGGTTGTTCGGCCTGAGGGGGTTCGTCGTGCACTGTCATAATCACCATTGAGACGAAGAATCAGCTTGACGAAGACTGATAGCTGACGAAGAACCTGTTGTTTCATTCATGGTAACCGGCGAAGAATGGGACACAAAAACTGCACCAACAATAATCGGACAAACCACATGGACGAAAATGGCAATTAACTCATGTTTTTATTGCTTTGGACGGAACTGACATGTTTCAAGAATGTCAGGAACAGAAATGTTACAAACCATATGATTTGTTCTGTTAGCTGAGAGTCTAAGTGGGTAATGTGATGAATTAGGGTTTTGATCCCTTTGTTAACAGATTCAATCTTGTTGATATTGAGTTGTGGATTTACTACATGTTTTAAGTTATGTAATTGTTGCATTTAATGGCTGTTGTTATTTTTTGCATTTGGATTCAGTTTTGGTATTGAAATTATGAAACTGTTAATTAAGTATTTGGAATCCGTTTGCGGATTTGAGTTCTGGTGATGCAGAATTTAATCAATTAGTATGTTTTATGCAGATGTGGCTTATTCAAAATTGATAAACAGAGTAGATTTAATATTAATTCTATATGATTAACTACATAAACAATACTCTACTTTTACCTATAGTGATCTGATTATAGGGCTTTTTGGCAATAGGTTTTGAAAGTGATTCTCTATAATCATGTTTACAAGTTGTAGATAATCAGTTTTCTAGTGTTTGGTATCATAAAATTAGTGTATGTGTAGGTGCAATTAGATTAATTAGCTTAGGAAAAACAAAATTACGACAATATCCCCACTCAAACGTCGTTGATGCTATATATTTTTTTTTTTTAAATCCTTCTTTCCGGTGCCATTATTTCACCTGTATTTTTTCGATTACTTAGTGCAAATACAGAATTTTTAGTTAGATAGGTTTATAATCTTCGACAGTGTGTCTCCGCGTGTGGGAACTAAGTGAAAATGAAGAAGGCATTCAGGGACATGTAAGTAACGAAATTTTTTTTTTTTTTTTTTGCATAAACCATTACTACGGTAGTAGCTCATATGTTATTCCTGCTAATGTTTTTATTTTTTTATGCAGTAAAAGAGGAGTTAATAAGAAGGTTCTTAAAGTTCCTTCAATAGAACAGAAGGTTCTAGATGCTACAAGCAACGAGTCATGGGGTCCACACGGAACACATCTTGCCGATATTGCACAGGCAACAAGAAACTAGTATGCAACACATGTTAATTTTTTTTTTCAAAATGAATAACTTATATGATTTTTTAATGCCAAAATATACTAATTTTACGTCTTGATGTTTAGCCATGAACACCAATTAATCATGTCAGTTGTTTGGAAGCGTCTCAGCGATACTTGGAAGAACTGGCGCCACGTGTACAAAGTTTTTACATTTATACTTTTTTCTGGAAATACTTAAAATATCTCATGGTTTTTTTGTCAACGGTAGTTTTGTCATGGAAAAGAGAGTGAGCCAAAACTTACCCTTGGAGTAATTTTTTCTTCGAGAAAATGATTTTTTTGGTGTCTTTGCGTTCTTTTATTCTAGCATATTTTCAAGATTAATTCCTTTTGGTAGGTTCTTGTACAAGCGTACCCATTGTTTGTGTTGGTGCACTACATCTGTCGACTTCGTCTTGTATCGAGTCTTAGTTTTAGATTGTTATATCAGGGCATGTTTTACGAGAAAATAGGATGGCATATAGATTTAAACTGATAGGTCCGCTTATACGGACATAGTAGGTCCGCTTATGTGTCAGGTCCGCTTATACGGACATAGTAGGTCCGCTTATGTGTCAGGTCCGCTTATACGGACATGTCCGTATATGCGAACCTACCAACACTATAAATACCCATAAGCGGATCTCATTTGTAACTTTGTCGAATTCCATACCGAAGTGCTACCGGTGTGAAGAACGAGTTGTAATCATTGTCAAATCAATAACATCAGTAGATTAAGTGAATTGCAAGCTGTCTCTACCTTCGTTTCTTGTTATTCCGCACCTGAAACATAGGAGAACGCCTCTGAACGACTCAATCGGGTCGAAACACGATCCTACAAGTGGTATCAGAGCTTGGGAGGAGGTTTTCTACAGAGAATAGCTGGAATTCATCATCATTTCTTACTTCTACACCTTCTTTCTTCATCAGAACGAGATTTAACGGTCGGAATCCGCTCAAAATTTCACAGGTTGTAGGTAATTGATCATAGTTAAACCCTTGAAAATTTGACATTGAAATTCAAAGAAAAAATGGGTCAAATTAGTCTCCGAATATGGTCCGCTTTTTCGAACATGTAGTAGGTCCGCTCTTGTGTACATCAGGAGGTCCGCTTCAGTGTCATTTAATTTGATAGGTCCGCTCCAAAGTGCATCAGGTCCGCTCCAAAGAACAATCTAGTCCGCTTCAAAGAACAATCTGGTCCGCTTATTTGACAAATCATCAAGTCCGCTTATAAAAACATTCAGATCCGCTTCATAGATCCGCTTATTTGGTCATCATTAGATCCGCTTCATAGATCCGCTTTTCTGATCAATCAGATCCGCTTATTCGGTTATCATTAGATCCGCTTCATAGATCCGCTTTTCTGATCAATCAAGTCCGCTTCATAGATCCGCTTTTAGTGACAATTTCAGTAGATCCGCTTATTTGGTCATCAGTAGATCCGCATTAATTGTGAAATCTGACTTTGCATATGAATTGTCGGTTATTAAAAGCATTCAAGGGTGATACAGGTGTGAAACATGGATACCGAATTTTACAACGCATTTGCAACACCGTCTGGTTCATCTACTATTGCTCAGAACATGAATTTGGAAAACGAGACGGGAACCACCCAAAAGCCCCCGAAATTGATGAGTATCGAAGAATACTATGGGTGGAAAGATAGATTCGAGAACTGGGTTCAGGCTAATCATCTTAGGTCATGGGAATGTATTTTGAAGAAATATGTTTCGCCACAGACTGATTTGAAAGTTAATAAAAAAATACATGAATTTAGTAATGAAGAACGTGATATGTATAGATCTGAAAAGATGATGATTAGTCTACTTCAGCAAGCTATCAAAGAAGACATTTTCATACTGCTTCAGCATGACAAAACTTCAAAGTCAATCTGGGATGCACTTAAAGTCAAATTTGAGGGTAGTGAGAAAATGATTAAAAGCAAGAAGGCACTGTTAAAGAAAGAGTTTGATCTGTTCAGCAGTCTACCAGGTGAAGACACAAAGAAGCTGATTGAAAGATACTGTCACCTTGTGCGATCTATGTCAATGCTTAGTATAGAAAAGGAGTCTGAAGAGTGGGTAGACAAATTAGCTGATGCGTTACCGCAAAAAGAGTGGGGAACTTATTTGATGATTCTGAAAAACACAGGAGTTTGTGATGGGTTATCAATTGGTGAGTTTATCGAAAAGATTGAGGGTCAGGATCTGGAACAACAGAAGATCACGAGGATGAACAGTCCAAGTGGTCAACAGGATGTAAAAATGTATTACAAAGGAAGTGTTCCGGTTCAAGAAGCTGAGAGAAGTCCGAAAATCCAGACTGCGTTTAGTGCTGGGGATTCTACAGAAAAGATTGATCAAAGTTCAAACAAAAGCAGCAGTGGTTTCTCATTATATCCGAGTGTCAATCCAAAGAGTTCATCAGAAAACTTTCAGTCTCAAAACACCAAGACAGGAAATGGTTGTGTGATACAATGCAATATTGCCTTGAATCTTCCAGATGGACAAAGTTTTTCTGAGGAGGTTGCGAAAGATCATATGGCATTACTTGGTTCCGTGCTTATCTCGTATGAAGGTCTAGTGGCTGGTCGAATCGGAAATCCTATGCTCACAAAGGAGGATTACGATCAGATAGACGCCGAAGAGATGGAACTGATGGATATCAAATGGTGTCTTGCTAGTGTTCTTAGACGTGCTGAAAAGTTTAAGACGATTACCGGGAGAAATGACTTTCTTGATGCTTGTGTATCTACTTTAGGTTTTGATAAATCTAAAGTTACTTGTTTCAGATGCAGGGAAAAAGGTCATTTCAAGCGGGAGTGCAAGAACAGGGAAGCTAGTGGCGTTCAGAATCCGTTCGGAAAAGACGACTACTACCGGAAAGCCATTTATCAGCAGGTTGGTCAATCACAAGACTCACAGACGGCTCATGGTAGGAAGATTGAGGATTCAAAAAGAGGATGTTTGGTAGACTTCAACTGGAACAATTACATATCTCCGGATAGCAAAGTATGTTTAGTTGATCAAAATGATGAGAGACTACCTGAAGGTTTCAGTTGGGATATGTTTGTTGATGAAAAGGGTGATTTCAAAGCTTTCATTGCAAAGATTGTTAGAGAACCAGACATGTTCGCCACATGGATGAAATCTATTGGTGAGACAGTGAAAAGTGTGAAGGAACAGTCTGTTACATCTGAAGAAAGCTCAGAAAGTGCTGATGAAGATTCACTAAGTGCAGATGAGAGTATGCAAAATGATGTTACTTCAGAAAAAGAAGTTGTATTTGATCATACACCGTCTGATTCTGGTGTATCAGATGCTGATTCTGAAAAATCTGTACAGTTTGATCCGTCACCAGCTGATAGTAGCAGTGATGATGAGGAAGAGAAATATATCAATATTGCTAAATCTCATCTTTCTCCTGAAAGTTTTCATTTCTATTTTGCAGATCGCATGGAGAAACGAGCTGCTAAAGAACAACAAATAAAGAAATCTGAAGATGTTGTTAAGAACGAGAATGTTGAAGTTGTTGTTGAGGAGATGATTGAAACTGAGCGAGTGAAGGAAGAAGAGAAGGTGGTTGAAGAAGAAAAAGTGATTGAAGTGGTGAAAACAATCGAAGTAGAAAAGATTGTTGAAGTTGTAAAGCCTTGCGAGAAGTGTTTGGAAGCATGCAAGGAATGTGTAGCAAAAGATGACATAATCGCTGAGTATGAGAAGAAGAAAGAGCAGTTACTGTTCAATCTCAATTATGTGAAAGAATCTTATGATGTCTTGAACAAAACAGTAACTGGTCTTCAAAAGACAAACTCAGAACGAGAACAAGCACTTACGATGATGAATGCTGTTATGATGACAAAGCAAAAAGCTATCAACTTTTACATCGAAGAAAGTGCTAAATGGAAGCAAGAGTTGGAAACAGAGAAGATTGAGAATGAGAGAATTAGACGTTTATTACAAAGTTATTCTAGTTCTGATTATCTCATTGATCGTATTTACCCAACTGTTGCAGGTATGGAAGCTTTTCAAGATGAGAAGCCGAAGGAAAAGAAAGATTGTGGTAAGAAACCGACTGTTAGATATAACAAGTGTCCGCCTCCAATTTGGGAAGGGTACTCTCCTAGAAAACCAAATGAGGAGCAACTTGAAAAAGCAGTCAATATAAAGCTAAAAACCGACACAACTGACGTTTTACCAGA
Organism: Helianthus tuberosus; assembly: GCA_030545235.1. Lineage (NCBI taxonomy): Eukaryota > Viridiplantae > Streptophyta > Magnoliopsida > Asterales > Asteraceae > Helianthus > Helianthus tuberosus. Next base: position 7,716,126 of record CM060358.1, read on the forward strand.
TAACATTGATGTCACGTTTACCTCGTCCGATACTGATCATGAGTCTGAGTTAATCAAAAAGGTGGTCGATCAGGTGTTGGATACTGAGGAGGAGTCTGAGTCAAAGTCTGAGTCTGGAGGGTCAAATTCGTCAGTCAACAGTGAAAAGTCGTCGGTTAAACGGTCTTATAGTAAAGAATTTTTGTTATCGAAAGCAAATTTGGATGATGAAACATTTGAAGTTGCATACACTTTAAATGATTCGGACAAATTATACTCTGACAAAGAGTTTCCAATAAGAAGTGTTCGTTTTGACATGATCAAAAAGGTTTTCAAAATGACAGAAATTAATATTTCTGAAATAAAAGATTTAAATCTTACTGAAAAACCTAAAAAGTACACTTCAAGAGTTCAACAACGTCAAAACAAGAAAAAGGGTTACAATTTTGCTTCTGGTTTTCAAAAGAAATCAAACCAAAATCGTAGCTACAAAAAGAAAGGTCTTGGTTTTGTTCCACCAGAAAATCATAAAAATTTGAAAAATTCTAAAACAAAAACAGAATTTGTGTCAGGTGGAAGTGCCGAAGAGGAACAGAAGAAACCATTCTGGAGACAGTCAAATCAAGAGTTTCTTGCTGAAAAGAAGAAGAATGGAACTGAAGTGTTTTATCAAAGAGAGACTCGTACCTGTTACAAGTGCCATGAAACTGGTCACATTGCATGGAACTGTCAGAAAAATGCCAAAACAAAACAGGGAGTTTCTCAGAAATTGAAAGAAAAGGTTGTTGATGTTGAACCACCAATCGAAAAATTTAAAATTTTTGAAAACTCAACTTATGAGATTGGTGAGTGTTCTAAAAAGAATTTTTATAAAAAGAAAGAGAATGACAACCAAGTGTGGGTTGTTAAGAAAGTTGATGTGAATGTCGGCGATGAATCTGGTTCCACAAAGCCAGAAGAGCCACAGGTTGAGGTGAAAATTTCAGTGAATGATGATGAGTTTCCATCACTGAAATTTGAGGAGGTTAAAAAGAAAGTTGGTAAAATTGAAATCTCGAATCAGTTTTACACAGAGAAAACTAAATTTGATGTCGAGAAAACATTTAATGGAAGTGTAAAGAAAATTTTTGGAAAAATGTTGAATGGGAAAGCTAAGGGGATTAAAGATTTTTATGCAACTAAAAAGGCAACTTACAACCCCACTGCGCAAGAACTGAAAGCCATCAAGTCTGAGAAGACTTGGATGGAAGTTTGTTTCCCTTGAAGTCTTAGGACTATGCCGGAGATCCCAAGTTTGTAATCGTGGATCAGGAATCGGCATCATTCTTGTTATTTTAGATTTTGTGAAAGATTTTTAAATGTGTTTAGTTTTTACAGGTTAAGTGTGACTTGCCGGAGCTTCCAGGTTGGTAAGTGTGAAGCAGGAATCGGCATTTTGATTGGTAAAATGGTTTGTGTAGAGGTTTATTCCTACATAGGTTTGTATGTTGTGAATTTTTTTACAAGAGGTACAGAGGTTGCATACTTGCAAGTGGTAAATCAGGGACATTAAGTTGTACTTGATCTATTACAAGTGGTTAAAAGTAGACAATGTGATGAACCACACCCCGAACCTACAAGTGGTAAAATCAACAAAACTTATTTTCCGGAAAAATCATTTTGGTTAAAACAAACTTAAGTGTTTTGAAATCATAATAAGAAAATAGTTTTGTGAAAGGGGGAGTTCTGATTGTTTATGCCAAGTGGATGGCGATTTGATGCGATTCGATATCGGTTGTCAAGTTTGTTGTACAGTTTATTTTCATTTTTTCTTTAATGTGTTTGCATTTTAGGGGGAGTAGAAATTTCTGAAAATCCAAAAACATTAGAAAATTTGAAAAAGACAAAAACATGATAAAATCAAAAATGAGTTTTTGTGTCTAGAAGAGGAAATGATAGTACATCAGTAGACGGTCACAGTATGCTAAAGAATTGTAATGTTTAAATAGTGTTAAACGGTCTCACTGATGATATGCCGATAGGTTTTTTACACATTTAGTAAACTTTTTCGGGATATAAACTAAATTTCAAACTTGCTTATTTTGTGGGGAACACTACTTGGATATATAGGTAACCCCTGAAATCTCGTTTGAAAGGTCCCTTATTCTGAGATACTAGGTCTTTATGCTCAGTGATATCTGGGGTATTATCCCGGGACTTCTGATTTTGCGGAAGCAATGGCCTAGTCCCCGGAGAATACTTTCCGCATGCTTGAAATATAGCGCAGCCCTCAGCAAATTGATGAAACAATAAAATTGATAGTCATTGCTGTTGTAATGCAAAAGATCCTCTAAAGGGGACACACCGAAAGTCGAAGCCGTCATCTCTCTGCGTATCGAAAGATCGACCTGAGCTCTCACGGCCCTCGCACTATAATTTATTCCCCTGACAGATATCATCTGTGGTATACTCACCTGTAAGACTGAATATTGGGATTTGGATACGGGAGTATATTCAAGAGGTGGGACACATGAATGAGTTTAAGTTCTTAAAACACCTAACTCATATCCTGAATCAGTTGAAATTTGTGTGAAAATTTAAGTGGATCAGTATATCGGCAATCTAAGCGAATTGTTTAATTCTTAATGTGTAACTAAGCTCAACGGTACTTGTGACTTGTCATAAACTGATATGATCCTCTTACACGAACTCACAAAAATATTGTCTGTAAATATTTCTTTACTGCATTTCTTTACATTCAAAAATACAAAAAGATTTTTAGTGTGTTTTAGCATAAATTTTTTGAAAAAGTCAAAAAGATTTTCGACAACTGATGTTGGAAAGCTGATTTTCAAAATTCCGAGTGCTAAACATGATGACATTGTTGTGAGGGGGAGTGTGTTTTAAAATGTCAAAATGTATTTTCTAAATCAACAAGTGGTTCATCATGAGTTTGTGATATGAGGGAGAGTGATTGTTGATGCTTATGTTTATGAGAGGGAGTCATCTGATTATATCAGAATGTTGGTGCATTTAAATTGTTAAATTTAGAAATTCATTTCTGGGTTAAGAATGTGCAGGTCTAGCCAAGTTTCGATTCTGGAAATTGAAGACTGTATAGAGTGCCAGGTTTAAGATTCTGAAAACAAAGAAAGCCAGACATTGATCCTGAAGTAGATGTTGCTGAAGAACAAAGAAATGCCAGCAGATCGTTTGGGAGAGTCTGAAGATTTTCAAGTTAAAGAGAGTCTGTTGAAGAAGATAGAGAGAGAAAAGCCCAGAGACTGATCAAGACTGAAGATGTGAAGATACAGCATTGTCGTGACTCGATAGTCGACTCGTCAACATCTGAGGGGGAGTCTGTTGGTGCACTACATCTGTCGACTTCGTCTTGTATCGAGTCTTAGTTTTTGATTGTTAGATCAGGGCATGTTTTACGAGAAAATAGGATGGCATATAGATTTAAACTGATAGGTCCGCTTATACGGACATAGTAGGTCCGCTTATGTGTCAGGTCCGCTTATACGGACATAGTAGGTCCGCTTATGTGTCAGGTCCGCTTATACGGACATGTCCGTATATGCGAACCTACCAACACTATAAATACCCATAAGCGGATCTCATTTGTAACTTTGTCGAATTCCATACCGAAGTGCTACCGGTTTGAAGAACGAGTTGTAATCATTGTCAAATCAATAACATCAGTAGATTAAGTGAATTGCAAGCTGTCTCTACCTTCGTTTCTTGTTATTCCGCACCTGAAACATAGGAGAACGCCTCTGAACGACTCAATCGGGTCGAAACACGATCCTACAGTTTGGTAAATATTTTAGAGTAAAATGTCATTTTCGTCCCTTAGGTTTAGCCAGTTTTGCGACTATCGTCCAAATGTTTTTTTCTTCACATTTGGATCCAAAAGGTTTGAAATCTTACCATTTTCACTTGACTGGTTAACTTCGTCCGTTTTTCACCGTTTAAGTGAAGGGTATTACGGTCTTTTTAGACATTTTTTTGTTAAACTAAAAACACTATAAGAAATAAAGTCAATAGAGGTGGATCTTTATTTCTTATATTGTTTTTAGTTTAATAAAAAAAGGTCTAAAAAGACGGTAATACCCCTATGACGAAAGTGGCAAGATTTCAAACTTTTTGAATCCAAATGTGGAAAAAACAAAGCTTTGGACGAACGTCACAACATTTCCAAAATTTTGGTTTATATCCAAATTAATGCTTTCAAAGATGCATATTTTCAAGATTTTGGTTCTTTTCAAATCAACTGTTTCGCACTTGCATATTCTCAAGATTTATGCTTTTGGGTAGGTTTTCATACCCAATGTTGAGTATAATGTTCTAACCAACAGACTTTGACTTCTGCACCAGGCTTTGACTGTTCTTGAATATTTGGTAGCAAATGGGTCAGAACGTGTAATCGAAGATATTAGAGAACATGGATACCAAATATCGGTGTGTGTTTTTTTTTCATTGAAACTTTAGTATCTAAGTTTTCATATTCAAAAATTATAATTTTGTTTTGTTTTGTTTTATTTTTAATAGATCGAATTTGGCATCTTTTCAATATATCGATTCTACTGGGAGGGATCAAGGGAGCAACGTAAGGAAGAAATCGCAAAGTCTTGTTGCTCTTGTCAATGATAAAGAGAAAATACAAGAAGCAAGAGAGAAAGCTGCTGCCAGCAGGGACAAGTGAGTTTTTCTAAAGATTATTAACATTTTTCTGATGCATAAGGTGGAAATTTTGACATAAGAGTAACATGCCATTTTCGTCCTGAGTTTTGGCCAGTTTTGCGACTTTCGTCTAAAGGTTGGTTTTTCGCATCCGGATCCAAAAGGTTTAAAATCTTGCCATTTTCATCCGGCTCGTTAACTCCATCCATTTTAGTTTGTTAAGTCAGGGGTATTTCCGTCCTTTTCACTTTATGTACAAGCATTTAGCATAATGTACAAGTATTCAAAAGACCGAATTGCTCTTTAAGTTAACAAAAAAGGCAAAAATACCCCTGACTTAACGGAGAAAAATGGATGAAGTTAACGAGTCGGATTAAAATGGCAAGATTTGAAACCTTTTGGTTCCAAATGCGAAAAAACAAACCTTTGGACGAAAGTCGCAAAACTGGCCAAACCTCTGGGACGAAAATGGCATTTTACTCTTACACTTAAGCATGTCAATTCGGGTTATGTTTTTATCTCTCACAGGTAACTGTAAAAATAGTTCTATAGGAAACAGGTCGAAAGTTGCTCAATGTGTTTTTGATGTATAAAAGTATAAAACCTCCTAAATAGTTTTTACAATCATATTTGACACTAATATTTGTACTGGATTGACAATATTTCAAAGTAGGTTCCGCCAGACATCCGGAGGTTCCGGAGATGATCGATATGACGGGCAATATGGAAGTAGAGATGAAGATCGGAACGGTTACGGTAGGGATTCATATGGACGTGATGGTGAAGACCACTATAGTTATGGCGATGATGAATATCGCAGAAAAAGTCAAAGCATCGATGGTGATTATGGTGCAAAAAGTCAAAGCTCTGATAGAGATGATGGTCATCATTCTTCTAGGTATTTAACCCTCTAATAATACTCGTTTCTTCTCTCTTAATTGTCCGTTTTTGAATGATTGAGTATATGTGGCACTTTCGATCCGTTTACATATACATGTCAGTTTGGTTTATGCTTTATCTCTAATGGGTCAGATGGGTTAAGATAAATGGTTTGTTGGTGCACTTGTGTCTGTACTTTGTCTGTATTTTGTCCTTATACAAAACGATGTCTTTGTTAGTCTTGTAAGTTTGACCAAGTCAACCATCCTCCTGGTTTGACTTGGCCAAACAGTCAACACTTTGTTTGTAACATGTCTGTGTCGAAGGATGTGTCATCGAAGGATTGTTTAGATCCTTCGATGAGCTCGAAAGATAAACCTTCGATGGATGAACTTCGAAGGATATCATCCTTCGAGGTATATGTGGATCCTTCGATAGGTTTCTGGTCGATAGATGATCCTTCGATCAGTCTACCTGATCCTTCGACCAGACGATCTGTGTTGGGTATATATACCCATGTGTTGTGTTCACTTCATTTCCAGAAGTAGACAAGGAGAGATAGATAGACAAGTGTGAGAAGTGAGAGCATTCTGTTCAGAACACACACACACACACACGAGAGTTAGAGAGAGTTTGCAGAATAGATTTGTAAACCTTGTGCTTGTAACCGAACCTTTCTTCGTATTAATACAAGTGGTGTTAATCGGTGAAGATTGTGTGTTGTGTTTGTGCTTGTTCTATCTCGGTTTGCATGCTAGCTTGGATTCCGCACTTGCTAGTGTGTTAGACATAACAAGGAATAGGTTCAACCTCAACCTCCGAGGGACCTACAAGTGGTATCAGAGCCGTGGCTCTTTTCCTTGTTAAAAACCGAGTTTATACAAGACTTTGGAGTGTTTTTGGACAAAAACTCACTCGGTTTAGCACTCGTTTTTACTGTTTTTCTCGCATTTCCAGACGTTAAAACGTGTTCTAAACTTGCCGGGTGTGTTAAAAGACGGGTTGGGTAACTTAAAAACTTGTTTTTAAGCTGTTTGGTCTTCTCCAGCCAAATTCCGGCTTACTCCGGTGACCGGTTTCTGGATTTATCCTTCGGATTCTTGGTATTATTTTATTGTTCAAATCTGGTTTTGGCAGAAAGTATGGCCTGAACATACCTTCTGCCGAAAGTTTCTACCAACTTGTCACCTTTTTCACCAACCTGTCACCTTTTGTCAACTGTGTCAGTGCAGATCGAAGGATATCCTTCGAAGTCGAAAGATCATCTTTCGATCAAAGGAGGCTCGATAGATAATCATCCTTCGAACATCCTTCGAAGTCTGTGACTTATCTTTCGAGCCGAGGAATCTTTTCAAAGCATATATCTTTCGATCTACAGTTCTTTTTCGAAAGATAAGGATCCTTCGTTTGGAGAATCTTTCGAAATCATTGTTCGAATTTCAACAGTGATCTTTTGAACACTGTTGATCCTTCGAACAAGTCTTGATCCTTCGACCTTAGTCTGTTTAAGTTTAACAAGTTTGTGTTTTTCTCGTCTTTCGATCAGGGATCCTTCGGCTGGCTGGTATCAATTTTTCTTGGTCAAAAATGAATTCGATGTGGGGTGTTCCGATAAATACAGAAATGTATTTTGGCACTCCGGCTCCCGTACCTGTATCTTCGCAAGCTAATGCTACATCTACCGGTCAATGGGCATTCGTATCAAATCAAACTCCAAGTGTTCAAAGCATTTTGTTAAGCGAAAGTGAAACGGGAAGTTTGAATAGGCCTCCAAAGTTGATGCACTTAAGTGAGTATCCGGGATGGTTTGATAGATTTCATACATACGTCCTTGGTCAAAATACAGAATTGTGGTTGCGTTTCATCACAGATTTTGATGAAACAATAGAGGTTGCCGCTTCATCTGCTGCTACGTTTGCCGATCTTACGGAAGATCAGAAGAAGGTCTATGACTTAGAGAAGAAAGCGTATGCCATTCTTACTCAGGCGTTAAGCAAAGATATTTATCATCAATTTGTCAGTTTCAAGACAACGAAGAAGTTGTGGGACGCATTGAAGATAAGGGGAGTAGGAAATGAAGCGACACGTCAATTGAGAAAAGACCTGCTAAAGAAAGAGTTTGATGGTTTTACTTGTATGGAGAATGAATCTTTAGGAGATTTGACAAGTCGATTTAATCATTTGCTGACTGAATTGGTAAATATTGGGGTTGTAACAACTTCAACAGAGGTAGTGAAAAAGTTTGCAGATGCACCGCCACCTCAATGGAATACTTTCTTGGAAATCATGAAGTACAATGGCACTTTAGCTACAACAAGCTTCAATGACTTTGCTCAACTCCTGGAAAACAAGAATCAGGAAGAAACTCTCAAGGCGAAAAGAGTTCCAGTGCCACAAAATCCTGATATGTATTATGGAACCTCTAGCACTTCTACAAAACCTTCTTCACACGCTCCAATTCAAACAGCGTTTGTGTCTAGCACTAACCTGTATGGCACTCCTCCTCCAACAACAGACATGTATGGAAATCCGCTTGAACCAGTCTCTCAACCAGTACCACAACAACCAAGAGCAACTGATATGTTCGGAAATCCATTACCTGTTCGATCTACCGGACCAACAGATTTATACGGGAATCCACTTCCTACTCAACAGCAAGCATGTTATGGAAGCACATCATCTGCTAGTCAGCAATCAAAGCCAAATACAGTACGGCTCGACACCTCAAGTTTTTCTAAAGTCAGTGTTGAAGTAGCAAAAGAACATATGGAGCTTCTAAACACTTTGGTGAGCGCATACTGTGGATTAGTGGAAGGTCAGATTGGCAACATTAATCTGACTCAAGAAGACTATCAGCAGATCGATAAAGAGGAGATGGAGATGATGGACATCAAGTGGGCCTTTGCCAGTGCTGTTAGGCGAGCAAAGGATTTCATGGAAAGAACTGGCAGAACCAGCTTGGAAAGCAAGAAAGACACCAAGTATGGATTTGATAAGCAGGCTATTAAGTGTTTCAATTGTGGTGAACGTGGTCATTTCAAACGTGAATGTACGAGGCCATCTTAACATGGAAACCAAAATCCTTTCAGAGGTCAAGGCAACAGGGCAAATCAGAACCAAGTAAGGAACAATGAGCGCACATTGGTGCCTGTCAACAACCAGAGTCAAGCAGGACCATCAAATGCCAACCAGGCACTTGTGGTTCAAGTAGATGAAGGTTGTGATTGGTCAATCCAGTTGGGAAATGATGCTCCAGATGGAACAGCTTGTTTTGCTGAAGTGGTTAAGGATTTAAATCACGCCAGTGGTGGAGAATCTTCCACCAATGGTGATGAATCTTCTGAGGATGAAGACAGCTCAGGTTACAGTGGAAGTTCAGATGAAGAGTCCTCGAGTTCAGGCAATGATCATTTGGATGACACATCAAGTGTGTCAGTCGATGCAGAGGTTGATGAGCTATTGGGAGACAATGCAGCAGGAAATCACAGGAGATCTATATTGGTGGATCAAGCTGCTTATTCTTCTTCTTCTCTCCATTCAGCCTTTATGGCTAATGTCGACAGTTCATCAAGTCAGGTATGTGTCGATGAACCCACTGCTGTTATTTGTGATAATTGTGATAGATTGAGTATTAAATGTGCTGATTTAGAGACAAGCATGTCTGAGTTGCAAGGCAAACATGATGCTTTACAAGCTAGTTTGTTTGACTTGCAAGACAAACATGTTTCATTGAATGATAAGTGGTGTGAACTGCAAAGCAAACACGAGGCTTTGCAAGAGAAATATGATGTGACATTCATCCACAATCAGAAATTGACCGTTGATCTTTCGAAGTGCACTGAAGCCAACATGTTTTATGAAAACCATGAAAAGGAGTTTAAATCGGTAATTGAGAAATTAAAGAAAGATAAAACCGAGCTAACTAAAATGGTTTCCAGAAAACAAACTGACATTAATTTGTATATAACTCGTCTTGAGGTAATGCAAAGGGAAATGGCGTGTGTGAAAACTGAAAGTGAGGCGATCCAACTTAAGCTAGACAGTTATTTGAGCTCTAGCTATGTGTTGGATCACATCATTGATGTTCAGAAAGAGAAACGGGATGTCACATGCATAGGTTACAAGAAATGTCCACCACCTGTGAGAAACAATTATGATGCCATGCCGGATGAGGAAGATAGAGTTTTCTTTGAACCATCTGTTCCTTTAGATGTTGAGGAATTTGCAACAGGACTCGGATACAAGAAGGAAGTATCGTCAGATTCGGATGTGTCAGCAGATACATGTGTGTCTTCTGCTGAACCGAATCAGGATCCTCCAGTTGTTGTTGAGGATGCTGATTCTTCTGATGATGAATCCGATGATACCGATTCAGCAAAGTCTGATGCGGTGATAAAAGAAGAGGACATACCTCTTGAGAATCATATTCTGTGTGATCCTCCTGCAAAACCCGCTAAGACTGTTGCAATTGAGTCCACGTCTGCAAAAGAGTCGGAGAGTGTGGATTTGCTGTACACTCTTGTTGGTGATGATAAAATTTATTCAGACAAAGATTTTCCTATTAAAAATGTTAATCAATCATTAATCAGTAAAGTCTTTGAAAATTCAACAAGTAAGTTTTTGGGAAAGACAGGATCACATGTTACAGTAACACAGTGTCCTCCTATTCCAAAGGCTGAAGTTCGAAAACAATATGGAAATCAGAAATTACCAACAGTGAACAAAAAGCAAAATCACACCAAATCAAAAGGAAAAACACCGACTCAAAGTCAAAGGAAGCCGAATCAGAAGAAGAACAAGAATGTGAACTTTGTGAAATCTAAGGGAACGGACAAAATTGAAAAGTTTGAAAATCAATCTAACTTAGATTTTGTCAAGAAAGCAACAGTGATGAAAAGGAATGAACCAAATAGTTCAAAACCTAGTACCTCGGGATCACAAAGTTCATCATCATCGGCAAGACGATCACATTATACTTCGGGGTTTGTTGAACGAAGATCATGTTTTGAATGTGGTACAATTGGACACATAATTCGAAATTGTCCATATCTTCATAAATTAAAAGCCAAAGAAGATGATCCCCGTGAACGAAATTACCAAAAGCGATCTGTTTCGGCAAAACAAGATCCCCGCCTTGTAAAAGAAAGGGAAAAGAAACAGAAACGCCAACAGGTCAAGGTAATTGAGAAAGCACTTAAAACTGAAGTGGTTCAAAAACAATCTGTTTCAGTTAAGCCAGAAAACTCAAAACTTTCAAAAACTTCAAACAATCACGAAGTTAAATTGTTAAACAATCAAACTGGTAAAACTCAACAGACATGGAAACCTAAATTGACCACAAGTTCACAGGGACCATCACAATTTATGAATCATCAAAGAATAGAAGTTATTGTTGTTGATGAAAATGGAAGACCCAAGACCACAATGGCTTGGGTCCCTATCTCCAACTAATCATTTGAGTTCATGTGCAGGGTGTTCCAGGAGGAACTATCAGTAGTCATTGGATTGTTGATAGTGGGGCATCCAGGCACATGACAGGCGACATGAAGCTTCTCTACGACGTCAAATCTATTAGAGGAGGTTATGTTGCTTTTGCTGGAGATAAAGGCGGATATATTACGGGTGAAGGAATGATTTCCAACGGGGTTGTTAGCTTTGATAAGATCAACTTCGTACAACAACTTGATCACAATCTTCTTAGTGTTTCTCAAATTTGTGATAAGCAGTTCTCAGTACACTTTGATGCAAATGGATGTTATGTGCTGAAACCCGGCTTCAAAATTCCGAAAGAATGGATTCTCTTATCGGCTCCAAGGATAAATGATTTGTACGTCCTTGATATGAGCCAAGCTATCACAACGTCTGCACAAGCAACTTGTTTCGTTTCCAAAGCCACAGGAAAAGATTCAATCTCTTGGCACAGACGAATGGGTCACATTCACTTACGCAAAATGAATCATTTGGTGTCAAATGAATTAGTGAATGGTGTTCCTCTTAAAAACTTTCATCTTCAAGACATCTGTGTCTCGTGCCAAAAAGGAAAACAAACGAAGAAGCGACACCCGACAAAGAAAATTAACACGGTGGCTGTTCCTCTTGAACGTTTGCACATGGATTTGTTCGGTCCTGTCAAGCACAAAAGTATTAGGAATGATCAATATTGCCTCGTGATAACGGATGATTATTCAAGATTTTCTTGGGTGGCGTTCATGGCACACAAGAGTGAAACCTTCGGTATTATCAAAAACTTGATCATTCAGATTGAGAATCTATATAAGTTGAAGGTTAGGCGGATACGTAGCGACAATGGTACTGAATTCAAAAAGCATGCCATGGCGGAGTTTTGCACTTCAAAAGGTATTCTTCACGAATTTAGTGCGGCCTACACTCCTCAACAAAATGGCGTCGCTGAACGTAAGAACCGCACATTGATCGAGACTGCTAGGACTATGTTGGTAGAGTCACAATTGCCGATTCCATTCTGGACTGAAGCTGTGGCCTCTGCATGTTATACGTTGAACCGAGTCCTTACAGTAAAAAGGCACAAAAGACCTGCTTTGAGCTTATTAACAAACGGAAACCTGATTTGTCATATCTTGAACCGTTTGGAGCTCCGTGCACACTAATCGATCCTAAGGGAAAGTTTGGGGCAAGAGCCATTGAAGGATACTTTCTTGGGTATTCCACCCCGAACTTAAGAGTCTGGAATCTAGAGACTAAAAGGGTCGAGGAATGGTCTGAAGTCAGAGTACAAAGGCACACTTTGCCAGTTAGAAATCCGGGTCAGCCTTGGATGTTTGAGTACGATGACTTTTTCAATTCGATCAATGTTGAAGCAGTTGAAGAAAACGCTGCAGCAAGGATGTTTTTCGAGAGTGACAATGCAACAGATTCACCGTTGGTTCGTCCCATTATTGTCAATCAAGAACAATCTTCAGTGAATAATAATGCTCTCGATAATGAGGATTTTCACGATGCTACCGAATTAAACGAATCTTCAGAGGATGATGAATTTCTAGATGCAGATCAAGAAGTTCCAACAACAGCAGTACATGGTACTTCAGAAGGTACACCTCCAGTGGTTGTCCCTAGAACAGCTGAAGCTACTGCATCATCCTCTTCGTCAATTCCGGGCATTGAATTGGTTGTTGATCTCAATCTCAACAATCTGGGTACAAATATTCCAGTTCAAGATAATCCAGAAACAAGGATTCACAATACCCATCCTCAACAAAACATCATCGGAAATGTACAGAGTGGCGTTCAAACAAGAAACATGTTGCGAAACAACAACAATGCAGGCTTGTATGCATCTATTAGAGAATCTGGTCAACAAAATGATTGGTCTTTCGCGTGTTATGTCTCACAGGAAGAGCCAAGAACTTGGAAAGATGCTTTGAAAGATAGCTCATGGGTTGAAGCAATGCAGGAAGAACTGCAACAATTCCAGAAGCTTGGTGTCTGGAAACTCGTAGAGAAACCTGCTGGTTACAAGAAGATTGGTACCCGTTAGGTGTTTAAATGCAAAAAGGATGACCGTGGAATCGTTATTCGAAACAAAGCAAGGCTAGTCGTTCAAGGTTTTCGTCAGATAGAAGGGATCGACTACAACGAAGTGTATGCACCTGTTGCACGTCTAGAAGCAATTCGGATCTTTCTGGCTTATGCCTCATTCAAAGGTTTCAAGGTATACCAGATGGACGTGAAAAGTGCATTCTTACATGGTGTGGTGGAAGAAGAGGTGTACGTCGAACAGCCTCCAGGTTTTGAAGATCCTATCCATCCCGATCGGGTTTGGTTGCTCAACAAAGCTTTATATGGTCTACATCAAGCACCGCGAGCATGGTATGCAACCTTATCTAATTATCTGCTGGAGAATGGATTTCGCAGAGGTCTTATCGATTGTACTCTTTTCATCAAAGAACAAGATGGAGATCTTCTACTGGTACAGGTATACGTTGATGATATTATATTTGGTTCTACTAATGATGTTTTGTGTAGGAATTTCGAGCGCATTATGCAGGATAAATTCGAGATGAGTGCTATGGGGGAAATGACTTTCTTTTTGGGCCTACAAGTACAACAAACCGAGTCTGGGATATTCATCCATCAGACTAAATATGTTGGTGACATCTTGAGCCGGTTCCAGATGTCTGATGCAACGCCCATCGGTACCCCATTGCCGCAAAATCACGGAATTACTCCAGACTTGATGGGTGAAGCTGTTAGCCCCTCATACTACCGCGCGATGATCGGATCTCTTATGTACCTCACAGCATCAAGACCAGATATAATGTACCCAACGTGCCTGCTTGCCAGATATCAAGTCAACCCGAAGGCCTCACATCTTGCAGCTGTAAAAAGGATTTTTCGTTATTTGAAGGGTTACCCTGACACCGGTCTATGGTACCCTAGGGATAATAACTTTGACTTGATCGCATTCAGTGATTCTGATTTTGGCGGATGCAAAATCGACGGCAAATCCACAACGGCTGGATGTCAGTTTTTGGGAAATCGCCTAGTCACATGGCAGTGCAAGAAGCAGACGTGCGTCGCTACATCAACATGCGAAGCTGAATACATTGCTGCCTCAAGTTGTTGTTCCCAAGTCCTCTGGATACAACAGCAAATGCGTGATTACGGTTTTGAATTCCTAACTACTCCTATTTACGTTGATAATTCTGCTGCCTTACAGATCACTAGAAATCCTGTGCAGCATTCAAAGACTAAGCACATCGAAATTAAGTATCACTTCATACGTGATTGCTTTGAGAAGAGGCTAATCGATGTTGCTTACGTCCACACCGATGACCAACGTGCCGACCTTTTTACCAAAGCATTTGACAAATCTAGATTTGACTATTTATTATTGGTAAACGGCATTAAGGTCAAGCAAGAGTAAAACCAACATCGGAAAATCATTTATGTAAATACCTTTGTGTTTTAAATTTATCTTAGTTTGTTGATTTTAGGGGGAGTAAATCCAAAATTTGAAAAATCCAACAACATCGAAAAATTTCAAAAACACAAAAACAATAGAAAAACAAAAATGAGTTTCCTGGCGAGCAAAAGAGAAAATGATACTACATAAGTGGTCTGTCTAAATCTCTTTAAACCTTAAATGAAAAACGATAAGCAGCTCTATATAAGATGTATCGGTAGGCTCACAATCATTTTAAAGTGTGCAGGGTGATATAAACTTAAATCGACTGAAGACCAGGTGGGAACCACTCATTGGCATATGGTCTTAGTACCGAAATTTCGTTTGAGAGATTGCCGAGGTTCTGAGATATTCGGTCTTTATGCTGCTTATCATCTGGGTATCATGGTTGTATCTTTTACCGAAAAATTACGGGGACGCAAGTCTAGATCTTCCATGATACCATACATACGTGTACATACTGCATACGACCTCAATAAGTGATCAACAATCACATGTCCCTCAAAATAAGTGATAATATATCACATTTATCCGGGAGTCAAGTTCGTCTCTCTGCTGTACGAAAGTACTGACCTGTTCACGGACTTGCTCCTGTGCCCTCATGCATCGAAAATCAAGTTCCTCATCAATAAGTGATTCTATCACATAGGGCTTGTTTTCAAATCAAAATAAGTGAGAATCTCACATCATATACGGTCAAACAGATGATAATCGATATACTCACCGGTAAGATGAACCCTCGTGCATACCTTGATACGGGAATGTGTCGTGATGTGGATGAACACCGGTCGGTAAGTATAAATCATACCTTAACGTATCCCCTCGCCATGATTACATCTGATAAGTTGAGCTTAAGTGGACAACAATACCGATAATTGTTATAGGATGCTTATCTTAATGTTAACTAATTGAACAACAAGAACGTTTTGGCATGACCGTACACTGATATGATTCTCTTACCCTCGAAACTCGCAAAAAGAAATGTCTGTAAATATTTATTTAATGCTTTCAGTTTCTGCATCTTTGTATATATTTATTTACTGCTTTCAGTCTTTACATTTGAAATATTCAAAAGTCCAAAAAGATTTTAGGTGTGTTTTAATCTAAACTTTATAAAAGTCAAAAAGATTTTATTTCTATTTTATTTTCGATCGTACGATGTTGGATCTCGAGTCTTCGATACCTGAAACCTGAACGAAAACCAAAACGACTAAATCTTCATAAACGGTCGAAATTTGCAAGTTTTGAAAGTTAAAAACTGAAATTGACAAATTTATTAAACTTTCAAACTGTCGGACGGTAGTTGATTGAAATATGGTCATACGTGTGTCGTTTGTTTATGCTAACTATATTCCAAGCAGTTGTTCTCATTACGCGTTTAGATTTCTTGCATGTGCAGATTCTAAAGGCAAGGAGAACATGGTCGATGACAAGCTTCGGAATGAAGACACGGCGTGAAGGCACTCAAATGATGAAGATGATCGAGTTGCCGCTGACCATCACCAACACCTCAAGGATCTCAATTTATAAAGATCAAGACATTCACGAGCATAACTCAAGGGGGAGCTTATGTTAAAGGGGGAGTTTGTCAACACACTTCCTACATGAAACGGGGAGTTTGTTGATACACTTTCTGCTTTCAAGACGTGAAGACTTTAAAGATCCTCCGACATTGAAGACTTGAAGACACGAGGGACCTACAAGAATTAAGATCGAGACAAAGCTACAGCCAAGGGGGAGTTTGTTGGTGCACTTGTGTCTGTACTTTGTCTGTATTTTGTCCTTATACAAAACGATGTCTTTGTTAGTCTTGTAAGTTTGACCAAGTCAACCATCCTCCTGGTTTGACTTGGCCAAACAGT
Source organism: Helianthus tuberosus (assembly GCA_030545235.1). Taxonomy (NCBI): domain Eukaryota; kingdom Viridiplantae; phylum Streptophyta; class Magnoliopsida; order Asterales; family Asteraceae; genus Helianthus; species Helianthus tuberosus. Next base: position 7,732,452 of record CM060358.1, read on the forward strand.
CAACACTTTGTTTGTAACATGTCTGTGTCGAAGGATGTGTCATCGAAGGATTGTTTAGATCCTTCGATGAGCTCGAAAGATAAACCTTCGATGGATGAACTTCGAAGGATATCATCCTTCGAGGTATATGTGGATCCTTCGATAGGTTTCTGGTCGATAGATGATCCTTCGATCAGTCTACCTGATCCTTCGACCAGACGATCTGTGTTGGGTATATATACCCATGTGTTGTGTTCACTTCATTTCCAGAAGTAGAGATAGATAGACAAGTGTGAGAAGTGAGAGCATTCTGTTCAGAACACACACACACACACGAGAGTTAGAGAGAGTTTGCAGAATAGATTTGTAAACCTTGTGCTTGTAACCGAACCTTTCTTCGTATTAATACAAGTGGTGTTAATCGGTGAAGATTGTGTGTTGTGTTTGTGCTTGTTCTATCTCGGTTTGCATGCTAGCTTGGATTCCGCACTTGCTAGTGTGTTAGACATAACAAGGAATAGGTTCAACCTCAACCTCCGAGGGACCTACATGGTTAAACGGGTAAATCCATTTGAAGTGTATTCAAATGCATAGAACCTTCTAAATCTCTTTGTTAGAAATTTTTTAAAATTAGTATTTTACACATTAGTTTATTTGTTAAATTAAAAAAAAATGAATATGTTCGTTTGCAGAGATAGCAATGCTAGAGTTGAAGATGCTTCTCCTGATGGAAGGTAATAAGATGGTTTCCAGTTTGTTATTACGATATTAAAATCAATAAAATATAACAAATGAATAATATATATATTTTGGTGTTGGGGCAGCTGGCTTGAACCAAAATTATCTGGACAAAATCTCGGGGCGCCCCCTAGTTATGTAAACGCTGTAACCGAGGGTGAGGCACCACCTCCGCCTCCCGCCGCTAATACTCTAGGCGCTGTGCTTGCTTTCAACTCTGAATCCGGTCGCTGCCACGCCACCGCCTCCGGCAGCCGCCACACCTTCAGTGATCTCCGACAAGGAACCAGACGGGTTTGACTTTTTTGACCCTCGTGCTCCACCCCCAGGTAAAACTGCTCTTTGTTTATTGGTACAATTGTACCTGACAATTTATTGCTACTTATTTATTATACTTGTTGAATGTATACTTAATAAAAGTTTGTTGCGGATATAGCTGTAGCTGCCCCGTCAGCGTCAAGCAATGCTGAGGTGGACTTATTTGGTTCTCTATCAGACTCTCTCTTCAGATGTATTGGCCCTTGTGCCATCTGAACCGCCTGCTCCTACTAGCTCTAATCCTAGTCAGACCTTTGTGGCTGCATCACCGACAACTCAGGTGCGTCTTTGATAACTCACTACAGACTCACATGCACACACGTGTGCACACTCACACGCGCATGGTTTGATACTTATACTTTTTATGCAGCAGTTTGATGATCCATTTGGTGATGGTCCTTTTAGAGCGGTTCCTTCTAGTGATGGATTCTCGGCTCAACAGTCAACATCGCCATTAACTTTCGCTGCGACTGATGTATTCTCGGCTCAACAGTCGAAATCACTGTTTACTGAACCACCACAGACAGATGCTCAAACGACAGTGAATGACATGGGATTTGGAGACGGGTTTGACCAAACTGTTGACATTCTTGCAGGTATACTTCCCCCAACTGGACCACCCACGCAGAATGGTTTTCCTTCTCAAACCGGTCAACCCGCCCAGACCCCATTTGGTCAATCAAACCAGACCCCGTTTGATCAACCAAACCAGACCCCGTTTGGTCAACCAAACCAGACCCCGTTTGGTCAACCTAACCAGACCACGTTTGGTCAACCTAACGATGCCCCGTTCGGTCAACCTAAGGATGCCCCGTTCGGTCAATCAAACCAGACCCCGTTTTGTCAACCAAACCAGACTCCCTTTGATAAACCTAACCAGACTCCATTTGGTCAACCAAACCAGACCCCGTTTGGTCAACCAAACCAGACTCCCTTTGATAAACCTAACCAGACTCCATTTGGTCAACCAAACCAGACCCCATTTGGTCAACCAAACCAGACCCCATTTGACCAACCTACGTCCCAGATTAGTTATCCAGGTCAATTTGGTCAACAAAAGCCACAATCAGCTTTTCCAGTTCAAGGTGGCTACCATTCTATTCCACCGTCGACGTTTTCGTCTCAAGGTGGTCAGTCTGTGTTCCCATCCAGTTTCCCAGCGGCTCATGGTGGCCAATCTGAGTTGCCACATGATTTTCCAGCTCAGGGCATTCAATCTCAATCTATGCTGCCCTCAGGTCACCCGTCGTCACAGAGCGGCCAATCGGTGTTGCCATCTGGTATCCCGACTCAGGGCAGTCAATCTATGATACCGACCAGTCTCCCAGCGGCTCCGGGCACTCAATCTATGGTGGCGCCCGGTCTATCGGCGGCTCAGGGCAGTCAGTCTATGTTGCCGCCCAGTCTCCCGGCGGCTCAGGGCACTCAATCTTTATTACCGCCCAGTCTCCCGGCAGCTCAGGTAAGTCAATTCATGTTTCCGCCCAGCCTCTCGACGTCTCATGGTAGTCTCTCCATGTTGCCGCCCAGTCTTCCGGCGGCTCCGGGCAGTCAACCCATGCTACCGCCCAGCCTCCCGGCGGCTCAGGGCAGTCAATCCATTTTTTCGCCCAGTCTCCCGCCATCTCAGGGCAGTCAATCTATGCTGCCGTCCAGTCTCCCGGCGCCTCAGGGCAGCCAATCCATGTTGCCGCCCAGTCTCCCGGTGGCTCAGGGCAGTCAATCTATGCTGCCGACTAGTCTCCTGGCGGCTCAGGGCAGTCAATCTGAGCTACTGTCTAGTTTTCCACCTCAGGGCGGTCAATCTGTGTTACCACCTGGTTTCGCGGCAGCTCAAAATGGTCAATCTGTTTTATCGTCTGGTTTCCTGTCGACTCAGGGTGGTCAATATGTGTCGTCTGGTTTCCCATCTACTCAAAATGCATCTCTTGGTGGTAGTTCTTTACAGTCAGGTACCGTCTCACAGTTAGGGTTTCCCAATTCCAATGGTCAATCCAGTCAACCTAATAATAACGTTTACGGCGGTTTCCAGCCTCAGGGTCAACCTACATCAGGCCCAACACCGTCAGCTGCCTCGGTTTCAAGTTTCTATCAACAGCCACAGTTACAGTCAAATACCTCCAAGGCCACCCAACCACCATCTGTCACTCATTCAACTGGTGCACTTGCTATAGTTCCTCAACAACCTGCAAAAGAAAAGTTTGAGACCAAATCCACTGTTTGGACTGACACGTTGAACCGTGGGCTCGTTAATTTGAACATCGATGGATGTAAGTTATTTTCTTATATAGATGATAAACTTTTTTTATAGCACACGCGCACACACACATATATAGGAAGGGATCATGCGAGTAATGTAAAGTTGCTTGGGAACCGAGATAACCACCATCAGCCAAGCAATTTCGATTTATTTATGTTACCAACTGTTATGGAAATTATAAAAATAAAAATATATGTAGCTCGCGAACCACATACATATATACATATATTTTTTAAAATCTATTTTAATAATAACCTTTAAATATAAAAAAAAAGTTGAAAAAAAATTAAAAAAAATTGCTTGGTTGATAGTGGTTCTCTCAAGTTCTCAAGTAAGACATGATCTGCACCCACCCTGAATATGTGTGCGTGTGTGTATATATATATTTGAGTTATGACACTATTTTCGGATGTGCAGCTAAAACAAACCCGCTATCTGACATTGGAATCGATTTTGAGGCGATAAACCGTAAAGAAAAGAGAATGGAGAAACCTAGCAAAACCCCAGCGACTTCAAATGTAACCATGGGTAAGGCCATGGGTTCGGGTTCTGGAATTGGACGTGCTGGTGCAAGTGCTCTAAGACCTGCATCCAACCCCATGGCGGGTTCAGCAATGGGAATGGGTGCTGGCCAAGGGTTTGGAGGCGGTTACGGAGGTCTAAACCAGCCCATGGGAATGAACCATATGTCGCAAAATATGGGTATGGGAATGAACAATATGCCTCAGAATATGGGTATGGGAATGGGAATGAACAATATGCCTCAAAATATGGGTATGGGAATGAACAATGGCCAAGGGTTTCAGATGCAAGCACCACCTGCCGCCGGCTTTATGCCGCCTGGAAATTATAATCCGATGATGGGTAGAGGTGGCGGTTATGGTCAGCAACCTTATGGTGGCTACAGATAGAGTTGCAGCGGTAAGCATAGTTATTGTGATATAAAAAGCTATTCTTTTTCCTGATAATTTTGTAATTCTTTTTGATTCCGTATAGCATTCTGTATAACCAACATCAAGATCCTTAATTTCTATATATTCAAAACAATTTTTGTGTCTTTATTTTGAAACATGTAATGACCAAAGCATGTTAAACAATGCGGCTTTCCTGTGTTTTTTTTTAAAGAAGTGACTAAAACAATAACATGACATTACAACATGACATTTCATGTAATTTACTAAAATAAATACGTAAAGACTTACGAGCCTTTGATGATTAATTTAAGACCAATTTCTCTATTCGTTAATTAATTTTTTGGGTAAAATGGTTATTGTAGGTCCCTCGGAGGATGAGGTTAAACCTTATCCTTGTTATGTTTAACACACTAGCAAGTGCGGAATCCAAGCTAGAATGCAAACCGGTAGTTTATATGAGAACACAAGCTACAAAGAGAAAGGTAGACACCCGAGATATCAAAGTTTTCTCTTGTATTTCAGTGGACACGGTTACATCCCTTGACCAAACTGAAAATACGCTCTCTACAAGACTAAGTTCACTCACATCTCACACTCACTATGAAGTGAACACTTACATGAGTATATATACCCATCACAGCTCGTCTGGTCGAAGGATCAGATAGCCTGATCGAAGGATCATCTATCGATCTAAAACCTATCGAAGGATCCACATATACCTCGAAGGATGATATCCTTCGAGGTCCATCTATATCCATCGAAGGTTTATCCTTCGAGCTCATCGAAGGATATAAACAATCCTTCGATGACTCATCCTTCGACACAAACATCTTACAACCATGTTCTAAATGTTTGGTCAAGTCAAACCAGGAGGATGGTTGACTTGGTCAAACTTACATCGAACACACATAATAACAAACCTAAGACGTAACTCAGACTAACACAAGACATCGTTTTGTATCATGATGAAATACAGACAAAGTACAGACACAAGTGCACCAACAAACTCCCCCTTGGCTGTAGCTTTGTCTCGATCTTCGTGTCTTCAAGTCTTTGACGTCCTTTCAAGTCTTCAATGTCGGAGGATCTTTAAAGTCTTCACGTCTTGAAAGCAGAAAGTGTACCAACAAACTCCCCGTTTCATGTAGGAAGTGTGTTGACAAACTCCCCCTTAACACAAGCTCCCCCTTGATTTATACTTGTGAAATACTTGTTCTTTATGAATTGAGATCCTTGTGGTGTTGATGATGGTCAGCGGCAACTCGATCATCTTCATCACTTGAGTGCCTTCACATCGTGTCTTCATTCCGAAGCTTGTCATCGACCATGTTCTCGTTGCCTTTAGAATCTGTACATGCACGAAATCTAAACGCGTAATGAGAACAACTGCTTGGAATATAGTTAGCATAAACAAATGACACACGTATGACCATGTCATAATCAAACACCGTCCGACAGTTTGAAAGTTCAATAAAATTTATCAATTTCAGTTACTAACTCTCAAAACTTGCAAATTTCGACCGTTTATGAAGATATAGTCGTTTTAGTTTTCGTTCAGGTTTCAGGTATCGAAGACTCGAGATCCAACATCGTACGATCGAAAATAAAATAGAAATAAAATCTTTTTGGCTTTTATAAAGTTTATATTAAAACACACCTAAAATCTTTTTGGTATTTTGAATATTTCAAATGTAAAGACAGAAAGCAGTAAATAAATATATACAAAGATGTAGAAACTGAAAGCATTAAATAAATATTTACAGACATTCTTTTTGCGAGTTTCGTGGGTAAGAGAATCATATCAGTGTACGGTCATGCCAAAACGCTCTTGTTGTTCTTTTAGTTAACATTAAGATAAGCATCCTATAACAATTATCGGTATTGTTGTCCACATAAGCTCAACTTATCAGATGTAATCATGGCGAGGGGATACGTTAAGGTATGATTTATACTTACCGACCGGTGTTCATCCACATCACGACACATTCCCGTATCAAGGTATGCACGAGGGTTCATCTTACCGGTGAGTATACCGATTATCATCTGTTTGACCGTATATGATGTGAGATTCTCACTTATTTTGATTTGAAAACAAGCCCTATGTGATAAAATCACTTATTGATGAGGAACTTGATTTTCAGATGCATGAGGGCACAGGAGCAAGTCCGTGAACAGGTCAGTACTTTCGTACAGCAGAGAGACGAACTTGACTCCCGGATAAATGTGATATATTATCACTTATTTTGTTTGGACATGTGATTGTTGATCACTTATTGAGGTCGAATGCAATATGTACACGTATGTATGGTATCATGGAAGATCTAGACTTGCGTCCCCGTTATTTTTCGGTAAAAGATACAACCATGATACCCAGATGATAAGCAACATAAAGACCGAATATCTCAGAACCTCGGCAATCTCTCAAATGAAATTTCGGTACTAAGACCATATGCCAATGAATGGTTCCCACCTGGTCTTCAGTCGATTAAGATTTATATCACCCTGCACACTTTAAAATGATTGTGAGCCTACCGATACATCTTATATAGAGCTGCTTATCGTTTTTCATTTAAGGTTTAAAGAGGTTTGGACAGACCACTGATGTACTATCATTTTCTCTTTTGCTCGCCAGGAAACTCATTTTTGTTTTTCTATTGTTTTTGTGTTTTTGAAATTTTTCGATGTTTTTGGATTTTCAAATTTTGGATTTACTCCCCCTAAAAGCAACAAACTAAGATAAATTTAAACACAAAGGTATTTACAAAAATGATTTTCCGATGTTGGTTTTACTCTTGCTTGACCTTGATTCCGTTTACCAATAATAAATAGTCAAATCTAGATTTGTCAAATGCTTTGGTAAAAAGGTCGGCACGTTGGTCATCAGTGTGGACGTAAGCAACATCGATTAGCCTTTTCTCAAAGCAATCACGTATGAAGTGATACTTAATTTCGATGTGCTTAGTCTTTGAATGCTGCACACGATTTCTAGTGATCTGTAAGGCAGCAGAATTATCAACGTAAATAGGAGTAGTTAGGAATTCAAAACCGTAGTCGCGCATTTGTTGTTGGATCCATAGGACTTGGGAGCAACAACTTGAGGCAGCAATGTATTCAGCTTCGCATGTTGATGTAGCGACGCACGTCTGCTTCTTGCACTGCCATGTGACTACGCGATTTCCCAAAAACTGACATCCAGCCGTTGTGGATTTGCCGTCGATTTTGCATCCGTGAAAATCAGAATCACTGAAAGCGATCAAGTCAAAGTTATTATCCCTAGGGTACCATAGACCGGTGTCAGGGTAACCCTTCAAATAACGAAAAATCCTTTTTACAGCCGCAAGATGTGAGGCCTTCGGGTTGACTTGATATCTGGCAAGCAGGCACGTTGGGTACATTATATCTGGTCTTGATGCTGTGAGGTACATAAGAGATCCGATCATCGCGCGGTAGTATGAGGGGCTAACAGCTTCACCCTTCAAGTCTGGAGTAATTCCGTGATTTTGCGGCAATGGGGTACCGATGGGCGTTGCATCAGACATCTGGAACCGGCTCAAGATGTCACCAACATATTTAGTCTGATGGATGAATATCCCAGACTCGGTTTGTTGTACTTGTAGGCCCAAAAAGAAAGTCATTTCCCCCATAGCACTCATCTCGAATTTATCCTGCATGATGCGCTCGAAATTCCTACACAAAACATCATTAGTAGAACCAAATATAATATCATCAACGTATACCTGTACCAGTAGAAGATCTCCATCTTGTTCTTTGATGAAAAGAGTACAATCGATAAGACCTCTGCGAAATCCATTCTCCAGCAAATAATTAGATAAGGTTGCATACCAAGCTCGCGGTGCTTGATGTAGACCATATAGAGCTTTGTTGAGCAACCAAACCCGATCGGGATGAATAGGATCTTCAAAACCTGGAGGCTGTTCGACATACACCTCTTCTTCCACCACACCATGTAAGAATGCACTTTTGACGTCCATCTGGTAAACCTTGAATCCTTTGAATGAGGCATAAGCCAGAAAGATCCGAATTGCTTCCAGACGTGCAACAGGTGCATAGACTTCGTTGTAGTCGATCCCTTCAATCTGACGAAAACCTTGAACGACTAATCTTGCTTTGTTTCGAATAACGACTCCACGGTCATCCTTTTTGCATTTGAACACCCAACGGGTACCAAACTTCTTGTAACCAGCAGGTTTCTCTACGAGCTTCCAGACACCAAGCTTCTAGAATTGTTGCAGTTCTTCCTGCATCGCTTCAACCCAAGAGCTATCTTTCAAAGCGTCTTTCCAAGTTCTTGGCTCTTCTTGTGAGACATAACACGCGAAGGACCAATCATTTTGTTGACCAGATTCTCTAATCGCTGCATACAAGCCTTCATTGTTGTTGTTCCGCAACATGTTTCTTGTTTGAACGCCACTCTGTACATTTCCGATGATGTTTTGTTGAGGATGGGTATTGTGAATCCTTGTCTCTGGATTACCTTGAACTGGAATATTTGTACCCAGATTGTTGAGATTGAGATCAACAACCAATTCAATACCCGGAATTGACGAAGAGGATGATGCAGTAGCTTCAGCTGTTCTAGGGGCGTCCACTGGAGGAGTACCCTCTGAAGTACCATGAACTGCTGTTGTTGGAGCTTCTTGATCTGCATCTAGAAATTCATCATCCTCTGAAGATTCGTTCAATTCGGTAGCATCGTGAAAATCCTCATTATCGACAGCATTATTGTTCACTGAAGATGGTTCTTGATTGACAATAATTGGACGAACCAACGGTGAATCTGTTGCATTGTCACTCTCGAAAAACATCCTTGCCGCAGCATTTTCTTCAACGGCTTCAACATTGATCGAATTGAAAAAGTCATCGTACTCAAACATCCATGGTTGACCTGGATTTCTGACTGGTAAAGTGTGCCTTTGTACTCTGACTTCAGACCATTCCTCGACCCTTTTAGTCTCTAGGTTCCAGACTCTTAAGTTTGGAGTGGAATACCCAAGAAAGTATCCTTCAATTGCTTTTGCCCCAAACTTTCCATCAGGATCGATTATTGTGCACGGAGCTCCAAACGGTTCAAGATATGACAAATCTGGTTTCCGTTTGTTAATAAGCTCAAAGCAGGTCTTGTTGTGCCTTTTGACTGTAAGGACTCGATTCAACGTGTAGCATGCAGAGGCCACAGCTTCAGTCCAGAATGGAATCGGCAATTGTGACTCTACCAACATAGTCCTAGCAGTCTCGATCAATGTGCGGTTCTTACGTTCAGCGACGCCATTCTGTTGAGGAGTATAAGCTGCACTAAATTCGTGAAGAATACCTTTTGAAGTGCAAAACTCCGCCATGGCATGATTTTTGAATTCAGTACCATTGTCGCTACGTATCCGCCTAACCTTCAACTTATATAGATTCTCAATCTGAATGATCAAGTTTTTGATAATACCGAAGGTTTCACTCTTATGTGCCATAAACGCCACCCAAGAAAATCTTGAATAATCATCAGTTATCACGAGGCAGTATTGATCATTCCTAATACTTTTGTGCTTGACAGGACCGAACAAATCCATGTGCAAACGTTCAAGAGGAACAGCCACCGTGTTGATTTTCTTTGTAGGGTGTCGCTTCTTCGTTTGTTTTCCTTTCTGGCACGAGACACAGACGTCTTGAAGATGGAAGTTTTTAAGAGGAACACCATTCACCAATTCATTTGACACCAAATGATTCATTTTGCGTAAGTGAATGTGACCCATTCGTCTGTGCCAAGAGATTGAGTCTTTTTCTGTGGCTTTGGAAACGAAACAGGTTGCTTGTGCAGACGTTGTGATAGCTTGGCTCATATCAAGGACGTACAAGTCATTTATCCTTGGAGCAGATAAGAGAATCCATTCTTTCGGAATTTTGAAGCCGGGTTTCAGCACATAACATCCATTTGCATCAAAGTGTACTGAGAACTGCTTATCACAAATTTGAGAAACACTAAGAAGATTATGATCAAGTTGTTGTACGAAGTTGATCTTATCAAAGCTAACAACCCCGTTGGAAATCATTCCTTCACCCGTAATATATCCGCCTTTATCTCCAGCAAAAGCAACATAACCTCCTCTAATAGATTTGACGTCGTAGAGAAGCTTCATGTCGCCTGTCATGTGCCTGGATGCCCCACTATCAACAATCCAATGACTACTGATAGTTCCTCCTGGAACACCCTGCACATGAACTCACTTGATTAGTTGGAGATGGGGACCCAAGCCATTGTGGTCTTGGGTCTTCCATTTTCATCAACAACAATAACTTCTATTCTTTGATGATTCATAAATTGTGATGGTCCCTCTGAACTTGTGGTCAATTTAGGTTTCCATGTCTGTTGAGTTTTACCAGTTTGATTGTTTGAAATTTTTGAAAATTTTGAGTTTTCTGGCTTAATTGAAAATTTTGAGTATCCGAGTCCTGTTGCAAATTCATTAACATCTAGAGGAACAGATGGTTCAAAGAAAGTTCTATCCTCCTCGTCAGGCATGGCATCATAATTGTGTCTCACAGGTGGTGGACATTTCTTGTATCCAATGCATGTGACATCCCGTTTCTCTTTCTGTACGTCAATGATGTGATCCAACACATAGCTAGAGCTCAAATAACTGTCTAGCTTAAGTTGGATCGCCTCACTTTCAGTTTTCACACAAGCCATTTCCTTTTGCATTACCTCAAGACGAGTTATATACAAATTAATGTCAGTTTGTTTTCTGGAAACCATTTTAGTTAACTCGGTTTTATCTTTCTTTAATTTTTCAATTACCGATTTAAACTCCTTTTCATGGTTTTCATAAAACATGTTGGCTTCAGTGCACTTCGAAAGATCAACGGTCAATTTCTGATTGTGAATGAATGTCACATCATATTTCTCTTGCAAAGCCTCGTGTTTTCTTTGCAATTCACACCACTTATCATTCAATGAAACATGTTTGTCTTGCAAGTCAAACAAACTAGCTTGTAAAGCATCATGTTTGCCTTGCAACTCAGACATGCTTGTCTCTGAATCAGCACATTTAATACTCAATATGTCACAATTATCACAACTAACAGAAGTGGGTTCATCGACACATACCTGACTTGATGAACTGTCGACATTAGCCATAAAGGCTGAATGGAGAGAAGACGAAGAATAAGCAGCTTGATCCACCAAAATAGATCTTCTTTCAATTCCTGCTGTAGCTTCTTCCAAAAGCTCATCAATATCTGCATCAACTGACGCACTTGATGTCTCATCCACATGATCATTACCTGAAGTGGAGGATTCTTCATCTGAGCTTCCACTATAACCGGAGCTGTCTTCATCTTCAGAAGATTCATCACCATTGGTGGAAGATTCTCCACCACTGGCGTGATTTAAATCCTTAACCACTTCAGCAAAACATGCTGTTCCATCTGGAGCATCACCACTCAGCTGAATTGACCAATCACAACCTTCATCTACTTGAACCACAAGTGCCTGGTTGGCATTAGATGGTCCTGCTTGACTCTGGTTGTTGACAGGCACCAATGTGCGCTCATTGTTCCTTACTTGGTTCTGATTTGCCCTGTTGCCTTGACCTCTGAAAGGATTTTGGTTTCCATGTTGAGATGGCCTCGTACATTCACGTTTGAAATGACCACGTTCACCACAATTGAAGCACTTAACAGCCTGCTTATCAAATCCATACTTGGTGTCTTTCTTGCTTTCCAAGCTGGTTCTTCCAGTTCTTTCCATGAAATCCTTTGCTCGCCTAACAGCACTGGCAAAGGCCCACTTGATGTCCATCATCTCCATCTCCTCTTTATCGATCTGCTGATAGTCTTCTTGAGTCAGATTAATGTTGCCAATCTGACCTTCCACTAATCCACAGTATGCGCTCACCAAAGTGTTTAGAAGCTCCATATGTTCTTTTGCTACTTCAACACTGACTTTAGAGAAACTTGAGGTGTCGAGCCGTACTGTATTTGGCTTTGATTGCTGACTAGCAGATGATGTGCTTCCATAACATGCTTGCTGTTGAGGAGGAAGTGGATTCCCGTATAAATCTGTTGGTCCGGTAGATCGAACAGGTAATGGATTTCCGAACATATCAGTTGCTCTGATAGGTCGTTGGCTTTGCTGTTGTGGTACTGGTTGAGGGACTGGTTCAAGCGGATTTCCATACATGTCTGTTGTTGGAGGAGGCTTGACCGGAACTTGGATAGAATTGCCATACATGTCAGTGCTAGAAACAAACGCTGTTTGAATTGGAGCGTGTAAAGAAGGTTTTGTAGAAGTGCTAGAAGTTCCATAATACATTTCAGGATTTTGTGGCACTGGAACTCTTTTCGCCTTGAGAGTTTCTTCCTGATTCTTGAGAGTTTCTTCCTGATTTTGTGGCAATGGCACTAGAAGTCATTGAAGTTTGTTGTAGCTAAAGTGCCATTGTACTTCATGATTTCCAAGAAAGTATTCCATTGAGGTGGCAGTGCATCTGCAAACTTTTTCACTACCTCTGCTGAAGTTGTTACAACCCCAATATTTGCCAATTCAGTCAGCAAATGATTAAATCGACTTGTCAAATCTCCTAAAGATTCATTCTCCATACAAGTAAAACCATCAAACTCTTTCTTTAGCAGGTCTTTTCTCAATTGACGTGTCGCTTCATTTCCTACACCCCTTGTCTTCAATGCGTCCCACAATTTCTTCGTTGTCTTGAAACTGACAAATTGATGATAAATATCTTTGCTTAACGCCTGAGTAAGAATGGCATACGCTTTCTTCTCTAAGTCATAGACCTTCTTCTGATCTTTCGTAAGATCGGCAAACGTAGCAGCAGATGAAGCGGCAACCTCTATTGTTTGATCAAAATCTGTGATGAAACGCAACCACAATTCTGTATTTTGACCAAGGACGTATGTATGAAATCTATCAAACCATCCCGGATATTCACTTAAGTGCATCAACTTTGGAGGCCTATTCAAACTTCCCGTTTCACTCTCGCTTAACAAAATGCTTTGAATACTTGGAGTTTGATTTGATACGAATGCCCATTGACCGGTAGATATAGCATTAGCTTGCGAAGATACAGGTACGGAAGATTCGGCCCATGCAGGAGATAAACTGGTATTTCTATACTTTCCCGAATCCGGAGCCGGAGTACCATAATACATTTCTGTATTTATCGGAGTACCCCACATCGAATTCATTTTTGATCAAGAAAAATTGTTACACTAGTTCTCTCGGGTTCTCCTTGTTAACGACCAACCAGCCGAAAGATCCAATGATTTTGAAAGATTCTCCAATCGAAAGATCCTTATCTTTCGAATAAAAACTGTAGACCGAAAGATGTATTCTTCGAAAAGATTCCTTGGATCGAAGGATAAGTCACAGACTTCGAAGGATGTGCGAAGGATGATTATCTATCGAACTTCCTTTGATCGAAAGATGATCTTTCGACTTCGAAGGATATCCTTCGATCTGTACTGACACAGTTGACAAAAGTGACAGGTTGGTGAAAAAGGTGATGGGTTGGTAGAAAGCTTTCGGCAGAAGGTATGCTCAGACCATACTTTCTACCAAAACAAGATTTGACCAATAAAATATTACTTAAAAAGGACGGTTCTTATCCAGAAAACCGGTCACCGGAGTAAGCCGGAATTTGGCCGGAAATTACCAAACTTCTTAAAAACAAGTTTTTAAGTTACCCAACCCGTCCTTTAACACACCCGGTTAGTTTAGAACACGTTTTTACGTCTGGAAATGCGAGAAAAACACTAAAAACGGGTGCTAAACCATGTGAGTTTTGTCCAAACACTCCAAAGTCTTGTATAAACTCGGTTTTTTTAACAAGGAAAAGAGCCACGGCTCTGATACCACTTGTAGGTCCCTCGGAGGATGAGGTTAAACCTTATCCTTGTTATGTTTAACACACTAGCAAGTGCGGAATCCAAGCTAGAATGCAAACCGGTAGTTTATATGAGAACACAAGCTACAAAGAGAAAGGTAGACACCCGAGATATCAAAGTTTTCTCTTGTATTTCAGTGGACACGGTTACATCCCTTGACCAAACTGAAAATACGCTCTCTACAAGACTAAGTTCACTCACATCTCACACTCACTATGAAGTGAACACTTACATGAGTATATATACCCATCACAGCTCGTCTGGTCGAAGGATCAGATAGCCTGATCGAAGGATCATCTATCGATCTGAAACCTATCGAAGGATCCACATATACCTCGAAGGATGATATCCTTCGAGGTCCATCTATATCCATCGAAGGTTTATCCTTCGAGCTCATCGAAGGATATAAACAATCCTTCGATGACTCATCCTTTGACACAAACATCTTACAACCATGTTCTAAATGTTTGGTCAAGTCAAACCAGGAGGATGGTTGACTTGGTCAAACTTACATCGAACACACATAATAACAAACCTAAGACGTAACTCAGACTAACACAAGACATCGTTTTGTATCATGACGAAATACAGACAAAGTACAGACACAAGTGCACCAACAGTTATTTTTGTCGAACCTTATGGAATATAATCCAATTTAACTCTGTATTTCATATACACAATTTGCACTTGTTGGTGGAAAGAAATTGAGTGGAACGTATCATTTGGGTCCGAAATAAATGCGTGAAGACTTGCGAGTCTTTGACATGACCCAGCTTTTATGTGTGAAGACTTGTGAGTCTTTGACATGGCCCAACATTTATGATTATTTATTAACTAGATACAAATTGTGAAGACTTGCGCCTTTCGACAAGGCGCACAAATTTTCCACGCATATGTCAAAACGAAAGTAGAAAGAAAATCAACACAAATTTTCTACGCTATTTCGAACTTGGGAGTGTATATAAGCTGGGCATATTTGGTGACATATCAAACATTTAAGATTTGATACAACAAAAATGGCAAGTAAGATTTACCATAAACATTTTACCCATCCTATTTTCTTCTTTATTGCTTCAGTTTTTGTGCCGGAATCATTTACTACAACTGCCCTTTTCCCTGACCAACGTACCAGCAAGTGTACGAAGAAGGAGAGACAAGCTCTTCTTCATTTCAAATCAAACATTCATTACGACCCTGGCAGCTTTCTCGATACATGGATACCCAGAGAAGAAGAAGCAACCAATGATTGTTGTTACTGGAGTGGAGTCACGTGCAACAACCAATCCCGTGTCACCAGCCTTGAGTTGAGCTTTGGATGTTGGTCCCAAACTTGAATCTTGATACGAAAAATAAAGATGAAACAAGAACTAGAATAAACAATAAGAATTTCAATTGAATCTGATTGAATGTATTGTACAGAATGATTGAGAGTTGTTTACAATTGAAAATCCTAACCCTATTTATACATATTGAAGAGGTGCGAATCCAATAGACGTGTTTCTTCACGAACAAGCATGTCTTTTGATCTTGTGGCTGAAATCAAAGATGAAGAGGTTGCGTCCCTTTGTTCTTGTTTCCTGATGTCGATCAGTGAAGGGTTGCGACCCCCTGGATGTGTCGATCCAAAACATGTAGGTTATTATATCTTTCACCTTGTCGCATCCGGTCCTCGCACTTATTAAACTAAACTAATTATGACATAAACTAAACTATCAACTAATTACAGAAACAACCCTTATACTAAGGATGTGAAGGAGATTATGATATCATTCACCCCCCTAATCTCGAACATCCTTAAGTTGCATCTTGATCTTTCTCTATGTCTTGCTTGCCATCATGATCCAGTTCTTCAACTTGAGCTATTAGAAGAGTTGGTTCTTCGTCTTCTTGCACGATATTTGCTTCTTCTCTTCTTTGGGTCGGTTTAGGACAATCTGAGGCATAGTGTCCAT
Organism: Helianthus tuberosus; assembly: GCA_030545235.1. NCBI lineage: Eukaryota > Viridiplantae > Streptophyta > Magnoliopsida > Asterales > Asteraceae > Helianthus > Helianthus tuberosus. The sequence continues at coordinate 7,748,522 of CM060358.1, forward strand.
AATCATTGCAATTATAGCACCTTACCTTGCTTATGTCAAACACGAATTTGTCTTGATTTCTTGGGTATCTCTTCCGTCTATCATAATCATGATTATTATCCTGTGACATGTCATCTTCTCTTTCTTCTTGTCTGAACCTGCCACGGCCTTGGCCTCGTGACTGATTATGTCTTCCTTGTCCACGTTTTCTAGAGTGTCTATCACGACCAAGATTGTTGTCGTGATTTGTGAACAAAAGTTTATCATTGTTATCGGTATGACTTCCCTTTTTAGACATGATTCTTTCTTCAAATGTCTTAAGTCTACCGATGGTCTCATCTAGTGAGATCGTGTCTAGATCATTATTTTGTTCCAAGGATGCAACCATATGGATAAACCTTTCAGGCACGGAATTTAGTAACTTTCGTACCAACGTAGGTTGATCAAATGTTGATCCTAGGCTGGTTGCCTTAGTAACGATACTGTTCAACTTGGCAGTGAACGAATCAATAGATTCTTCTTCTTTCATATGCAACATATCAAATTCAGATTTGAGTGTTTGCATTCGTGCCTTTTGCACCATGTCTATACCAACATGTCTAGTTTTTAATGCCTCCCATACCTCTTTTGCACTTTTGCAATTAGCAACTTGCAATATGAGATCTTCGGGTAAGGCTTGAAACAAGTATGCAATCGCAGTTTTGTCTTTCTTGACATCTGGTTGCGTATCTTCACTTGGTTCAATCATCTCCCATAATCCGTTTGCCTCAAGTATAGTCTTGATACGGATAGCCCAAATTATATAATTTGTGGACTTCAAAATGGGACATTGGAAATGGTTTAATGAACCACTTTCCTTTTGCATAACAATTATTTCTTTATTGCCACTATTATCACCCATGTTCTTAATGGGGACAAATAAATAATCTCAACAAACTTTGATGAGAATTTGTTAAGTAATGAAAATTTTAACAAGGAATTAATCTAATTCCAAACAGTGACTTATTCTAATGGGATTCCAATAAGATTAGGACTTGAAAACAATCACAGGAACTTTTAGACTGGTTCCTAATCCGGATTGAAAACAACTAATCTTTAGACAACTCGAAACTATTAATACGAGAATTAGAAAAGAATTTCTTTCTAATTCTTTATTGGAATGAGAACCAAAAGTCAATAATCAAAAAAAACTTCCTGATCGATAGAAAAAAACACAAAAACAGATTTGTAAAAATTTAACCTGGACTTTTGTGGGTAGCGTCTTCGGAAACGAAAAACGTATGCGACCAGTTGACACAAAGAACAGCCCTTTGTCTCTGAATCAATTTGTTTCTGAATCAATTTGTTTCTGAAATCGATTTTATTCTCTTGCTCTGAATCGATATATACTCAAATCGATATTGCTGAAACAATTTGATGTTGATTATTTGGCTTCAAGATTTCTGGTTCTGAACCGATTAAGATTTAATCGATTGGTACTGAATCGACTAAAATTGATTTGGTTTCTTCTGTTCGTTCTTTCCTCGTGGCTTTCTGGTTCTGAATCGATGTTATACTGAATCGATTTGCTTCTCCTTCTTCAATACTGATTTGATTTTACTGAATCAAATTGTTGCCTGAATCGATTTCCTTCTGAATCGATTTTGATTTCTGATTCACGGGTTGAAGAACGAATTGAAAACGTATCAGATTTGAACCCTAGGCTCTGATACCACTAATCCACTTAATTGTTGGATCTTTATTTATTAGTATAATGGGTCAAACTGTTTACAGTTTATGTTTTATTTGCTATTTGGGCCTGAGGCCATATGTTTATGTATTGGGTCAAAACTTTAGAGTCCATTAGGTTACAAGTTCAGGGCCTGTTATGAAAGGGTGCAACCGTACAAAACAGCTATCAGGGAATCGACACATCTCCTGTGATCGACACATCCCTTCATACGCACCCCTTCATCATGTATTAATAGGGCTGAAAACATTCTGTTATGTAATGCATGTATGCAAGTTTGATACTGGAAGTTTATAAAGTTACTGTTTCATTCTCTTTTCATTCTCTTATCATATCACACAAAACTCACTGCAAGTATGAAGAAAACAATCAAACCTAAGAAGATCTTGGGAAACCCACTGTCAATAAGTGGTATCAGAGCGCAGGCGGGAAGAAGAACAAACAACTTCAAAGCCAAGTACAGGGCCGATTGTGAACAGGTTGAAGGCCTCGAACAGTTTCGTTCGGGTGTTGATTCCGTTCGCCAGTTCGGACAGTGGAGAACCACGAAGGACCGAGAGGGTCTTGCACAGGGTAGTGCGGGTGTTGGTTCTGATCCGTGGAGGGAACGTATGGGAATCACGAGGGGTCTTTCGAAGTTGCATATCGGTTCTGGTTCGATGGCACATGGCAAAAGGTTTACGAAACCGGGCATGGTGAATAAGAAGCGGATGGCAGCGAAGCGAATTGTCAAGAAGGCGCAGATTTTCAAGCGTGGTTATTTCAGAAATTTGAAAATAAGATGTTATTCGTGTAATGTCGTTGGTCATAAAGCGATAAACTGTCCCGGTAAGTATCTTGAAATCTCTTCTCCCGGTTTACATGTTCCTAAAGATTATCTAGTTAAAGGTACCGATTTGGGTACATGGGATGGATGTTGGTTTGTTGATTTGTCGTATAAGAAGCATATGACGGGGAATGAAAATATGTTCAAAAACTTGAACAAATCTCCCGGTGTTGAAATTGGGTTTGTTAATAATAACAAACTTTACTCCATTGGAATTGGAGAAGTTGAAATCATGATAAAAGGGCAAACACGAGTCATACCCGGTGTAAATTTTGTACCCGCCTTGAAAAAGAAAAATATTCTAAGTTTGAATCAATTGAATGATCAAGGGTACAATGTAACATTCGATGGTGATGCATGTTACATAAATGACATGTTTGCGATCATGAATGGTCCAAATAACACCGGAGAATTGGTCGGTGAAAATGAACAAGAAAATGATTATTGGAGCGATTATATTGAAAAATTGGATGATCAAAGTGCCAAAGAATTTAAGTTGGGAAAACTTGAAGCCGATCTTGAAGCATACTTTGATTCCAATGTTAAACAAAAAGAAAGTTTGATAAACAATGGTCAAAACCGTGAATCATTTGTGTCCAATGATTCTACTATTTGGGTTACTTTCTTAGACACTTTGCACATTCCTAACTATGTTGAGGAATCGAAAGAATCGTTAAGAATTGAATTTGCAAAGTTTGTCAAATGGTTTTATGAAGAAATGTTTGGGCAAAGAAACAAGGAATACCCGCCTAAACTACCAAATGGTTGTGCCATAGAACTTCTAGATCTTTACATGTTTGTTGAAGAAAATGGGGGGTATCAAAATGCCTCCAAAAATAACAAGTGGGCTGAAATAGCCATGAAACTTGGGTTACAAGAGATGTATGCAGCAAACTTAAGGATCATTTATCAAGGCTATTTAGACTTGATGTCATGGAGGTACAATATGGAAAAGGTTGGTTTGAAAATAGTTGGAGAGCCGAGTTGCTCGTTGGATGACAAAGTTGAGAATTTGATTGAAGATAAAGATGCAATCATGGAAGATATCAAGAACGATGCACATGCTGAAAAATTGGAAGGAGTATTGCTTGATGAAGACCTTGACGATCTCAACTTGGAAGATTATGAAGACTTGGATGATTTCGTTCTCCTAGACGACGGAGAACCTACTGAAACTTGAAGTTCAAGACTGCACCAAAATTAAATGGATTAAGGGGGTGAATGTTAGCCTACTAATCCACTTAATTGTTGGATCTTTATTTATTAGTATAATGGGTCAAACTGTTTACAGTTTATGTTTTATTTGCTATTTGGGCCTGAGGCCATATGTTTATGTATTGGGTCAAAACTTTAGAGTCCATTAGGTTACAAGTTCAGGGCCTGTTATGAAAGGGTGCAACCGTACAAAACAGTTATCAGGGAATCGACACATCTCCTGTGATCGACACATCCCTTCATACGCACCCCTTCATCATGTATTAATAGGGCTGAAAACATTCTGTTATGTAATGCATGTATGCAAGTTTGATACTGGAAGTTTATAAAGTTACTGTTTCATTCTCTTTTCATTCTCTTATCATATCACACAAAACTCACTGCAAGTATGAAGAAAACAATCAAACCTAAGAAGATCTTGGGAAACCCACTGTCAATATTGGAAATCTTGAAGGCAAGATTAGCCCTTCATTGCTTAACTTAAGCTACTTGAATTATCTTAATCTTTTTGGCAATTCGTTTAATGGAAGGATTCCCAAGTTCATTGGTTCCATGACCCAATTAAGGAATCTTTACCTTGGTGGGAATTATTTTAGTGGAACCATTCCTTCTGAACTTGGAAACCTCACGAACTTGCAAGACCTTTCACTTGAAGACCTGAGTAATTGCACAATTGAAAAGCTAGACTGGCTGTCTCATCTTTCTCAGTTGGATGGCCTTCACATGTCAGGTACTTCCCTAGGCAAAGTAGACAACTGGGTAAATGTGATTTCAAGTCTTAAAAAACTTTCATCTTTAGAGTTAGATAGATGTGACCTCTCCCATGTGATGCACCCGTATTCTTATTCATATGTCAACTCTTCTTTTTCTTCATCTATTGTTACCCTTCATCTCTCAGATAACAATCTCAACTCATCCATGTATCACTGGTTGTTCGCTTTAACTAGCAATGCACTTGAATATCTTGATCTCTCTGGGAACATGTTAGATGGGATTCCCAAATATCTTGGAAATCTCTGTGGTTTGACATTTTTGTTTATCAATAGAAACTTAATGCCTATCAAGTTACCTGATTTTCTGAGTAACTTGTCTGGATGCACATCAGTTAATTTACCATTTTTGGGTGCCTCATCTAGCCAATTCATAGGGTCAGTGTCAGATGATATTCAAAATTTTTCATCCCTACAAGAGCTAGATCTTTCTTATAATCAGTTAGATGGAACTATAAGTGATAAGGTGTGGCAACTACCCAAGCTTCAAACACTAGACGTTTCTTCCAATTTTCTTAAAGGTGCTATCTCCGAAAATATTGAAAAGTCAAATATTTTATATGTTCATCTTGCAAACAATTCACTCGAAGGAGTTCCTTTAGAAGCTCACATGTCAAACATTTCCAGCATAGAAGTTATTGACTTGAGTTCTTGCAAGCTAGGACCTCGTTTCCCCAAATGGATTCAAACAATGAAAAATCTTTCGAGTATTGATCTTTCCAATACCGAAATTTCAGATAACATTCCAGAGGACTTTTGGAAAACGTGGCCATCTCGTTTGACATATTTGCATATGGCGTTCAATAATATTACTGGGACAGTAACAGATTTGTTTTCCAATTTTGACCCTGTAGATCCTTCAACCATAGATTTGAGTTCCAACAACTTTTATGGTCATATACAGAGTGTTCCTTCCAATTTAATCAAGCTAGACTTATCCAAAAATAATTTATCTGGACAAATCTTCTTTTTGTGCCAAATTGTTGATGGGTATTTGTCCTTACTTGATCTCTCACACAACGCATTCACTGGACCAATTCCAGACTGTTTGTGGAAATTCACAGAACTACAAATTCTTAGTCTGGGATATAACAATCTATCCGGAAGGCTTCCTACTTCTATCCAGCTTTTGATCAATCTCCAGGTCTTGTATTTATACAATAACAGCTTCTCAGGAAAATTGCCCTTATCTTTAAAGAGTTTAACCAAGTTAACCTTTCTGAATTTGGGGGCCAACATGTTTTCTGGTTACGTGCCTGGTTGGATCGGGGAAAGGTTATCGGGGTTGTATGCTCTTATCTTAACATCAAATAAATTCATTGGAACCATCCCTTCACATTTATGTCAGCTAGAATATCTACAAATTCTAGACTTGTCAATGAATAGACTTCAAGGAGCCATTCCCTCATGTCTTGGTAATCTCACTTCCATGGTTCAAGATGGATTAGCATACTACCCAAATCATCATATTGTTAACCACAGTTTTGTGTATGTTGACCATTCCATGATCAAGTGGCAAGGAATTGAGCGTGAATTTGGCAGCATTCTAGAATGGGTAAAGATCATCAATTTATCAAGCAACAATTTAACCGGAAAAATCCCGGGTAAACTGACTGATCTCCATAAATTTATTGCACTCAACTTGTCAATGAACGCTCTAGCTGGAGAGATTCCATCCAAAATTGGTGAGATGAAAGAATTTCAAATTTTGGATCTATCTAGAAACAATCTAAGAGGAGGACTACCATCAAGCATGTCTCAAATGACCTTGCTAAACTATCTAGACGTGTCGTATAACAACTTGTCAGGAAGAATTCCATCTGGCACTCAACTCCAGTCCTTTGAACCTTCAAGGTACACTGGAAATGCAGGATTATGCGGACTTCCCCTGTCCAAATATTGTCCAGGAGATAAAGTATTAGAAGGTCCACCCGTCAGTCGTGAAAGTATGGAAGGCGGGGAAGGCATAGATGATCTTCAAAGATGGTTTTATATCGGAGGGGACACTGGTTTTGTTACCGGATTTTGGATGGTGTGTATTGCTTTAATTTTTAATCGCCATGGGAGACATGCTTTTTTTCACGTCATGAATAGCCTTGAAAACTGGGTTTATGTGAAAGTGATGGTGTTCATTGCAAAAGTGCGAAGGGTTTCACGACCATAGTTGTATGTTGGATTTCATTCTTGTTTTTATGTGTTGTGTTTATTTCTTCTTGTTCTCATTTAGGGATGCACGTATAGTATTGTAAAATGTAATGCTCTATTAAGTTTTAAGTCTGTTTGATGAATAAAATTGCCACCAACACCATGGGTGGCCATTTCGCTTTGCTGTGTCAAATTAATAGGACATTATGCTATATTATGTAAAATGTATAAACACGACTTGCAACTACTATTACAAGCCCAAAGACAAGAAGAGCCTTAATGATTTATTGATAAACAGGGCTGTGAACAGGGCTACCCTGTTGTTTACATCAACTTTGTTGGTTAATGTTGTTAGTTAAGCTAGAAAGTTCTGTTAGTGCCTAATATGTAATTATTAGAAGTAGAAGGTTAGATGTGAAAGTATTGTAGTCATTCGTTGTTCATAAGATTATTATGTTTTGCTAGCTTATTGGTAGCAAGGCTCTGTTTTGAAGAACGAATTGAAAGAAGACTGTGATTAATTTCGCAGGAAGAAGAACAGTATAAGCGATTTTGAATCTTGAATGTGTTTCGATTGATGCTTACAAGGTGTTCGATGAAATGTCAGTGCTTTATTTTGGTACTTTCTTTGTACTAAATCAAGTATATTATACAAATGAAACCTTTACGTTATAATATATATATGTACTCTTGCTTAGGACTCCACCAAGGGTCCGCTTTGAGCCCTTTTCTATTTGCAGTTATCCTAGATGAGTTGACAAAGTTAATTCAGGGGGCTCTTCCGTGGTGCCTGCTTTTTGCAGATGATATTGTGTTAGTTGCTGATAGTAAACAAAGCCTGAATGCGAGGTTAGAAGAGTGGCGAGCAGCTTTAGAGGGAAGAGGTTTAAAGATTAGTCGATCTAAGACTGAGTACTTGTATTGCGACTTTAGTGGAGTAGACAACGATGAGGACATTCAGATCACCATTGACAGTCAAGCGGTCCCGCAGGTGACTAAGTTCAAGTATCTAGGATCGTTTGTCCAGAGGGATGGGGAGATAGATAGTGACGTTGCCCACCGCATCCAGGTCGGATGGTGTAGGTGGAGAGCTGCCACTGGGGTATTGTGCGATAGGAGGTTCCCAACAAAATTGAAAGGGAAATTTTATAGGGTTGCAATTAGACCTGCTATGTTATATGGAACCGAATGTTGGGCCATTAAGGAAGTACAGGCACGCAAGATGGAGGTAGCAGAGATGAGAATGCTAAGATGGATGTGTGGCCACACAAGGTTAGACCGGATAAGAAATAATGTTTTTAGGGAAAGGTTACAAGTAGCTAGTATATCAGATAAGATAAAGGAGGGAAGATTGAGATGGTTTGGGCATGTGAAGAGGAGGCAGACGATAGAACCAGTTAGAGTGGTTGAAACCCTCGAGGTGGAGGGGAGGAGGAGTAGAGGCAGACCCAAAATTACTTGGGATGAGCGGATTAGGCAGGATTTGCAAAAATTGCACCTCTCTGAGAACATGGTCCATGATAGGAGCTCGTGGAGACGTAGGATTAAGGTTAAGGATTTCTAGGAAAGGGTACAATTGTGTTTTTAGGTGTAGTGGAGTGTATGGTCGTACATAAGTAACTATGTGTATAGGATGTTTTGTACAGTTGTGTTTCTAGGTGTAGTGTATGGTCGTAAATATGTAACTACGGGTATAGACTGTTTGTGTTGTCATATTTGTTCTGTTCTATTATGCACTATTTTGCAACTCATACTACATTGGTAGCTTCATACACATATACACACACACACCCCATGCCCTATTTATTTCTTTCCTGGGTGTTTTGGAGCCGAGGGTCTCTCTGGAAGCAGCCTCTCTATCCCTAGGGGTAGAGGTAAGGTGTGCCTACATCCCACCCTCCCCAGACCCTACAAATAGCTTTGCTCTTTGTGGGATTTTACTGGGTATGATTGATTGATTGACTCTTGCTTAGATATACGTTAATGTATGAAGTAACAGTGCTTTTCTAAGACACATGTGGCTGCAGAGTTATACTTGGGACCCATTACATGTGTGAGTAACTAACTACATACAAGACAAATCTTGAGGTTTGTTAACTTAAATGACAGTATGATTGAAGTTTCTTTCCATTGGAAGGAAAAGTGAACCTTAGGGTTTTGTTTTTTATTTTTATTTTTACTAAACCGTAAAGAAAAGAGAATGAAAAAAAAAACAAGCAAAACCCGGCAACTTCAAATGTAACCATGGGTTCAGGTTCTGGAATTAGACATGCTGGTGCAGGTGCAGGTGCTCTAAGACCCGCATCCAACCCCATGGCGGGTTCAACAATGGGAATGGGTGCAAGGCCAGGGTTTGGAGGTGGTTATGGAGGTCTAAACCAGCTCAAGGGAACGAATAATATGCCTCAAAATATGGGTATGGGAATGAACAATGGCCAAGGGTTTCAAATGCAAGCACCACCTGCCGCCAGATTTATGCCGCCAGGAAATTATAATCCGATGATGGGTAGAGGTGGCGGTTATGGTCAGCAACCTTATGGTGACTACAGATAGAGTTTGCAGTGCTAAGCATAGTTATTGTGATATAAAAAGCTCATTCTGTATAACCAATATCAAGTTACTTGATTTCTATATATATATTCAAAACATTTTTGTCTATTAATTTTGAGTCATGTAATGAGTAGTAGCAAACAATAAACATTAGAATTTTAATCATCTTATTTTCACGTACATTAATAGATGACATTTCGTGAATGACCAAAGCATGTTAAACAATGCCACTTTCATGTATTTTTATAAAAAGAAGTGACTAAAACAATAACATGACATGACAACATGACATTTCGTGTTATTTAGCAAACTAAAATTGGGCATTATCTTTGCAATTTGGTTCTTACCATTGACTTGTAGAAGTTAACCAGTTGACTTCCATTCCCCCCCTTCTACAATCAATGAATTCAAAACAATCACTCAACATTTCACACAACAGAATCTCTGTGAATATTCCGGCGTCTTTCGGGAATCTAAAGGGTGTGTGAACAATAACAAGCTGACATGTAACACTCCCGTTGGTGGACAAATGAACACGAAGAACGCGTTCAGTTATTCTGCAAACAGTTGATTTAGAATCAAGTGTCCTGAGGGTTGGGCTATTCATGAATCTTAATCATGCACTACTCACTGAACTTTCTACATTTGTTCAAATTATAATAAAAATATGTAATAACATATGAAATATATAATCTTTATTGTACTACAGCTTAATAACATATCAGATGTATAGTCTTTATTGTACTATAGCTCAAGAATGTGTGTTACCCAGTTTCCTATTTTAGCAAGTAACCGCCTTTTGTTTCTGTTTTTGCATAAATTGTTGGTTCAGGCCCCTCAAACCTCTCACTCTAACACACTCACAAAATATGTATATGTGAATATGCAGAAGGTTTAGAAAAGAAGGATGTGAAAAATGGGTTATATATTTCTTGTATAAACAAAGGCTTTTTATAGCCATGCAAAGAGAACAAAACAAACAACGTAAACTAAAACCCACTACTAACGTACACAAACTCAACGGATATAAACATGCAAGACCCACACACTCAACTCCCAACGGTCATCTCTTGCACAGGAACAAGCTCAACAGTAACATGCAGCCCATGCAGCCATACGTGACCACTTGAACTCTATTATTTCATGCGACAACTCACCACATCGGTGACCCGTAACCATGCTCTGATGACCCGTAACTGGCTTGACCCGTATGTGTGAACCGGTGACCCGATAACGTGCCGACCCGTGACCCGTAAACAAACCCGATTAACCCAACATAAATTACTATTACTACTTCACTCAAAAGGGTAATTCAAAAAATCAAGAAACAGTTAGAATCTCAACTAGAATTTAAAAAACAACAAACTTTACTGGAACGGTCATTATTGGACTAACAACCGAATGTCGGTTTCCCAGTTTCTATATTTAGCAAGACATCGGCGGTTGTTTATGTTCCTGCACAAATTTCCATTTCTCTCAAACGGGTAATTCAGAAACATTACTAGATTATAAATTTCCTGCATAAGAGTATGCAATGTCATCATCTGCTGTTGTCTCCTTCATACACCCGTCAATCATGACCCGTACAAAAATAAATAGGTTGATATGGGTCACTCAATTATATACGGGGTCGCTCCTAGTAAACTAGCTAACTTAAAATGGGTCCAGTTGATAATTTCTAAAATGACCCGGGTTGGCCCGAACCCGTTAACTGACCCAATCCCGACTGCTTTGAAATAATATCTATTTTTGGCGCCCGTAATTATTTCTAAAAAGTAGAAATTGGAAAAACGTGTTCCGACAACCCAACCCACCTGACCCGTTAACAAACTTTGCCAGAAATCGGCTTTTGTTTTTTTCATTTCATTATGAGACTGGGGTGTTTGGGATTCCTTCTCAAAAAGGACTTATTAACTTCTATAAGTCATAAGTTATAAGTTACAAATACTAACTTCTCAAAAACAGCTTCTCAACACACAAAAACAACTTAAAGAAGCTAACCCATACACTATAAAAACAACTTATTAACTTTTATAAGTCAGTAAGTTATAAGTTCCTCCAAAATAAGCTAACCCAAACACCCTCAACCGAACTCGTGCCTCCGGTTTCTACTTTTAGTAAGAAATCGGCTTTTGTTTCTTTTCTTGCATAAATTCCTATTTCGCTCAAACGGGCAGTTCAGAAGATCAACTAAATGGTTAAAATCCCATATCAGAACACAGAAAGCAACAAACTTTACTGCCTTAAACCCCGTTTTGCACAAAAGGGTAGTTAAATATTCAAGAAACCGTTAAAACCGTACATTAGAATACTGAAAGCAACAAATTTACCAGAATTATCATAATGGGACCAAGAACTGAATGTGGTAGCAGAACAAGAGTTCCGGAAGCTCATTATAACACATGAGAGCCAGCTTAAAGGAATTACAAACAAAATCTAAAATGTAGCTCGGATATTTGGAGGAATTACACTCGATCTTTATATCAAATTTAATGAAGAAATGAAGGGATGAACTTACAGCCAATCTTTTCTTATTCTATAAACATGTAGATTTTTTCTAAATGTGTGTATCGAGTCTGTTGAGTTGAGATAGTTATATTAGTGAGTTAGTTGATTACATGACTATTCTATTCAGATGATCATTGAGATGAGATTCTTCACCCGACTACATGGCATCAGAGCCATGCTCTGCTGGTTCTATTGGTTTTCCAGTGTTGTTTCTGGTAACTTTTTTCGGCCAAATATTTCATCAACAGTTACAGTTAAATACTTCAACAACAGGTGCACATTATTATTCAACTGTTGAGTATCTATGTACTCTTTCATGAATTGAATCTTGAACGTGTTTCGATTGTTTCTGTCATGCTTACAAGGTGTTGGATGAAATGTCTGTGCTTTATTTTGATGTTATTTGTTACTTTCTTTGTGCTAAATCAAATGAAACCTTTATGCTATAATATATATGTAATCTTCCTTAGATATACGTTAATGTATGAAGTAGCAGTACTTTTCTAATACGTTGATTCAGAAGCAAGAGAGTCATGGAATAGACCTGATTTGATGAAATTTGCTGAGTATTTGGAATCTAGGGTTCCGATCAGGCTGAAAGGAAGCTGTAATTACTCACCGGACTTTTTTTTTTTTTTTTACGGTGAACTTCATGTATAAGGTTACCACACTCTCCAAATCGAAGAGCCCCGTATTGCCCATTTTAGCCAGACTATGTTGTCTTAACCGGGCACATGCTGGCTAAAGAGTTTGACTTTTTTTGGGCGTTCCTTTGGAAAACCATACCGTCGGCTGCCACTTGATAGTCGTGCCACCACAAGAGCAGAACTCTCTGGCATAACACAGGGTGGGACGAAAACCCAGTTGGGCTCGGGATCGAACTGACAACCTCACACAAAGGCTAGTCCAAATACTTCATTGCCTGTATCCAACCCCAATATGACACAAGTGAGAATTGAACTTGAGTCTCATTCGTTGTTAACTAGTTAATGCCCCGCCCACGTTGCGGGGCGATGGCCGAATAATTCTCAATCAATTACAAAAAGACTATTATAATTTTGGTAGGAAAAAACAAAAAACATGATAAGACCGTAATTTTGGGCTCAGGGTAAAACTGTAATTTTTCAGGACTAATGAGCGAGTGTTAGGCACCTTCTTGACACGAAAAAAAACTAAATCGAGTAAACCAATTAAAACAAAAAACCTTTATAGTTTTGCTAAAAAAAAACTAAAACGATTGGAAAAACGTAATTTTTACCTAAGGGCGAAATCATAAATTTAATTCAGGGATAAAATCGTAAATTTAACTTTGGAAGAAAATGGTTATTTTTTTTTCCAAACCTCAGTGGAATTTAACTTTATATTTAATATTGAAAGTGGAAAGAAATTGTTTGGAACGTACCAATTGGGTCTGAAAAAATTGTGTGAACACTTGTATTCTAAAACTAGATACAAAGACTTAAGTCCAGTTTAACTCTATATTATATTTTGAAAGTGGAAAGAAATTGTTTAGAAAGTATCAATTGGGTCTAAAAAAATGTGTGAACACTTGTGAGTGTTTTACATGATGACCAACTTTTGTGATTGTTAACTAGATACAAATTGTCAAGACTTAAGTCTTTGAACGTATAATTTGGGACAAATATTAGTCTTGTAAGCAATGTTTTAAAAACAGGTTTTTATACTCTACCAGATTGGTCTTAACATGGTTCAACCGGTTGTATTGGGTTGTACCGAGTAGAATCGGGTGACTAGCGAGGCCTATAATTCCATAAAATTACAACTATAACTTCAAAAAATAATACAAACTTTATAATTCCATACTTAAAAATCAATTTTCCAACAAAGTTTTTTTAAAATAAAAGTCTACAATAGGTTTATGCATTAGAGACTTGATTGCATCAAGTTCAGGATCACTTAAAAGACGATATTCACTATTTCGTCATCCTCATCAGCAAGAACATAACTATTTTCATTTCCTACAATATAAAAAAAGAAGTTAATGAACGGGTTTTATCGTATGGATGATGTCTCCGGTAGCCAACTCAACAGGTAATACTAGCTGCTTTGAACGGGTTTTTAAAACATTGTTGTATGTGTTGCATGCCTCACAATCCACTCAAATTTTCCACACATAAGTGGATATGAAAGTAGAAAATAAAATCAACACAAACTTGGTTTTGTAGACATTTAATATGAGGTAGGCTATTTCAAACTTGTCTATATAGAGCTGGTCTTATTTGTTGATATATAAAACATTTAAGATTTGATACAACAAAATGACAAATAAGATTTACCACAAACATTTTACCCATCCTATTTTCTTCTTTGTTACTTCAGTCTTTATGTTGGAATCATATGCCACAACAACTGCCCTTTTGCGGTTTATAACACAACATCCAACTTCACCACACCAGTAATAGTAAGTGCACCGATAAGGAGAGACATGCTCTTCTTCATTTCAAATCATACATTCATTATGACCCTTATGTTTTACTACATGTTTTAAGTTATGTAATTGTTGCATTTAATGGCTGTTGTTTTTTTTTTTTTTTTTTTTTGCATTCCAATTCAGTTTTGGTATTGAAATTATGAAACTGTTAATAAAGTAGTTGGAATCCGTTTGCGGATTTGAGTTCTGGTGATGCAGAATTTAATCTATTAGTATGTTTTATGCAGTTGTGGTTTATTCAAAATTGATAAACAGAGTAGATTTAATATTAATTCTATATAATTAACTACATACACAATACTCTACTTTTACCTATAGTGATCGGATTCTCGGGGAGTTTGGCAATGTGTTTTGAAAGTGATTTTCTAGGGGTGACAAAATGGGTGGGTTGGGTAGGTTTGGGTAATGGGTTAGGATGGGTATGGGTTAGGATGAGTTTGGGCTAGGATGGGTTTATTAAGAAATGGGTTAGAATGAGTTTAGGTCAAAATGGGGTTTTGTTAAGATAGATTTGGGCATGATAAAAAATCAAAAAAATTCTAAAAAATCAAAAAAATTCTAAAAAATCCGAAAAGTTATAAAAAATCCAAACAATTCTAAAAAAATCAAAAGAATAAAAAAACAATAAAAATCCAAAAAATCTAAAAAAATTCTAAAAAATAAAAAAAAATATATATTCAAAAAACTTAAAAAAATTCTTAAAAATCAAAAATATAATAAAAAATCCAAGAATTCTAAAAAATCAAAAAAAATCAAAAAAAATTTAAAAAATTTTAAAAAATAATAAAAAATTCAAAAAAATATAAAATCCAAAAAATTCTAAAAAATAAAAATAATAAAAAAATCAAAAAATTTGTAAAAAATTAAAAAATAATAAAAAATCTAAAAAATAAAAAAAATCCTCAAAAATCAAAAAATTCTAAAAAATCAAAAAAAACTACAAAATCAAAAAAATAGTAAAAAATCCAAAAAATTCTAAGAAATTCTAAAAATCAAAAAAATTAGAAAAGTCAAAAAAATCAAAAAATAATAAAAAAATCCAAAAAACTTTTTTAGAATTTTTTGGATTTTTTAGAATTTTATGGATTTTTTAGACTTTGTTTTTGTTATTTTGATTTTTTTATTTTTTTTATAATTTTTTGCATTTTGTATTATTTTTTTTTTTTTGCTTTTTATGAAATTTGTTGATTTTTTATTATTTTTTTTATTTTCTAGAATTTTTTTACTTTTTAGAATTTTTTCAATTTCTAGAATTTTTTGGATTTTTAGAATTTTATTATTATTTTTTTATTTTTAGAATTTTCTTGATTTTTTGGATTTTTTTAGGTTTTTTGAATATTTTAGATTTTTTTTATTTTTTAGATTTTTTTAGTCTTTTTATTTTTTAGATTTTTTTTTTATTTTTTAGACTTTTTTGATTTTTAGAGGTTTTGGAAAATTTATAATTTTTTTTATTTTTTTTAATTTTTTTGGTTTTTAAATTTTTTTTGATTTTTTATTATTTTTAAAATTTATTGGATTTTTTATTATTTTTTGGATTTTTTAGAATTTTTTTGATTTTTTTTTGAATTTTTTTAGATTTTTTGGATTTTTTTATTATTATTTTTATTTTTTAGATTGTTTTTTATTTTTTCTGATTTTTTAGAAATTTTTTATTATTTTTAAAATTTTTATTATTTGTGAAGCTAAAGTCTACGAACACTCGAATAGGATGAAGAATCTGCCTGTGATGCTTTTTTTGAGTTACCCTTTTACCTTGGATAATACCCATGGTGACCCACAAAATATTTTAAATAAATATTATATAAACCATCCTGGCCTATTCTTAATTATTTCTTAACCCATCCTGACTCATCCTAATTTTTAAGATAACACAAAATAACCAAAAAAAACCCAAATGGGTTTTTATTGCCAGGTCGATTTTCTATAACTATGTTTACCTGTTGTAGATAATCAGTTTTCTAGTATTTGGTATCATAGGGTGGAAGTTGGCTACAAAGTCCATTTTTCCTTACAAAGTGTAAAAAGTCATAAAACACTATAAAGTCAACCATAAAACACACTTCAAACCCACTAATAACAAAGGGAAGATTACTAAAACGCCATATTTGTGGGTTTTGTGCTGTGTTTTGGATGATAAGACTTTGATTATCGAATAACTAATATTAGTGTGTTTTAGGTTGATTATCATGTTGTGTTTTATATTCATAGTTCTAGGATGATATGTTTGAAGTTTTTATTGACTTTTATGGTTTGGATATTGTGTTTTAGTGTTCTTCACTCTGTTATTTGTGGGTTTTGAGCGTGTTTTATGTCTGAAATTGTGGTATTTTATGACTTTCTACACTTTGTAGGAAAAATGAACTTTGTAGCCAAACCCCACACTGGTATCATAAAATTAGTGTATGCATAGGTGCAATTAGATTAATTAGCTTAGGAAAAACAAAACTACGACAATATCCCCACTCAAACGTCGTTAATGTTATATATGTTTTTCAATCCTTCATTCCGGTGCCATTATTTCACCTATATGTTTTTTCCACTAGTTGCAAATATAGAATTTATAGTTGGATGGGTTTATAAAAACATGGGTAAATTACGCTTTTCGTCCTTTATCTTTACACTGGATTGCAACGGATAGACTTTAACTTTAATAATTACAGTTACAGTCCTTTATTTGCAAAATCTGTTACACTCTACGTCCTTTAGTACTAACCAGGTTAAAAATTTCAGTTAAGTTTATTCACTTAAGGGTATTTTGGTCAATTCATGTTTTAATTTAAATATTTAATAAATAAAACCAAAAAATTTTGGTCAATTCAGAAGCACAACTTTGACATGATCTGATCCCACCAAACATCTAACCCCCACTTTATCCCCAATTTTGAAAACCCCAACTTTATCCCCCAATTTTGAAACTTCAGTAACCGGGTAGTTGGTAAAAACCCATTCATTCTTGACAAAGTGAAGATCTGAATGACAGATTCCGTAATAAAGAACCTTGAATCTAACATCAATATCCCCAATTTAGCCCTGTAAACATACAACAAATAAAATCAACAACATTGAAGTCATGAACCCAAAAAAAACCTCCAAAAAACACTAGATCTATGGTTAGCGGTGGCTGAGTAGATGGCCAACTTCATCACCACAAAAAAAAAAACCCCAAAAATACTTCAGGTTTTGTGGTTGGTGGCTAAGTAGATGGCCGGCAACCACCGTCGTTTTTTCCGGCCATCAGATCTGAAATCACTTCTCACTTCCAACGGTTTGAGGTGTTCGTAGATCCGGTTGTGGTGGTGTTAATGAGGACAGGCGACGACGCCAGTGGTGTTTGTACATCCGGTTATGGTGGTGGACTTAGGCGGTTGTGGTGTTATGAGCTTAGAGAGAAAGAGAGAGTGGCGGTGGCGGTGGTGGTGGTGTTATGAGTTTAGAGAGAGAGAGAGAGAGTTGCGGTGGTGTAGCTCCGATGATGGTGGTGGTCATGTCTTAGGCGGTGGCGGTGATGGACTTAGGCAGTGGTGGACTTGAAAAGTGGTTGACTGAATAAATGAATAAGGAGCACTATTTATATATAATATATACATACATATATATATATATATATATGTTATTTTTCGTTTTATTTATTAAACATAATTTAATAAAATATGAAATGACTAAAATACCCTTATGTGATTAGATTTGAATCAAAATTTTAACCTGGTTAGTACTAAAGGACCTACGGTGTAACGAGTTTTTCAAATAAAGGACTGTGACTGTAATTATTGAAGTTAAAGGTTATGCAATATAATTTGATACAAACATAAAGGACGAAAAGTGTAATTTATCCTAAAAACATCATATATACGCTGTAAGTATATTACAACCGTGTTTATTAAAATCATTACTCATTTTCTTCCAGCTAAACCTGAATAATCGTCGACAGTGTGTCTCCGCGTGTGGGCACTAAGTGAAAATGAAGAAGGCATTCAGGGACATGTAAGTAACAAAATTATTATTTTTTTCGTGTAAACCATTACTACGGTACTAGCTCATATGTTATGCATGCTAATGTTTTTATTATTTTTTGTAGTAAAAGAGGAGTTAATAAGAAGGTTCTTAAAGTTCCTTCAATAGAACAGAAGGTTCTAGATGCTACAAGCAACGAGTCATGGGGCCCACACGGAACACATCTTGCTGATATTGCACAGGCTTCAAGAAACTAGTATGCCACACTTGTTATTATTTTTTTTTTTTTTGAAAATGAAAAACTATGGGTCTGTTTGGTATGGGGTAATGGAACAGGGGCAGATCTACTTAGTGGTGAGGGGTTGCCCGAGATACCCCTCAACTTTCTTGGCGAACTATATATTTTTTTCTTTAATCTCGGTTTTATTTATCGAGGATGCCTCTAAGCAAATGTTAGGATACCCCTGAGTGTAGTGAAGATAAAAAAAACTGAAATTTTACGGTCATGGAAACTAAAATTTCCGGTAGGAAACTTGCAGAGTCACTCTTCTTAAAAGAATGAAGAAGATGAAGATTTATATCAATATAATAATATGAGAGCATTGGGACAAGGTAATACCAGTCTGCAAACGTCAGAGATATTTAGTCAAACTTCAACCATTTATACTTTATATGATTTATTATGAACATTATTTATTTGTATTTTTTATTTTTCATACTTTCTCCCTGCATAAAAATTTCCGTGATAAGAGTTTTTAAAGTCCAGTTATATAAAACTAAAGATAAAAATTTTAGATATGATTCAGTTTAAAACCTATGATTCTAATATTGAAACTTCCTATAAGACTACATGCCTTAAGCCTTTAACAAATATTTGCTGTTCTTTTTATTGTTAAAAATATTTTTATTACAAACTAAAAATTATTTATAAAACTTCAAGATAACATATAAAGTTTTATAAAAAAATATTTGATATCGTGTTTTCGTGTGTGTGGTACACTAAAAAATGATAATCAAGATATGCCTTAGAATGTAAAATTAAAATTAAACTTGGATTCCATATTTGATATCTTTTTATTCAAACCATGAAATACACGTGTTTTACACTAGTACAACACACTAACCGCAAAGGTCCCTAAGAGCATTCACATTCAATCCACTAAAAATATACATACATTCCACTAAAAAACAACTCCTATATCAATATATTTCCACTAAAAACAAATACTTTTTCTCTCTCCTTTTCAATATATATTACATTTTCTCTCTCCTCTACTCACAACCACTTTCAAAATATATTAAAAAATTATACAGGGTGAACAGTGTCCCCCCAAATATACAGATGAACAGTAACATTTTATCTCTCCTCCACTCACAACCACTTAAACCACTTTTTATAATTTAAAAACCCATCTCTCAAGATTTGGTGGATAGAATGTGAATGCTCTAAGGGTTCTCAAATTCGCAAGGATGACCCTATGTAAAAGAAAATTTTAAGGGTACTGTTTAGTGTTTACTAGCCGCACAGGGGCCCTTAGGCCCTCAAATAATTAGAGACAGATATAAGTAAAAATTTTGGGATACCCCTGACTTTTTCTTCTAGTTCCGCAACTGTAATGGAATAGTGAGAGAATGGAATGGACAACGGAATGAAATGGATCATTCCATTCCATTGTGATGTTTGGTTATTCATATATTAATAGAATGAATCATTACTTTGTACAATTTGATAAACAAAAAAAAGATGAAGTAACGAAACACAATTGTATTAAAAACGACAAAAATATAATTGTCTCAATAATAATAATAATAATAATAATAATAATAATAATATATTAATGGTAAAAAAATAATAATAAATTTTTGATATATATTAATATTAGTATGAATATTAATAAATATAAATATAAATAAAAGTATAAGTATAAATATATATATAAATATAATAATAATAATAATAATAACTGTAGGTCCGGCTAGGGGAGGATCTAGTCGCCTAATCCTTGTGTACAAACCAACTCGGTTGTGCGGAATCCAACCGAGATAGCAAACCGAGATAGAACACGTAAATAATCAACACACGAGACTCAACGATTAACACCACTTGTATTAATGCGTATGAAAGGTCCGTTACAAGCACAAGGTTTACAAAGCAATTCTGCAAACTCTCTCTAGTGTGTGTGTGTGTTCTGTTTTCCTTATCTGTCCAAATCTCTTGAAGTGAACACAACACACGGGTATTTATACCCAACACAGCAGGTCTGGTCGAAGGATCAGACAGACTGATCGAAAGATCATCTGTCGATCAGAAACACATCGAAAGATCTGCATATACCACGAAGGTTGATATCCTTCGAGGTCCATCTTTCGAATGCTTATGTTTCGAGCTCATCATCGAAGGATATAGGCAATCCTTCGATGGTACATCCTTCGACTCAAACACATCTTTCAACCAATGTTGACTGTTTGGCCAAGTCAAACCGGAGGATGGTTGACTTGATCAAACTTACAAGACTAACAAAGACATCGTTTCGTAACAAGACAAAATACAGACAAAGTACAGACACGAGTGCACCAACAAACTCCCCCTTGGCTGTAGCTTTGTCTCGATCTTCGAGATAGTTTTGTCTTGATCTTAATTCTTGTAGGTCCTTCTTGTCTTCAAGTCTTCAATGTCGGAGGATCTTTAAAGTCTTCACGTCTTGAAAGCAGAAAGTGTATCAACAAACTCCCCGTTTCGTGTAGGAAGTGTGTTGACAAACTCCCCCTTAACATAAGCTCCCCCTTGAGTTATGCTCGTGAAATACTTGATCTTTATGAAGTGAGATCCTTGTGGTGTTGATGATGGTCAGCGGCCACTCGATCATCTTCGTCTTTTGAGTGCTTTCACGTCATGTCTTCATTCCGAAGCTTGTCATCGACCATGTTCTCCTAGCCTTTAGAATCTGCACATGCAAGAAATCTAAACGCGTAATGAGAACAACCGCTTGGAATATCATAAGCAAACGACACACATGTGACCATTGTTCAAACAAACACCGTCCGACAGTTTGAAAGTTTTAACAAATTTTATCAATTTCAAATTTTAACTTTCAACACTTTGCAAATTTCGACCGTTTATGAAGATTCAGTCGTTTTCGGTTTTCGTTCAGGTTTCAGGAAACGAAGACTCGAGTTCCAACATCGTACGATCGAAAATAACATAGAAATAAAATCTTTTTGGCTTTTATAAAGTTTATATTAAAACAGATTTTAGGTGTGTTTTAATATTAGAAATGTAAGGACTGAAAGTAGTAAATAAATATATACAGACAATCTTTTTGCGAGTTTCGAGGGTAAGAGAATCATATCAGTGTACGGTCATGCCAAAACGCTCTTGTTGTTCAATTAGTTAACATAAAGATAAGCATCCTATAACAATTATCGGTATTGTTGTCCACTTAAGCTCAACTTATCAGATGTAATCATGGCGAGGGGATACGTTAAGGTATGATTTATACTTATCGACCGGTGTTCATCCACATCACGACACATTCCCGTATCAAGGTATGCACGAGGGTTCATCTTACCGGTGAGTATACCGATTATCATCTGTTTGACCGTATATGATGTGAGATTCTCACTTATTTTGATTTGAAAACAAGCCCTGTGTGATATAATCACTTATTGATGAGGAACTTGATTTTCATATGCATGAGGGCACAGGAGCAAGTCCGTGAACAGGTCAGTACTTTCGTACAGCAGAGAGACGAACTTGACTCCCGGATAAATGTGATATCTTATCACTTATTTTGTTTGGACATGTGATTGTTGATCACTTATTGAGGTCGTATGCAATATGTACACGTATGTATAGTATCATGGAAGATCTAGACTTGCGTCCCCGTTATTTTTCGGTAAAAAGATACAACCATGATACCCAGATGATAAGCAGCATAAAGAACGAATATTTCAGAACCTCGGCAATCTCTCAAACGAAATTTCGGTACTAAGACCATATGCCAATGAATAGTTCCCACCTGGTCTTCAGTCGATTTAAGGTTTATATCACCCTGCACACTTTAAAATGATTGTGAGCCTACCGATACATCTTATATAGAGCTGCTTAACATTTTTCATTTTAAGGTTTAAAGAGGTTTAGACAGACCACTGATGTACTATCATTTTCTCTTTTGCTCGCCAGGAAACTCATTTTTGTTTTTCTATTGTTTTTGTGTTTTTGAAATTTAGCCTACCGATACATCTTATATAGAGCTGCTTAACATTTTTCATTTTAAGGTTTAAAGAGGTTTAGACAGACCACTGATGTACTATCATTTTCTTTTTTGCTCGCCAGGAAACTCATTTTTGTTTTTCTATTGTTTTTGTGTTTTTGAAATTTTTCGATGTTTTTGGATTTTCAAATTTTGGATTTACTCCCCCTAAAATCAACAAACTATGACAAATTTAAAAGACACAAAGGTATATACAAAAATGATTTTCCGATGTTGGTTTTACTCTTGCTTGACCTTAATGCCGTTTACCAGTAATAAGTAGTCAAATCTTGATTTGTCAAATGCTTTGGTAAAAAGGTCGGCACGTTGGTCATCGGTGTGGACGTAAGCAACATCGATTAGCCTTTTCTCAAAGCAATCACCTATGAAGTGATACTTAATTTCGATGTGCTTAGGCTTTGAATGCTGCACAGGATTTCTAGTGATCTGTAATGCAGCAGAATTATCAACGTAAATAGGAGTAGTTAGGAATTCAAAACCGTAGTCGCGCATTTGTTGTTGGATCCATAGGACTTGGGAGCAACAACTTGAGGCAGCAATGTATTCAGCTTCGCATGTTGATGTAGCGACGCACGTCTGCTTCTTACACTGCCATGTGACTAGGCGATTTCCCAACAACTGACATCCAGCCGTTGTGGATTTGCCGTCGATTTTGCATCCGCCAAAATCAGAATCACTGAAAGCGATCAAGTCAAAGTTATTATCCCTAGGGTACCATAGACCGGTGTCAGGGCAACCCTTCAAATAACGAAAAATCCTTTTTACAGCTGCAAGATGTGAGGCCTTCGGGTTGACTTGATATCTGGCAAGCAGGCACGTTGGGTACATTATATCTGGTCTTGATGCTGTGAGGTACATAAGAGATCCGATCATCGCGCGGTAGTATGAGGGGCTAACAGCTTCACCCTTCAAGTCTCGAGTAATTCCATGATTTTGTGGCAATGGGGTACCGATGGGCGTTGCATCAGACATCTGGAACCGGCTCAAGATGTCACCAACATATTTAGTCTGATGGATGAATATCCCAGACTCGGTTTGTTGTACTTGTAGGCCCAAAAAGAAAGTCATTTCCCCCATAGCACTCATCTCGAATTTATCCTGCATTACACGCTCGAAATCCCTACACAAAACATCATTAGTAGAACCAAAAATAATATCATCAACGTATACCTGTACCAGTAGAAGATCTCCATCTTGTTCTTTGATGAAAAGAGTACAATCGATAAGACCTCTCCGAAAACCATTCTCCAGCAAATAATTAGATAAGGTTGCGTACCAAGCTTGCGGTGCTTGATGAAGACCATAGAGAGCTTTGTTGAGCAACCAAACCCGATCGGGATGGATAGGATCTTCAAAACCTGGAGGCTGTTCGACGTACACCTCTTCTTCCACCACACCATGTAAGAATGCACTTTTCACGTCCATCTGGTATACCTTGAAACCTTTGAATGAGGCATAAGCCAGAAAAATCCGAATTGCTTCTAGACGTGCAACAGGTGCATACACTTCGTTGTAGTCGATCCCTTCAATCTGACGAAAACCTTGAACGACTAGCCTTGCTTTGTTTCGAATAACGATTCCACGGTCGTCCTTTTTGCATTTAAACACCCAACGGGTACCAATCTTCTTGTAACCAGCAGGTTTCTCTACTAGTTTCCAGACACCAAGCTTCTGGAATTGTTGCAGTTCTTCCTGCATTGCTTCAACCCATGAGCTATCTTTCAAAGCATCTTTCCAAGTTCTTGGCTCTTCTTGTGAGACATAACACGCGAAGGACCAATCATTTTGTTGACCAGATTCTCGGGTAGTTGCATACAAGCCTGCATTGTTGTTGTTTCGCAACATGTTTCTTGTTTGAACGCCACTCTGTACATTTCCGATGATGTTTTGTTGAGGATGGGTATTGTGAATCCTTGTTTCTGGATTATCTTGAACTGGAATGTTTGTACCCAGATTGTTGAGATTGAGATCAACAATCAATTCAAGGCCCGGAATTGACGAAGAGGATGATGCAGTAGCTTCAGCTGTTCTAGGGACATCCACTGGAGGTGTACCTTCTGAAGTACCATGAACTGCTGTTATTGGCACTTCTTGATCTGCATCTAGAAATTCGTCATCCTCTGAAGATTCGTTCAATTCGGTAGCATCATGAAAATCCTCATTGTCGAGAGCATTATTGTTCACTGAAGATGGTTCTTGGTTGACAATAATGGGACGAACCAACGGTGAATCTGTTGCGTTGTCACTCTCGAAAAACATCCTTGCCGCAGCATTTTCTTCAACTGCTTCAACATTGATCGAATTGAAAAAGTCATCGTACTCAAACATCCAAGGCTGACCAGGACATTTGACTGGTAAAGTGTGCCTTTGTACTCTGACTTCAGACCATTCCTCGACCCTTTTAGTCTCTAGATTCCAGACTCTTAAGTTCGGGGTGGAATACCCAAGAAAGTATCCCTCAATTGCTCTTGCCCCAAACTTTCCATTAGGATCGATCATTGTGCATGGAGCTCCAAACGGTTCAAGATATGACAAATCTGGCTTCCGTTTGTTAATAAGCTCAAAGCAGGTCTTGTTGTGCCTTTTGACTGTAAGGACTCGGTTCAACGTATAGCATGCAGAGGCCACAGCTTCAGTCCAGAATGGAATCGGCAATTGTGACTCTACTAACATAGTCCTAGCAGTCTCGATCAATGTGCGGTTCTTACGTTCAGCGACGCCATTCTGTTGAGGAGTATAAGCTGCACTAAATTCGTGAAGAATACCTTTTGAAGTGCAAAACTCCGCCATGGCATGATTTTTAAATTCAGTACCATTGTCGCTACGTATCCGCCTAACCATCAAGTTATAGAGATTCTCAATCTGAATGATCAAGTTTTTGATAATACCGAAGGTTTCACTCTTATGTGCCATGAACGCCACCCAAGAAAATCTTGAATAATCATCAGTTATCACGAGGCAGTATTGATCATTCCTAATGCTTTTGTGCTTGACAGGACCGAACAAATCCATGTGCAAACGTTCAAGAGGAACAGCCACCGTGTTGACTTTCTTTGTAGGGTGTCGCTTCTTCGTTTGTTTTCCTTTTTGACACGAAACACAGACGTCTTGAAGATGGAAGTTTTTAAGAGGAACACCATTCACCAATTCATTAGACACCAAATGATTCATTTTGCGTAAGTGAATGTGACCCATTCGTCTGTGCCAAGAGATTGTGTCTTTTTCTGTGGCTTTAGAAACGAAACAAGTTGCTTATGCAGACGTTGTGATAGCTTGGCTCATATCAAGGACATACAGATCATTTATCCTTGGAGCCGACAAGAGAATCCATTCTTTTGGGATTTTGAAGCCGGGTTTCAGCACATAACATCCATTTGCATCAAAGTGTACTGAGAACTGCTTATCACAAATTTGAGAAACACTAAGAAGATTGTGATCAAGTTGTTGTACAAAGTTGATCTTATCAAAACTAACAACCCCGTTGGAAATCATTCCTTCACCCGTAATATATCCGCCTTTATCTCCAGCAAAAGCAACATAACCTCCTCTAATAGATTTGACGTCGTAGAGAAGCTTCATGTCGCCTGTCATGTGCCTGGATGCCCCACTATCAACAATCCAATGACTACTGATAGTTCCTCCTGGAACACCCTGCACATGAACTCACATAATTAGTTGGAGATGGGGACCCAAGCCATTGTGGTCTTGGGTCTTCCATTTTCATCAATAACAATAACCTCTATTCTTTGATGATTTGAAAATTGTGATGGTCCCCCTGAATTTGTGGTTATTTTAGGTTTCCATGTCTGTTTTGTTATACCAGTTTGATTGTTTGAAGTTTTTGAAAACTTTGAATTTTCTGGTTTAACTGAGACAGATGATTTGTGAACCACATCGGTTTTAATTGCCTTTTCAATTTTCTTGACCTGTTGGCGTTTCTGTTTCTTTTCCCTTTCTTTTACAAGTCGGGGATCTTGTTTTACAGAAACAGATCGCTTTTGGTGATTGTGTTCACGGGGATCATCAACGATGCCTTTTTGTTTATGAAGATATGGACAATTTCGAATAATATGTCCGATTGTGCCACATTCAAAACATGATCTTCGTTCAACAAACCCCGAAGTATCATGTGATCGTCTTGCCGATGATGAACTTTGTGATCCCGAGGTACTAGGTTTTGAACTACTTGGTTCATTTCTTTTCATCACTGTTGCCTTTTTGACAAAATCTAAGTTAGATTGATTTTCAAATGTTGCGATGTTGAGGGTCGGCGCCGGTCCAAAACGGGGCAGGACATCCCCGGTACCACGTAGCCTAATGATTTGTTAAATGTTTTATATATGTCATGTATATATTCTCTAAAGTATTCATAATATTAAATGAGTTTAATAGTTGTTTATATTTAGAATATAAATAATTAAATATCTTAGATACAAAAGGGAAGTATGTACCAAAATCAATGACATTGATATCTTCCAACGATCTTCGTTTAACCGAAAATAGAATATACGTGAAGTAAATAATAAAAAAGTCATTTTATCAAATCTTTATAAATCATATACTACATTTCATTGAGCTTCGATATTATAGTTACTAGTGGGAATGCCCGCGCGTTGCCGCGGGTAATTATGTTTTATAGACGCACGTTTCTTGACGGCTTTCACGTAATTTATTTTTAATATCAATTTGCTAAGAGAACTAATATAACATTTCACAAAAAAAAATGACTATAAACAAAAGAATTTTTGAAAAAGTAATTGGGCTCGGCTAGTAACATTTTGGAAATAAAACATCCCAACTTGAATAGTCTCATTTTAAAATAGGTTCACACACCATATTTGCTTTTATTAAAGTCGGATGTTGATGGAAGCATAGGTAGAGACCCCAAGGTAACGGTGACAAATAACGGTAATATGTGGTTCGCCAGTTGCTATAAAAACGACTCATTTTTACTAAAGATTAACCAAATAAATAAGTAACCCAAAAAATCTACATGCAATTTGTTGATGATAACTGGGATGAGCTGCCAAGCTTGGTTAAGCCCAAAATCACATCAAACATAACCATGATACAACCCAAATTTTAATCCTAACACTTAAAAAAGATCAAAAACTATATCGTGAGCAACAAAGTTAGCTGGTTCTAGACTCGTAGTTCACCACGCTACACGTGCTTCTATATATCACATTAAATATTGATTTAACTCCAAAGTAAAATTCCATCAAACTAACTGTAAAAAGTATGATTAGAGTAAGAGAATATCAGTACATATAAAAAGGCTCAGGCACAAAGTCAACAAAAAAGCAACCAAAACTTACCCTTTATGACATGCATTAATATCACTAAAGATTACTAATCTTGTTAAGGTAACCAATGGAAACAATGTGATCAATTTCGTGTTTGGAGAACATTCCACTACCCATGAAAAGATCCAAAAACCGGGTACCATTGGCACCATCAAGAAAAGGATTCCAATGCTGACAACTCTTTAAATCTAGTCCTGTGATGTCTTTGGCATGCCTACACGATATAAATTGTTTATTTGTTAAAAAAGGGGGACTTGTAAAGATAAGAATTAACGTGCAAAAACGAACCTGATAGCCGTTTGAACCAGTGTTGACTTTTCAACTGAAGGATCGTTTCCATCAGAAGGTTCCCACAAGCCTCCAATTGCGATCAAAGAATTTCCGTTTTTAAGACACGCAAATCAAAGCATATTGCAAAAATGGGGAATTCGGTCCTCGTAATATCTTTTAGATGAGAGCTCCTCTAAAGCATTTGGGCTAAGCCCACTCATCAATATCACCTAAAAACAACAAATCAAATATGAAATAACAGTATCATGACTTATAAAAAAATATAAATCATAAAAAAATCACATGATATACAAAGTAGCATTGCACTGTCATGATTCTTGCTATAGTTCTCATTAACTGAACTGTCATGACTTATACTATAATATCTTTATTTGGACTGTCATGATTCATGCTTTACCAAGTAGCAAATTAGTTTTTGGTCATTTTTCTGTTAACTGATAATCACACTCCTCTCAGTAGTGTATACCAATAGCAAAACGTAATTAGGTTCACACTCCTCTCAGTAGTGTATCCTCTCAGTAGTGAATCTTCGATGGCGTTTAGGCAAATCCACATTTGCTGATTAAAGGTCTTATACAATTAAATGTGTTTCTTTTCTTTTGAAAATCCTTTAGCTTAAACAAGATATGTATAGATAACCCGAATTGACCCATTTGTATATAAATGGGTCGACAATGCCAGTTCTACAGTTTGCAAGAATCTAAAAATAGCAAAAGAGCTAGAGAATGGGACCTGGGAAGCAAAATGCTTGTGGACTGCATTAACCAGTTGTTCCTTTGTCAGATTAGAGTGAATATTTCCCTAAAAGAGGAACAAAAAATTACAATTAAAATGAATTACGACAAACAAGAAACACATGGGTGTGGATAGTTTTATATATGAGACTCACGAGGTTAAATGTACTGTAATATCGCCATAACGTGTTGGTTCCTAGCTTTTAGAAGTTCACTTTCTGTTCATCCACATGGAAGCATCACATAACAACTATTAGATCATATTTGGTTATGCATGTCAAATATTTAGGTCAAACTAACTAATGTTTTAGGTTCTGAAATGTTACTTTAATTCATATTGCTAGATTTGAAGAATATATTATATTTGAATTTACAAATACGTATATTTGACCACAAAAGTCAACTTACAGGATAACACATGTGCATGTTGGATTGAGTTTCTCTGCAAGCATTACGGCTACCAGACTTCATCATCGATGGAGATAGGCCCCACAGTCTTGCATATTGAACTTTTGGCTTGTTTAGTTTGCTGAACTCATTAGGGGTGGCTGTCAATGAGGAGCAAACCAACTTAAAATCAATTAACCAAACTAAACATTTTACTGATATTTGCAAGAATTTACAAGGTTTTGAGTTTGTGTAAGCTTACAAAACTCGTTAACATCCGAGCCACTGCTTGAAATATCAAATTCGTATTCATCATCTTCTTCATGACCAGTTGGTGGTTCAAGAATACTCAAAGCATTCCTTTGCAGCTTCACTTCAACTCCATTCTTCAGAACCTAGTAAAAGTTGGACTACTTATTAGTCAAATACATAAAATGGCTTTATAATAATCACACAATACAAGTATCAATCTTATTGACTAAAATTAGTACATTAATATGTGTTGACTAAAAATGTAATGTTCGATTTTCACTCACAAATATGATCATTTATATGCAGCGTATTAACAAAAATATGCAAACAACAATTTTTCAAGAATGGATCGTATCATGAAGCATAGCGTCTAAAATCATCATAGTAGTAAAGATATTACCAGTTGAACGAAGCCAAGAATCTTCAACCGCGTTCTAAAAAGTTCTGAAAACATCATCAAGATTGTTGCTTAAGTAGCTCTGGCCATCATCCAACAGTTCAGATATGCTGATTAATTTATATGGTTCCCAATGTTGAATCATCGTGCTTTCTTTTCCGCCGTCTTTCACAAGATTTAAAGGGCTCTTACAAAATCCAAAACGCGTTTTATGCAACCGATACCAGTTTAGAGTAGGCGAAAATGTAAAACGAAAGTGAGAAAGATTTCAAACACATGTTGCCAAAACAAAAGCGCAGAGGCTTCACTAACAGCATAACCTCTCATTGAGAATCAAATGTTGAACCCTAAAAGCGCAGAAGCTTTTAAAATTCATCCAAACACTGTCTCATCTCCTTCTGCATCATTTAACCCTTTTCTTCTTGAACCCTAAATCCCAAGATACTCCCCTAATTGAGAATCAAATGTTGCAATACGTTGTGATAATCAACAAATCTGATTCAAATTTCGAATCGCTTAACAAAAAATTAGAAAATACCTTAAATTGTGCTTCCATCGCGTCGATCTACGAGACCTCTGAGCAGCCTCAATCGCTTCACACTGGCGATTAAAGCTTCTACGAAACTTCTCATCTCCCTCTGGTGATTATATCCAGCAAAACCCTAACGATTGAAATTAGCGTTACCTGCATGGGAATGTATAACAGAGCCATAACTAATTTTAATGACAAAATGTTAGAGAAAATAACATACTTGGAAAGGGGAATTAGTGAAACCAATCAGACAATAATAAGATTTCTCCAATGGAGAACAAAATCGAAATAAGCCTAACCCCAAATATCGAATTCAGTTTTTTACCCACAAAAGCGTAAAGTTTATCCAACCCCTTCGAACACACGCATAAGTGAGCAAATACAGAACGAAGAACAACAATCTAGTAACCAGAAATTTCATACACATGTGAAGCAACCCGTTAGTAGAAGAAAAAGATTACCTTAAACCCTAGATTGTCACCACCGCTACAGCCCCTATACTGCTGCTACCGTCTTCCTTCATTACCCCAACCATCGCCGTTTGAACGACTGTTTTGGGGTTACCATCACCGCTGTAGAGATCGCAGACCATCAGCATCTCCGACTGCGAAGTTCTCTAACCTCTTCCTAGTGAACAATCAATCACACAGATTCCGGTTATTGATGTATGTGATTAAAAAGACCAGGGATGATGAGATTACTTCTTTGAAACCGAAACCGAAATCGAATTGAAGAAATTGAAGTCATCAGTTCGCTTTGATTTCCCTGTAGGTTTGCAGAATTGAAGGCTGGTGTCGCTTGATTTCCATGTGGGTTTCCCAGTTTTACCCCTAAAAGCGTCTTAAAAGTTTGTAAAATGTGTTGTTTTAGTCCCTCTCAAATGGTTTGAAGTGTTTGTACATGTGGCTTCAAAACTTGTACGTACGGTAAAATTACCAAAAGGGTAAAAAACCCAGTTTACTTAATAATGTATACATGACATATATAAAACCTTTTGGTTTGGTATGGTTTTGCTGTTTTTGCGCTGTTGGTAATTTCTGATTGCCAAATTGTTTTCTAACTTCAGCCTTTGGGATAGGAGGACACTGTGTTACAGTAACACGTGATCCTGTCTTTTCCAAAAACTTACTTGTTGAATTTTCAAAGACTTTACTGATTAATGATTGATTAACATTCTTAATAGGAAAATCTTTGTCAGAATAAATTTTATCATCACCAACAAGAGTGTACAGCAAATCCACACTCTCCGACCCTTTTTCAGACGAGGACTCGATTGCAACAGTCTTAGCGGGTTTTGCAGGAGGATCACACAGAATATGATTCTCAAGAGGTATGTCCTCTTCTTTGATCACCGCATCAGACTTTGCTAAATCAGTATCATCAGATTCATCATCAGAAGAATCAGCATCCTCAACCACAACTGGAGGATCCTGATTCTGTTCAGCAGTTACAAATGTATCTGCTGACACATCCGAATCCGATGATACTTCATTCTTGTATCCGAGTCCTGCTGCAAATTCATTAACATCTAGAGGAACAGATGGTTCAAAGTGAGTTCTGTACTCCTCATCAGGCAGTGCATCAAAATTGTTTCTCACGGGTGGTGGACATTTCTTATAGCCTATGCATGTGACATCCCGTTTTTCTTTCTGAACATCAATGATGTGATCCAACACATAGCTAGAGCTCAAATAACTGTCTAACTTAAGTCGGATCGCCTCACTTTCAGTTTTAACACAAGCCATCTCTTTTTGCATTACCTCAAGACGAGTTATATACAGGTTAATGTCAGTTTGTTTTCTGGAAACCATTTTTGTCAACTCTGTTTTATCTTTCTTTAACGTTTCAATCATTGACTTAAATTCCTTTTCATGGTTTTCATAAAACATGTTGGCTTCAGTGCACTTGGAAAGATCAACAGTCAACTTTTGATTGTGGATGAATGTCACATCATATTTCTCTTGCAAAGCCTCGTGTTTGCTTTGCAATTCACACCACTTATCATTCAAAGAAGCATGTTTGTCTTGCAAGTCAAACAAACTAGCTTGTAAAGCATCATGTTTGCCTTGCAACTCAGACATGTTTGCATCCAAATCAGCACATCTAACATGCAATCTATCACAATTATCACAGCTAACAGAAGTGGGTTCATCGACACATACCTG
The DNA here is from genome assembly GCA_030545235.1 of Helianthus tuberosus. NCBI lineage: Eukaryota > Viridiplantae > Streptophyta > Magnoliopsida > Asterales > Asteraceae > Helianthus > Helianthus tuberosus. The sequence continues at coordinate 7,780,988 of CM060358.1, forward strand.
ACTTGATGAACTGTCGACATTAGCCATAAAGGCTGAATGGAGAGAAGACGAAGAATAAGCAGCTTGATCCACCAAAATAGATCTTCTATCAGTTCCTGCTGCAACTTCCTCCAATAGCTCATCAATATTTGCATCGACTGACACACTTGATGTGTCATCTTCTTGATCATTTCCTGAACCCGAGGACTCTTCATCTGAACTTCCACTGTAACCTGAGCTGTTTTCATCTTCAGAAGACTCATCACCATTGGTGGAAGATTCTCCACCACTGGTGTGTTTAAGATCCTTGACAATTTCAGCAAAACAAGCTGTTCCATCTGGAGCATCGTTTCCCAACTGAATAGACCAATCACAACCTTCATCTACTTGAACCACAAGTGCCTGGTTGGCATTTGATGGTCCTGCTTGAGTCTGGTTGTTAACAGGCACCAATGTGCGAACATTGTTCCTATTCTGGTTCTGCTGGTTGCCTTGACCTCTGAAGGGATTCTGGTTTCCATGCTGAGATGGTCTTGTACATTCACGCTTGAAATGACCACGTTCCCCACAGTTGAAGCACTTTACAGCTTGCTTGTCGAACCCATACTTGGTGTCTTTCTTGCTATCCAAGCTGGTTCGTCCCGTTCTTTCCATGAAATCCTTTGCTCGCCTAACAGCACTGGCAAAGGCCCATTTGATGTCCATCATCTCCATCTCCTCTTTGTCAATCTGCTGATAGTCTTCTTGAGTCAGATTAATGTTGCCAATCTGACCTTCCACTAATCCACAGTATGCGCTCACCAAAGTGTTTAGCAGCTCCATGTGTTCCTTTGCTACTTCCACATTGACTTTAGAAAAGCTTGAGGTGTCGAGCCGTACTGTATTTGGCTTTGATTGTTGACCAGCAGATGATGTGCTTCCATAACAGGCTTGCTGTTGTGGAGGAAGTGGGTTCCCATACATGTATGTTGGAACTGTAGATTGAGGAGGAAGTGGATTCCCATACATGTCTGTTGTTCCGGAAGATCGAACAGGTAATGGATTTCCGAACATATCAGTTGGTCTGAGAGGTCGTTGGCTTTGCTGTTGCTGTTGAGGAACTGGTTCTAGCAGATTTCCATACATGTCTGTCTTTGGAGGAACCGGCACTTGGATAGTATTGCCATACATGTCAGTGCTAGTCACAAATGTTGTTTGAATTGGAGCATGCGAAGAAGGTTTTGTAGAGGTGCTAGAGGTTCCAAAATACATTTCAGGATTTTGAGGCACGGGAATTCTTTTTGCCTTCAGAGTTTCTTCCTGATTCTTGTTTTCTAGAATTTGAACAAAGTCGTTGAAGCTCGTTGTAGCTAAAGTACCATTGTACTTCATGATTTCCAAGAAAGTATTCCATTGAGGTGGCAACGCATCTGCAAACCTTTTCACAATCTCTGCAGGAGTTGTAACTACCCCAAAATTTGTCAATTCAGTCAACAAGTGATTAAATCGACTTGTCAAATCACCCAACGACTCATTCTCCATACAAGTAAAACTATCAAACTCTTTCTTTAGCAGTTCTTTTCTCAGTTGACGTGTCGCTTCATTTCCTACGCCCCTTGTTTTCAACGCGTCCCACAACCTCTTCGTTGTCTTGTAACTGACGAATTGATGATAGATATCTTTACTTAAGGCCTGAGTGAGAATGGCGTATGCCTTCTTTTCTAGATCATAGACCTTCTTCTGATCTTCCGTGAGATCTGCAAACGTAGCAGCAGATGATGCGGCAACCTCTATTGTTTGATCGAAATCAGTAATAAACCGCAACCACAATTCTGTATTTTGGCCAAGAACGTATGTATGAAATCTATCAATCCATCCTGGATATTCATACAAGTGCATCAACTTTGGAGGCCGATTCAAACTTCCAGTTTCGCTCTCGCTTAAGAGAATGCTTTGAACACTTGGAATTTGATTGGATACAAATGCCCATTGACCGGTAGAAATTGCATTAGCTTGAGAAGATACCGGTGCGGAAGATGACGGAGTACCAAAATACATATCTGTATTTACCAAAGTATTCCATCTTGGATTCATTTTTGATCAAGAAAAATAAGAACCTGAAAATCACAACTTGTTAAGCACAAACAGACTCTGGATCGAAAGATCAACACCTGTTCGAAGGATCAACAGGGTTCGAAAGATCTCTGTTGAATTTCAAACAATGTTTTCCAAAGATTCTCCAAAACGAGGAATCCTTATCTTTCGAAAAAGGACTGTAGACCGAAAGATGAACACGAAAGATGACTTCGAAAGACTCCCCAATCGAAGGATCCTAGTCTTTCGAAAGTGAGCAGAAGACCGAAAGATGTATGTTTCGAAAATATTCCTCGGAACGAAAGATAAGTCTCACACTTCGAAGGATGCTCGAAGGATGACTATCTGTCGAACCTCCTTTGGTCGAAAGATGATCTTTCGAACTTACTGACACGGTTGACAAATGTGACAGGTTGGTGAAAAGTTGACGGGTTGGTGAGAACTTTCGGCAGAAAGTATGTTCAGACCATATCTTCTGAACATGCAGGTTTCACCAAACAGGTAATGTCCAATATTTTAATCAGTTTACTCTTTTCAATGCACAAACAAGTTTAATATTCAAATTTTCAAGATCAAAGAGTGTAGTTTATCAAGAACCCAATGAAGACTTCAAGAACACTACCCAGAAAAATAAGAATTTCGGTGAACCGAAACTCTCCAAACACACGATTTTGCTAAAATGTTTAACAAAAACCCATGACTAACATGTAAACATGAAAAATAACAAGGTTTTTAACAAAACACCAAGCAAAAACAGCAAGATTTTCCAGAAAATATGAACTTTTTAAACCCGAAAAACAGCAAGAACACCTCGGTTTTAACAAGGATAAGAGCCAAGGCTCTGATACCACTTGTAGGTCCGGCTAGGGGAGGATCTAGTCGCCTAATCCTTGTGTACAAACCAACTCGGTTGTGCGGAATCCAACCGAGATAGCAAACCGAGATAGAACACGTAAATAATCAACACACAAGACTCAACGATTAACACCACTTGTATTAATGCGTATGAAAGGTCCGTTACAAGCACAAGGTTTACAAAGCAGTTCTGCAAACTCTCTCTAGTGTGTGTGTGTGTTCTGTTTTCCTTATCTGTCCAAATCTCTTGAAGTGAACACAACACACGGGTATTTATACCCAACACAGCAGGTCTGGTCGAAGGATCAGACAGACTGATCGAAAGATCATCTGTCGATCAGAAACACATCGAAAGATCTGCATATACCACGAAGGTTGATATCCTTCGAGGTCCATCTTTCGAATGCTTATGTTTCGAGCTCATCATCGAAGGATATAGGCAATCCTTCGATGGTACCTCCTTCGACTCAAACACATCTTTCAACCAATGTTGACTGTTTGGCCAAGTCAAACCGGAGGATGGTTGACTTGATCAAACTTACAAGACTAACAAAGACATCGTTTCGTAACAAGACAAAATACAGACAAAGTACAGACACGAGTGCACCAACAATAACAACAACAACATATTTCTTTTCATTCCTTGAAGGAATGGAAAAAAAACACCTACATATCAAGGAATGAAAATTATTATATTTGGAAGGAGTTACATTCCTTTGGAATGTTCCATTTCATTACCACATGATTACCAAACATGTTTCTTTTCATTCCATCAGAATGATCCATTCCATTCCATTCCACCTTCTATTCCTTCGTACCAAACACTACCTATATGATTTTTTAATGCCAAAATATATTAATTTTATGTCTTGATGTTTAGCCATGAATACCAAATAATCATGTCAGTTGTTTAGAAGCGTTTCAGACCGCCCGTAGTGGGGCGTGTTTTATAAAAAAATTTGCACAAAAACGCCCAATCACGCCCCGACTCCACTACACCCCGGCGTTTTCGGGCGTGATTTTCGAGAAAATTGTATGTGGCGTGATTTGAAAAACGCCGGAACTCTATTTCTTTGCCCAATTGAAGCTTGCCATGTGTGTATACTTAGTTTTAATTAGAATGTGATTTAAAAAGAAAAGTTGCAGGTTGTTGTTCTTGTGGGTGAAAGGAAGAAGAAGAAGCTTTTTCATTTTAGTCCCTGCATTTTGATTATATTTAAAAAAAAGATTTAAACTTAAAAAGTCTTTAAAAAAGGATTTTGTATTTCAATCCCTAAAGTTTTAATTTGTTTTAATTAGATTTTGGAAATGTAATTTTTTTTACTTTTGAATAGGTTTTTTTTTTATTTTTAGTATTGTGTTTTTTTTTAATTTAATAAAGTATTTTAAGTTTTTAATTAGAAAAAAATAATTGTGTAATGATTGGAAGGGGCGTTATTGGGCATTATTCCCACTACGACACTTTTGCAATAACGCCCAATAATGCCCCCATGCTGACTGGACTGGCACATGGCAGAAAACGCCCCATGATGGGGGCATTATTGAGCTAACCACTACGCATGGTCTCAGCGATACTGGGAAGAACTGGCGCCACGTGTACAAGGTTTTTACATTTATACCCTTTTCTGGAAATGCTTAAAATATCTCATGTTTTTTTTTGTCAAGGGTAGTTTTGTCATGGAAAAGAGAGTGAGCCAAAACATACCCTTGGAGTAATTTTTTCTTCGAGAAAATGATTTTTTTGGTGTCTTTGCGTTCTTTTATTCTTGCATATTTTCAAGATTAATTCTTTTTGGTAGGTTCTCGTACAAGTGTACCCATTGTTTGGTAAATATTTTAGAGTAAAATGTCATTTTCGTCTCTTAGGTTTAGCCAATTTTGCGACTTTTGTTCAAAGATTTTTTTTTTTCACATTTGGATCCAAAAGGTTTGAAATCTTACCATTTTCACTTGACTGGTTAACTCCGTCCGTTTTTCACTGTTTAAGTCAAGGGTATTACGGTCTTTTTAGACATTTTTTTGTTAAACTAAAAACACTATAAGAAATAAAGTCAATAGAGGTGGATCTTTATTTCTTATATTGTTTTTAGTTTAATAAGAAAAGGTCTAAAAAGACGGTAATACCCCTCTGATGAAAGTGACAAGATTTCAAATTTTTTGAATCCAAATGCGGAAAAAACAAACATTTGGATGAAAGTCGCAACATTTCAAAGATTTTGGTTTAAATCCAAATTAATGATTTCACAGATGCATATTTTCAAGATTTATGCTTTTGGATAGTTTTTCATACCCAATGTTGAGTATAATGTTCTATTCTAACCAACAGACTTTGATAGAATTTGGCATCTTTTCAATCAGTGGCGGACCCATGAATTTTTTCATGGGGGTGCGTAACATTTTTAAAAATTTTAGGCCCCTAGGTATATAAGTAAAAAATCGGTTCGTATCGGGTCGGGTCATGTAAAACAAACGAACATCAAACTAAATTTATTTAATCATCAGAAACATGTCAAACCTTGTTACAAACATAATTAAAACGTCGACGCCCTACGGGTTTTCATTTTTTGAAATCTATCCAAAACATCATCTAAAGCTAATTTCTTAAGCAATTCTTTCTCTATATAACATAAGTTCATCGTCCCATAACATAATGTTTCAATTTTAGTTTTAATTTTCAACTATTCAAGCCCTAGAAATCATAACGTAAGTTGTAATCACCCTAAAAATATATAAACAACATAATCACCATAAAAATCATCTAAACAACCATAAAAAACGTCAAAACACACAAAACTTCAAACCTATTTAACAACTTTATTACCCTTTTTTCTCCTATAATATCAACCAAAATCATTAAAATAACAAAGAAACTTACCCGTGTTTGGATTCTGGTTACATTTGGTGTCAAACGACGGTGGTATGGTGGCTGACTACGGTGGTCGCCGGCTGCTGGACTGTTGTCGCTGGGTGATGTTGTTCGTTGGCCGTGCAGGGACACAAAAGAGAGAGAGCAGGAGAGAATTTCTAAAGGTTTTGTGCTTTAATTATTTTATTATAGTTTGAAATATTGTTGGGTTTGGTTAATGGGTTAAGACTTAGTGGGCTAGCTAGTTAGGAATTATAAGTGGGTAAAGGTATGGGTATTTGGGTTTAGTTAGTTAGGTATTAAAAGTTATATAACTTATGTAGTATTTTTTTTAACTAAGAGTTTACTAAAAAAATTAAAATATAAATTGATAACATTTTTACCTAAGGGGTGCGGACGAAAAATTTCAAGGGTGCGGTAGAAAAATTCCAAGGGGTGCAGACGAAAAATTCCAAGGGGTGCGGACGGGATTTTCGACGGAACTTAGCCCTAAATTTTTTTTTTTCCACGGGGGTGCGCCCGCCCACCTTGGACTCGGCTTGGGTCCGCCCCTGTTTTCAATATATCGATTCTACTGGGAGGGATCAAGGGAGCAACACAAGGAAGAAATCGCAAAGTCTTGTTGCTCTTGTCAACGATAAAGAGAAAATACAAGAAGCAAGAGAAAAAGCTGCTGCTAGCAGGGACAAGTGAGTTTTTTAAGGATTTTGACACACTTATAAGGGGGTCAATTCGGGTTATGTTTTATCTCTAAAGGGTAAATAAAAGATTGCTCAAAAGGTAACGGGTCGGATGTTGTTTAATGTCTTTTTAATGCCTAAGAGTAGGGGTGAGCGAAAAGCGAACCGTTAACCGAAACCGAACCAAAATTAACTGAAAACCGAATTAACGAAAGATCGGTTATCGGTTATTTTTTTGTACCCTCGGTTAACCGAACCGAATCATTTAGAATTTTTATATATCTAGTTTTTATACCTCCGTTTCATGTATTTCATGTTTTATACCTCCATTTCATATATTTATACATCCTATTCATGTATATATACCTCAATGTTCATGTATTTATACTACCATTTAATGTATTTATACCTCCATTCCATGTATTTCTAAGTAAAAACTTTAGCCCAAGTTTGGTTTGGTTATTAACCGAAATTAACCGAACGGAACCGAAAATCGACAAATTAACCCAATAAACCGAACCAATTAACCGAAAACCGAATGGTTAATAAAATAGATTAACCGATGACTTCGGTTACATCTTACCCTCCTCAGACCCTACCTTAGCTTTGCTATTGGTGGGATTTACTGAGTATGATGATGATGACGACGACTTCGGTTAAGGCTAATAACCGAACCAAATCGCGCACACCCCTACCTAAAAGTATAAAACCTTCTAAATAATCTAATAAAAAATTCAGATTGTTATTGAAATAATGCAGTTTTTACAATATTTGTAATGGATTGACATTTATAATATTTCAAAGTAGGTTCCGCCAGACATCCGGAGGTTCTGGAGATGATTGATATGACGAGCAATATGGAAGTAGAGATGAAGATCGGAACGGTTACGGTTGGGATTCATATGGACGTGATGGTGAAGACCGCTATAGTTATGGCGATGATGAATATCGCAGAAAAAGTCAAAGTATCGATGGTGATTATGGTGCAAAAAGTCAAAGCTCTGATAGAGATGATGGTCATCATTCTTCTAGGTATTTAACCCTCTAATAATACTCGTTTGTTCTTGCTCAGTTGTCCGTTTTTGAACGATCGGGTATATGTGGCACTTTTTACCCGCTTACATATACATGGGTCAATTTGGTTTATGCTTTATCTCTAATGGGCCAGATGGGTTAGGATAAATGGTTAAACGGGTAAAGCCATTTGGAATGTGTTCAAACGCATAAAACCTTCTAAATATCTTTGTTAGAAAATGTTCAAAATTATTATTGTAATGATATATTATTTGTAATTGTATTTTACACATTAGTTTATTTATTAAAATAAAAAAAATGAATATTTTCATTTGCAGAGATAGCAATGCTAGAGTTGAAGATGGTTCTCCTGATGGAAGGTAATAAGATGGTTTCCAGTTTGTTTTTTTACTATATTAAAATTAACAAAATATAAGAAAATCATGGATATTGTGGAGTCAGTATTCGTTTTTTTTAAATATTTTAGGAAAATATATAAAATCCTCAATATTGCGTATAATATATATATTTTGGTGTTGGGCAGCCGGCTTGAACCGAAATTATCTGGACAAAATCTTGTGGGACCCCCTAGTTATGAAAATGCTGTAACCGAGGGTGAGACACAACCTCCACCTCCAGCTGCTAATACTCTAGGCGCTGTGCTTGCGAGCAACTCTGAAACTCTGGCTGCTGCCACACTACCTTCATCCGCCACTACACCTCCGGCAGCCACCACATCTTCAGTAATCTCCGACAAGGAACCAGACGGGTTTGACTTTTTTGACCCTCGTGCTCCACCCCCAGGTATAACCGGTCTTTGTTTATTGCTAGTTGATTATTATACTTGTTGAATATATACTTAACAAAATTTTGGTGTGGATATAGTTGTAGCTGTAGTTGCCACGTCAGCGTCAAACAATGCTGAGGTGGACTTGTTTGGTTCTCTATCAGACTCTTTCTCTTCAGATGTATTGGCTCTTGTGCCATCTCAACCACCTGCTCCAACTACCTCTAATCCAACTCAGGTGTGTTTTGAAAACGAACCACACGCTCACACGTATATTATTTGATAATTAATATTTGTGTTGTACTTTTTATGCAGCAGTTTGATGATCCATTTGGTGATGGTCCTTTTAGAGCTGTCCCTTCTAGTGATGGATTCTCGGCTCAACATTCAACATCACCATTCACTGTCGCTTCGACTGATGTATTCTCGGCTCAACAGTCAACGTCGCCGTTCACTGAACCACCTCAGACAGTTGCTCAAACGACAGTGAATGACATGGGATTTGGTGGCGGTTTTGACCAAACTGTTGACATTCTAGCAGGTATACTTCCCCCAACTGGACCACCTGCGCAGAATGGTTTTCCTTCTCAAACCGGTCAACCCTCCCAGACCCCATTTGGTCAATCAAACCAGACCCCGTTTGATCAACCAAACCAGACCCCGTTTGATCAACCAAACCAGACCCCATTTGATCAACCAAACCAGACCCCATTTGGTCAAACTATCCAGACCCCTTTTGGTCAACCTAACCAGACCACGTTTGGTCAACCTAACGAGGCCCCGTACGGTCAATCAAACCAGACCCCGTTTGGTCAACCAAACCAGACCCCCTTTGATAAACCTAACCAGACTCCATTTGGTCAACCAAACCAGACCCCATTTGGTCAACCAAACCAGACCCCATTTGATCAACCTAACCAGACCCCATTTGACCAACCTACGTCCCAGACTAGTTATCCAGGTCAATTTGGTCAACAAAAGCCACAGTCAGCTTTTCCAGTTCAAGGTGGCTACCAGTCTATTCCACCGTCGACGTTTTCGGCTCAAGGTGGTCAGTCTGTGATGCCACCCAGTTTGCCAACGGCTCATGGTGGCCAATCTGAGTTGCCACATGATTTTCCAGCTCAGGGCTTTAAATCTCAATCTATGCTGCCCTCAGGTCACCCGTCGTCACAGGGTGACCAATTTGAGTTGTCGTCTGCTTTTCCAGCTCAGAGCGGCCAATCTGTGTTGCCATCTGGTATCCCGACTCAGGGCAGTCAATCTATGATGCCGCCCAGTCTCCCAGCGGCTCCGGGCAGTCAATCTATGGTGGCGCCTGGTCTATCGGCAGCTCAGGGCAGTCAGTCTATGTTGCCGCCCAGTCTCCCGGCAGCTCAGGTAAGTCAATCCATGTTTCCGCCCAGCCTCTCGGCGTCTCAGGGTAGTCTCTCCATGTTGCCGCCCAGTCTTCCGGCGGCTCAGGGCAGTCAACCCATGCTACCGCCCAGCCTCCCGGCGGCTCAGGGCAGTCAATCCATTTTTTCACCCAGTCTCCCGCCGTCTCAGGGCAGTCAATCTATGCTGCCGCCCATTCTTCCGGCGACTCAGGGCAGCCAATCCATGTTGCCGCCTAGTCTCCCGGTGGCTCACGGCAGTCAATCTATGCTGCCGACTAGTCTCCTGGCGGCTCAGGGCAGTCAATCTGAGCTGCTGTCTAGTTTTCCACCTCAAGGCAGTCAATCTGTGTTACCACCTGCTTTCCCGGCAGCTCAGAATAGTCAATCTGTTTTATCGTCTGTTTTCCCGTCGACTCAGGGTGGTCAATATGTGTCATCTGGTTTCCCGTCTACTCAAAATGCATCTCTTGGTGGTATTTCTTTACAGTCGGGTACCGTCTCACAGTTGGGGTTTCCCAATTCCAATGGTCAATCCAGTCAACCTAGTAATAACGTTTACAACGGTTTCCAGCCTCAAGGTCACCCTACATCAGCCCCAACACCGTCAGCTGCCTCGGTTTCAAGTTTCTATCAACAGCCACAGTTACAGTCAAATACCTCCAAGGCCACCCAACCACCATCTGTCACTCCATCAACAGGTGCACTTGCTATCGTTCCTCAACAACCTGCAAAAGAAAAGTTCGAGACCAAATCCACTGTTTGGACTGATACGTTGAACCGTGGGCTCGTTAATTTGAACATCGATGGATGTAAGTTATTTTCTTATATAGATAATAAACTTTTCTTATAGCACACACACACACACACACACACACACACACATATATATATATATAGGAAGGGATCATGCAAGTAATGTAAAGTTACTTGGGAACCGAACTGTTATGTTACCAATTGTTATGGAAATTATAAAAATAAAAATATATATGTAGATCGACCTATATGTAGCTCGCGAACCACAGACATATATACATATATTTTTTAAAATCTATTTTAATAATAACCTTTAAATATAAAAAAGTTGAAAAAAATAAAAAAAAATTGCTTGGTTGATAGTGGTTCTCTATAGTTTTCAAGTAACTAACTATGTAGTTCTCTCATGATCCGCACCCTGAATATGTGTGTGTGTATATATATTTGAGTTATGACACTATTTTCGGATGTGCAGCTAAAACAAACCCGCTATCTGACATTGGAATCGATTTTGAGGCGATAAACCGTAAAGAAAAGAGGATGGAAAAACCTAGCAAAACCCCGGCAACTTCAAATGTAACCATGGGTAAAGCCATGGGCTCGGGTTCTGGAATTGGACGTGCTGGTGCAAGTGCTCTAAGACCCGCATCCAACCCCATGGCGGGTTCAGCAATGGGAATGGGAATGGGTGCAGGGCCAGGGTTTGGAGGTGGTTACGGAGGTCTAAACCAGCCCATGGGAATGAACCATATGCCGCAAAATATGGGTATGGGAATGAACAATATGCCTCAGAATATGGGTATGGGAATGGGAATGAACAGTATGCCTCAAAATATGGGTATGGGAATGAACAATGGCCAAGGGTTTCAGATGCAAGCGCCACCTGCCGCCGGATTTATGCAGCCTGGAAATTATAATCCGATGATGGGTAGAGGTGGGGGTTATGGTCAGCAACCTTATGGTGGCTACAGATAGAGTTGCAGCGGTAAGCATAGTTATTGTGATATAAAAAGCTATTCTTTTTCCTGATAATTTTGTAATTCTTTTTGATTCCGTATAGCATTCTGTATAACCAACATCAAGATTCTTAATTTCTATATATTCAAAACAATTTTTGTGTCTTGATTTTGAAGCATGTAATGACCAAAGCATGTTAAACAATGCGGCTTTCCTGTATTTTTTTTTAAGAAGTGACTAAAACAATAACATGACATTTCGTGTAATTTACTAAAATAAATACGTAAAGACTTACGAGCCTTTGACGATAAATTTAAGACCACCAATTTCTCTATTCGTTAATTAGTTTTTTTGGGAGAAAATGGTTATTTTTGTCGAACCTCATAGAATATAATCGAATTTAACTCGGTATTTCATATACACAATTTGCACTTGGTGGTGGAAAGAAATTGAGTCGAACGTATCATTTGGGTTCGAAATAAATGCGTGAAGACTTGCGAGTCTTTGACATGACCCAGCTTTTATGAGTAAAGACTTGTGAGTCTTTGACATGGCCCAACATTTATGATTATTTATTAACTAGATACAAATTGTGAAGACTTGCGTCTTTCGACAATGCGCACAAATTTTCCACGCATATGTCGAAACGAAAGTAGAAAGAAAATCAACACAAATTTTCCACGCTATTTCGAACTTGGGAGTGTATATAAGCTGGGCATATTTGGTGCCATATCAAACATTTAAGATTTGATACAACAAAAATGGCAAATAAGGTTTACCATAAACATTTTACCCATCCTATTTTCTTCTTTATTCTTACACTCTTTGTGTGGGAATCGTTTACCACTACAATTGCCCTTGACTGGTCTCTAACACCACCTCCCACTTCCCCTGGCCATCGTACTGGTAAGTGTACGAAAAAGGAGAGACAAGCTCTTCTTCATTTCAAATCATACATTCATTACGACCCTGAGGGCCGTCTCACTACATGGACACCTGGAGAAGAAGAAAAAGTAGCAACCAATGATTGTTGTTACTGGAGTGGAGTCACGTGCAACAACCATTCCCGTGTCACAAGCCTTTACTTGGGCTATGGAAATCTTGAAGGCAAGATTAGTCCTTCATTGCTTAACTTAAGCTACTTGAATTATCTTGATCTTTATGCCAATTCGTTTAATGGAATGATTCCCATGTTCATTGGTTCCATGACCCAATTAAGGTATCTTTACCTTGGTGGGAATGATTTTAGTGGAACGATTCCTACTGAACTTGGAAACCTCACGAACTTGCAAGAGCTTTCACTTGAATACTTGAGTAATTGCACAATTGAAAACCTAGATTGGTTGTCTCATCTGTCTCAGTTGGATAGCCTTGACATGTCAGGTACTTCCCTAGGCAAAGTAGACAACTGGGTAAATGTGATTTCAAGTCTTAAAAAGCTATCAGCTTTATATTTAATTGGATGTGACCTCTCCCATGTGATGCACCCGTATTCTTATTCATATGTCAACTCTTCTTTTTCTTCATCTATTGTTCGCCTTTATCTCTCAGGTAACAATCTCAACTCATCCATGTATCACTGGTTATTCGCTTTAACTAGCAATGCACTTGTAAATCTTCATCTCTCTGGGAACATGTTAGATGGGATTCCCAAATATCTTGGAAATCTCTGTGGTTTGACATATTTGTATTTCAATAGGAACTTAAAGCCTATCAAATTACCTGATTTTCTGAGTAACTTGTCTGGGTGCTCATCAGTTAATTTACAATATTTGGGTGCCTCATCTAGCCAATTCACAGGGTCAGTGTCAGATGATATTCAAAATTTTTCATCCCTACGACAGCTAATTCTTTCTGATAATCAGTTAGATGGAACTATAAGTGATAAGGTGTGGCAACTACCCAAGCTTGAAATACTAGATGTTTCTTCCAATTTTCTTAAAGGTGCTATCTCCGAAAATATTGAAAAGTCAAATATTTCAACTAGCAATGCACTTGTAACGCTTGATCTCTCTAACAACATGTTAGATGGGATTCCTAAATATCTTGGAAATCTGTGTGGTTTGACATCTTTGAGTTTCTCTAATAACTTAATGCCTATCAAGTTACCTGATTTTCTTAGTAACTTGTCGGGATGCACATCAGTTACTTTACAATATTTGGATGCCTCATCTAACCAATTCACAGGATCGTTGTCAGATGATATCCAAAATTTTTCATCCCTACAAGAGCTAGATCTTTCTAATAATCAGTTAGATGGAAATATAAGTGAAAAGGTGTGGCAACTACCCAAGCTTCAAACACTAGACATTTCTTCCAATTTTCTTAAAGGTGCTATCTCCGAAAATATTGAAAAGTCAAATGTTTTAGATGTTGATTTTTCAAACAACTCACTGGAAGGAGTTCCTTTAGAAGCTCACATGTCAAACATTTCCAGCATAGAAGAAATCGACTTGAGTTTTTGCAAGTTAGAACCTCGTTTCCCCAATTGGATTCAAACAATGAAAAATCTTTCTGGTATTGATCTTTCCAATACCGGAATTTCAGATAACATTCCAGAAGATTTTTGGAACACTTGGCCTTCTCGTTTGAGATATTTGAATATCTCTTTCAACGATATTACCGGAATAGTAACAGATTTGTTTTCAAATTTTGACCCCAGTTCTTCAACCATAGATTTGAGTTCCAACAACTTTTATGGTCATATACCGAATGCTCCTTCCAGTTTAGAAAGGCTAGACTTATCCAAAAATAATTTATCTGGACAAATCTTCTTTTTGTGCCAAATTGTTGATGGGTATTTGTCTTTTCTTGATCTCTCACACAACGCATTCACTGGACCAATTCCAGACTGTTTGTGGCATTTTACAGAACTTAAAGTTCTTAGTCTGGGATATAACAATCTATCTGGAAGGCTTCCTATTTCTATCAAGTTTTTGTTCAATCTCCAGGTCTTGTATTTATACAGTAACAACTTCTCAGGAATATTGCCCTTATCTTTAACGAATTTAACCCACTTAACCTTTTTAAATTTGGGGGCCAACAACTTTTCTGGTTACATGCCTGGTTGGATAGGGGAAAGGTTATCGAGGTTGTATGCTCTTATCTTAACATCAAATAAATTCATTGGAACCATCCCTTCAGATTTATGTCAGTTAGAATATCTAAAAATTCTAGACTTGTCAATTAATAAACTCCAGGGAGCCATCCCCTCATGTCTCGGTAATCTAACTTCCATGGTTCAAGATGGCTTGGAAGTCTGGGAAAATGTGCATTATTTGTATCCTTTAAACACTACTATGGGCACGTATGTTGATCGTTCAATGATCAAGTGGCAAGGAAGTGTGCGTGAGTTTGGTATAACTCTACGATTGGTAAAGATCATCAATTTATCAAGCAACAATTTAACAGGAAAAATCCCAGATAAACTAACCGATCTTCATAAATTGATTGCGCTCGACTTGTCAATGAATGCTCTAGTTGGAGAGATCCCATCAAACATTGGTCAGATGAAAGAACTTCAAATTTTGGATCTATCTAGAAACAATCTTAGAGGAGGACTACCATCAAGCATGTCTCAAATTGTAGGTCCCTCGGAGGATGAGGTCAAACCTTATCCTTGTTATGTTTAACACACTAGCGAGTGCGGAATCCAAGCTAGAATGCAAACCGATAGTTTATATGAGAGCACAAGCTACAAAGAGAAAGGTAGACACACGAGATATCAAAGTTTTCTCTTGTATTTCAGTGGACACGGTTACAGCCCTTGACCAAACTGAAAATACTCTCTCTACAAGACCAAGTTCACTCACTTCTCACACACTTCTCCCCAATGAAGTGAACACAATACATGAGTATTTATACCCATTACAGCTCGTCTGGTCGAAGGATCAGATAGACTGATCGAAGGATCATCTATCGATCTGAATCCTATCGAAGGATCCACATATACCTCGAAGGATGATATCCTTCGAGGTCCATCTATATCCATCGAAGGTTTATCCTTCGAGCTCATCGAAGGATATAAACAATCCTTCGATGACTCATCCTTCGACCCAAACATCTTACAAACAATGTGTTAACTGTTTGACCAAGTCAAACCAGGAGGATGGTTGACTTGGTCAAACTTACATCGAACACACATAATAACAAACCTAAGACGTAACTCGGACTAACACAAGACATCGTTTGGTATCATGACAAAACACAGACAAAGTACAGACACAAGTGCACCAACAAACTCCCCCTTGGCTGTGCTTTGTCTCGATCTTCGTGTCTTCAAGTCTTTGACGTCCTTTCAAGTCTTCAATGTCGGAGGATCTTTAAAGTCTTCACGTCTTGAAAGCAGAAAGTGTACCAACAAACTCTCCGTTTCATGTAGGAAGTGTGTTGACAAACTCCCCCTTAACATAAGCTCCCCCTTGAGTTATGTTCGTGAAAGTCTTGATCTTTACAACTTGAGATCCTTGTGGTGTTGATGATGGTCAGCGGCAACTCGATCATCTTCATCATTTGAGTGCCTTCACGTTGTGTCTTCATTCCAAAGCTTGTCATCGACCATGTTCTCCTTGCCTTTAGAATCTGCACATGCAAGAAATCTAAACACGTAATGAGAACAACTGCTTGGAATATCATAAGTAACCGACACACATGTGACCATTGTTCAATCAACTACCGTCCGACAGTTTGAAAGTTTAACAAATTTATCAATTTTAGATTTTTAACTTTCAAAACTTGCAAATTTCGACCGTTTATGAAGAATCAGTCGTTTCGGTTTTCAATCAGGTTTCAGGTAACGAAGACTCGAGATCCAACATCGTACAATCGAAAATAAGACAGAAATAAAATCTTTTTGGCTTTTAAAAAGTTTATATTAAAACACACCTAAAATCTTTTTGGACTTTTGAATATTTCAAATGTAAAGACAGAAAGCAGTAAATAAATATATACAAAGATGCAGAAACTGAAAGCATTAAATAAATATTTACAGACATTCTTTTTGCGAGTTTCGAGGGTAAGAGAATCATATCAGTGTACGGTCATGCCAAAACGCTCTTGTTGTTCAATTAGTTAACATTAAGATAAGCATCCTATAACAATTATCGGTATTGTTGTCCACTTAAGCTCAACTTATCAGATATAATCATGGCGCGGGGATACGTTAAGGTATGATTTATACTTACCGACCGGTGTTCATCCACATCACGACACATTCCCATATCAAGGTATGCACGAGGGTTCATCTTACCGGTGAGTATACCGATTATCATCTGTTTGACCGTATATGATGTGAGAAACTCACTTATTTTGATTGAAAACAAGCCCTATGTGATAGAATCACTTATTGATGAGGAACTTGATTTTCATATGCATGAAGGCACAGGAGCAAGTCCGTGAACAGGTCAGTACTTTCGTACAGCAGAGAGACGAACTTGACTCCCGGATGAATGTGATATTTTATCACTTATTGATTTGGACATGTGATTGTTGATCACTTATTGAGGTCGAATGCAATATGTACACGTATGTATAGTATCATGGAAGATCTAGACTTGCGTCCCCGTTATTTTTCGGTAAAAGATACAACCATGATACCCAGATGATAAGCAGCATAAAGACCGAATATCTCAGAACCTCGGCAATCTCTCAAATGAAATTTCGGTACTAAGACCATATGCCAATGAATGGTTCCCACCTGGTCTTCAGTCGATTTAAGATTTATATCACCCTGCACACTTTAAAATGATTGTGAGCCTACCGATACATCTTATATAGAGCTGCTTATCATTTTTCATTTTAGGTTTAAAGAGGTTTGGACAGACCACTGATGTACTATCATTTTCTCTTTTGCTCGCCAGGAGACTCATTTTTGCTTTTCTATTGTTTTTGTGTTTTTGAAATTTTTCGATGATTTACTCCCCCTAAAATCAATAAACTAAGACAAATTTAAAACACAAAGGTATTTACAAAAATGATTTTCCGATGTTGGTTTTACTCTTGCTTGACCTTAATGCCGTTTACCAATAATAAATAGTCAAATCTTGATTTGTCAAATGCTTTGGTAAAAAGGTCGGCACGTTGGTCATCAGTGTGGACGTAAGCAACATCGATTAGCCTTTTCTCAAAGCAATCACGTATGAAGTGATACTTAATTTCGATGTGCTTAGTCTTTGAATGCTGCACAGGATTTCTAGTGATCTGTAAGGCAGCAGAATTATCAACGTAAATAGGAGTAGTTAGGAATTCAAAACCGTAGTCGCGCATTTGTTGTTGGATCCATAGGACTTGGGAGCAACAACTTGAGGCAGCAATGTATTCAGCTTCGCATGTTGATGTAGCGACGCACGTCTGCTTCTTGCACTGCCATGTGACTAGGCGATTTCCCAAAAACTGACATCCAGCCGTTGTAGATTTGCCGTCGATTTTGCATCCGCCAAAATCAGAATCACTGAAAGCGATCAAGTCAAAGTTATTATCCCTAGGGTACCATAGACCGGTGGTAGGGTAACCCTTCAAATAACGAAAAATCCTTTTTACAGCTGCAAGATGTGAGGCCTTCGGGTTGACTTGATATCTGGCAAGCAGGCACGTTGGGTACATTATATCTGGTCTTGATGCTGTGAGGTACATAAGAGATCCGATCATCGCGCGGTAGTATGAGGGGCTGACAGCTTCACCCTTCAAGTCTGGAGTAATTCCGTGATTTTGCGGCAATGGGGTACCGATGGGCGTTGCATCAGACATCTGGAACCGGCTCAAGATGTCACCAACATATTTAGTCTGATGGATGAATATCCCAGACTCGGTTTGTTGTACTTGTAGGCCCAAAAAGAAAGTCATTTCCCCCATAGCACTCATCTCGAAATTATCCTGCATGATGCGCTCGAAATTCCTACACAAAACATCATTAGTAGAACCAAATATAATATCATCAACGTATACCTGTACCAGTAGAAGATCTCCATCTTGTTCTTTGATGAAAAGAGTACAATCGATAAGACCTCTGCGAAATCCATTCTCCAGCAAATAATTAGATAAGGTTGCATACCAAGCTCGCGGTGCTTGATGTAGACCATATAGAGCTTTGTTGAGCAACCAAACCCGATCGGGATGGATAGGATCTTCAAACCCAGGAGGCTGTTCGACGTACACCTCTTCTTCCACCACACCATGTAAGAATGCACTTTTCACGTCCATCTGGTATACCTTGAAACCTTTGAATGAGGCATAAGCCAGAAAGATCCGAATTGCTTCTAGACGTGCAACAGGTGCATACACTTCGTTGTAGTCGATCCCTTCAATCTGACGAAAACCTTGAACGACTAATCTTGCTTTGTTTCGAATAACGATTCCACGGTCGTCCTTTTTGCATTTAAACACCCAACGGGTACCAATCTTCTTGTAACCAGCAGGTTTCTCTACGAGTTTCCAGACACCAAGCTTCTGGAATTGTTGCAGTTCTTCCTGCATCGCCTCAACCCAAGAGCTATCTTTCAAAGCGTCTTTCCAAGTTCTTGGCTCTTCTTGTGAGACATAACACGCGAAGGACCAATCATTTTGTTGACCAGATTCTCGGATAGCTGCATACATGCCTGCATTGTTGTTGTTCCGCAACATGTTTCTTGTTTGAACGCCACTCTGTACATTTCCGATGATGTTTTGTTGAGGATGGGTATTGTGAATCCTTGTTTCTGGATTATCTTGAACTGGAATATTTGTACCCAGATTGTTGAGATTGAGATCAACAACCAATTCAATACCCGGAATTGACGAAGAGGATGATGCAGTAGCTTCAGCTGTTCTAGGGACGTCCACTGGAGGAGTACCCTCTGAAGTACCATGAACTGCTGTTGTTGGAGCTTCTTGATCTGCATCTAGAAATTCATCATCCTCTGAAGATTCGTTCAATTCGGTAGCATCGTGAAAATCCTCATTATCGAGAGCATTATTGTTCACTGAAGATGGTTCTTGATTGACAATAATTGGACGAACCAATGGTGAATCTGTTGCATTGTCACTCTCGAAAAACATCCTTGCCGCAGCGTTTTCTTCAACGGCTTCAACATTGATCGAATTGAAAAAGTCATCGTACTCAAACATCCAAGGCTGACCAGGATTTCTAACTGGCAAAGTGTGCCTTTGTACTCTGACTTCAGACCATTCCTCGACCCTTTTAGTCTCTAGATTCCAGACTCTTAAGTTTGGAGTGGAATACCCAAGAAAGTATCCTTCAATGGCTCTTGCCCCAAACTTTCCATTAGGATCGATTAGAGTGCACGGAGCTCCAAACGGTTCAAGATATGACAAATCTGGTTTCCGTTTGTTAATAAGCTCAAAGCAGGTCTTGTTGTGCCTTTTGACTGTAAGGACTCGGTTCAACGTATAACATGCAGAGGCCACAGCTTCAGTCCAGAATGGAATCGGCAATTGTGACTCTACCAACATAGTCCTAGCAGTCTCGATCAACATACGGTTCTTACGTTCAGCGACACCATTCTGTTGAGGAGTATAAGCTGCACTAAATTCGTGAAGAATACCTTTTGAAGTGCAAAACTCCGCCATGGCATGATTTTTGAATTCAGTACCGTTGTCGCTACGTATCCGCCTAACCTTCAACTTATATAGGTTCTCAATCTGAATGATCAAGTTTTTGATAATACCGAAAGTTTCACTCTTGTGTGCCATGAACGCCACCCAAGAAAATCTTGAATAATCATCAGTTATCACGAGGCAATATTGATCATTCCTAATACTTTTGTGCTTGACAGGACCGAACAAATCCATGTGCAAACGTTCAAGAGGAACAGCCACCGTGTTGATTTTCTTTGTAGGGTGTCGCTTCTTCGTTTGTTTTCCTTTCTGGCACGAGACACAGATGTCTTGAAGATGGAAGTTTTTAAGAGGAACACCATTCACTAATTCATTTGACACCAAATGATTCATTTTGCGTAAGTGAATGTGACCCATTCGTCTGTGCCAAGAGATTGAGTCTTTTTCTGTGGCTTTGGAAACGAAACAAGTTGCTTGTGCAGACGTTGTGATAGCTTGACTCATATCAAGGACATATAGATCATTTATCCTTGGAGCCGATAAGAGAATCCATTCTTTCGGAATTTTGAAGCCGGGTTTCAGCACATAACATCCATTTGCATCAAAGTGTACTGAGAACTGCTTATCACAAATTTGAGAAACACTAAGAAGATTGTGATCAAGTTGTTGTACGAAGTTGATCTTATCAAAGCTAACAACCCCGTTGGAAATCATTCCTTCACCCGTAATATATCCGCCTTTATCTCCAGCAAAAGCAACATAACCTCCTCTAATAGATTTAACGTCGTAGAGAAGCTTCATGTTGCCTGTCATGTGTCTGGATGCCCCACTATCAACAATCCAATGACTACTGATAGTTCCTCCTGGAACACCCTGCACATGAACTCACATGATTAGTTGGAGATAGGGACCCAAGCCATTGTGGTCTTGGGTCTTCCATTTTCATCAACAACAATAACTTCTATTCTTTGATGGTTCATAAATTGTGATGGTCCCTCTGAACTTGTGGTCAATTTAGATTTCCATGTCTGTTGAGTTTTACCAGTTTGATTGTTTGACAATTTAACTTCGTGATTGTTTGAAGTTTTTGAAAATTTTGAGTTTTCAGGCTTAACTGAAACAGATTGTTTTTGAACCACATCAGTTTTAAGTGCCTTTTCAATCACCTTGACTTGTTGACGTTTCTGTTTCTTTTCCCTTTCTCTTACAAGTCGGGGATCTTGTTTTACAGAAACCGATCGCTTTTGGTGATTGTGTTCACGGGGATCATCTTCTTTGGCTTTTAATTTATGAAGATACGGACAATTTCGAATTACATGTCCAATTGTACCACATTCGAAACATGATCTTCGTTCAACAAACCCCGAAGTATCATGTGATCGTCTTGTCGATGATGAACTTTGTGATCCTGAGGTACTAGGTTTTGAACTGTTTGGTTCATTTGTTTTCATCACTGTTGTTTTCTTGACAAAATCTAAGTTAGCTTGATTTTCAAACGTTTCAATTTTGTCCGTTCCCCTAGATTTCACAAAGTTCACATTCTTGTTCTTCTTTTGTTTCGGCTTCCTTGGACTTTGAGTCATTGCTTTTCCTTTTGGTTTGGTGTGATTTTGCTGTTTTTGCACTGTTGGTAATTTCTGATTTCCATATTGTTTTCGAACTTCAGCCTTTGGAATAGGTGGACACTGTGTTACTGTAACATGTGATCCTGTCTTTCCCAAAAACTTACTTGTCGAATTTTCAAAGACTTTACTGATTAAGGATTGATTAACATTCTTAATAGGAAAATCTTTGTCATAATAGATTTTATCATCACCAACAAGAGTGTACAGCAAATCCACACTATCCGACTCTTTTGCAGACAAGGACTCGATTGCAACAGTCTTAGCGGGCTTTGCGGGAGGATCACATAGAATATGATTCTCAAGAGGTATGTCCTCTTCTTTGATCACCGCATCAGACTTTGCTGAATCAGTATCATCAGATTCATCATCAGAAGAATCAGCATCCTCAACAACAACTGGAGGATCCTGATTCTGTTCAGCAGAAGACACACATGTATCTGCTGACACATCCGAATCTGATGATACTTCTTTCTTGTATCCGAGTCCTGTTGCAAATTCATTAACATCTAGAGGAACAGATGGTTCAAAGAATGTTCTATCCTCCTCGTCAGGCATGGCATCATAATTGTGTCTCACAGTTGGTGGACATTTCTTGTATCCTATGCATGTGACATCCCGTTTCTCTTTCTGTACGTCAATGATGTGATCCAACACATAGCTAGAGCTCAAATAACTGTCTAGCTTAAGTTGGATCGCCTCACTTTCAGTTTTCACACAAGCCATTTCCTTTTGCATTACCTCAAGACGAGTTATATACAAATTAATGTCAGTTTGTTTTCTGGAAACCATTTTAGTTAACTCGGTTTTATCTTTCTTTAATTTCTCAATTACCGATTTAAACTCCTTTTCATGGTTTTCATAAAACATGTTGGCTTCAGTGCACTTCGAAAGATCAACGGTCAATTTCTGATTGTGAATGAATGTCACATCATATTTCTCTTGCAAAGCCTCGTGTTTTCTTTGCAATTCACACCACTTATCATTCAATGAAACATGTTTGTCTTGCAAGTCAAACAAACTAGCTTGTAAAGCATCATGTTTGCCTTGCAACTCAGACATGCTTGTCTCTAAATCAGCACATTTAATACTCAATATGTCACAATTATCACAACTAACAGAAGTGGGTTCATCGACACATACCTGACTTGATGAACTGTCGACATTAGCCATAAAGGCTGAATGGAGAGAAGACGAAGAATAAGCAGCTTGATCCACCAAAATAGATCTTCTTTGAATTCCTGCTGCAGCTTCTTCCAATAGCTCATCAATATCTGCATTAACTGACGCACTTGATGTGTCATCTTCCTGATCATTCCCTGAACTCGAGGACTCTTCATCTGAACTTCCACTGTAACCGGAGCTGTCTTCATCTTCAGAAGATTCATCACCATTGGTGGAAGATTCTCCACCACTGGCGTGTTTAAGATCCTTGACAACTTCAGCAAAACAAGCTGTTCCATCTGGAACATCACCACTCAGTTGAATTGACCAATCACAACCTTCATCTACTTGAACCACAAGTGCCTGGTTGGCATTAGATGGTCCTGCTTGACTCTGGTTGTTGACAGGCACCAATGTGCGCTCATTGTTCCTTACTTGGTTCTGATTTGCCCTGTTGCCTTGACCTCTGAAAGGATTTTGCTTTCCATGTTGAGATGGCCTCGTACATTCACGTTTGAAATGACCACGTTCACCACAATTGAAGCACTTAACAGCCTGCTTATCAAATCCATACTTGGTGTCTTTCTTGCTTTCCAAGCTGGTTCTGCCAGTTCTTTCCATGAAATCCTTTGCTCGCCTAACAGCACTGGCAAAGGCCCACTTGATGTCCATCATCTCCATCTCCTCTTTATCGATCTGCTGATAGTCTTCTTGAGTCAGATTAATGTTGCCAATCTGACCTTCCACTAATCCACAGTATGCGCTCACCAAAGTGTTTAGAAGCTCCATATGTTCTTTTGCTACTTCAACACTGACTTTAGAGAAACTTGAGGTGTCGAGCCGTACTGTATTTGGCTTTGATTGCTGACTAGCAGATGATGTGCTTCCATAACATGCTTGCTGTTGAGGAGGAAGTGGATTCCCGTGTAAATCTGTTGGTCCAGTAGATCGAACAGGTAATGGATTTCCGAACATATCAGTTGCTCTGATAGGTCGTTGGCTTTGCTGTTGTGGTACTGGTTGAGGGACTGGTTCAAGCGGATTTCCATACATGTCTGTCGTTGGAGGAGGATTGCCATATGTAACGACTCTCATCAAAAGTCATAATTATTAAATTAATTTGACCAATAGGAAACCCTAATTGAGACACCCAAGTGATTCTGTGCAAACCCTAAAATTTTCATAATTTTCAGAATCAGGATTAGGGCCCCTAAAACTCAGGGGGGGCATTCCCTACTTGACGATTATCCGAATTACGTGCTCTCCAAGTTGAAATTTCAGAAAATGTCGACTCATCTGAGCTAGTCCCACACGTGGCAACAATTTAAGCATGAAGTGTACCTTACGGACCGTAAGGTCACCAAGCTTACGGTCCGTATGCTGCCTTACGGACCTCAACATTGATAAGCTTACGGTCCGTAAGCTAAGCCAAAATTGTGTATAAATAGCAGGCTTTGGGACAGGCTTCTGGGCATTCGTTCGACGAAGAAATTCACAAAATACACCGAGTTCTGTCCTATTTACTTCAAATAAAACACCCTAAACCCTAATTAAGTATAGCGGGGTGCTGCAGAACAGGGTATTAACACAATCGCTGCTACGATTCATTTATCCGATGATCAATGTATCCAATGAATGTTTAAGTGCCGCCCACATTAGGGTTATACTTTATCGTTCGTCATTAATTTGATGGATTGTCGTTAATTCGATAGGTAAAGTATTATACTTTATCGTTCGTTGTTAATTCAACGGATCATCGTTAATTCGATGGGTAAAGTATTATACCTTGTCGTTCGTTGTTAATTCAACGGATCATCGTTAATTCGATGGACAAAGTATTGCATTTTGTCATTCGTTGTGAGAATTTGATCTCGTGAATTATCGTAAATGCTGGATTGATTACTAATTCCAAATTGTGTGCTTGTTATTGAAATTAGGATAAAAGGCTAATCAATAGGCTAGGCTCTGCCCGTATAAATCTACAATGTGAGTCATTCTTCTTTTCTCACAGTTTGTGAGTTATTCTCTCTTTTTATCAAATTGCTTTATACAACTATTCTCACCGTTTGTGAGTTATTTTTATTAAATATTTTACAATACTCCAAATTATTTCAAGATTATAATTACAGGGACTAAGTCGTGGATATCTTGAATTACTGGTTAGTGGGGTATTGTGCACATTACTAATTTCTCCCAGTTAGGTTCATTGACCTACTTGGGATGATCACTGTTAGGTTCATTGACCTACAGGGATAATCGTCACTATTTAGGTTCATTGATCTAAATAGTGGTATGACCATCGTCACCATTGTGACATGTCACCATTGTGACAGAATGCCAGATAAAAATAAGATAGAAGCCATTGTAATCGCTCTTATGCTGTAATTGATAACTATGCATCATTATGCAAAATAGAATGATTCACTCAGTATTTCCCGCTGACAAAACCTTTTTCAAACATGTTTCAGGTGATCTGTTGTAATTCAGGAAAAGTGCTGGGGAGCATTTCAAGCTTAAGATAGTGGCTCAATATAAAATAAATAAATGATTTTGTAATATCACACTTTTATAGTAAAAATATAATATTGTAAATAATCGGGGTTTTATCCCGAATTGTGAAATAAATAATCGGGGAAAAAATTTAGCTTTAAGCGATCCTGTTTCCGCTGTAAAACTCAATTAAATAAATACCGCAGTATTTTCTGCCGCGGCTCCTGAAACGGGTCAAACCGGGTCGTGGGCCGTGACAGAAAAAGGTGGTATCAGAGCCACTGGGTTAAGCTAATTAAGTATTTAGAAATACTTAATTTTTTCCTGATTACTATTAGGTAATTATGTGTTTTATTAACTGGCTATTTGTTAATGTTAATATAGGCAGATTTTTATTTTGTTGCTCTATTATTGTTAATTGAAAAACATTATATATTTGATTAATATATGGAATTACCTAATATAGTATTACTATATTGTGGTAAAGAAATTATATTTTTATATTTGAAGTATATTTTTATTTAAAATTATTGTTTAGTTAATTATTATTAATAATTTTATTATTAATAATAATATATTAATAATAGTGGTATTAAGATTATTTTTAAATACTAAGGTTATTATCAAAGGCAGATATTGGATAACCTAGCCTTAGTTAGGCATGGACTGATCACCTATGCTTAAACAAGGCAGCACTAACCAATATCCACCATGATAATGAATAGTTAATATATATAAATTAAGTCATCATACTTATTTAATATATAGATTTTTATATGTTAACTATTGTAATAGTAAATATAAATCTTTAAATATTCTGATTTAAAATTTAGTATTTTTATTATCTACAGTCAAGAAAATTTATAAATAAATTACAAATAAAACCTAGTATGTTTTAATTTGTATTTGTTTTGGTAGTATGAAATACTATTTTTGTTCTATAAAATTTTGTTATGACTTAGTAATTGTATGTATGTTACTAAACAGCATGAGTGATTTGTCGGAAGCCCTTCAAAATTTAAATCTCTATCCAGTAAGAATAGAAGTTTCCAGAGATTTTAATAGGTATATACCAGATATAGAAGAACCTATAGAATTCAATGCTTTACCTCTCGAGAAACCTAAGCCTAAGAAAATGGAAATTGGGGAAAGCTCTAGGCAAATTGAAGAGTTACCATCTCAAGAAGAATTAGATTTTATAATGGCAACCGATGATACTATTGAGCCTGTTAATGAAAATAATTTTATGAATTTAGAAACCATCTATTCCAAACTCTTCTAATCACTGGAATATAGACGAATGGTTGGATAATGAAATACTGTTACAAAACCATCCCTATAGGCTTTTTCCTAAGTACAATCCAGAACCTTTACCAAATTTACCAATAAGTAACGAGAATAGGACTGAACTTCATCATTTTGACAACATGGATGCTGGGATTAGGATCCAAGAGACTTTGGGACAGATTTCCTGGAAATACGATGAGAAGAAACGCCGTTACTAGAACATCATCTGACAAAGGATAGGGGATTATGAAACTGTGGTTGTGTAATATTAACAGTAAAATCAGTATGTGTAAAATTAAATAATAAAACGGGTGTATATAGAAACATGATATAAGGAAATATTAGAAAAGTTACAATTTTGTTTGTATATTCGTTTATGTGATTATGTGCAACTAAATTGTGACATTGGATTATTTCCTTTATACTAATTATGTATCTATAAAATAGATATCAGATGGAAAACGCTAATAATGAACCAGTTAATGAGGGTAATCAATCTGAGCAACAATCAGGGAATCAATATGTGACTAGGCAAGATATAGAAAATATCATTGCTCAAGGGATAGCCAATGCTATTCCAGCAATCATTGTTGCTGTTAAAAATCCAATCGAACCGCAACAAGTTGTTCCTAGTAAACGCATTTCTGAAAATAATTTCAGTAATAGCGTAAATGGAGGTAATAATCATGTTAATCATGATAATGAACCACGGCAAGCTCCGCTCCCTAAGAAAAGGAAAGTTGCAACGCCTGGTTGCACTTACAAAGAATTTCTTGCTTGTAAACCCACTGAGTTTGCAGGCAATGAAGGAGCGACTGCAGCACTGCGTTGGTTAGAGAAAACCGAGGCAGTAATTGCCATAAGTAAATGTGCTCAGAATGATCAGGTTATGTACGCGTCAAACCTTTTCAAAGAAGTAGCGCTAGAATGGTGGAATACGATGTTACAGGCAAAAGGAAGAAGGATGGCGTATGCTATGAACTGGGAAGAATTTAAGAGTCTTGTAGAAAGAAAATTCTGTCCTGAGTACGAAAAAGATCAAATGGCAAATAAGTTTCTAACCCATCGGATGGTGGATGTAGATTGTCGAGGGTATACTACGACATTCTTCGAATATGCTAGAGTGGTACCAACCCTGGCTTCGCCAGAACCGGTACTTATTTCTCGTTATATTTGGGGATTAATTTCCGAGATCCGTAATATCATCAAAGCTGCGAAACCTCGCACAATTGATGATGCAGTAGAATTAGCCAATACTATGACTGATGAGCTAGTACGGACAAGAGAAGAAAATAGAAGGAAGGAAGTAGCTCAAAAGATTACCCAAGAATTCAGTTCGGGTAACCATAACCATTTCAAGAAAGGAGGGAATGGGCAATCTTCTACTAGTCCATTTTGCAATTTTTGCAAAAGGAAGCATTTTGGAAGATGCAAAGGATATTGCAATTTTTGCAAGATTCCGGGGCATCAAGAAGAAGATTGTAGGAGGAAGAAATTTTCAGTTTGCTACAACTGTAGAGAAACTGGACATCTTAGGCCAGATTGTCCAAAACTGAATAAATCATTTGACAATCAAGTCAAACCAGCAGAAGGAGCAAAAAGGAATGCGAGAGCCTTTCAGCTGACTACTCATGAAGCCGAGATGATTCCAGATGTGATAGCCGGTATGTTCTTAGCTTACAATGTTTACATGAAAGTATTATTCGACTCTGGTGCAAACCAAAGTTTTATAAATACTTTACTCTGCCAAACTCTTAACTTACCGTTAACCAGCATTAGATAAATTTCTATATTAGAAACGGCAGATGGGAATTCAGTTAAAATAGATAAGGTTATGCAGAACCTAGAAATAAGTTATAAGTTTTCTGCAACCCTATTACATATGAAATTAGTTGAATTCAATGATGTGATCATTATCTGTGATCAGAATTTCTTAGAAATTCAATCAACCATCAGAGAAGTAATTATGATTACAGGAGATCAATCATGTAAGCTTATGAAGTTCATATCAGTAATGGATATTGCTAATTATGAACGAAAGCCAGAAATAGTATATATGATTTCAGTAATCATTAATACTAAAGATACAGAATTTAAGGAAATTTCTGTAGTTTTAGAATACCCAGATATATTTCCAGAAGATTTACCTGGATTACATGAAGATAGAATTTAAAATTCATCTAAATTCCAGGAATTTTACCGATAAGCCAGGGAACCTTATCGGTTAGCACAATATTGGTTATTAAGAAAAAGAAAAGCTTTACTCCAAAATTTTTGAAGAATAAATTTTGGATAAAGTACAATTTTAGGTCATATGGTGAACCATGAAGATATTCACTTAG
Source organism: Helianthus tuberosus (assembly GCA_030545235.1). NCBI lineage: Eukaryota > Viridiplantae > Streptophyta > Magnoliopsida > Asterales > Asteraceae > Helianthus > Helianthus tuberosus. Next base: position 7,809,786 of record CM060358.1, read on the forward strand.
ATCTTACTAAGATAACAGTGATTACCAAAATGGAAGATTCTGTAAACCTCAATGGGGATTAGGAATTTTGTAGGTTTAGTATTATAGACATTAAGGAATTGAAGATTTTTGGAGTATAAGGTAATACTTCAAAGCTAGGATTTGGATATTCCTTAATGCAACGCAAAAAGGAAATTGCGTATGCCTCAAGACAATTGAAAAAGGTACGAAGGAACTATACCACTCATAAGTTAGAATTAGGAACCATAATTTTGCCTTAAGATTTGGAGATATTATCTGTATGGAAGTAAGGATACTATTTATACAGATTATAAGAAGTCAAGATATATATAATTGGGCAAAAAGAATTTGAGGCAAAGAAGATGGATGAAAATCCTAAGTGACTACAATTGTGATATTCAGTATCACAAAGGAAAAGCTGAAAACGGCAAGAGATAGTCATAAGAATTATGCAGATAATAGATAAAAGCCGTTGAAGTTCGAGTTGGAGACAAAATATAATTGGAAGTATCTCCTTGGAAAGGAGTAAGAAAGGAAAACTAAGTCCAAAAGTAGGTAGAATCATTTCCAGTAAATTCCTATATTGGATCAGTTACTTATAATTTACAACTACCAGGAAAGTTAGTTGGAATACATGATATATTTTATATATCCAATCTCCAGAAAGGTCTATCAGACGAATCTTTGGTAGTACCTTCCCAAGATGTAAAGTAACCAATAATGTTAAGTAAAGTAGGATTCAAAGACAGGATCCTAATATACTTGGAAACTGGAATCAAAAAGGAAGAGATAGTATTCTCAATTATTCCAGTAAATCTCGAGGACGAGATTTTTATTAAGTTGGGGAGAATGTAACGACTCTCATCAAAAGTCATAATTATTAAATTAATTTGACCAATAGGAAACCCTAATTGAGACACCCAAGTGATTCTGTGCAAACCCTAAAATTTTCATAATTTTCAGAATCAGGATTAGGGCCCCTAAAACTCAGGGGGGGCATTCCCTACTTGACGATTATCCGAATTACGTGCTCTCCAAGTTGAAATTTCAGAAAATGTCGACTCATCTGAGCTAGTCCCACACGTGGCAACAATTTAAGCATGAAGTGTACCTTACGGACCGTAAGGTCACCAAGCTTACGGTCCGTATGCTGCCTTACGGACCTCAACATTGATAAGCTTACGGTCCGTAAGCTAAGCCAAAATTGTGTATAAATAGCAGGCTTTGGGACAGGCTTCTGGGCATTCGTTCGACGAAGAAATTCACAAAATACACCGAGTTCTGTCCTATTTACTTCAAATAAAACACCCTAAACCCTAATTAAGTATAGCGGGGTGCTGCAGAACAGGGTATTAACACAATCGCTGCTACGATTCATTTATCCGATGATCAATGTATCCAATGAATGTTTAAGTGCCGCCCACATTAGGGTTATACTTTATCGTTCGTCATTAATTTGATGGATTGTCGTTAATTCGATAGGTAAAGTATTATACTTTATCGTTCGTTGTTAATTCAACGGATCATCGTTAATTCGATGGGTAAAGTATTATACCTTGTCGTTCGTTGTTAATTCAACGGATCATCGTTAATTCGATGGACAAAGTATTGCATTTTGTCATTCGTTGTGAGAATTTGATCTCGTGAATTATCGTAAATGCTGGATTGATTACTAATTCCAAATTGTGTGCTTGTTATTGAAATTAGGATAAAAGGCTAATCAATAGGCTAGGCTCTGCCCGTATAAATCTACAATGTGAGTCATTCTTCTTTTCTCACAGTTTGTGAGTTATTCTCTCTTTTTATCAAATTGCTTTATACAACTATTCTCACCGTTTGTGAGTTATTTTTATTAAATATTTTACAATACTCCAAATTATTTCAAGATTATAATTACAGGGACTAAGTCGTGGATATCTTGAATTACTGGTTAGTGGGGTATTGTGCACATTACTAATTTCTCCCAGTTAGGTTCATTGACCTACTTGGGATGATCACTGTTAGGTTCATTGACCTACAGGGATAATCGTCACTATTTAGGTTCATTGATCTAAATAGTGGTATGACCATCGTCACCATTGTGACATGTCACCATTGTGACAGAATGCCAGATAAAAATAAGATAGAAGCCATTGTAATCGCTCTTATGCTGTAATTGATAACTATGCATCATTATGCAAAATAGAATGATTCACTCAGTATTTCCCGCTGACAAAACCTTTTTCAAACATGTTTCAGGTGATCTGTTGTAATTCAGGAAAAGTGCTGGGGAGCATTTCAAGCTTAAGATAGTGGCTCAATATAAAATAAATAAATGATTTTGTAATATCACACTTTTATAGTAAAAATATAATATTGTAAATAATCGGGGTTTTATCCCGAATTGTGAAATAAATAATCGGGGAAAAATTTTAGCTTTAAGCGATCCTGTTTCCGCTGTAAAACTCAATTAAATAAATACCGCAGTATTTTCTGCCGCGGCTCCTGAAACGGGTCAAACCGGGTCGTGGGCCGTGACACCATACATGTTAGTGCTAGACACAAACGCTGTTTGAATTGGAGCGTGTGAAGAAGGTTTTGTAGAAGTGCTAGAAGTTCCATAATACATATCAGGATTTTGTGGCACTGGAACTCTTTTCGCCTTGAGAGTTTCTTCCTGATTCTTGTTTTCCAGGAGTTGAGCAAAGTCATTGAAGTTTGTTGTAGCTAAAGTGCCATTGTACTTCATGATTTCCAAGAAAGTATTCCATTGAGGTGGCAGTGCATCTGCAAACTTTTTCACTACCTCTGCTGAAGTTGTTACAACCCCAATATTTGCCAATTCAGTCAGCAAATGATTAAATCGACTTGTCAAATCTCCTAAAGATTCATTCTCCATACAAGTAAAACCATCAAACTCTTTCTTGAGCAGGTCTTTTCTCAATTGACGTGTCGCTTCATTTCCTACGCCCCTTATCTTTAATGCGTCCCACAACTTCTTCGTTGTCTTGAAACTGACAAATTGATGATAAATATCTTTGCTTAACGCCTGAGTAAGAATGGCATACGCTTTCTTCTCTAAGTCATAGACCTTCTTCTGATCTTCCGTAAGATCGGCAAACGTAGCAGCAGATGAAGCGGCAACCTCTATTGTTTCATCAAAATCTGTGATGAAACGCAACCACAATTCTGTATTTTGACCAACGACGTATGTATGAAATCTATCAAACCATCCCGGATATTCACTTAAGTGCAACAACTTTGGAGGCCTATTCAAACTTCCCGTTTCACTCTCGCTTAACAAAATGCTTTGAATACTTGGAGTTTGATTTGATACGAATGCCCATTGACCGGTAGATATAGCATTAGCTTGCGAAGATACAGGTGCGGGAGATTCGGCCCATGCAGGAGATAAACTGGTATTTCTATACTTTCCCGAATCCGGAGTCGGAGTACCATAATACATTTCTGTATTTATCGGAACACCCCACATCGAATTCATTTTTGATCAAGAAAAATTGTTACACTAGTTCTCTCGGGTTCTCCTTGTTAACAACCAACCAGCCGAAGGATCCCTTATCGAAAGACCTGAAAAACACAAACTTGTTAAACTTAAACAGACAAGGATCGAAGGATCACCGCTTGTTCGAAGGATCAACAGTGTTCGAGAGATCACTGTTGAATTTCGAACAATGATTTCGAAAGACTCTCCAATCGTAGGATCCTTATCTTTCGAAAAAGAGCTGTAGATCGAAAGATATATCCTTCGAAAAGATTCCTTGGATCGAAGGATAAGTCACAGACTTCGAAGGATGTTCGAAGGATGATTATCTATCGAACCTCCTTTGATCGAAAGATGATCTTTCGACTTCGAAGGATATCCTTCGATCTGCACTGACACAATTGACAAAAGTGACAGGTTGGTGAAAAGGTGATGGGTTGGTAGAAATCTTTCGGCAGAAGGCAGAAGGTATGGTCAGACCATACTTTTTACCAAAACAAGATTTGAACAACAACAACAATAAAATATTATTTCTTATCCAGAAAACCGGTCACCGGAGTAAGCCGGAATTTGGCCGGAAATTACCAACCTTCTTAAAAACAAGTTTTTAAGTTACCCAACCCGTCCTTTAATACACCCGGTTAGTTTAGAACACGTTTTAACGTCAAGAAATGCAAGAAAAACACTAAAAACGGGTGCTAAACCATGTGAGTTTTTGTCCAAAACACTCCAAAGTCTTGTATAAACTCGGTTTTTAACAAGGAAAAGAGCCACGGCTCTGATACCACTTGTAGGTCCCTCGGAGGATGAGGTCAAACCTTATCCTTGTTATGTTTAACACACTAGCGAGTGCGGAATCCAAGCTAGAAAGCAAACCGATAGTTTATATGAGAGCACAAGCTACAAAGAGAAAGGTAGACACACGAGATATCAAAGTTTTCTCTTGTATTTCAGTGGACACGGTTACAGCCCTTGACCAAACTGAAAATACTCTCTCTACAAGACCAAGTTCACTCACTTCTCACACACTTCTCCCCAATGAAGTGAACACAATACATGAGTATTTATACCCATTACAGCTCGTCTGGTCGAAGGATCAGATAGACTGATCGAAGGATCATCTATCGATCTGAATCCTATTGAAGGATCCACATATACCTCGAAGGATGATATCCTTCGAGGTCCATCTATATCCATCGAAGGTTTATCCTTCGAGCTCATCGAAGGATATAAACAATCCTTCGATGACTCATCCTTCGACCCAAACATCTTACAAACAATGTGTTAACTGTTTGACCAAGTCAAACCAGGAGGATGGTTGACTTGGTCAAACTTACATCGAACACACATAATAACAAACCTAAGACGTAACTCGGACTAACACAAGACATCGTTTGGTATCATGACAAAACACAGACAAAGTACAGACACAAGTGCACCAACACAAATGACCTTCCTAAACTATCTAGACGTGTCGTATAACAACTTGTCAGGAAAAATTCCATCTAGCACTCAACTCCAGTCCTTTGAACCTTCAAGGTACACCGGAAATGCAGGATTATGCGGACTTCCCTTGCCCAAATATTGTCCAGGAGATAAAGTATTTGAAGGTCCACCCGTCAGTCGTGAAAGTATGGAAGGCGGGGAAGGCATAGATGATCTTCAAAGATGGTATTACATTGGAGGGGCCACTGGTTTTGCTACCGGATTTTGGATGGTGTGTATTGCTTTAATTGTTAATCGCCGTGGGAGACATGCTTTTTTTCACGTCATGAATAGCCTTGAAAACTGGGTTTATGTGAAAATGATGGTGTTCATTGCAAAAGTGCGAAGGGTTTCACGACCATAGTTGTATGTTGGATTTCATTCTTGTTTTTGTGTGTTGTGTTTATTTCTTCTTGTTCTCATTTAGGGATGCACGTATAGTATTGTAAAATGTAATGCTCTATTAAGTTTTAAGTCTGTTTGATGAATAAAATTGCCACCAACACCATGGGTGGCCATTTCGCTTTGTTGTGTCAAATAGGACATTATGATATATTGTGTATAAACACGACTTGCAACTACTAGTACAAGCCCAAAGACAAGAAAAGCCTTAATGATTTATTGATAAACAGGGCTGTGAACAGGGATACCTTGTTGTTTACTTCAACATTGTTGGTTAATGTTGTTAGTTAAGCTAGAAAGTTATGTTAGTGCCAAATATGTAATTATTAGAAGTAGAAGGTTAGATGTGAAAGTATTGTAGTCATTTTTTTCATAAGATTATTATGTTTTGTCCCACCTCATGGCATTAAGGCATGAGAGTTAGTTGACACTATGTATATGACACTATGTTTTCATTAACTAGAGACAAATTTTCAAGACTTGAGTCTTTAAACGTATAATTTGGGACAAATATATAACATATATATGTCGTTGTCGTTGGTCTTGAAAGTCTTGCATGCCTCACAATCAACACAAATTTTCCACACATATGGACATGAAAGTAGAAAGAAAATCAACACAAGCTTTGTTTTAAAAACATCCAATATTAGGTAGGCTATTTTAAACTTGGAGTGTATATAAAGCTGGGCATATTTGTGCAAATATCAAACATTTGAGATATGATACAACATAGAGTTAATTACTGTTTTCGTCCTTGTGGTTTGTCAAAAATCACTATTTCAGTCCATTAGTTTAAAAATTGCGATTTCAGTCCCTTTGGTTTCACTTTCGTAACCATTTCAGTCCACCTCGTAACCATTTCAGTCCCTGTACTTACAGAATAAATGGATTGAAATGGTTACGAAATGGAAACCACGGGGACTGAAATGGTTACGCAAGTGAAACCACAGGGACTGGAATCGCAATTTTTAAACTAATGGACTGAAATAGTGATTTGACAAATCACAGGGACGAAACAGTAATTAACTCAAAATGATAAGTAAGATTTACCATAAACATTTTACACATCCTATTTTTTTCTTTATTACTTTAGTCTTTGTGTTGGTAGAAGGTTAGTAACTAATATGTAAACATTTTACCAGTGGCGAAGCTTGAATTTTTCGGACGGGGGGGGGGGGGGGGGAACGTATATACCCAAAAATTTCTATAGAACCGGGGGGGCCAAAACGTATATACCCACAAATTTCGGGGGGGCGGGCGCCCCTCCCCGCCCCTCTTATCCTTCGCCCCTGCATTTTACCCATCCTATTTTTTTCTTTTAGTAGAGTTAGGGTACAGGGTATAAGGAGCGGTGACTTAAGCGGGGAGTGGGGGTCACCGATCGGTGACCATACCCACTTGATTAACTTGTTTGGTGAGTGGGTATTCGGTGAGGGAATTCGGTGTGTAGTTGCCGATTGTGTTGAGAGGAGAGGAGTGAGGAGAGAGAGAGAGGAGAGACCAATCAAGTTTTTTTTTTTTTTTTTAATTGAGGGGTGTTTGACCATACCTAGTAATTGAGTGTAAAAATGGGGAGTAGAATGTGGAGTTGACATGGGATAATATTATTGGGTAAGATTTCACTCAAACACCCTAGGGTGATTGACCATACCCTCTACCCTTAGTAACTAATATGTAAATATTGGAAGTAGAAGGTTAAATGTGAAAGTATTGTATGCATCCTGTTTAACGATCAATTCTGAATTCAGTCCGTTCAACTGAAGGAATCATTCGTTGTTTTGCAAGTTTATTGGTATCAGAGCAAGTCTCTGTTTTGCAGAATGAATCCAAAGAAGATTGTGATTAATCTCGCAAAGGTTGAAGAATTAAGAAGATCAGAGACTTACAAGACTCTGTTTTAAAGGATGAATCGCAGGAAGAAGAAGAAGAAGAGTACCAGCGATTTTGCGAACCCCAATCAGCATATCTTCAACTATTGAGTATCTCTGTAATCTTTCATCAGTTGAATCTTGTATGTGTTTCGATTGTTTTTGTCATGCTTACAAGGTGTTCGATGAAATGCCAGTGCTTTATTTTGATGTTATTTTGATACAAATGAAAGCTTTAGGTTAATGTATGAGGTAACATTGCTTTTTTAAGACAATTTTAAAACAAATGTGGCTGCAGAATTATACTAGGGACCCATTTGTTTGATTAAACATCTCAGGAATGTCTATGGCTTGATTTGTCACTGATTCCTTAGTCAAAATCATGAGCTTCATACAAGCAGCAACATTGATTGTTTAAGAGAAAAACAATAGTTTTTATTTACCCCATTTTAGTCACCGATTCTTTAGTCAAAATCATTCTTCTAGTTATTTAACCCTCTAATAATACTTGTTTTGTTCTCTGTCAGTTGTCTGTTTTTGAAGGACTGAGTATACACACTATCGACCTGTTTACATACACATGGGTGAATTTGGATGACGCTTTATCTCTAATGGGTCAGATGGGTTAAGATAAATGGTTAAACGGGTTAAGACATTTGAACCTCCGGTCGCTGCCACACCACCTTTGTCTGCCACTGTACCTACTCCGGCAGCCACCACACCTTCAGTGATCTCCGACAAGGAACCAGAAGGGTTTAACTTTTTGACCCTTGTGCTGCACCCCCAGGTCTCACCGCCCTTTTTTTTCTGTACAATTGTACCTGACAGTTTATTGTTAATTAATATTATAGTTGTTGAAACATACTTAATAAACGTTTGGTTCTCTATCTGAACCACCTGCTCCAAGTATCTCTAATCCTAGTCAGACCTTCACTGCTGCTCACCAACAACTCAAGTGCGTCTTAAAAACTCACCACATGAGTGCACACAAGTGTTTGTGCGCACACACCATTTGATGCTTGTATTGTGTTTTTATGCAGCAGTTTGATGATCCATTTGGTGATGCTCCTTTTAAAGCTGTCCCTTCTACTGATGTATTCTCGACTCAACAATCAAAATCACCTTTCACCGTCCCTTCTACTGATGTTTTCTCAGTCGGGTTCCGTCTCACAGGCAGGTTTTCCCAGTTCCAATGGTAAATCCAGTCAACCTAATAATAACCTTTACGGCGGATTCCAGTTTTACGGTCAACCTATGTCACTCCCGACACCACCAGCTGCCTCGATTTCAAGTTTCTATCAACAACCACAGTTACAATTAAATACTTCCAAGGCCACCCAACCACCATCTGTCAGACTGTCACTGCTTAACGGGTGCACTTGCTGTAGCTTCTCAACAACGTACAAAAGAAAAGTTGGAGACCAAATCCACAATTTGGACTGATACGTTGAACCGTGGGCTCGTTAATTTGAACATCGATGGATGTGAGTTATTTTGTTTTTTATATCGCGCACACACATATATGTAGGAATGGATCATGTGAGGGCTATAACCTGCAAAAGAAAAATCATGAGTGTAGGTCCGGCTAGGGGAGGATCTAGTCGCCTAATCCTTGTATACGAACCAACCCGGTTGTGCGGAATCCAACCGAGATAGCAAACCGAGATCGAACACGTAAATACACGACACGCAAGATTCACCGATTAACACCTCTGTATTAATACGTATGAAAAGATCAGTTACAAGCTCAATGTTTACAGATGTATTCTATAAACTCTCAAAGTTCTCTCGTGTGTGTGTGCTCTGTTCTTGTGTCTCCTGTGTTCTCTCTTGTCTAAAACAGAAGTAATGAACTCTATTTATACCCACAGACACTACGAAACAAACAGATCATGACGAATCACAACCTTGCTCGATGAAACAGTGAAGCATGCAAAGAAACAGGGACCTTGTCGACGAAACTGATGTGTTTCGTCGACTTCCCTTATGTTTCGTTGACTCTGGGCTTTGGCCCAACTGATGTGGCCCAACCTCTGGTTCGTCCACTTGTTTGAAGCCCAAGGACTTTGATCAAGGCCCTTGATGTATCTTTGTCCATCATTGTTTATCTTGGCCCACTTGAAATCCTTACACACGACGGAGGAGGGTCGTTGCAAAGATGAGTCGCGTCACGTCGAGTCGCGTCCACAAACCGTGTATCAACAAACTCCCCCTTGGACGCTACTCGCGAGATTCGCCTTTCATGTCTTCTATGTCGGAGGATCTTCAATGTCTTCACGTCTTGAAAGCAGAAAGTGTATCAACAAACTCCCCGTTTCATGTAGGAAGTGTGTTGACAAACTCCCCCTTAACATAAGCTCCCCCTTGAGTTATGCTCGTGAAAGTCTTGATCTTTACAACTTGAGATCCTTGTGGTATTGATGATGGTCAGCGGCAACTTGATCATATTCATCACTTGAGTGCCTTCACGTCGTGTCTTCATTCCGAAGCTTGTCATCGACCATGTTCTCCTTGCCTTTAGAATCTGCACATGCAAGAAATCTAAACGCGTAATGAGAACAACTGCTTGGAATATAGTTAGCATAAACAAACAACACACGTATGACCATATATCAATCAACTATCGTCCGACAGTTTGAAAGTTTAACAAATTTGTCAATTTTAGTCTTTGACTTTCAAAAACTTGCAAATTTCAACCGTTTATGAAGATTTAGTCGTTTTGGTTTTCAATCAGGTTTCAGGTAACGAAGACTTGAGATCCAACATCGGTTAATCAAAACTAAAGCAGAAATAAAATCTTTTTGATTTTTATAAAGTTTAAATTAAAACACACCTAAAATCTTTTTGGTATTTTGAATATTTCAAATTTAAAGACTGAAAGTAGTAAATAAATATATACAAAGATGCAGAAACTGAAAGCATTAAATAAATATTTACAGACATTCTTTTTGCGAGTTTCGAGGGTAAGAGAATCATATCAGTGTACGGTCATGCCAAAACGCTCTTGTTGTTCAATTAGTTAACATTAAGATAAGCATCCTATAACAATTATCGGTATTGTTGTCCACATAAGCTCAAACTTATCAGATGTAATCATGTTTAGGGGATACGTTAAGGTATGATTTATACTTACCGACCGGTGTTCATCCAAAACACTACACATTCCCGTATCAAGGTATGCACGAGGGTTCATCTTACCGGTGAGTATACCGATTATCATCTGTTTTGACGGTATATGATGTGAGAAACTCACTTATTTTGATTGAAAAGAAGCCCTATGTGATAGAATCACTTATTTATGAGGAACTTGATTTTCATATGCATGAGGGCACAGGAGCAAGTCCGTGAACATGTCAGTACTTTCGTACAGCAGAGAGACGAACTTGACTCCCGGATAAATGTGATAAATTATCACTTATTTTGAGGGACATGTGATTGTTGATCACTTATTGAGGTCGTATGCAGTATGTACACGTATGTATAGTATCATGGAAGATCTAGACTTGCGTCCCCGTTATTTTTCGGTAAAAGATACAACCATGATACCCAGATGATAAGCAGCATAAAGACCGAATATCTCAGAACCTCGGCAATCTATCAAACGAAATTTCGGTACTAAGACCATATGCCAATGAATGGTTCCCACCTGGTCTTCAGTCGATTTAAGATTTATATCACCCTGCACACTTTAAAATGATTGTGAGCCTACCGATACATTTTATATAGAGCTGCTTATCGTTTTTTTTTTCGGTTAAGGGTTTAAAGAGGTTTGGACAGACCACTGATGTACTATCATATTCTCTTTTGCTCGCCAGGAAACTCATTTTTGTTTTTCTATTGTTTTTGTGTTTTTGAAATTTTTCGATGTTTTTGGATTTTTCAAATTTTGGATAAAATCAATAAACTAAGACAAATTTAAAACACAAAGGTATTTACAAAAATGATTTTCCGATGTTGGTTTTACTCTTGCTTGACCTTAATGCCGTTGACCAGTAATAAAAAGTCAAATCTTGATTTGTCAAATGCTTTGGTAAAAAGGTCGGCACGTTGGTCATCGGTGTGGACGTAAGCAACATCGATTAGCCTTTTCTCAAAGCAATCACGTATGAAGTGATACTTAATTTCGATGTGCTTAGTCTTTGAATGCTGCACAGGATTTCTAGTGATCTGTAATGCAGCAGAATTATCAACATAAATAGGAGTAGTTAGGAATTCAAAACCGTAGTCGCACAATTGTTGTTGGATCCATAGGACTTGGGAGCACAACTTGAGGCAGCAATGTATTCAGCTTCGCATGTTGATGTAGCGACACACGTCTGCTTCTTGCACTGCCATGTGACTAGGCGATTTCCCAAAAACTGACATCCAGCCGTTGTGGATTTGCCGTCGATTTTGCATCCGCCAAAATCAGAATCACTGAAAGCGATCAAGTCAAAGTTATTATCCCTAGGGTACCATAGACCAGTGTCAGGGCAACCCTTCAAATAACGAAAAATCCTTTTTACAGCTGCAAGATGTGAGGCCTTTGGGTTCACTTGATATCTGGCAAGCAGGCACGTTGGGTACATTATATCTGGTCTTGATGCTGTGAGGTACATAAGAGATCCAATCATCGCGCGGTAGAATGAGGGGCTAACAGCTTCACCCTTCAAGTCTGGATTAATTCCGTGATTTTGCTGCAATGGGGTACCGATGGGCGTTGCATCAGACATCTGGAACCGGCTCAAAATGTCACCAACATATTTAGTCTGATGGATGAATATCCCAGACTCAGTTTGTTGCACTTGTAGGCCCAAAAAGAAAGTCATTTCCCCCATAGCACTCATCTCGAATTTATCCTGCATAATACGCTCCAAATTCCTACACAAAACATCATTAGTAGAACCAAATATAATATCATCAACGTATACCTGTACCAGTAGGAGATCTCCATCTTGTTCTTTGACGAAAAGAGTATAATCGATAAGACCTCTGCGAAATCCATTCTCCAACAGATAATTAGATAAGGTTGCATACCAAGCTCGCGGTGCTTGATGTAGACCATATAGAGCTTTGTTGAGCAACCAAACCCGATCGGGATGGATAGGATCTTCAAAACCTGGAGGTTGTTCGACGTACACCTCTTCTTCCACTAGACCATGTAAGAATGCACTTTTGACGTCCATCTGGTAAACCTTGAATCCTTTGAAAGACGCATAGGCTAGAAAGATCCGAATTGCTTCAAGACGTGCAACAGGTGCATATACTTCGTTGTAATCGATCCCTTCAATCTGACGAAAACCTTGAACGACTAGCCTTGCTTTGTTGCGAATAACGATTCCACGGTCATCCTTTTTGCATTTGAAAACCCAACGGGTACCAATCTTCTTGTAACCAGCAGGTTTCTCTACGAGTTTCCAGACACCAAGCTTCTGGAATTGTTGCAGTTCTTCCTGCATCGCTTCAACCCATGAGTTATCTTTCAAAGCTTCTTTCCAAGTTCTTGGCTCTTCCTGTGAGACATAACACGCGAAAGACCAATCGTTTTGTTGACCAGATTCTCGAATAGCTGCATACAGGCCTGCATTGTTGTTGTTTTGCAACATGTTTCTTGTTTGAACGCCACTCTGTACATTTCCGATGATGTTTTGTTGAGGATGGGTATTGTGAATCCTTGTTTCTGGATTATCTTGAACTGGAATATTTGTACCCAGATTGTTGAGATTGAGATCAACAACCAATTCAATGCCCGGAATTGACGAAGAGGATGATGCAGTAGCTTCAGCTGTTCTAGGGGCGTCCACTGGAGGTGTACCCTCTGAAGTACCATGAACTGCTGGTGTTGGAGCTTCTTGATCTGCATCGAGAAATTCATCATCCTCTGAAGATTCGTTCAATTCGGTAGCGTCGTGAAAATCCTCATTATCGAGAGCATTATTGTTCACTGAAGATGGTTCTTGATTGACAATAATGGGACGAACCAGCGGTGAATCTGTTGCATTGTCACTCTCGAAAAACATCCTTGCCGCAGCATTTTCTTCAACGGCTTGAACATTGATCGAATTGAAAAAGTCATCGTACTCAAACATCCATGGCTGACCAGGACATTTGACTGGCAAAGTGTGCCTTTGTACTCTGACTTCAGACCATTCCTCGACCCTTTTAGTCTCTAGATTCCAGACTCTTAAGTTCGGGGTGGCATACCCAAGAAAGTATCCCTCAATTGCTTTTGCCCCAAACTTTCCATTAGGATCGATTATTGTGCAAGGAGCTCCAAACGGTTCAAGGAATGACAAATCTGGTTTCCGTTTGTGAAGAAGCTCAAAGCAGGTCTTGTTGTGCCTTTTGACTGAAAGGACTCGGTTCAACGTGTAACAAGCAGAGGCCACAGCTTCAGTCCAGAATGGAATCGGCAATTGTGACTCTACTAACATTGTTCTAGCAGTCTCGATCAATGTGCGGTTCTTACGTTCAGCGACGCCATTCTGTTGAGGAGTGTAAGCTGCACTAAATTCGTGAAGAATACCTTTTGAAGTGCAAAACTCCGCCATGGCATGATTTTTGAATTCAGTACCATTGTCGCTACGTATCCGTCTAACTTTCAACTTACACAAATTCTCAATCTGAATGATCAAGTTTTTGATAATACCGAAAGTTTCGCTCTTGTGTGCCATGAACGCCACCCAAGAAAATCTTGAATAATCATCAGTTATCACGAGGCAATATTGATCATTACGGATGCTTTTATGCTTGACAGGACCGAACAAATCCATGTGCAAACGTTCAAGCGGAATGGCCACCGTGTTGATCTTCTTAGTCGGATGTCGCTTCTTCGTTTGTTTTCCTTTCTGGCACGAAACACAGACGTCTTGAAGATGGAAGTTTTTAAGAGGAACACCATTCACCAATTCATTTGACACCAAATGATTCATTTTGCGTAAGTGAATGTGACCCATTCGTCTGTGCCAAGAGATTGAGTCTTTTTCTGTGGCTTTGGAAATGAAACATGTTGCTTGTGCAGACGTAGTAATAGCTTGGCTCATATCAAGGACATACAGATCATTTATCCTTGGAGCCGACAAGAGAATCCATTCTTTTGGAATTTTGAAGCCGGGTTTCAGCACATAACATCCATTTGCATCAAAGTGTACTGAGAACTGCTTATCACAGATTTGTGAAACGCTGAGAAGATTGTGATCAAGTTGTTGTACAAAGTTGATCTTATCAAAACTAACAACCTCGTTGGAAATCATTCCTTCACCCGTAATATATCCGCCTTTATCTCCAGCAAAAGCAACATAACCTCCTCTAATAGATTTGACGTCGTAGAGAAGCTTCATGTCGCCTGTCATGTGCCTGGATGCCCCACTATCAACAATCCAATGACTACTGATAGTTCCTCCTGGAACACCCTGCACATGAACTCACTTGATTAGTTGGAGATGGGGACCCAAGCCATTGTGGTCTTGGGTCTTCCATTTTCATCAACAACAATAACTTCTATTCTTTGATGATTCGAAAATTGTGATGATCCCCCTGAATTTGTGGTCAATTTAGGTTTCCATGTCTGTTGAGTTTTACCAGTTTGATTGTTTGAAAATTTAACTTCGTGATTGTTTGAAGTTTTTGAAAATTTTGAACTTTCTGGTTTAACTGAAACAGATTGTTTTTGAACCACATCAATTTTAAGTGCTTTCTCAATCACCTTGACCTGTTGGCGTTTTTGTTTCTTTTCCCTTTCTTTTACAAGGCGGGGATCTTGTTTTATAGAAACAGATCGCTTGCGGTCAGGTTGGTCACGGGTATCATCAACTTTGCCCTTTTGTTTATGAAGATATGGACAATTTCGAATTATGTGTCCAATTGTACCACATTCAAAACATGATCTTCGTTCAACATACCCCGAAGTATCATGTGATCGTCTTGCCGATGATGATGAACTTTGTGATCTAGAGGTACTAGGTTTCGAACAGTTTGGTTCATTTCTTTTCAACACTGTTGCTTGTTTAACAAAATCTAAGTTAGATTTGTTTTCAGACGTTTCAATTTTGTCCGTTCCCTTTGATTTCACAAAGTTCACATTCTTGTTCTTCTTCTTATTCGGCTTCCTTGGACTTTGAGTCGGTGTTTTACCTCTTGGTTTGGTATGATTTTGCTGCGTGTTCACTGTTGGTAATTTTTGATTGCCATATTGTTTTCGAACTTCGGCCTTTGGGATAGGTGGACACTGTGTTACTGTAACATGTGATCCTGTCTTTCCCAAAAACTTACTTGTCGAATTTTCAAAGACTTTACTGATTAAGGATTGATTAACATTCTTAATAGGAAAATCTTTGTCAGAATAGATTTTATCATCACCAACAAGAGTGTACAGCAAATCCACACTATCCGACTCTTTTGCAGACGTGGACTCGGTTGCAGCAGTCTTAGCGGGCTTTGCGGGAGGATCACATAGAATATGATTCTCAAGAGGTATGTCCTCTTCTTTGATTACCGCATCAGACTTTGCCGAATCAGTATCATCAGATTCATCATCAGAAGAATCAGCATCCTCAATCACAACTGGAGGATCCTGATTCTGTTCAGCAGAAGATACACATGTATCTGCTGACACATCCGAATCTGACGATACTTCCTTCTTGTATCCGAGTCCTGTTGCAAATTCCTCAACGTCCAAAGGAACCGATGGTTCAAAGTGAGTTCTATACTCCTCATCAGGCATGGCATCATAATTGTGTCTCACAGGTGGTGGACATTTCTTGTAACCTATGCATGTGACATCTCGTTTCTCTTTCTGTACGTCAATGATGTGATCCAACACATAGCTAGAGCTCAAATAACTGTCTAGCTTAAGTTGGATCGCCTCACTTTCAGTTTTGACACAAGCCATCTCCTTTTGCATTATCTCAAGACGTGTGATATACAAATTTATGTCAGTTTGTTTTCTGGAAACCATTTTTGTCAGCTTTGTTTTATCTTTCTTTAATGTTTCAATCATCGATTTAAATTCCTTTTCATGGTTTTCATAAAACATGTTGGCTTCAGTGCACTTAGAAAGATCCACGGTCAATTTCTGATTGTGAATGAATGTCACATCATATTTCTCTTGCAAAGCCTCGTGTTTGCTTTGCAATTCACACCACTTATCATTCAACGAAACATGTTTGTCTTGCAAGTCAAACAAACTAGCTTGTAAAGCATCATGTTTGCCTTGCAACTCAGACATGTTTGCATCCAAATCAGCACATCTATCACTTAAACTAGCACAATTATCACAAATAACAGTAGTGAGTTCATCGACACATACCTGACTTGATGAACTGTCGACATTAGCCATAAAGGCTGAATGGAGAGAAGACGTAGAATAAGCAGCTTGATCCACCAAAATAGATCTTCTTTGAGTTCCTGCTGCAGCTTCTTCCAAAAGCTCATCAATATCTGCATCGACTGACGCACTTGATGTCTCATCCACATGATCATCACCTGAACTCGAGGATTCTTCATCTGAACTTCTACTATAACCAGAAGAGTCTTCATCCTCAGAAGATTCACCACCATTGGTGGAAGATTCTCCACCACTGGCGTGTTTAAGATCCTTGACAACTTCAGCAAAACACGCTGTTCTATCAGGAGCATCATTTCCCAACTGAATAGACCAATCACAACCTTCATCTACTTGAACCACAAGTGCCTGATTGGTATTTGATGGTCCCGCTTGGCTTTGATTGTTGACAGGTATCAACGTACGCTCAGTATTCCTGTTCTGATTCTGCTGGTTTCCTTGGTTTCTGAAAGGATTCTGGTTTCCATGCTGAGCTGGCCTTGTACATTCTCTCTTGAAGTGACCCCGTTCACCACAGTTAAAGCACTTGACAACCTGTTTATCGAACCCATACTTGGTGTCTTTCTTGCTTTCCAAGCTGGTTCTGCCCGTTCTCTCCATGAAATCCTTTGCTCGCCTTACAGCACTTGCGAACGCCCATTTGATATCCATCAAATCCATCTCTTCCTTATCAATCTGCTGATAGTCTTCTTGTGTCAGATTAATGTTGCCAATCTGACCTTCTACTAATCCACGATATGCGCTCACCAAAGTGTTTAGCAGCTCCATGTGTTCCTTTGCTACTTCCACACTGACTTTAGAAAAGCTTGAGGTGTCGAGCCGCACTGTATTTGGCTTGGATTGCTGACCAGCAGATGATGTGCTTCCATAACATGCTTGTTGTTGAGCAGGAAGTGGATTCCCATACATGTCTGTTGTTGGAGGAGGCTTGACCGGAACTTGGATAGGAATGCCATACATATCTGTGCTAGACACAAACGCTGTTTGAATTGGAGCGTGTGAAGAAGGTCTTGCAGGAGTACTAGGAGTTCCATAATACATCTCAGGATCATGTCGCACTTATATTGCAGGAGTGCTAGGAGTTCCATAATACATCTCAGGATTCTATGGCACTAGAACTCTTTTCGCCTTAAGGGTTTCTTCCTGATTCTTATTCTCCAGGATTTGAACAAAGTCATTGAAGCTTGTTGTAGCCAAAGTGCCATTGAGCTTCAGGATTTCCAAGAAATTACTCCATTGTGGTGGCAAAGCATCAGCAAACTTGGTGACAATTTCGATTGGAGTCGTTATCACTCCAAAAGTTCCCGTTTCAGTCAACAAATGAGAAAATCGACTCGTCAAATCTCCCAAAGATTCTTTATCCATGCATGTAAACCCATCAAACTCTTTCTTGAGTAGACCTTGTCTCAATTGGCGAGTCGCTTCGTTTCCTACACCTCTCGTCTTCAACGCATCCCATAATTTCTTTGTCGTTTTGAAGTTGACAAATTGATGGTAAATATCCTTGCTTAATGCCTGAGTAAGAATAGCATAAGCTTTCTTCTCTAAGTCAAAGACCTTCTTCTGATCTTCCGTAAGATCGGCAAACGTAGCAGCAGATGACGCGGCAACCTCTATTGTTTGATCGAAATCTGTGGTGAAACGCAACCACAATTCTGTATTTTGTCCAAGGACGTATGTATGAAATCTGTCAATCCATCCCGGATATTCGCTTAAGTGCATCAACTTTGGAGGCCGATTCAAACTTCCGGTTTCGCTCTCGCTTAAGAGAATGCTTTGAATACTTGGAGTTTGATTTGATACGAATGCCCATTGACCGGTAGAAATTGCATTAGCTTGTGAAGATACCGGTGCGGAAGATTCGGCCCACGAAGGAGACAAACTCGTGTTTCTATACTTTCCGCTATCCGGAGACGGAGTACCATAATACATATCTGTATTTACCGGAGTACCCCAAATCGGATTCATTTTTGATCAAGAAAAATGAATACCTGAAAAACACACCTCAAACAAACAGTTAAATCACTTTGACAAACCTTCTGTTTAAAAATATAAGTGTTTCGACGAAACAAGTTTCCACGAAACAAACTTGGTGAGTTTTACGAAACAGATTTTAAAAATTTAGTCTTGGCGAAACAGGATGTTGACGAAACAGATTTAGTTATTTTGGGCTCCCAACGACGAAAGTAAGGCCCACTATTAAATCGACGTAACAGAATTTTTGTTTGGGCTTCACAATTGACGAAACAAAGCCCACAAATCAAATTGACGAAACTGAAGCCCAATCCAAGAACAATGTCGATGAGACACAGGATATCCACGAAACAAAAGTCTGTGTTTCGTCGAGGAGATGTTTGGCGAAAAGAATTTGTTATTTGGGCCCTTTTAATGACGAAACTGAATTCCACTTTGGGCTTTTGAAAGTCAACGAAACACAGCCCAAATAGAATTTAAATGATGTAATCAGAAGCCCAGTTCTTGTGCGATCCAACTATCTCTTGTGTGACTGATCATATTGACTTTTAACCTCCTGACATAAAGTATACCCACTTTCGGCTACACTATTTCCAATTAAAACATCATCATGTCCAATACTACCAACCAGTAATGTGATGGATTATTTTAATCAATCACAATTTTCAAAACACTAACAACTTGGTAATATTTCTTTGAAGATCAAAAAGGTGACTTTATCAAGAACCAACTTGAACGTAAGATGAACTATATGAAGTTCTGGAAAACCAACAATTTTTCAAACACAATATTTCAGCTAAAAGTTCAATAAAAACCAACAAGTATCATGCAAGCATGTGTAATAACATGGTTTTGATAAAAACAATCAGCAAAACAACAAGATTTGATCCGATTTTAAGATGTTTTCCAGAAAATATGAACTTTAAAACCCGAAGAACAGCCCGAAAACACCTCGGTTTTAACAAGGAGAAGAGCCAAGGCTCTGATACCACTTGTAGGTCCGGCTAGGGGAGGATCTAGTCGCCTAATCCTTGTATACGAACCAACCCGGTTGTGCGGAATCCAACCGAGATAGCAAACCGAGATCGAACACGTAAATACACGACACGCAAGATTCACCGATTAACACCTCTGTATTAATACGTATGAAAAGATCAGTTACAAGCTCAATGTTTACAGATGTATTCTATAAACTCTCAAAGTTCTCTCGTGTGTGTGTGCTCTGTTCCTGTGTCTCCTGTGTTCTCTCTTGTCTAAAACAGAAGTAATGAACTCTATTTATACCCACAGACACTACGAAACAAACAGATCATGACGAATCACAACCTTGCTCGACGAAACAGTGAAGCATGCGAAGAAACAGGGACCTTGTCGACGAAACTGATGTGTTTCGTCGACTTCCCTTATGTTTCGTTGACTCTGGTCTTTGGCCCAACTGATGTGGCCCAACCTCTGGTTCGTCCACTTGTTTGAAGCCCAAGGACTTTGATCAAGGCCCTTGATGTATCTTTGTCCATCATTGTTTATCTTGGCCCACTTGAAATCCTTACACACGACGGAGGAGGGTCGTTGCAAAGATGAGTCGCGTCACGTCGAGTCGCGTCCACAAACCGTGTATCAACAATGAGTTTTTTTAATTATTTAGTATTATATTTGTTTTTATAATAATCGGGGCAAAAAATCAGAAAAAACACTATTTTAGTAAATAGTTTTTGAACAACACTTTATTGACGCCCTTGCGGTTCTTTCCAAATATTCCCAATCATCTTCTTCGTAATTCATTCCAAAAGTACCATTGGATATTGAATTTACATCCCTGTCATCTTCATCTGTTAGGCCTTCGTGGAATGTATTAATAAGCTCCCACAAATATATCTCATGATGTGGACAGTTCTTGAGCATCATTTTGAAACGATTGAACGCTTCCTGAAATAACTCACCGGGCTGTTGTCGAAACCCTCGAATATCCTTCCTTGCATTGTTAGTACGCAAATGAGTATAGAACTCATCTAAAAATTGTTGCTGCATTTCGCCCCATGTGAAGATCGAAGCTGACGGTAGCGAATGAAACCATTGCTGTGCTTTGTCTTCAAGTGTGAATTGGAAAAGTACCAATTTCACATCATCAACTGAGAACCCTTGGCTGCTGATTGTGTTGCAATGTGCATCATATGCAGCAATGTGTAGATATGGTTCTTCATGTGCGTGACCATGAAACTTAGGCAGACTGGATATTGATTGTGTTCGTACTTCGAATGACCGCCCTCCTTGTAATTGCGGGATCACAACCGGTGATGGGTTGTTAACTATAGCAGGCCTGAAGTGGCTCTCTATGCCTCGAACTAGACCTTGATTATTTCGTCGTGCAATTCCTTCCGGTAAAATCACCGGTCGGTGTAGGTTCCGTGGCAGCGGTCTTGCCTGACCCTGCATCTGAGGTACCGGCGGTGGTAATGGAATGTCCACCACCGGCCTTCTCGGAGAAGGCTGCTGATTGAGTGGGTCAGGTTGATGATATTGTTGTGGTATCTGTTGTTGTATTGGCGTTGGTTGCACATATTGTTGATACCCTATGTTCCCTTGATTGACTCTTTCGGTCACACCCAATCCGACTGTTTGCCTCTCATAGCTACCCGTGTTAACCAATTGTCTCTCGTTTTGACCCATGTAGTTATCATATTCCTCATAGCCATCATCAAAATCTCCTGAGTTATTTCCTTGATCATAAACGGTCGACCTGTAAAGATGTGGCATTGGCTGACTTTGCTGTGAAATAACCGGTCGAGTGGCTGGCGGAATGGATGTTGCATTAGGTGCTTGAGTCTGACTCGGTGATGCAGTATCATCGGGAATGATTCTAACGTAATGAGACGAATGTTGCAAACTGACAGTTTGGGTGGAAGTTGGTTGATTGTTATCAAAGCTTGGGAAAAAGGTTGAGAATGATGGTACTGGAGATGTAGAGGTAGGTTGTGTAGACTGCGGTGGTGGCGGAACTGGTATGGTAGTGTTTGGTGAAGTGTTAGTGGGTGTTGGTGAGAATTGTTGTTGTGGAAGTGGGTTTTGCGGTTGTTTTTCCGGAGTTGCTGAGTTCTCCATTGCTTTAGATGTTGGTATAGGTGATTGTAGAATCTTGTTCTCACGATGTAATACTCGTTTTGTATGCTTTACTGTTCTCTCGATCTCTGGGTCGAACACTAATGGTGATGACTTCCCGGAATTTCGAGTATGATGCATACACTTACTAGATCGCCTGCACAAACAAAAACAAGAAAACCTCGCGTAAATCCGAACAAAACAGAACAAACTAAAAAGACACTATTTTTGGATTTTTTTTTAACTAAAACTAGAACTTAACACTAAGCACTTTGCGCACACCTCCCCGGCAACGGCGCCATTTTGATGTCTGTCATTAGTGACATGCAAAAACCGAAATAAACTAATAGCTAGAGTAAGTCGGATATCGAACCAGAGGAGGATTATGGAAAGTGTCGAATGAAAAGTATTAATTAATTACTACTGAATTGGAAAATCGATTTGTTTGATTGTGAGAAATAGCTAAATTAATGAATAAAATTTGTATTTTAAATCAATGAGAGAAAAGATGGTTCCAGATTTCAGGTTTTGCACTTAACTTCAATTATGTGTTTAATCGTTACCTACATAGACATAGATATTGACTTTGATTAATTAATTGTGATAACCAACGACTAAGTACTCCGGTTAATACATAACGGGAGGTTATCGAATGATTATCAATTACAATTTACAAACCCTAACCCCATGTCAAATTTATCCCAATTACTAGAACTCTCGGGAACTGAATGCTTAGAAATTAAGGTTTAAATAAACGTAACTGTTTACAATCAGAAAATCAAATCCATGGTGAAAAGCATCGAATGCTTAGATCACCCGATTAAAACGATTGTCACAAACACATAATATTCATTACTTACAAAAACCCTCCATCCGGAGGAAACCACAGAAAGTTTAGCCGCTCATGTGGGTTGACTGATCTTCACAAGCTTGAATAATAATTAAAAACATCATCTTTATTATAATATGGTATAAATAATGATGACGAAATTAATATTATATCAAATCCTTAAGAATCGTTTCTCCCAATATTGTCTGCCTCTTGGATTGTTGTTGAGTGTTGACTTTTGATGTTGCCAATCTCGTTCCCCAAGTCCCAGGTCTGCCGCCACTACGATGATGATTCTTGATGTTGTTGACTAAAAGGCCCAAGTCCACGTGTGCGTCCAACAGAGTCCAATCATGAGCGGCCCAATGGTCTTCAAAATCCAAGATGTCGGCCCACTTCCATGTATGCGTGTGTATGTATGATCTTCTTTGTCTGCATATGAGATGATGATTATGGGGTTGCCTTTTATTCTCCTACACGTGATCCTCCCTTTGTCTAGCATGTTAAAGGATAATGATAAAATTGATGTGATGGTATTTGTGTTCCGGTTTTCAAGTTTTACCCGACCCGACCACCACTGCATGATGTTGACGCCGTTCCGTGGCTCATGGTTCCAAGCCGTGGGTCACGGTGTACCTTTGCTGCTTAACAGAACTTCCAAACAGGGGGTCACACTCTGAAGTGTGGGTCACGAACTGTACCTGCTGTGCTTCTTTCCACCGTACCGTGACCCACGGTTCCACACCGTAGGTCACGGTGTAATGTTGCTGATGAACAGATGTCCTGAACTGTGGGTCACGGTGTACACTGTGGCCTATGGTATAATGTTTCTGTGCATATTAAGGCACAAAGCAACTTCCAATTAAATACCGAGTGGTCCCTGAACTTTGTTCTTGCATACTCCTTTCACTCGTGAGCCTTCATATCACCCGAACAACTTCAATATTCATCCTTGAGCTGCAATATCCCATCCAAAGCTCACAACTTCATCTTTAACCATCGTAAATGCACCGATTTACGTGTTTTACCTACAAATCACTAAAATCTCATAGTTACTTCATTCCAAACAAATAGACACATCAAATACACATAAATCATCATATTTAAACACTCTAAAGCTCGGGTTTCACCATCTCCATCAACGAACTAGTACATATATACCTTGTATGAGCTACATATATGTAGCTCGTCAATCTACATATATTTTTTTCCTAAACTTTTTACAATAATAAACTTTTAATATAAAAAGTTGAAAAAATTGAAAAAAATTTGCTTGGTTGATAGCGGTTCTCTCAAGTTCTCAAGTAAGCAACTATGTAGTTCTCTCATGATCCGCACCCTGAATATGTGTGTGTGTGTGTGTGTGTGTGTGTGTTTGAGTTATGACACTATTTTCGAATGTGCAGCTAAAACCAACCCGCTATCTGACATTGGAATTGATTTTGAGGCGATAAACCGTTAAGAAAAGAGAATGGAGAAACCAAGCAAAACCCTAGCGACTCCAAATGTAACCATGGGTAAGGCCATGGGTTCGGGTTCTGGAATTGGACGTGCTGGTGCGATTGCTCTAAGACCCGCATCCAACCCCATGGCGGGTTCAGCAATGGGAATGGGTGCAGGGCCAGGGCTTGGAGGTGGTTACGGCAAATGTAACCATGGGTAAGGCCATGGGTTCGGGTTCTGGAATTGGACGTGCTAGTGCGAGGGCTCTAAGACCCGCATCCAACCCCATGGCGGGTTCAGCAATGGGAATGGGAATGGGTGCAGGGCCAGGGTTTGAAGGTGGTTACGGAGGTCTAAACCAGCGCATGGGAATGAACCATATGCCGCAAAATATGGGTATGGGAATGAACCATATGCCGCAAAATATGGGTATGGGAATGAACAATATGCCTCAGAATATGGGTATTGGAATGAACATTATGCCTCAAAATATGGGTATGGGAATGAACATTATGCCTCAAGATGCAAGCACCACCTACCGCCGGATTTATGCCGCCTGGAAATTATAATCCGATGATGGGCAGAGGTGGAGGTTATGGTCAGCAACCTTATGGTGGCTACAGATAGAGTTGCAGTTGTAATTAGCAGGGCCCTCCAAAGATAAAGAAACTATCTATTGAATAACGTTCATGACTTTAGCAAAAATATCTATTGAATTTGTGGAAAAAATGGTTTAAAAACTAAAGTTAATTGTTTGTAACTAGTCATTACATGCTTCAAAATCAAGAGACAAAAAAGTTTTGAATATATAGAAATCAAGTAACTTGATATTGGTTATGCATGCTATACGGAATAAAAAAATAGGTGACCGCATTTTTGAGAGGAGATCTATGCTGGTTGGCCCAAGTGGAAAAAAATTCAGGCCCAAAATCGGTTAGAGTAGTTGACCCAACAGACTATGAAGCAGGCCCAAAAAATAGGTGGCCCATCAGGAGGATTTTTGTGTATAGTAGAAGGTTGAGAAAAGGTTGGGCGTGAGCCCCTGATTCCAGCCTGAGGTCCATGTTCCAAATTAACACCTAAGCTAATAGAGACTCAAGTTCAATTCTCATTTGTGTCATATTGGGTTGGATATATGCAATGAAGGATTTGGACGGCCTTGTGTGAGGTTGTGAGTTCTAACCCGAGCCCAACCGGGTTTTAGTCCCACCGTGTGTTACGCCAGAGAGTTATGCTCTTGTGGTGGCACAACGACGGTCAAGTGGCAGCCGGCGGTATGGTTTCCCGGGGGAACGCCCAAAAAAGCCAAACTTTGAAGCCAGCATGAGCCCGGTTAAGACAACATGGTCTGGCCAAAATGGGCAATACGGGCTCTCCAATTTGGAGAGTGTGGTAACCTTATATGTGAAGTTCACCGTTCAAAAAAAAAAAAGTCCGGTGAGTAATTACAGCTTCCTTTCAGCCTGATCGGAAACCTAGATTCCAAATACTCAGCAAATTTCATCAAATCAGATCTGTTCCATGACTCTCTTGTTTCTGAATCAACCGGTGGTGGTGCGTTGTTCTGATTCAGGTATTGAAATAAATCGAATGTCTTCAAAGTAGGACTGGCAAACGGGTTGGGTCGGGTCAGAACGGGTTAGGGTCGGAATGGGTTAAGGGTCAAAATGGGTCAAAATAAAAAAGGGTTGTTTTGGGTCGGGTCAGAACGGTCCGGGTTGGAAGGGATTCGGGTCCAAACGGGTTCGGGTCAGATCTAGTCTAGTTCGAAATGGGTTTCGGGTCAAAACGGGTTGGTTTTTTTTTGCCATTTCTCAAAACATGACTTTATCATTAATATACCTTCTGTTCGAGTCGGGACGGAGACCGAAAAAACCCGACCAAAACGAAACCAAAAAAAAAAAAAAAAAAACCAAAATGATACAAAAAAAAAACTGAAAAATCCGAAACCGAACCAAAACGAAACCGAAAAACCCAACCGACCAAACCAAAATATTTTTTCGGTTTTTTTTGTTTCAATTTGGTCGAAACGAAATTGAAAAAATCGAAATAGAAACAAAACAACTCTTTTTTATTTTGACCCATTTTGACCCTAACCCATTCCGACCCTAACCCGTTCTGACCCATGACCCGTTCTGACCCGACCCAACCCGTTTGCCAGTCCTAATTAACCCCTTGTAAGCATGGCAGAAACACATTCAAGATTCAATTCATGAAAGAGTACATAGATACTCAATAGTTGAAGAATAATGTGCACCTGTTGTTGAAGCAGTGACAGATGGTGGTTGGATGGCTTTGGAAGTATTTAACTGTAACTGTTGCTGTTGATGAAATATTTGGCCGAAAAAAGTTACCAGAAACTCACCAGAAAACCAATAGAACCAGCAGAGCATGGCTCTGATGCCATATAGTCGGGTGAAGAATCTCATCTCAATGATCATCTGAATAGAATAGTCATGTAATCAACTAACTCACTAATATAACTATCTCAACTAACTATCAGACACAACAGACTCAATACACACATTTCGTAAAAATCTACATGTTTATAGAATAAGAAAAGATCGGCTGTAAGTTCATCCCTTCATTTCTTCATTAAATTTGATATAAAGATCGAGTGTAATTCCTGCAAATATCCGAGCTACATTTTACATTTTGTTTAGTAATTCCTTTACGCTGGCTCATGTACCAATTTATGTTATTAATGAGCTTCCGGAAATCTTGTTCTACTACCACATTCGGTTCTTGGTCCCATTACGATAATTCTGGTAATTTTGTCGCTTTCAGTATTCTAATGTACGGTTTTAACGGTTTCTTGAATATTTAACTACCCTTTTGTGTGAAACGGGGTTTAAGGCAGTAAAGTTTGTTGCTTTCTGTGTTCTGATATGGGATTTTAACCGTTTAGTTGATCTTCTGAATTACCCGTTTGAGCGAAACTGGAATTTATGCGAGAAAAGAAACAAAAGCCAATTTCTTGCTAAAAGTAGAAACTGGAAGCACGAGTTCGGTTCTTAGTCTCATTATGAAATGAAAAGAAACAAAAGCCGATTTCTGGAAAAGTTTGTTGCTTTTTATACGCGGGTTTTAAAATGGAAATTTATGCAGGACCTACAATGAGTAAATTTTATGCAGAAACTCTCCAAATTCTGGTAAAGTTTGTTGCTTTTTATATGCGGGTTCATCATTGTTTGCATACTTTACCAAACAAATGCTATGTGAAAAACTAAAATAAATACAGGTTTCATTGACGAGTTAAATAAAGTAAAAGAACGATGAAACTTAGGTTTTACAGTTTTAGCATACTTTTTTATCTTCTAGATAAATGTATCATTCATCTAGTATCTTTCTGTGAATTTTGTGGTTTAGACATGTATGTCTTAAAGAGGCACAATGAATGAATGGGTCAGGTGGGTTAGGGTTGTCTAGAAACACTTATTTTTAACCAAAATTTTACTTTTTATTTTTACAAATAATGTCAACAATAAATTTATGTTATTTGGTTTAGACATGTATGTCCTAAAGAGGCACAATAAACGGGTCAGGAGGTTGGGTTAGGTTGTCGAAACACTTTTTTCCAAAATTCTTGTTTTTAGAAAATACTTACCGGCGCCAAAAATAGATATATTTCATAGCAGTCGGGGTCGGGTCAGTTAACGGGTCCACCGGCCAAACCGGGTCATTTTAAAGAGTATCAACTGGACCCGTTCTAAGTTAGCTAGTTTAATAAGTAGCGACCCGCTGCATAACTGAGTGACCCATGTCAAGCTATATATTTACTTACGGGTCATGATTGACGGGTGTATGAAGGAGACAACATCAGATGATGGCATTGCATACTCTATGCAGCTAAAGGTAAGAAACACTAAAATTTAACCGTTAACCGTTAACCGTTAAGATAAAAGAATTTATAATCTTGTAAAGTTTCTGAATTACCCGTTTGAGCGACATAGAAATTTATGCAGGAACAGAAACAAAAGCCGATGTCTTGCTAAAAAAAACATGTCAGTTCTGTCCAAAAAAAACATGAGTTAATTATCATTTTCGTCCCTGTGGTTTGCCCAATTATTCTGTTCAACCTTAGCTTTTTGGATGGAACAGACATGTTTTAGGAATTTCAGGGACAGAAATGGTACAAATTTGAAATTTGGTCTGAACCGACATAACTAGACAAACTTCAAGGACGAAAATGACAGTTAACTCAATGTTAGAAAGTTCAGTGAGCAGATCATGATCAAGATTCATGAAAATAGCCCAACACGCAAACCGAACTTAATTTGACTATAATCTGCATACCGCGTAATCCACTGTTTGCAGAATAATTGAACGCGTTCTTCTTGTTCATTTGTTCCCAACACGCAAACCGAACTTAATTTGACTATAATTTGCATACCGCGTAATCCACTGTTTGCAGAATAATTGAATGCGTTTTTTGTGTTCATTTGTTCACCAACTGGAGTCTTACGTGTCACTATGTCAGCTTGTTATTGCTCACACACCCTTTAGATTCCCGAAAGACGCCGGAATATTCCCGGAGATTCTGTTGTGTGAAATGTTGAGTGATTGGTTTGAATTTAATGATTGTAGCAGGGGGGAAAGGAA
The DNA here is from genome assembly GCA_030545235.1 of Helianthus tuberosus. Taxonomy (NCBI): domain Eukaryota; kingdom Viridiplantae; phylum Streptophyta; class Magnoliopsida; order Asterales; family Asteraceae; genus Helianthus; species Helianthus tuberosus. The sequence goes on from CM060358.1 coordinate 7,838,288, forward strand.
GTCCAACTGGTTGACTTCTACAAGTCAATGGTATGAAGTATGAACCAAATTGCAAAGATAATGCCCAATTTTATTTTTTTATTATATTATTATAGGTTAATGTGTTAAGTCAGCAATCCGTTGACTTTTCACATTTGAGGTTGACAAACTGAACCATCTGGTTTAATTTATATCCCTACATGAAGAAACAAAATGCAAAATTATTCTGGTAATTAAACAAATTAATTACATTAAGACAATTTTATTTGATACATCTTTCAAATAGTTAGCTATTGCGACTAGCTTGGTTGCGACCATTGTTTAACTTACAACGACAGTGTCCAGCTTTCAGATTACAGACTAGCGTGCACATTTGTTCTTCTTCTTGTAAGCATGACAAAAACAATCGAAACACATACAAGATTCAATTGATGAAAGATTACAGAGATACTCAATAGTTGAAGAATATGCTGATTGGGGTTCGCAAAATCGCTCGTACTCTTCTTCTTCTTCCAGCGATTCATCCTTTAAAACAGAGTCTTGTAAGTCTCTGATCTTCTTAATTCTTCAACCTTTGCGAGATTAATCACAGTCTTCTTTGGATTCATTCTGCAAAACAGAGCCTTGCTCTGATACCAATAAACTTGCAAAACGACGAATGATTCCTTCAGTTGAACATGATAGGATACATACAATACTTTCACATTTAACCTTCTACTTCTAATATTTACATATTAGGCACTAACTCTACTCACAGAACTTTCTAACTTAACTAACAAGATTTACCAACTTATTTATACACAATATAGCATAATGTCCTATTTAATTTGACACAGCAAAGCGAAATGGCCACCCATGGTGTTGGTGGCAATTTTATTCATCAAACAGACTTTAAACTTAATCATACATTACATTTTACAATACTATACTTGTATCCCCAGTTGAGAACAAGAAGAAATAAATACAACACACAAAAAGAAGAATGAAATCCAACATACAATACAACTATGGATGTCAAACCCTTCGCACTTTTGCAGTGAACACCATCACTTTCACATAAACCCAATTCTCAAGGCTATTCATGACGTGAAAAAAAGCATGTCTCCCACGGCGATTAACAATTAAAGCAATACACACCATCCAAAATCCGGTAGCAAAACCAGTGGCCCCTCCAATGTAATACCATCTTTGAAGATCATCTATGCCTTCCCCGCCTTCCATACTTTCACGACTGACGGGTGGACCTTCTAATACTTTATCTCCTGGACAATATTTGGTCAAGGGAAGTCCGCACAATCCTGCATTTCCGGTGTACCATGAAGGTTCAAAGGACTGGAGTTGAGTGCTAGATGGAATTTTTCCTGACAAGTTGTTATACGACACGTCTAGATAGTTTAGCAAGGTCATTTGAGACATGCTTGATGGTAGTCCTCCTCTAAGATTGTTTCTGGATAGATCCAAAATTTGAAGTTCTTTCATCTGACCAATGTTGGATGGAATCTCTCCAACTAGAGCATTCATTGACAAGTCGAGTGCAATCAATTTATGAAGATCGGTTAGTTTATCCGGGATTTTTCCAGTTAAATTGTTGCTTGATAAATTGATGATCTTTACCAATTCTATAGTGCTGCTAAATTCACGCAAACTTCCTTGCCACTTGATCATGGAACGGTCAACATACTGGCCCCCACTAACGTTAACAGAATGCACATTTTGGTTGCCTCCTAATCCATCTTGAACCATGGAAGTGAGATTACCGAGACATGAGGGGATTGCTCCCTGGAGTTTATTCATTGACAAGTCTAGAATTTGTAGATATTCTAACTGACATAAATGTGAAGGGATGGTTCCAATGAATTTATTTGATGTTAAGATAAGAGCATACAACCCCGATAACCTTTCCCCGATCCAACCAGGCATGTAACCAGAAAACTTGTTGGCCCCCAAATTCAAAAAGGTTAAATGGGTTAAATTCTTTAAAGATAAGGGCAACTTTCCTGAGAAGCTGTTATTGTATAAATACAAGACCTCAAGATTGATCAAAAACTTAATAGAAGTAGGAAGCCTTCCAGATAGATTGTTATACCCTAGGCTAAGAACTTTAAGTTCTGTAAAATGCCACAAACAGTCTGGAATTGGTCCAGTGAATGAGTTGTGTGAGAGATCAAGAAACTTCAAAGACCCATCAACAATTTGGCACAAAAAGAAGATTTGTCCAGATAAATTATTTTTAGATAGGTCTAGGCTTATCAATCCGGAAGGAACATTCGGTATACGACCATAAAAGTTGTTGGAACTCAAATCTAAGGTTGAAGAACGAGGGTCAAAATTTGATAACATATCTGTTACTATCCCGGTAATATTGTTGAAAGAGATATTCAAATATCTTAAACGAGAAGGCCACGATTTCCAAAAGTCCTCTGGAATGTTATCTGAAATTCTGGATTTGGCAAGATTAATACTGGAAAGATTTTTCATTGTTTGAATCCATTTGGGGAAACGAGGTCCTAACTTGCAAGAACTCAAGTCAATATCTTCAATGCTGGAAATGTTTGACATGTTAGCTTCTAAAGGAACTCCTTCCAGTGAATTGTTTGAAAGATAAACATATAAAATATTTGACTTTTCAATATTTTCGGAGATGGCACCTTTAAGTAAATTGGAAGAAGCGTATAGTGTTTGAAGCTTGGGTAGTTGCCACACTTTTTCACTTATAGTTCCATCTAACTGATTATTATAAAGATATAGATCTTGTAGGGATGAAAAATTTTCGATATCATCTGACACAGACCCTGTGAATTGGCTAGATGTGGCATCTAAATGTTGTAAAGTAACTGATGTGCATCCAGACAAGTTACTCAGAAAATCAGGTAACTTGACAGGCATTAAGTTACTATAGAAATACAAAGATGTCAAACCACACAGATTTCCAAGATATTTGGGAATCCCATCTAACATGTTCTCAGAGAGATCAAGCTCTACAAGTGCATTACTAGTTAAAGGGAACAACCAGTAATACATGGTTGAGTTAAGATTGTTTTCATTGAGATAAAGGTTAACAATAGATGAAGAAAAAGAAGAGTTGAGATATGAATAAGAATACGGGTGCATCACATGGGAGAGGTCACATCCAATTAAATATAAAGCTGATAGTTTTTTAAGACTTAAAATCACATTTACCCAGTTGTCTACTTTGCCGAGAGATGTACCTGACATTTCAAGGATATCCAACTGAGACAGATGAGACAACCAATCTAGGTTTTCAATTGTGCAACCACTCAGAAAATAAAGTGAAAGTTCTTGCAAGTTTGTGAGGTTTCCAAGTTCTGAAGGAATGGTTCCACTAAAATGATTCCAACCAAGGTGAAGATACCTTAATTGGGTCATGGAACCAATGAACATGGGAATCGTTCCATTAAACGAATTGGAAGAAATATCAAGATAATTCAAGTAACTTAAGTTAAGCAACGAAGGACTAAGCTTGCCTTCAAGATTTCCAGAGTACAAGTCAAGGCTTGTGACACGAGAATGGTTGTTGCATGTGACTCCCCTCCAGTAACAACAATCATTGGTTGCTACTTTTTCTTCTTCTCCGGGTGTCCATGTATTGAGAATGCCATAAGGGTCGTAATGAATGTATGATTTGAAATGAAGAAGAGCTTGTCTCTCCTTTTCCGTACACTTACCGGTACGGTGGCCAGGGGAAGTGGAAAATGGTGGTAAAGACCAGGAAAGCAGTGGTAAGGACCAGGAAATGGCAGTTGTAGTGGTAAATGTTTCCAACACAAAGAGTATAAGAATAAAGAAGAAAATAGGATGGGTAAAATACTTATGGTAAATCTTATTTGCCATTTTTGTTGTATCAAATCTTAAATGTTGGATATATCAACAAAGATACTCAGCTTTATATACACTCCAAGTTTGAAATACCCTACGTCATATTGGATGTAAGTTAATTTTTTTTAGTGACCACATATTTGGAGTCAACAAAGAGTTTGGTCTCTCCTCTCTCTCCTCACTCCTCTCCTCTCAACACAATCAGTGACTACACACCAAATTCTCTCACCGAATACCCACTCACCGAACAAGTTAATCAAGTGGGTATGGTCACCGATCGGTGACCCCCACTCCCCGCTTAAGTCACCGCTCCTTATACCCTGTACCCTAACTCTACTAACAGAAAAAAATAGGATGGGTAAAATGTTTACATATTAGTTACTACCCTTCTACCAACACAAAGACTAAAGTAATAAAGAAAAAAATAGGATGGGTAAAATGTTTATGGTAAATCTTACTTATCATTTTTGTTGTATCATATCTCAAATGTTTTATATTTGCACAAATATGTCCAGCTTTATATATAGACTCCAAGTTTAAAATAGCCTACCTCATATTGGATGTTTTTAAAACAAAGTTGTGTTGATTTTCTTTCTACTTTCATGTCCATATGTGTGGAAAATTTGTGTTGATTGTGAGGCATGCAAGACTTTCAAGACCAACGACAACGACATATATATGTTATATATTTTTCCCAAATTATACATTTAAAGACTCAAGTCTTGAAAATTTGTCTCTAGTTAATGATCATAAAAGTAGGTCATGTCAAAGACTCAAAAGTCTTCACACATTTTTTTTTGGGACCCAATAGATACGTTCCAATCAATTTCTTTCCACTTACAAGTGCAAAATATGTGTATACAAAAATAACAATTTTCCTCCAAACATAAAAAAACTAATTAAGAATAAAGGAATTGGTCTTAAATTAATCGAGAAATGCTTGTAAGTCTTTACGTATTTAGTTTGGTAAATTACACGAAATGTCATGTTGTCATGTCATGTTATTGTTTTAGTCACTTCTTTTTATAAAAATACTTTGGTCATTCACGAAATGTCGTCTACTAATGTACGTGAAAATAAGATGATTAAAATTGTAATGTTTATTGTTTGCTACTACTCATTACATGACTCCAAATTAATAGACAAAAATGTTTTGAATATATATATAGAAATCAAGTAACTTGATATTGGTTATACAGAATGAGCTTTTTATATCACAATAACTATGCTTACCACTGCAAACTCTATCTGTAATCACCATAAGGTTGGTGACCATAACCGCCACCTCTACCCATCATCGGATTAAAATTTCCTGGCGGCATAAATCTGGCGGCAGGTGGTGCTTGCATTTGAAACCCTTGGCCGTTGTTCATTCCCATACCCATATTTTGAGGCATATTGTTCATTCCCTTGAGCTGGTTTAGACCTCCATAACCACCTCCAAACCCTGGCCTTGCATCCATTCCCATTGTTGAACCCGCCATGGGGTTGGATGCGGGTCTTAGAGCACCTGCACCAGCATGTCTAATTCCAGAACCTGAACCCATGATTACATTTGAAGTTGCCGGGTTTTGCTTGTTTTTTTCAATTCTCTTTTCTTTACGGTTTAGGAAAAATAAAAAAAAAACAAAACCCTAAGGTTCACTTTTCCTTCCAATAGAAAGAAACTTCAATCATACTGTCAATTAAGTTAACAAACCTCAATATTTGTCTTGTATGTAGTTAGTTACTCACACATGTAATGGGTCCCAAGTATAACTCTGCAGCCACATGTGTCTTAGAAAAGCACTGTTTTTTTTTTTTTTTGAACTGCGAAATCAAATCTTATAAATAAGATTAAGGACCAGCCGGCACTAGCAAGTAGCTAGCAGCCGACCCAAATACAGACACCAAAGTTCAGTGACAAAAACAAAATACAATTACAGAAAGCTTTGTTTGCACCACTTCTCCCAGTCTAACTCCTTTAAGTTTGACCTGTTCTTAACCCAAAGAAAGGACCATGATCTGATATCTTCCACAATCTTTACGGTTTAGAAAAGCACTGTCTGTTACTTCATACATTAACGTATATCTAAGCAAGAATACATATACATATTATAACGTAAAGGTTTCATTTGTATAATATACTTGATTTAGTACAAAGAAAGTACCAAAATAAAGCACTAACATTTCATCGAACACCTTGTAAGCATCAATCGAAACACATTCAAGATACAATTGATGAAAGATTACAGAGATACTCAATAGTTGAAGAATATGCTGATTGGGGTTCCCAAAATCGCTTATACTGTTCTTCTTCCTGCGAAATTAATCACAGTCTTCTTTCAATTCGTTCTTCAAAACAGAGCCTTGTTCTGATACCAATAAACTAGCAAAACATAATAATCTTATGAACAACGAATGACTACAATACTTTCACATCTAACCTTCTACTTCTAATAATTACATATTAGGCACTAACAGAACTATCTAGCTTAACTAACAACATTAACCAACAATGTTGATGTAAACAACAGGGTAGCCCTGTTCACAGCCCTGTTTATCAATAAATCATTAAGGCTCTTCTTGTCTTTGGGCTTGTACTAGTAGTTGCAAGTCGTGTTTATACACAATATAGCATAATGTCCTATTTAATTTGACACAACAAAGCGAAATGGCCACCCATGGTGTTGGTGGCAATTTTATTCATCAAACAGACTTTAAACTTAATAGTGCATTACATTTTACAATACCATACTTGTATCCCTAAATGAGAACAAGAAGAAATAAACACAACAAGCAAAAAGAAAAATGAAATCCAACATACAACTATGGATGTGAAACCCTTCGCAATCTTGCAGTGAACACCATCACGATTGTTAGTGCAAACATCTGTTGACTTCGTCTTATATCGAGTCTTGTTAGAATTGTTACTTTCAAAGGGTTTAGTTTGAAGGGTTTAGTTTGAAAGGTTTAGTTTGAAGGGTTTAGTTTGAAGGGTTTAGTTTGAAGAGTGTCATGTCACTTTCAAACGGGAGGGTCTTGTCCTATAAATAGCCTTCAAACTTTCACCATTTGTAACTTTCCGGCTAGAGCAACGAAGTGCTGCCGAAGTGTTGTCAGGTTGTAAAACGTTATAGAATCAATAATACAACAGTTTTAAGTGTGAATCTTGCTGAATTGAACTCTACACGTCTGTTTCCGCCTTTCGTTTAGAGATAAACTCTTCTGATCGACTCGTTCGGGTCTGAAAACGATCCTACAAGTGGTATCAGAGCTCAGGAAGAAGAGTTCTATACAATTCAGCTGCAACTTCTACTTCTACACCTTTCTTTTTCGAAAAATACAAGTTTTCACGGTTGAAATCGGCTGAAACTCTCACAATGTGCGCGTAATTATATTTTAACAAACCCTTGAGAGTTTCAGCTCAAAATTCGAAGGAAAAGTGGTAAAAATGAATTGAAAACTGGTGCCCGTTTGAACGAAGACCGTTTGAAGACTGACCCTTTTGTTTGAAATTGGCCGTCCAGTTTGAACATCACCCTCTTGTTTGAACGATAGTTTGAAATGGGCCTTCTGTTTGAACCTCCAGTTTGAAACTACCTCTAGTTTGAAACTGTCACCCTTTTGTTTGAAACTGACCCTTTTGTTTGAAACTGACCATTTTGTTTGAAACTGACCCTTCTGTTTGAAAGGGGATCTAGTTTGAAAGGGTTTTGTTTGAAAAGGGGATCTAGTTTGAAAGGCTTCTGTTTGAAAGGGGATCTAGTTTGAAAGGGTTTTGTTTGAAAAGGGGATCTAGTTTGAAAGTGTTAAGTTTGAAAGTGTCTTCAAGTTTGAAAGTGGTTTCCGTTTGAACGTGACATCAAGTTTGAAATTGACATGACTGTTTGAAACTACCACCTGAAAGTTTGAAACTGCCACCATTCAGTCCATGTGATATTTTTTCGACTCAAGTTCAAAGCATAACAGTTCACAAGAGGTGTTTCAGTCAGTTTGAATTCAAATTCGTTCAAGGTCGTGTGGTTTAGCCAGGTCATTGGAAAAGGTCGTTTGAATTTGATCCGGGTCATAGCAGTCCGCACAGTGTGTCAACCTTCAGTTTGCACAGAATATTCACTAGTTCGAGTACCAGTATTATTCTGTTAATTGATAAGTGTTTAAACTGATTGTGTTTTGTTTGTTTGTTGTCAGGTATATTTTTAAAAGGTGATCTATCTTGGACTTAATATTTCGCTTAACGGGATTGTCTTGATAAACGTGTTTACGAATCATGGATATCAATTTCTTTAATATGACAAGTGAAACTTTTAATAGAATAAATGTACTAAAGAAAGAGTTTGATTTGTTTTCAGGTTGTCCAGGAGAAAGTACAAAGAGTCTTATTAAGAGATATTGTCATCTTGTGCGTACCATGTCTCAGTTGAAAATTACTAAAACTCCAGCAGAATGGGTTAAAAAGCTTGCTGATGCTTTACCACAAAAGGAATGGGGTACATATCTCATGATTCTGAAGAATTCTGGACAGTTTAGTAGATTGTCAATTGCTCAATTCATTGAAAAACTTGAAGAACAAATTGATAACAGTGATGATGATGAGAAAAGTCAAGATGAAGAGTCTGTTTCTCAAGAAGAAAAGAATGAACAGAGTGAAAAAGTCAAGGTTGTTGAGAAGATTGTGGAAGTTGAAAAGATTGTGGAAGTAGAGAAGATTGTTGAAGTTATAAAACCTTGTCTTAAATGTTTAGAGTCTTGTAAACAATGTATAGAGAAAGATGAGAGGTTTAGTGAATTAGAAAAGTTGAAAGAAAAGTTGTTGTTTGATGTAAAAAATTTGAAACAGTCATATGATGTATTGAACAGAACTGTGAATAGTCTGGAAAAGACTAACTCTGAAAGAGAGAAAGCTTTGAAGATGTTGAATGCTACTATGATGACAAAGCAGAAAGAGATTAACATGTACATAGAAGAATGTGCAAAGAGGAAGAAAGAGTTGGAGAATGAAGCAGCTGAGAATGAAAGAATCAGAAGATTGCTGCAAAGTTACAAAGGTTGTGACTACGTAATGGATAGAATTTATCCAACAGTTGAAGGTTTCGAGGCATTTAAAGATGAAGATAAAACCAAAAAGCCAAAGGAAAAGGATACTGGTAAGAAACAGGGTGTAGGTTATAATAAGTGTCCGCCTCCGATTTGGGAAGGGTACTCATCTAGGAAACCTAATGAGGAAGAACTAAAACAGGCGGTCAATATTAAGTTAGAATCCGAGATAACAGATGTTTTACCGGACAATATTGACGTCACGTTCACAGCGTCCGATACAGATCATGAGTCAGAACTGATAAAAAGAGTAGTTGATCAGGTGTTGGATAAGGATGAGGAGTCAGAGTCAAAGTCCGAGTCCAAAAGTTCGTGTCAGTCAGTTGGGAGTTCGAGTTCGTCCGAAAGAAGTTCAAAATCATCGGGAAAACGGGTTTATAGTAAAGAGTTTTTATTGTCAAAATCTAATTTGGATGATGAAACATTTGAAGTTGTGTATACTTTGAATGATTCTGACAAATTATATTTTGATAAAGAGTTTCCAATAAGAAGTGTTCGTTTTGACATGATCAAAAAGGTTTTCAGAATGATAGAAATTAATATTTCTGAAATAAAAGATTTAAATCTTACTGGAAAATCTAAAAAATACACTTCAAGAGTTCAACAGCGGATAAACAAGAAAAAGGGTTACAATTCTGGTTCTGGTTTTCAAAAGAAATCAAACCACAATCGTAGCTACAAAAAGAAAGGACTTGGTTTTATTCCACCTAAAAACTATAAAAATGAAAAATATAATAAAGATTTTAATTCCAGAGTTAAATTTGTTTCAGGGACAACTGCAGAGGAAGAACAGAAGAGCTCATTTTGGAGACAAACAAATCAAGAATTTCTTGCTGAAAAAATGAAGAATGGAGCTTATCAAAGGAAAGAAACAAGAACCTGTTTCCGATGCAATGAAGCTGGTCACATTGCATGGAACTGTCCGAAAGCAACAAACACAAAACAGGGAGTTTCTGGAAAATTGAAAGAAGTTATTGTTGATAAAACCGAACCACCAACTGAAAAATTTAAAGTTTTCAAAAATTCAACATATGAAGTTGGTGAGTGTTCGAAAAGGTTTTACAAGAAGAAGGGAAATCTTGACAATCAAGCTTGGGTTGTTAAGAAATCAGAGGTAAAATCTGGCAATGAATCTGATTCCACAAAATCAGAGGAGCCACAGTTTGATGAGAGTGATGAAAACTCAGTTCCTTCAATGGATGATGAGAACTTTCCACCATTGAGAATTGAGAATTTTAAATCAAAAGTTGGGAAAGTTGAGATCTCTAATCAATTTTATTCTGACAAGAATGAATTTGATGTTGAGAAAGCGTTTAATGGGAAAGTTAAGAAGATTTTCGGAAAAATGGTTGAAGGGAAAGTAAAAGGGGTAAAAGAGTTTTATGCTACAAAGAAAGCAACTTACACTCCAACTGCTTCTGAATTGAAAACACCCAAGGCTGGTCAGGCTTGGGTGGACATTTTCTTTGCTTGAAAACCTGACTTGCCGGAGATCCCAAGTTTATATCGCGGATCAGGAATCGGCATTTTTCTTGAAAATTGTTTTTGTGAATGAATCTTGTAATAGTTAAATTTTGGCAAGTCATACTGCAGGAATTGCCGGAGCTTCCAGGTTGGTAAGTGTGAAGCAGGAATCGGCATCTTGATTGGTAAAATGGTTTGTGTAGATGTTTTATTCCTACATGTGATTAATTGTTTTGGATATACTTACAAGTGGTAAGAGGTTGATTCTGACAAAGTGATTACTCAAGGTCATTAGTTTGAACTTGATGTAATCCTGATACAAGAGATTGAATGGACAAAATGATGAACCATTCCCCTAACCTACAAGTGGTTTGAAAATTAACAAAACTTATTTTCCGGACAAATCATTTTGGTTAAAACAAACTTGAGTGTTTTGAAATCATAATGAGAAAATAGTTTTGTGAAAGGGGGAGTTCTGATTGTTTATGCCAAGTGGATGGTGAATTGAGGTGATTTGATATCAGTTGTCACTTTCTGTATAGTTTGTTTTCAAATTTCCTAAAATGTGTTTGCATTTTAGGGGGAGTAGAAAATTTCAGAAAATCCAAAAACATTTGAAAATTTGAAAAATACAAAAACATGATAAAATTCAAAAAAATGAGTTTTGTTGTGAATAGAGGAAATGATAGTACATCAGTAGACTGTCACAACATGCTAAAGAAATGAAATGTTAAAATGTGATAAACAATCTCACTGCTGATATGCCAGTAGGTTTTTGCACATTTAGTAGATTGTGACGAGATATAAACCTAAATTTCAAACTTGCTTATATCGTGGGGAAACATCTCTCGGATATATGGGTAACCCCCGAAATCTCGTTTGAAAGGTCTCATAATCTGATATACTAGGTCTTTATACTCAATGATGTCTGGGGTATTATTCCGGGACTTCTGCTGAACGGTGGTTCTGACCTAGTCCTTGGATAATACTTTCCGCAATGCTTGAAACATAGCATAAACCCTCAGCATGCTGATGAAACAATAAAATTGATAGTCGCTGCTGTTGTAGCTAAAAGATCCTCTAAAGGGGACATACCGAAAAGTCGAAGCCGATATCTCTCTGCGTATACGGAAGTATCGACCTGAGATCCCTCGGCCCTCGCATTACCTAATTTATATACAGATATCATTTGTGTCATAATTACCTGTAAGACTGATTATTGGGATCTGGATACGGGAGTATATTCTGAGGTGGGACACGCGATTGAGTTTAAGTTTCTAAGACATTAATATCGTATCTCGAAATAGTTGAACTTTGTGTGAAAATTTAAGTGGACAGGTATACTGACAATCTAGGTGAATTGTTTAAAACTTAAAATGCAATGAAGCTTAACGGTGTTGGTGATTTGTCTCAGAAACTGATATGATCCTCTTACACAAACTCACAAAAAATAGTGTCTGTAAATATTTCTTTACTGCATTTCATTCTATTCAAAAATTCCAAAAAGATTTTAGTGTGTTTTAGCATAAATTTTTGAAAAATCCAAAAAGATTTTCGACAACTGATGTTGGAGAGCTGATTTTCAAAATTCCGAGTGCTAAACATGTCGAACAGGTTTGGGAAAGTTTTTGTTTTAAGATGTTTAACATGAAAATGATATTTCTGCAAGTGGTTCATCAGAGGTTATAAATGTTAAATCATTTTAAAATATGCTCTACAAGTGGTTATCAGAAAATTTATTTCTGGGTTAAGAATGTGCAGGTGTAGCCAGGTTTCGATTTTGAACCTGAAGATAGAGTGCCAGGTTCCAATACCTGATGACTCTGTGTTTTCAACATGCCAGACTGCGATCCCAGCATATCGAAAGGGGGAGTCTGAAGACATCCAAGAAGAGATTGATCGTGAGGAGTCTGTTGATGCTGAAGAGAAGAAGGAGATAAAGTTTTGAGGATGCTTACACTGTGAGACACTTCAAAGAGTTCGAGAGGACTGATAAAGACTGAAGATGCGAAGACTCGACACTTACGACTCGTCAACATCTGAGGGGGAGTCTGTTAGTGCATACATCTGTTGACTTCGTCTTATATCGAGTCTTGTTAGAATTGTTACTTTCAAAGGGTTTAGTTTGAAGGGTTTAGTTTGAAAGGTTTAGTTTGAAGGGTTTAGTTTGAAGGGTTTAGTTTGAAGAGTGTCATGTCACTTTCAAACGGGAGGGTCTTGTCCTATAAATAGCCTTCAAACTTTCACCATTTGTAACTTTCCGGCTAGAGCAACGAAGTGCTGCCGAAGTGTTGTCAGGTTGTAAAACGTTATAGAATCAATAATACAACAGTTTTAAGTGTGAATCTTGCTGAATTGAACTCTACACGTCTGTTTCCGCCTTTCGTTTAGAGATAAACTCTTCTGATCGACTCGTTCGGGTCTGAAAACGATCCTACAACGATCACATAAACCCGATTTTCAAGGCTATTCATGACGTGAAAAAAAGCATGTCTCCCACGGCGATTAACAATTAAAGCAATACACACCATCCAAAATCCGGTAACAAAACCAGTGGCCCCTCCAATGTAAAACCATCTTCCTTCCCCGTCATCCATATTTTCACTAGTGACGGGCGGACCTTCTAATTCTTTATCTCCTGGACAATATTTGGGCAAGGGAAGTCCGCATAATCCTGCATTTCCGGTGTACCTTGAAGGTTCAAAGGACTGGAGTTGAGTGCTGGATGGAATTCTTCCTGACAAGCTGTTATATGACACGTCTAGATAGTTTAGCAAGGTCATTTGAGACATGCTTGATGGTAGTCCTCCTCTTAGATTGTTTCTAGATAGATCCAAAATTAGAAGTTCTTTCATCTGACCAATGTTTGATGGGATCTCTCCAACTAGAGCGTTCATTGACAAGTCGAGTGCAATCAATTTATGGAGATCGGTAAGTTCATCTGGGATTTTACCAGTTAAATTGTTGCTTGATAAATTGATGATCTTTACCAATTCTAGAGTGCTGCCGAATTCACGCATACTTCCTTGCCACTTGATCATTAAATGGTCAACATACACACTCCTACTAACGTTAAAATTAAAATGCACATTTCGGTTGACTGCTAATCCATCTTGAACCATAGAAGTGAGATTACCGAGACATGAAGGGATGGCTCCCTGGAATTTATTCATTGACAAGTCCAGAATTTGTAAATATACTAACCGACATAAGTGTGAAGGGATGGTTCCAATGAATTTATTTGATGTTAAGATAAGAGCATACAACCTCGATAACCTTTCCCCTATCCAACCAGGCACGTAACCAGAAAAGTTATTGCCCCCCAAATTTAAAAAGGTTAACTGGGTTAAATTCTTTAAAGAAAAGGGCAATTTTCCTGAGAAGCTGTTATTGTATAAATACAAGACCTCAAGATTGATCAAAAACTTAATAGAAGTAGGAAGCCTTCCAGATAGATTGTTATACCCTAGGCTAAGAACTTTAAGTTTTGTAAAATGCCACAAACAGTCTGGAATTGGTCCAGTGAATGTGTTGTGTGAGAGATCAAGAGAGGACAAAGACCCATCAACAATTTGGCACAAAAAGAAGATTTGTCCCGATAAATTATTTTTAGATAGGTCTAGGCTTATCAATCCGGAAGGAACATTCAGTATATGACCATAAAAGTTGTTGGAACTCAAATCTATGGTTGAAAAATCGCCAGGGTCAAAATTTGAAAACATATCTGTTACTGTCCCGGTAATATTGTTGAAAGAGATATTCAAATATGTCAAACAAGAAGACCACGTGTTCCAGAAGTCCTTGGGAATGTTATCTGAAATTCGAGTATTGGAAAGATCAAGTTAATATCTTCTATGCTGGAAATGTTTGACATGTGAGCTTCTAAAGGAACTCCTTCCAGTGAGTTGTTTGAAAAATCAACATATAAAATATTTGACTTTTCAATATTTTCGGAGATGGCACCTTTAAGAAAATTGAAAGAAACGTCTAGTCTTTGAAGCTTGGGTAGTTGCCACACGTTTTCACTTATAGTTCCATCTAACTGATTATTAGAAAGATCTAGCACTTGTAGGGATGAAAAATTTTGGATATCATCTGACAACGACCCTGTGAATTGGCTAGATGCGGCATACAAATGTTGTAAAGTAACTGATGTGCATCCAGACAAGTTACTCAGAAAATCAGGTAATTTGATAGTCATTAAGTTACTATAGAAATACAGAGACGTCAAACCACACATATTTCCAAGATATTTGCGAATCCCATCTAACATGTTGTTAGAGAGATCCAGCGTTACAAGTGCATTGCTAGTTAAAGGGAACAACCAGTGATACATGGATGAGTTGAGATTGTTTTCTTGGAGAGAAAGGGTAACAATAGATGAAGGAAAAGAAGAGTTGACATATGAATAAGAATATGGGTGCATGACATGGGAGAGGTCACATCCATTTAAATATAAAGCTGATAGCTTTTTAAGACTTGAAATCACATTTACCCAGTTGTTTACTTTGCCCAGAGAAGTACCTGATATGTCAAGTGTATCCAACAGAGAAAGATGAGACAACCAGTCTAGGTTTTCAATTGTGCAATTACTCAGAGAATCAAGTGAAAGCTCTTGCAAGTTTGTGAGGTTTCCAAGTTCTGAAGGAATGGTTCCACTAAAACCATTCCAACCAAGGTTATTCCATTAAAATGATTCCGACCAAGGTTATGGAACCAATGAACATGGGAATTGTTCCATTAAAATGATTCCGACCAAGGTTAAGATACCTTAATTGGGTCTTGGAACCAATGAACTTGGGAATCGTTGCATTAAAATCATTCCAACCAAGGTCAAGATACTCTAACTGGGTCATGGAACCAATGAACATGGGAATCGTTCCATTAAACGAATTTAAAGAAAGATCAAGATAATTCAAGTAGCTTAAGTTAAGCAATGAAGGACTAATCTTGCCTTCAAGATATCCTCCGCGCAGGTCAAGGCTTGTGACATGGGATTGGTTGTTGCACGTGACTCCCATCCAGTAACAACAATCATTGGTTGCTACTTTTTCTTCTTCTCCAGGTGTCCATGTATCGAGAAGGCCGTCAGGGTCGTAATGAATGTTTGATTTGAAATGAAGAAGAGCTTGTCTCTCCTTTTTGGTACACTTACCGGAACGATGGCCAGGGGAAGTGGGAAGTTGTGTCATAGACCAGTCAAGGTCAGTTGTAGTGGTAAATGATTCCAACACAAAGAGTGTAAGAATAAAGAAGAAAATAGGATGGGTAAAATGTTTATGGTAAATCTTATTTGCCATTGTAGGTCCGGCTAGGGGAGGATCTAGTCGCCTAATCCTTGTGTACAAACCAACCCGGTTGTGCGGAATCCAACCGAGATAGCAAACCGAGATAGAACACGCAAATAATCAACACACAAGACTCAACGATTAACACCACTTGTATTAAACGTATGAAAGGTCCAGTTACAGCACAATGTTTACAAATCAATCTTGCAAACTCTCTCTAACAGTGTGTGTGTGTGTTTTCTGCTCTAAGTGTTCTCTATCCTGAAATGAACACAACACACGGGTATTTATACCCAAACCAGCAGGTCTGATCGAAGGATCAGATAAGATGATCGAAGGATCATCTATCGACTAGAATCAGCTCGAATGATCAACATGTACCACGAAAGATGTGATCTTTCGTGGTCCATCCATCGAAGGCCATCTTTCGAGCATGTCATCGAAGGATATAGGCAATCCTTCGATTGCACATCCTTCGACCCAACATCTTACAAACATAATGTTGACTGTTTGGCCAAGTCAAACCAGGAGGATGGTTGACTTGGTCAAACTTACATGACTACAAAGACATCGTTTTACATCGTGACCGAATACAGACAAAGTGCAGACATAAGTGCACCAACAAACTCCCCCTTGGCTGTAGCTTTGTCTGGCTTATCAACAATCAGCTGTTGCTTTGTCTCGATCTTCGATCTTGTAGATTCTCGTGTCTTCAAGTCTTTGACTTCTATTCAAGTCTTCAATGTCGGAGGATCTTCAAAGTCTTCACTTCTTGAAAGCAGAAAGTGTACCAACAAACTCCCCGTTTCATGTAGGAAGTGTGTTGACAAACTCCCCCTTAACATAAGCTCCCCCTTGAGTTATGCTCGTGAAAGTCTTGATCTTTATGAAGTGAGATCCTTGTGGTGTTGATGATGGTCAGCGGCAACTCGATCATCTTCATCACTTGAGTGCCTTCACGTCGTGTCTTCAATCCAAAGCTTGTCATCGACCATGTTCTCCTAGCCTTTAGAATCTGCACATGCAAGAAATCTAAACGCGTAATGAGAACAACCGCTTGGAATATCATAAGCAAACAACACACATGTGACCATTGTTTAAGCAAACACCGTCCGACAGTTTGAAAGTTTAACAAATTTTATCAATTTCAATTTTAACTTTCAACACTTTGCAAATTTCGACCGTTTATGAAGATTTAGTCGTTTCGGTTTTCGTTCAGGTTTCAGGTAACGAAGACTCGAGTTCCAACATCGTACGATCGAAAATAAAATAGAAATAAAATCTTTTTGGCTTTTATAAGATTTATATTAAAACACACATAAAATCTTTTTGGTATTTTTTGAATATTACAAACGTAAAGACTGAAAGCAGTAAATAAATATATACAAGGGTGCAGAAACTGAAAGCATTAAATAAATATTTACCGACATTCTTTTTGTGAGTTTCGAGGGTAAGAGAACCATATCAGTGTATGGTCATGCCAAAACGCTCTCTTTGTTCAATTAGTTAACATAAAGATAAGCATCCTATAACAATTATCGGTATTGTTGTCCACATAAGCTCAACTTATCAGATGTAATCATGGCGAGGGGATACGTTAAGGTATGATTTATACTTACCGACCGGTGTTCATCCACATCACGACACATTCCCGTATCAAGGTATGCACGAGGGTTCATCTTACCGGTGAGTATACCGATTATCATCTGTTTGACCGTATATGATGTGAGATTCTCACTTATTTTGATTTTGAAAACAAGCCCTATGTGATATAATCACTTATTGATGAGGAACTTGATTTTCGATGCATGAGGGCACAGGAGCAAGTCCGTGAACAGGTCAGTACTTTCGTACAGCAGAGAGACGAACTTGACTCCCGGAAAGAATTTGTGATATTTTATCACTTATTTTGAGGGACATGTGATTGTTGATCACTTATTGAGGTCGTATGCAATATGTACACGTATGTATGGTATCATGGAAGATCTAGACTTGCGTCCCCGTTATTTTTCGGTAAAAGATACAACCATGATACCCAGATGATAAGCAGCATAAAGACCGAATATTTCAGAACCTCGGCAATCTCTCAAACGAAATTTCGGTACTAAGACCATATGCCAATGAATGGTTCCCACCCAGTCTTCAGTCGATTTAAGTTTATATCACCCTGCACACTTTAAAATGATTGTGAGCCTACCGATACATCTTATATAGAGCTGCTTATCGCTTTTCAGTTTAAGTTTAAAGAGGTTTAGACAGACCACTGATGTACTATCATTTTCTCTTTAGCTCGCCAGGAAACTCATTTTTGCTTTTCTATTGTTTTTGTGTTTTTGAAATTTTTCAATGTTTTTGGATTTTTCAAAATTTGGATGTACTCCCCCTAAAATCAATAAACTAAGACAAATTTAAAACACAAAGGTATTTACAAAAATGATTTTCCGATGTTGGTTTTACTCTTGCTTGACCTTAATGCCGTTTACCAATAATAAATAGTCAAATCTTGATTTGTCAAAAGCTTTGGTAAAAAGTCGGCACGTTGGTCATCGGTGTGGACGTAAGCAACATCGATTAGCCTTTTCTCAAAGCAATCACGTATGAAGTGATACTTAATGTCGATGTGCTTAGTCTTTGAATGCTGCACAGGATTTTTAGTGATCTGTAATGCAGCAGAATTATCAACGTAAATAGGAGTAGTTAGGAATTCAAAACCGTAGTCACGCATTTGCTGTTGTATCCACAGGACTTGGGAGCAACAACTTGAGGCAGCAATGTATTCAGCTTCGCATGTTGATGTAGCGACGCACGTCTGCTTCTTGCACTGCCATGTGACTAGGCGATTTCCCAAAAACTGACATCCAGCCGTTGTGGATTTGCCGTCGATTTTGCATCCGCCAAAATCAGAATCACTGAATGCGATCAAGTCAAAGTTATTATCCCTAGGGTACCACAGACCGGTGTCAGGGCAACCCTTCAAATAACGAAAAATCCTTTTTACAGCTGCAAGATGTGAGGCCTTCGGGTTCACTTGATATCTGGCAAGCAGGCACGTTGGGTACATTATATCTGGTCTTGATGCTGTTGGAGCTTCTTGATCTGCATCGAGAAATTCATCATCCTCTGAAGATTCGTTCAATTCGGTAGCATCGTGAAAATCCTCATTGTCGAGAGCATTATTGTTCACTGAAGATGGTTCTTGATTGACAATAATGGGACGAACCAACGGTGAATCTGTTGCGTTGTCACTCTCGAAAAACATCCTTGCCGCAGCACTTTCTTCAACGGCTTCGACATTGATCGAATTGAAAAAGTCATCGTACTCAAACATCCAAGGCTGACCAGGATTTCTAACCGGTAAAGTGTGCCTTTGTACTCTGACTTCAGACCATTCCTCGACCCTTTTAGTCTCTAAATTCCAGACTCTTAAGTTAGGGGTGGAATACCCAAGAAAGTATCCCTCAATTGCTCTTGCCCCAAACTTTCCATTAGGATCGATTATTGTGCATGGAGCTCCAAACGGTTCAAGATAAGACAAGTCTGGTTTCCGTTTGTTGATAAGCTCAAAGCAGGTCTTGTTGTGCCTTTTTACTGTAAGGACTCGGTTCAACGTATAGCATGCAGAAGACACAGCTTCAGTCCAGAATGGAATGGGTAGCTGCGACTCTACCAACATAGTCCTAGCAGTCTCGATCAAAGTGCGGTTCTTACGTTCAGCGACGCCATTCTGTTGAGGAGTATAAGCTGCACTAAATTCGTGAAGAATACCTTTTGAAGTGCAAAACTCCGCCATGGCATGATTTTTGAATTCAGTACCATTGTCGCTACGTATCCGCCTAACCTTCAAGTTGTAAAGATTCTCAATCTGAATGATCAAGTTTTTGATAATACCGAAGGTTTCACTCTTGTGTGCCATGAACGCCACCCAAGAAAATCTTGAATAATCATCAGTTATCACGAGGCAATATTGATCATTCCTAATGCTTTTGTGCTTGACAGGACCGAACAAATCCATGTGCAAACGTTCAAGAGGAACAGCCACCGTGTTGACTTTCTTTGTAGGGTGTCGCTTCTTCGTTTGTTTTCCTTTCTGGCACGAAACACAGACGTCTTGAAGATGGAAATTTTTAAGAGGAACACCATTCACCAATTCATTTGACACCAAATGATTCATTTTGCGTAAGTGAATGTGACCCATTCGTCTGTGCCAAGAGATTGTGTCTTTTTCTGTGGCTTTGGAAACGAAACAAGTTGCTTGTGCAGACGTTGTGATAGCTTGGCTCATATCAAGGACATACAGATCATTTATCCTTGGAGCCGATAAGAGAATCCATTCTTTTGGAATTTTGAAGCCGGGTTTCAGCACATAACATCCATTAGCATCAAAGTGTACTGAGAACTGCTTGTCACAAATTTGAGAAACACTAAGAAGATTGTGATCAAGTTGTTGCACAAAGTTGATCTTGTCAAAGCTAACAACCCCGTTGGAAATCATTCCTTCTCCCGTTATATATCCGCCCTTATCTCCAGCAAAAGCAACATAACCTCCTCTAATAGATTTGACGTCGTAGAGAAGCTTCATGTCGCCTGTCATGTGCCTGGATGCCCCACTATCAACAATCCAATGACTACTGATAGTTCCTCCTGGAACACCCTGCACATAAACTCAATCGATTAGTTGGAGATGGAGACCCAAGCCATTGTGGTCTTGGGTCTTCCATTTTTATCAACAACAATAACTTCCACCTTTTGATGATTCGGAAATTGTGATGGTCCCCCTGATTCAGTAACCGTTTTTGGTTTCCAAGTCTGTTTTGTTATACCAGTGTTATTCTTTAAAAACTTAACTTCATGATTGTCTGAAGTTTTTAAATTGTTTGGTTTGACAGAAACAGATTGTTTTTTAGCCACATCGGTTTTAATTGCTTTTTCAATTTTCTTGACCTGTTGGCGTTTCTGTTTCTTTTCCCTTTCTCTTATGAGTCGAGGATCTTGTTTTACAGAAACAAATCGCTTGCGGTCAGTTGGGCCACGGGGATCATCAACTATGCCTTTTTGTTTATGAAGATACGGGCAATTTCGAACAATATGCCCGATTGTTCCACATTCAAAACATGATCTTCGTTCAACAAACCTCGAAGTATCATGTGGTCGTCTTGCCGATGATGAACTTTGTGATCCCGAGGTACTAGGTTTTGAACAACTTGGTTCATTCCTTTTCATCACAGTTGCTTTTTGGACAAAATCTAAATTAGATTGATTTTCAAACTTTGCAATTTTGTCCGTTCCCTTAGATTTCACAAAGTTCACATTCTTCTTCTTCTTCTGATTCGGCTTCTTTTGATCTTGAGCCGGTGTCTTACCTTTGGGTTTGGTATGATTTTGCTGTTTTTCCACTGTTGGTAATTTCTTATTCCCAAATTGTTTTCTAACTTCAGCCTTTGGGATAGGAGGACACTGTGTGACTGTAACATGTGGTCCTGTCTTTCCCAAAAATTTACTTGTAGAATTTTCAAAGACTTTACTGATTAAAGATTGATTAACATTTTTAATAGGAAAATCTTTGTCTGAATAGATTTTATCATCACCAACAAGAGTGTACAGCAAATCCACACTCTCCGACTCTTTTGCAGATGTGGACTCGGTTGGAACAGTCTTAGCAGGTTTTGTGGGAGGATCACATAGGATATGATTCTCAAGAGGTATGTCCTCTTCTTTGATTACTGCATCAGACTTTTCCGAATCAGTATCATCAGACTCATCATCAGAAGAATCAACATCCTCAACCACCACTGGAGGATCCTGATTCTGTTCAGCAGTTACAAAAGTATCTGCTGACACATCTGAATCTGACGATACTTCTTTCTTGTATCCGAGCCCTGCTGCAAATTCCTCAACGTCCAAAGGAACAGATGGCTCAAAGTGAGTCCTATACTCCTCATCAGGCAAAGCATCAAAATTGTTTCTCACGGGTGGTGGACATTTCTTGTAACCTATGCATGTGACATCCTTTTTCTCTTTCTGAACATCAATGATGTGATCCAACACATAGCTAGAACTCAAATAACTGTCTAACTTGAGTCGGATCGCCTCACTTTCTGTTTTAACACAAGCCATTTCTTTTTGCATCACCTCAAGACGAGTGATATACAAATTAATGTCAGTTTGTTTTCTGGAAACCATTTTTGTCAGTTCTGTTTTATCTTTCTTTAATGTTTCAATCATCCTTTTAAATTCCTTTTCATGGTTCTCATAAAACATGTTGGCTTCAGTGCACTTTGAAAGATCCACTGTTAATTTCTGATTGTGAATGAATGTCACATCATATTTCTCTTGCAAAGCCTCGTGTTTGCTTTGCAATTCACACCACCTATCATTCACAGAAACATGTTTGTCTTGCAATTCAAACAAACTAGCTTGTAAAGCATCGTGTTTGCCTTGCAACTCAGACATGTTTGCTTCCAACTCAGCACATCTAACATGCAAACTATCACAGTTATTACAGCTAACAGAAGTGAGTTCGTCGACACATACCTGACTTGATGAACTGTCGACATTCGCCATAAAGGCTGAATGGAGAGAAGACGAAGAATAAGCAGCTTGATCCACCAAAATAGATCTTCTTTGAATTCCTGCTGTAGCTTCCTCCAAAAGTTCATCAATGTCTGCATTAACTGATGCAGTTGATGTGTCATCTTCCTGATCATTGCCTGAAGCAGAGGACTCTTCATCTGAACTTCCACTGTACCCGGAGCTGTCTTCATCTTCAGAAGATTCAACACCATTGGTGGAAGATTCTCCACCACTGGCGTGTTTAAGATCATTAACCACTTCAGCAAAACAAGCTGTTCCATCAGGTGCATCATTTCCCAACTGGATTGACCAATCACAACCTTCATCTACCTGAACCACAAGTGCCTGGTTGGCATTAGATGGTCCTGCTTGACTCTGGTTATTGACAGGCACCAGTGTTCGTTCGTTGTTCCTTCCTTGGTTCTGATTTGCCCTGTTGCCTTGACCTCGGAAAGGATTCTGGTTCCCATGCTGAGATGGCCTTGTACATTCACGCTTGAAATGACCACGTTCACCACAGTTGAAGCATTTAACAGCCTGTTTATCAAACCCATACTTGGTGTCTTTCTTGCTTTCCAAGCTGGTTCGGCCTGTTCTTTCCATGAAATCCTTTGCTCGCCTAACAGCACTGGCAAAGGCCCACTTAATGTCCATCATTTCCATCTCCTCTTTATCAATCTGCTGATAGTCTTCTTGTGTCAGATTAATATTACCAATCTGACCTTCCACTAATCCACAGTATGCGCTCACCACAGTGTTTAGCAGCTCCATGTGTTCCTTTGCTACTTCCACACTGACTTTAGAAAAGCTTGAGGTGTCGAGCCGTACTGTATCTGGCTTTGATTGCTGACCAGCAGATGATGTGCTTCCATAACAAGCTTGCTGTTGAGGAGGAAGCGGATTCCCATACATATCTGTTGTTGGTAAAGGATTTCCGAACATATCAGTTGGTCTGAAAGGTCGTTGCTGTTGTGGTGCTGATTGAGGGACTGGTTCCAGCAGATTTCCATACATGTCTGTCTTTGGAGGCACAGGAACTTGGATAGTATTGCCATACATATCTGTGCTAGTCACAAAAGCTGTTTGAATTGGAGCATGCGAAGAAGGTTTTGTAGAGGTGCTAGAGGTTCCAAAATACATTTCAGGATTTTGAGGCACGGGAATTCTTTTTGCCTTCAGAGTTTCTTCCTGATTCTTGTTTTCTAGAATTTGAACAAAATCGTTGAAGCTCGTTGTAGCTAAAGTACCGTTGTACTTCATGATTTCCAAGAATGTATTCCACTGAGGTGGCAATGCATCTGCAAACCTTTTCACAATCTCTACAGGAGTTGTAATAACCCCGAAATTTGTCAATTCAGTCAGCAAGTGATTAAATCGACTTGTCAAATCACCCAACGACTCATTCTCCATACACGTAAAACCATCAAACTCTTTCTTTAGCAGTTCTTTCCTCAGTTGACGTGTCGCTTCATTTCCCACGCCCCTTGTCTTCAACGCGTCCCACAACCTTTTTGTAGTCTTATAACTGACGAACTGATGATAGATGTCTTTACTTAAGGCCTGAGTGAGAATGGCGTATGCCTTCTTTTCTAGATCATAGACTTTCTTCTGATCTTCCGTGAGATCTGCAAACGTAGCAGCAGATGATGCGGCAACCTCTATTGTTTGATCGAAATCTGTGATGAACCGCAACCACAATTCTGTATTTTGACCAAGAACGTATGTATGAAATCTATCAATCCATCCTGGATATTCATATAAATGCATCAACTTTGGAGGTCTATTCAAACTTCCAGTTTCGCTTTCGCTTAAAAGAATGCTTTGAACACTTGGAACTTGATTTGATACAAATGCCCATTGACCGGTAGAAATTGCATTAGCTTGTGAAGATACCGGTGCGGAAGATGACGGAGTACCAAAATACATATCTGTATTTACCAAAGTATTCCACCTTGGATTCATTTTTAATCAGCCGAAGGATACCTGTCGAAAGACTTGAAAAACACAAACTGTTAAACACAAACAGACTAATGATCGAAAGATCAACACCTGTTCGAAGGATCAACAGGGTTCGAAGGATCTCTGTTGAATTTCGAACAATGGTTTTCGAAAGATTCTCCAACCGAAGGATCCTTATCTTTCGAAAAAGTACTGTACACCGAAAGATGATTTCGAAAGATGACTTCGAAAGACTCCCCAATCGAAGGATCCTTGTCTTTCGAAAATGAACAGTAGACCGAAAGATGAATGTTTCGAAATGATTCCTTGGTTCGAAGGATGATGATCTATCGAACCTCCACTGATCGAAAGCTGGTCTTTCGAGTTCGAAGGATATCTTTCGAACGGTTCTGACACAGTTGACAAACGGTGACAAGTTGGTGAAAAAGTTGACGGGTTGGTGAGAACTTTCGGCAGAAAGTATGTTCAGACCATATCTTTCAGGTCTGAACATGCAGGTTTTTCACCAACCGGGTAATGATCAATATTTTAATCAGTAAACACCTTCCAACACAAACAAACACTTTGTAATTTAAAATTATTAAGATCAAAAGTGTAGTTTATCAAGAACACTATGAATATACCAAGAACACTACCCAGAAAAACAAGAATTTCGGTGAACCGAAACTCTCCAAACACACAATTTTGCTAAAATGTTTAACAAAAACCAACAACTAACATGTAATCATGAAGAATAATAAGGTTTTTAACAAAACACCAAGCAGAAACAGCAAGATTTTCCAGAAAATAGTGAATTTTTTAAACCCGAAAAACAGTCCGAAAACTCTCGGTTTTAACAAGGAGAAGAGCCAAGGCTCTGATACCACTTGTAGGTCCGGCTAGGGGAGGATCTAGTCGCCTAATCCTTGTGTACAAACCAACCCGGTTGTGCGGAATCCAACCGAGATAGCAAACCGAGATAGAACACGCAAATAATCAACACACAAGACTCAACGATTAACACCACTTGTATTAAACGTATGAAAGGTCCAGTTACAGCACAATGTTTACAAATCAATCTTGCAAACTCTCTCTAACAGTGTGTGTGTGTTTTCTGCTCTAAGTGTTCTCTATCCTGAAATGAACACAACACACGGGTATTTATACCCAAACCAGCAGGTCTGATCGAAGGATCAGATAAGATGATCGAAGGATCATCTATCGACTAGAATCAGCTCGAATGATCAACATGTACCACGAAAGATGTGATCTTTCGTGGTCCATCCATCGAAGGCCATCTTTCGAGCATGTCATTGAAGGATATAGGCAATCCTTCGATTGCACATCCTTCGACCCAACATCTTACAAACATAATGTTGACTGTTTGGCCAAGTCAAACCAGGAGGATGGTTGACTTGGTCAAACTTACATGACTACAAAGACATCGTTTTACATCGTGACCGAATACAGACAAAGTGCAGACATAAGTGCACCAACAGCCATTATTGTTGTGTCAAATCTTGAATGTTTAATATTTCAACAAATATATCCTGCTTTATATACACAAGAAGTTTGAAATGACCTAGTAACTTACCTCATATAAAACAGAGTTTGTGTTGATTTTTCAAATAAGTTAATTTTCTTTTTATTTTCATGACTACATATTTGTTTAGAATTTGTGTGGAATATGGAGCGTGCAGGACTTATAAGACAAGTTGATTATCTTTCAATTTTCATGACCACATATATACGTGCTTAAAATTTATATGGAATTAGACGTCCAAAAGACTCAAGTCTTCACAATTTGTCTCTGAATAAAGAATACAAAGTTGGTTATGTCAAAGAATCAGAAGTCTTCACGCGTTTTCTTCAAATCCTGTTGATACGTTGGAACAGTTTCTTCCAAGTTTAATGTGGTAGGAATCAAGATGACTTTGTTGGATGTTCAAGAAAAAGTAAATGAGGAGCACATATTTTATAAATTTAACAAAAAGCCCATTAAGTGCATGTAACATCAGTTGATTTTAAATTTAATGTTTATTGTTTTCAACTAGTCATTACATGCTTCAAAATCAAGAGACAAACATGTTTTGAATATATAGAAATCAAGTAACTTGATATCGGTTATACAGAATGCTAAACGGAATCAAAAAGAATTACAAAATTATCAGGAAAAAGAATACTGTTTATATCACAATAACTATGCTTATGGCTGCAACTTTGTCTGTAGCCACCATAAGGTTGCTGACCATAACCGCCACCTCTGCCCATCATCGGATTATAATTTCCAGGCGGCATAAATCCGGTGGCTGGTGGCGCTTGCATTTGAAACCCTTGGCCATTGTTCATTCTCATACCCATATTTTGAGGTGTACTGTTCATTCGCATACCCATATTTTGAGGCATATTGTTCATTCCCATGGGATGGTTTAGACCTCCACAACCACCTCCAAACCCTGGCCTTGCACCCATTCCCATTGTTGAACCCGCCATGGGATTGGATGCGGGTCTTAGAGCACTTGCACCAGCACGTCTAATTCCAGAACCTGAACCCATGGGGCATGGCCTTATCCATGGTTACATTTGAAGTTGCCGGTTTGCTTGGTTTTTCCATTCTCTTTTCTTTAGAGTTTATCGGCTCAACAGTGTCAGATAGCGGGTTTGTTTTAGCTGCACATCCAAACATAGAGTCATATACATATGTAACAAAGTAAAAAAGATAGGCTATAAGAAAACTGTATAACTAGATAATGAAAACATAGTGTCATATACATAGTGTCAACTAACTCTCATGATCTTAATGCTATGAGGTGGGCATTTTCACAGCAACTCCAAAAGCAAAAACACCTAAAACTTAGCATCTAAAATGGGGTAAATATAAAACTATTGTAATTCTCTTAAATAATCAAAGTTGCTGCTTGTATGAAGCTTATGATTTTGACTAAAGAATTAATGACAAATCAAGCCATAGACATTCATGAGAGGTTTAATCAAACAAACGAATTTGTCCGGCGGGTTTAGGAAAAATAAAAAAAAACAAAACCCTAAGCTTCACTTTTCCAATAGAAACTTCGATCATATTGTCAATTAAGTTAACAAACCTCTATATATGTCTCGTATGTAGTTACTCACACATGAAATTTGTTAACCATTTAACCATACATTTCATGTCCTTTGTAAAACCAACATCATTTTTAGCTTTCCCACTGAAATAACAATTTGGCTATTAATTAGATAGCACAGTGTAATGGGTCCCAAGTATAATTCTACAGTCCCGTGTGTTTTAAATCGTGTTAGAAAAGCACTGTTACTTCATACATTACGTATATCTAAGAAAGATTACATATATATTAATTATAACAGTAAAGGTTTCATTTGTAGCATATACTTGATTTAGTACAAAGAAAGTAACAAAGTAACATCAAAATAAATCACAGACATTTCATCGAACACCTTGTAAGCATAGCTAAAACAATCAAAACACATTCAAGATTCAATTAATGAAGAATACAGATATACTCAATAGTTGAAGAATAATTTCCATATATATATATGCTATAAAACAAAATTGTATTATTTATATAGCATAATAACTCACATCCATAGATTTTCAAATTAACGAGTTCACGGTTCAACGTATCAGTCCAAACAGTTGATTTGCTATCGAATTTTTCTTTTGGAGGTTGTTAAGGAACTATAGGAAGTGCACCTGTTGAAGCAATGATAGATGGTGGTCGGGTGGCCTTGGAAGTATTTGACTCTAGCTGTGGCTGTTGATAGAAACTTGAAATCGAGAAGCTAACGCTGTTGAGGCTGACCTAAGTTGACCCTGAGGCTAGATACAACCTTAAATGTTGTTATTAGTTCGACTAGATTGACCACTGGAATTGGGAAACCAAGTGACCGCATTTTAAGATCTATGAAGCACAAGGGTCAAAAAAGTTAACCCTTCTAGTTCGGTGGTTCCTTGTCGGAGATCACTGAAGGTATGGTGGCTGCCGGAGGTTCAAATGTCATAACCCGTTTAACCATTTATCTTAACCCATCTGACCCATTAGAGATAAAGCGTCATCCAAATTCACCCATGTGTATGTAAACGGGTCGATAGTGCCATGTATACTCAGCCGTTCAAAAACAGACAACTGACGGAGAACAAAACGAGTATTATTAGAGGGTTAAATAACTAGAAGAATGATTTTGACTAAAGAATCGGTGACTAAAATGGGGTAAATAAAAACTATTGTTTTTCTCTTAAACAATCAATGTTGCTGCTTGTATGAAGCTCATGAGTTTGACTAAAGAATCAGTGACAAATCAAGCCATAGACATTCTTGAGATGTTTAATCAAACAAATGGGTCCCTAGATGTTACCTCATACATTAACCTAAAGCTTTCATGTGTATCATATACCTGATTTAGTACAAAGAAAGTAACAAAATAACATCAAAATAAAGCACTGGCATTTCATCGAACACCTTGTAAGCATGACAAAAACAATCGAAACACATACAAGATTCAGTTGATGAAAGATTACATCGATACTCAATAGTTGAAAAATATGCTGATTGGGGTTCGCAAAATCGCTCGTACTGTTCCTCTTCCTGCGATTCGTCATTTAAAACAGAGTCTTGTAAGTCTCTGATCTTCTTAATTCTTCAACCTTTGCGAGATTAATCACAGTCTTCTTTGGATTCATTCTGCAAAACAGAGCCTTGCTCTGATACCAGTAAACTTGCAAAACAACGAATGATTCCTTTAGTTGAACGGACTGAATTCAGAATTGATCGTTAAACAGGATACATACAATACTTTCACATTTAACCTTCTACTTCTAATATTTACACATTAGGCACTAACTCTACTCACAGAAATTTCTAACTTAACTAACAAGGTTTACCAACTTATTTATACACAATATAGCATAGGGGGAGGTTCATTTGAGAATAATCTTCTTAAAAGAAGAAAAAATGAATTAATCTAGACCCTAATTTTTTTTTATCAATGGTTGTAAATCAATATATCATTTTTGTCCACTTTTAATTAATGCTTTAATTATTAAGGTTAGTATAGACATTTTGATTTAGAATATTAATAAATATTTTAAAGAGTTACTCAAGTGTTATTAATGCAACCATAAATTTCTCCTTCATCATCATTAATGTATTTGACTCCTACAAAATTTTATTAGAAGTGACAAAATTATTTAAAAATTTTGTGTCCTACACATATTTTATTATGAGTCACAAAATTATTTAAAAGTGTTTGAGTCCTACACATTATGTATCCTACACCAAAATATTGTTTTAATGGTGTAGAAACGTTGAAAATGTAAGATCATGTGCAGGATTGTTTTTATTGTGAAAGATGCACAACTATTTTATAAGATAAGCTCATTAAATAATTAGAGTTCATTAATTTGAATAACAAAAATAAATAATACACTCATTAAATGATTTGTTCAAATTACCTTTGTATCATTTATTCTTTTTATTCTTAATTTTTAATTTCTTCTCATTTGAACTCTCCACATATAGCATAATGTCCTATTTAATTTGACACAACAAAGCGAAATGGCCACCCATTGTGTTGGTGGCAATTTTATTCATCAAACAGACTTAAAACTTAATAGTGCATTACATTTTACAATACCATACTTGTATCCCTAAATGAGAACAAGAAGAAATAAATACAACACACAAAAAGAAGAATGAAATCCAACTTACAACTATGGTCGTGAAACCCTTCGCACTTTTGCAATGAACACCATCACTTTCACATAAACCCAATTTTCTAGGCTATTCATGACGTGAAAAAAAGCATGTCTCCCACGGCGATTAACAGTTAAAGCAATACACACCATCCAAAATCCGCTAGCAAAACCAGTGGCCCCTCCGATATAAAACCATCTTTCTTCCCCGTCATCCATATTTTCACGAGCGACGGGTGGACCTTCTAAATCTTTATCTCCTGGACAATATTTAGGCAATGGAAGTCCACACAATCCTGCATTTCCGATGTACCTTGAAGGTTCAAAGGACTGGAGTTGAGTGCTAGATGGAATTCTTCCTGACAAGCTGTTATACGACACATCTAGATAGTTTAGCAAAGTCATTTGAGACATGCTTGATGGTAGTCCTCCTCTTAGATTATTTCTTGATAGTCCTCATCTTGATGGAATTCTTACCGGTATGGTGGCCACGGGGAATGGGGGGGGGGGGGGGTGTCATACCCAAAAAGGGTGGTAAATGATTCCAACACAGACTGAAGTAATTAAGAAGAAAATAGGATGGGTAAAATGTTTATGGTAAATCTTATTTGCCATTTTTGTTGTATCAAATCTTAAATGCTTGATATATCAACAGATATGTCCAGCTTTATATACACAAGACGTTTGAAATAACCTAGTAACCTACCTTATATTGGATGTCTATAAAACAAAGTTTGTGTTGATTTTTCAAATAAGTTAATTTTCATTTTATTTTAGTGACCACATATTTGTTTAGAATTTGTGTGGAATGTGGAGCGTGCAGGACTTATGAGACTAAAAACAGTGGAATAAGTTATATTTTTAAGATAAGATGATGGATAAATTACACTTTTCGTCCTTTATGTTTTTAGTGGGTTGCGATGGATAACCTTTAACTTCAATAATTACAGTCACAATCCTTTATTTGGAAGACCCATTACACCTTTCGTCCTTTAGCACTAACCATGTTAAAATTTTCAGTTAAATTAGAACATTTGCCTTGCACATGATGGTAGATTAGTAAATTCACTCATTTATTTATTTAAAACCCAATCTCTTCTCTCAGGCCTTAGCCATCTCTCTCTCTCTCTCTCTCTCTTTTCAACCAATCTCCATCACCACCCATCACCAACCACCACCATACGAATTACGTTGTCATTTTTTCATCCTCCAAGATACGCATTAGATGCGGTTTTCAAATCGGTTTAACTTGAGGGTGTCAACTAATAACAAAGAGTTCTAACCCATCTACTAAAACAAATGATTTCACGATGCAATTATATTATTAGATTTATCATGAACAGGAGATATTACAAGAAATACCCAAATCAAGAAGAGTTGATCTCCAACACAAGACAAATAATTGCGAACTAGAACAAAATTAAACAAAACTTACTATTAATACTACCCATTAACAGCAGTTACTAAAGGGGCCGTGATGGTTTGTTGTTCAGAAGGGGCAGCATGGAACAACCGTACAGGAGATTGTGGTGGCGGCGGAAGGTGGTTGAAAAGGCTGTCGTGGGTGGTTTTGTTTGGTAGCAGTTCAGGTCAGAGAAACCCTATAATAAACCCCAAATCCTAGCTCTTTAGTACAACACATGAATGATATCTATTCAATCGAAGATCTTGCTCAACTAATTCAGTATGCGAAGGTAATAACTATGCGGTTTGATGGCAGGTGATGAGGGGTGAAGATGGTGTTGTGGAGATAAAGAAAGAAATGGGTGGAGATGGAGGAAGAAATGGGTTCTAGATTGTGAGACAGAGATGGGTATGATTTTTTGTTTTTGTTTTATTGATAAAGAAGATAATTTTAAATAAAATGGTAAAGTTACCGAATTACCCTCATGTGTTTTACATATGACTAGATTTAACTTAAAAAATCTAACCACATTAGTGAAAAGGACCTGGCTTGCAAGGTTTTCAACAAAGAAAGGACTGTGACTGTAATTATTGAAGTTAAAGGCTATCCATTGCAACCCGCTACAAACATAAAGGACGAAAAATGTAATTTACCCTAAGATGATTATCTTTCAAATTTCTTTACCACATATATATGTGCTTAAAATTTATGTGGAATTAGACTTCCAAAGACTCAAGTCTTCACAATTTGTCTCTGATTAAAGAATACAAAGTTGGTTATGTCAAAGATTCAGAAGTCTTCACGCGTTTTCTTCAAACCCAATTGATACGTTGGAACAGTTTCTTTCAACTATTACGTGGTAGGTATCCAGATGAATTTCACTAGGGGAGGTCGTCGGTTGGAGTCTCTGTCACACCCCGAAATATCAGAGCTGGCGTGACTGGACCGGTATCTTCATTGCACAGCGGAAGCAAATAAGCTAAGACTTCTAGAAATTGAACGCCGCTAAGTACTCAAAATCCCGTGGGTTCTCCTATTCCAACCGTTCCATAGTTTTGAAAATGCAACCTGAGAAAGAACATGCGAAAAAGTCAACATAAAGTTGAGTGAGTTCATAGTTTGTTTTGAAAAGATTTAAAATAAATCTTTTTGATAACCGGTTTAAAAGTTGTGGAGAAAACATAATAGAATCATTTTTCTCGATATATCATATGAAAACTGTGAGTCTAGCCCATTAGAGTCTTTGTAAGTAGGACAAACACGTCCTCTTACTTGTACATAAGTTGGAAACGTTACCCAAGTTTGTAAATCCATGTAGTATGAGTTTGCGTCAAATGAATATTAAAAACATATGAAAGTTATAGTATTGTGAGTTGGTATGTAAAGCGTCTATGAACATGTTGATCATTAATGTTTCGCGAGGACATTAATATATGCGACGACATAGGAGGTACTCAACCCGCGTAGGCAATTTAAGTGTCGAAATCTCGACAATGGACACAACAGCACTCTAGTGGTCACCCTTGGACCGTGAGTGGGGCTCGCCCGTACCCATTAGATCTAACCTTTGTTCCTTGGTCCTCAAAAGGATTAATGGCACCTCGGTTACAGCCTATGCTCACATGATCTAAGAGTTCATTCCATAACTTAATCATACCCTAGTTTGACATGTATTTCAAAAGAAAAGGGGGACATAAACCCATTGGGTTGTCTTGTTGTTCGTACGCAAACCAACCCAGTCCCGTTGTAGTAACTAGGACATTCCCGTCACTAGTCATGAAAAATCATGCACGTTTTGTAGAACCGGTATGTTTAGTATAAACCTTTCGTAAACCATTTGAGTTCGTTAAAATTCATTTGCAACATGGTTTATAAATATGTGTTTTTGTTCATCGAAATAGTGTTTGCTTTTGCAAAAACTTGCATGTCTTTCCACCCCCGAAAATATTTGTAAAAATGTAAAACCGTAAAAAGTGGGGGTTATGAACTCACCTTAATATTCCTGTGCAAAGCTAGCTAAAAGTGATTCCGTGATGTCATCCCAAGAATGTAAACTCGCTAGCTTGCAACTAAAGCATTCCTAGTCAAGGAATAATTATAAGTTTCTAATAAAGAACGTAGTTAAACTACGTGTCCGAGCTCTACCGAATCGTTAACTAAACGATTCTATAAAGGTGTTAAAATTTTGGTTTGAAATAACCAAACTATTGTTAGTTGATCCCATTTATAATTGGGATGAAACTAAGTCTCGGAAACAACTTAATTTCCAAATGATTTAGGATATATATATATATATATATATGTATAAATATAAATATATTTTACGAAATCGCCATGAATAGAAATACGTAAATCAATAATGGTACGCAATTCAAAACGTCGTATGTGATTCGGTAATATACCGTTATAGTTCTCGTAGGATTGAAATAATTAAATATATATATACATATACATATTCGAAAACTTGACGTTTAAAACGAATATAAATAATTATATTCACTTTACAAGAATTCGGATTCTAAACGTTTGAAAGAAATGTAAATAATTATATTAATAATATACGACTTCTGAATATTAACGTTTGAAATAAATAGAAACTTCATACGTATTTTATGAAATTATTCCATTCGAATTATCGGCGTTTTGAAATAGATATATATAATTATATTTGTCTCAAATGAAATACCGGTTTTTCGTTAACATGTAACGTCGTAAAAACTAAAATGTCTTTTTATTTATTCTAGTAGAAAGACTCGGATTTCAACAAGTGTTGTTTAACAATATAATTATGTGTTGGTTTCGGATTTTTACAAAAATCGGACAGAGTTTACTCTATTTTTGGAATAACCCGACAATAAAAAGTCGTCGTCTTTTGTCAAAACTTAACAATTATTCAATCAATCCCAACAATATATACTAAATTTTATCAAATACGCCAAAATAAAAATGTAAATAGTCGCTAAAGGTATCGGCCGAGCTCGGTTTCGCGTAACTATGAAATCTAATGTAAACAACTCGCTACGTTTAAAACTTTACCGAGTCTCGTGGCGACTCATTCGACCGCGGTTGACTGTCGTTAACTGGGGTTCGACCAGTTGACTTCCTGGCCCGTATTGACTTGAATCCGAACCTGTTGAACCGAAAGTAATTTGAAGTGAACCGAAACCTGAATCAAAAATAAAATGCCTGCTCCGAAGCTGACCCGAAATGATGTTTGACTGGCGTTGACTAGGCTGACCATCTTTGACCTTGTTGACTCGCTGTTGTCTCTAGTTGACTCGGATGTTGACCGAGCCAACCGGGTTTGACCCGATACTCCGATTCTGAGCCGAAATCCAACGTGAACCCGAAATCTACTGGATTTAACCCGCAACTGAACCAAAACCGAGCCGATACTAAATCGAACCAAACTGGATTCTGAACATGAATCTGACCCGAACCTTCTGACCGTGAATATCCACCACCACTGCCACCGCCACCGTGTCTTGCCGGCAGCCACCACCATCACTACAACCTAACACGAATAACCAAACGGCCAGAATAATATGGATCTTTACAGATCTGAAAGAAAAAGATGAAGAGGAATCACGGATTGCTTACCGGAGAAGAAAGTTGGAGCCAAGACTGAAGGAGCTCGTAACAACACCACAGCCGCCATCAAAACACCACCGCCTCCACCACATTGCCGCTGATTTGTGGCGTTTCTGGACGCCGGTGCGACGGCTCCGCCGTTGACTCGCTGTCGCGCCACCGTGAAGGGTGGCCGGCCCCGATTCACCCTCGTCGATCTCTCTCTCTCTCTGACGTACTCTCTCTCTCTCTCCTGCCTCCTCTTTCTATGTCGCTATGCCGCCACCATCTTGGTGGCTGGCCGCATATTATCGAGAAGGGGGGGGGTTGTTGTCGGCCGATCTTGAACGAGAAGGAGAAGAAGAGGTGTTGTGGTCTGTTTTGTGTATATGGAACTAGGGTTTTCATATGTAGAAGGAGGGAGATGAGAGCAGACAATTGTGTGCGGGTATTGTTCTGAGATTTCAAATGGGTGGTTTCAAATGGATAAGGTTTACACTACATATATATATATATATATATATATATATATATATATATATATCTAGGGTTATAATTGGGTTGGGCCCAGGGCCCGTTAGTGTGTTTTGAGCGGTTCAATAACCATTCCGAAGCCCGTTTCTCGCAAAATTGTCGTAAAATAACGTCTTAGAGTCGAAACGTTTAAAAATTACATCGGGTATCGATATTTGACGCGTATGATTGTCGTCGCGTTAAAATCACCTAAACTGTGTAGTTTATCGTTTTTAAATCCGTTTCTCGATTCGTTTTCAACTGCGAACATTAAAATTCTAAAGCGAGACTAAATATATCAAAATATTTCAGTTTTTTTTTTCTTTGAGTTAATACACGTGTCTGATGCTTCGTTTCATTGTCGGTGCGTTCCTGTAGTCGCGTTTTCGTTCACGTTTGCGCTTTGTGTCGTTCGAAAGCATGATATTTTCACAAAACCACATTCATAACCATAAGTTATACGTATAAATTTCGTATTTGTCGGCGTTGTCAGTAGTTTATACGGTGTCAGTTCGTTATCGTTTATCACTCCGCAGATTTCTCTAGAAATCACCATACGCGCTCTGTAACGCCTGATAAGCGTTCCTAGGCATTCCAATAGCCTAATTTAGTTAATATGTGCCTTAATCACTGTTTCATATCGTCTTAAACGTTTGTTAATCGCGTAATTAAAAGGCGTTAATTACCGGTTGTCACAGTCTCATTCATGACAAAATGTGTGTGCGAACCATGGGTTTTACCACAGTGGGCCTCTTTACCATAGTGGACCTTCGGGCAGTGGATTCCCTCTAGAATTGGTGACGGACCAGGTCACCAGCGCCCTCTGCGATCCGGGACGTGGATGTACCCGGGTAGCCTGTGACACCCTGACTCGGAGGCGGAAACGTCGAGGGTATCACGAAACTTGATAGAATGCATATGAGCACATGGTGATTAAATTAAAGTTGAAATATAATTAAGTTGATTGATAGGATTGCATTCACATCCAACTAGTACAAAACACTACAACACATTGTTCACAAAATCTTGTTTTTATTTAAACTAAGGCACTTGTCTTGAGCAATCCTATGTGATCCTTGCAAAAACTAACTTCAAACATCAACACCAGAAACATATGTTAAAAATAATTTGGGTGATGTGTGGTAAAATACACATATTTGTCCCGTGTAAAATGTATAATTATTGTATAGTTTTTATTTGTTTTTTATAGTTTTTAGTATTATATTACATTATTTTGTGTTGGGACAGGTCCTGGTGCAAATGGAGCAAAAACGAATAATATGGAAATGACCAGCCAGTCGGGCAGAGTGGTGTGCCAGGGACCGAAGTAAAATTGTCGCTATTTTCCGTGATTGGGCCAAACCTGTTCTACTGTTAAGGTGCTAATACAAGTAAAAAAAAAAAAGAAAAGAAAAAAAGGAAAAGAACATAATATTCTTCATACGTTTATTACAAAGAAAATTCATATTGTTAAGTGGAGATTTATGTTTTTGATAAAAGAGGACAGTAACATGGATTAGACAAAACGAAAGGTACTGTCATATTATTTTGGATGGAGGCATACAAACATTAACAAGGCTGCTGACTTTTAGTTATTGTTGTTCGAGGAGTCTATGGGCCGCCAAAAGCATTCTTAGTCCAGCGGATTTTAGTGAAGTTGTGGATTTGGGCCTTTAACACATATATGTATATTATTATCTTATGAAAACCCCTAAGCCCAGGATGCAATTATTGGAATATTTGACTAGGGGACACATACATCAGACGGCAATTTATTGGGTTTGACATCGAACGAAGAGATCAAGAGAAAGAAGAAAAGTGTTTGGTTCGAGGGTTCAAGCCGCGATCAAGATTCAAGTCCGGGTTTGATATTTATTAGTATTCAATTTTGTTAAGACTTTGTGTTTTTAGATTTGATACTATGTTTTATTTATTATCTGAGACTTGCTTCTTTTTAGTGGTTATGATTATTGGCTAAACCTTTTATGGTTGCCTAGGGTTGATGAACTAGACGATTTGTTCGAATGAATAATTTTTGGTTTTGAATGAATGTGATGAATTACATGTTATAATTTTTGAACCCGATTCTAATTATTTGTGTGTTGGTGTTGATTGGCTTAATAATATATTTGTTGGTTCCATTGCTCTAGATACTTAGAAATATACTTTAGAGCCGGGAGTCAGTCTAGGTTGTAACTTTTCAGTCTAGACCTTGAAGGTGAGAAATCTAATTCAATTTTAATAATTATTAAAACCAATTAATTAAAACGTGCAATCTTTTCTAGAGGTGAGAAATCTAATTTAGAATTGCTAGGTTATTAGCTGGGCGTTGTTTGGCAGTTTGGGTGGCTGATAACTCGGGTTCATCTGTTTATTCGCGTCTAGAGTTTCCTAGGGTCTCGGTGTTCTTAGTTATTTCTGCTTCATAGTTTGAGGGTTTTAGTAAATAAATTGCTTTATACCTGATAGTTGCGGGACTTGGTGGTCGATAACTCGAGTCAGTCCATTTTAGCACTTCATCACTTGTTATACTGTTTGGTTCGGTTTACCTTCCGGGGGTCTATCGGGTTAGACAGAGTCTTCATTCAAAACCAAGGTTAGGATTTTATTCATGAGTCTAGAGATTGTTGCCTAGGTAACCTTCTTTCCTATCATCCTTAATTTCACCTTAGTAGCCTTCAGCCTGCGTCTAGGTAGTCTTGTCTAAGTTAATATTATTTAATTAGTTAATTAAAACACTTAAAATCCTATCAAATCAAATAAACCAATTAAGTAATTAGTTTAGTCAGAGTCTAGTTAGCGTTGCTAGTGTCTCGTGGGTTCGATACTCGGACTTCATTAGGCTTTACTACGTACGATAGGTACACTTGCCTGTCAGTGGTCTAGCATTTAGAGAGTCTTAGTTTATAAATTTAAAACTAGGGTGTCTAGATTAGGTTAGTAGTTTTTATAGACCGCATTTGCACATCAAGTTTTTGGCGCCGTTGCCGGGGACGCTTAGGCGATTGCGTTATTAGCTTTAACTGATCTTATTTGTTTAATTGGTCTTTTTTGTAATTTGAGTCTTATAGTTTGTGTCTAGTAGTAGTGTGTCGAGTCTTTATTTTTGTAAATATATATATATATATATATATATATATATTTTATTAGTTAGTTTTTTTTCTTTCCTCTCTCTACTTTGTGCTGTTTTGCTACTCTTTTCATGGCAGGTTATCATAGCGAGTACCCTCCCTATGTTTGGGAGTTCGTGGAATCATGTCAAATATTCGCTCAGATAACGGCAACAGCACAGGACCAAGGAGATCCGAGGTTTCCCGAAATGTTCACCATTCTTGAGCGAATGATCGAGACACTGAGTCAAATGATTAAGGAAAGCATAAATCAGCACGTACATCCAAGGTGTCAGGACTGTGGTGGACCGCACTGGTATGAAGATTGTCCTGTTTACTATGCTGATAATATTGACTTTGAGAGCTATGGGGGAGAAGAAGAAGTAGTAGAGATAAAAGAGGTTGAAGAGGAGCTTCCCAGTAATCTCGAGTTGTCTGATATAGGACTGGAGACGACAACGGACGATTCAGTCCCACCTCCGGTTAAACAGGACGTGACGCTTAATTGGTATTCCACGCCATGGTATTACGGTCCTGAACCCATTGATGATGACTTCTGGAGAGACGATGATGAGAGAGAAAAAGCTAAAGAAGAGCCACTTAACAAGATGGAGGATGAGAAAGGGGAACATGTACCATCTTGGGAGGAGGAGTTTGGTGATGAGTTGGTAGGTTTGCCAACTCTTGAAGATGAAGAATTTGACCCGGTTGGTGATCTCGCCTATTTAGAGATATTACTTGTAGGGGCGCCAACCATGGTGATCAAATATACACCGAACATAAAAGAGGAAGTGGCTGAAAGGTTTGGTAGCTGGCCCGTGAAAGATTTAGATGTTGGATCGCCATCATATTTAAAATCACGGGAGAAGGCACGAAGGAACTTGGATCGACAAAGTTTGAGGACACAAAGATGGTGCAAAAGGAAGTTTAAGGCAACACTAAAGTGCAAAGACGACCATCCTCCTCACTACATAACTCGTATCAGGTTTGATCCAGGTAAATTTAAATATTGGTGGTCTGGCCCGTTTAAAATTTTTAAAATATTTTATTATTCCACCAATAAATTCTTATTTATTTTTGAGGAACGGGTGGAATTAAACGGGTTAGATGAGGTCCAGATCAAAGAGAAACCTCCTGATTAAATTCAAGTGTGGGGAGGTTTGTAGAGTTTGTATATTTAGTCATTTATTTTGTACCATGAGTCTAACTTAGTATTTTTGTGTCGTTTTTTTAGAGTCAGTACTGCTTTGGTTTTGCTTGTTTTTGTTGATGTAGGTTTAAATATGTACCACCCGTACTCAATCTCCATTCGGGTGAGTTTGGAGCTGCTTTTCGAATATCAGGCATTTACCGAGCATGTCAGT
This sequence comes from Helianthus tuberosus, assembly GCA_030545235.1. Classification (NCBI taxonomy): domain Eukaryota; kingdom Viridiplantae; phylum Streptophyta; class Magnoliopsida; order Asterales; family Asteraceae; genus Helianthus; species Helianthus tuberosus. The sequence goes on from CM060358.1 coordinate 7,878,112, forward strand.
CAGTGTCAAAGCCGATCGCGACCGAATGCTATACGATCGAGCTGGATTGGACGAGAGTTTTGGAGCTTACGCGTTATTTTACCAGCTAAGTCCTTTCCAATTTGCCCTTAGTTTTTTTTTATTTCTTATTTATTTTTAGTTTTTTTGAGTCGGTTTCCATCCTACATTGAGGGCAATGTAGAGTTTAAGTGTGGGGATGGGAAACTATCGTTTAGTGTTTAGTTAGTGAGTCTTGAGTCATAAAATACAAAAAAAAAAAAAAAAAAAATTAAAAAAAAGTCAAAAAATTGAAAAAATTGAAAAAAGAAAAAAATGGTTTTGCGAGTCCCGGTCCTTTAGCGCGTAGAAAACAAAAATAAAACTTTTCAAAACGTCGGTCAAAAACGGTTTAATTGTCGAATTTACGAGTCGAGAGCACATGTTTCTTTAAGTTGCGGGATAGTAGGTTGACTGAATCGGTTTTTGGGAGTAAAAGGTTTTGGGATGCCTAGGATAGTGGATGGAGCCGGAGAGTAAATTGATTGTGCATTGTCGATATCGGTAGCCCTTATTTACCAAATGATAGTGAGATTTAAGCCTTTATATGTTTCATATATATATGATCACTATTTTCGTTTCATGTGTGTTTACTGACTTTGTTGCATTACTTTAGAACTTGTCCGTTTTGATACAGTTTGAGACTTTCGGTTAGGATTTGGCATGGATATGATAGAGGCATTAGGATCACCTTGTTTTTGTAGCCTTTGTGTTTGACCCGTTTTACCACTACCCTTAGATACCACTTTGAGCCTAGCTATTCGTTTGTTACCCGTTTGTGATTTGATAACCGGATCGTGTTACGTGATTATTATATTTGTGAAGAAAGAAAAAGAAAAAAAATGATGAAATAAAAAAAATTGAAAAAAAAGAGACAATGAAAAAAAAAAAGAGCAAAAGATGAGAAAAAGAAAAAAATATTAGAATAAAGTTGTGGGTCAAAATGACCAATATATTAGTGTTTGTTTCGTGCTTATCTGGTTTATTGTGTGATTCCGTGTTTAGCCACTTCTTCCCAAAAAAAAAAAAAAAAAAACCTACCTTTAACCCTTACCTACCCATTAAAGCCCTCTTGATCCGTGCCAAGTTTTAACATTTAGGTGGAGATCTGATTGACGTACAAGCTTATGATAGTATGTTTCATAGTTCAGTTTTGAGAGTTCACTCGAAATTATATATATATATATTAGCCGAGAGATGAGTGACATTGTGAGGGGTGTTGGCAGTGCATAATTGATTGCTTGAAGGTAAGAAAAACTTGATTAGGTAGGCCCGTTTTCATTTAAATATTATGATTCGTCACCTTTTGAACGTTGTAAGTCTTGCGAAGCCGCTGTGTTTGATTGTAACACCCCAACCCGGAAGGGCCGTAAGTGTCACAATAACAGTAGTCAGATCAAAAACATAATTCCATTAATACTTAAATGTATTACAAGGCTTTACAACTTAATGGAAATAGGATATCTAATCCAGTACATTATTTCTACGGTCTGTTTCATATACTCGAACACTCTTCTGTATCCCGTCCCAGCTTGTCTTGATAACCTGACGTAAAGAAGAAAACAACAACAACAAAAACGTACGTCTGAGCAAAATTTTGAAGAGTTTTGCCCAGTGTGCGGATAGAGGAAAACAAAAGCTTATTTTATTTTAATAACCGGATGGAACTTGACGATGCAAATAACTTAATTTCATAATTATATCTTACGGATGTACCCATGAGCAAACTGAAAACGTGACAATACACAGGTAGCTACTCCTGCATACTTATCACACGAGATGGCGAATTGGCATACCCGTTATCCACCTCCTTATACTTAAATTCTAGGATTCGATCCATACGCCTCCTAATATATGTACCACACTTGTACTTAAGAGACGCCGTGAACTGATCTCTCCGTCACGGGTGGAGCACATGAGGTTGATGCCACAACAACATGCTCGTGGGACACTCCACGAGAAGCGATACTCAGGGTATCAGAGTACAAATGGTCTTATTCACATAACTTATAAAACTTGTATTCAGAACAGAACGGAACATATATTGGAACATGCGATAATGAATACAACTTAACAGAAAACTATCGCATGACATGAGAGCTAAAATCAAATGATTAAAACAGGAATCGAACGGACTTATCAAAGGAATCTATAATCAAAGATGTGAGGAGTTTTATAATCAAAGAGTGGAACCAGTCACCAAGGTATGGATATCACTCCTATCTTGACAATTTCGTCCCCAAAATGTGGTTTATTAAACGAACAAGATAAAACCTTGACTCGTTAACAAGGAACCACGAGAGTATGAAATGAAAACCAATTTCTTAAAACGTTTGAAACTTTCAACATGTTTTTCCTAACTTAATCTTAATACGGAACTTGTATTCAATATCAAAAGAAAGGATTCTATCCGTACCTAACGGACATAAATCGAAATAAATGAATTCTACCCGTACCCAACGGACATAAATCTAAAGAAAGGAATTCTATCCGTACCCAACGGACATAATTCTAAAGAAAGGAATTCTATCCGTACCCAACGGACATAATTCTAAAGAAAGGAGTCTATCTGTACAGAACTTATAACTTATTTCATAACTTAATCTTAATACGGAATCTATTCGTACGAAACTTATAACTTAATCTTAATACGGAATCTATTCGTACGAAACTTATAACTTAATCTTAATACGGATCTATTCGTATGAAACTTATAACTTATTTCATAACTAAATCTTAATACGGAAATCTAAAATTAGGAATAATATACTTGGATCAAAACGACATAAACCGAACTACAGGATTCTATCCAACGGACATAAATCGAAAGGATTCTATATGTACCTAACTGACATAAATCAAAAGAAAGGATTCTATGCGTAAGGAATGTATAACTTACTTAATCTTAATACGGAATTCAGAATTTACAGAAATCGAATGAAAGGAATCTACCCGTATGACATATCAGAATTGACAGAAATCGAAAGAAAGGAATCTACCCGTACTATATATCAGAATTGACAGAAATCGAAAGAAAGGAATCTACCCGTACTATATATCAGAATTGACAGAAATCGAAAGAAAGGAATCTACCCGTACTATATATCAGAATTGACAGAAATCGAAAGAAAGGAACCCGTACGATATATCAGAATTGACAGAAATCGAAAGAAAGGAATCTACCTGTACGGAACTTATAACTTATACTTAGATCTTAATACGGACTTTAAAATCAGAAATGATATACTTATATCAAATGACACAAATCAAAAGACAAGAGTCTATCCGTAATAACTTAATCTTACTACAGAAATTCTTATATTCAAATGACATAAATCGAAGTACGGAATCTTTTATAAAAACAACATAGATCAAAAAGGAAGGAACCTATCCGTACTGAACTTATAACTTATAACTTAGATCTTAATACGGACTTTAAAATCAGAATGATATGATGCAAATCGAAAGAAAGGAGTCTATCCGTACCTTAAAATCCCCAGGTGATGCTATCTTGTTTCCAATTGTGGATTTATACGGGCAGAGTTTATCCTACTGATTATCTTCTTAACCTAATTTGCTCACAAACTAGGTATTTAACTTAATACAGCATTTACGATAACTCACGAGATCAAATTCTCACAATGAATGACAAAATGCAATACTTTGCCCATCGAATTAACGATGATCCGTTGAATTAACAACGAACGACAAGGTATAATACTTTACCCATCGAATTAACGATGATCCGTTGAATTAACAACGAACGATAAAGTATAATACTTTACCTATCGAATTAACGACAATCCGTCAAATTAATGACGAACGATAAAGTATAACCCTAATGTGGGCGGCACTTAAACATTCATTAGATATTTGAATCAATCGGACAATGAATCGTAGCAGCGATTGAGTTAATACCCTGTTCTGCAGCACCCTGCTATACTTAATTAGTGTTTCGTGTGTGTTTGGAGAGTAATCGGACGAAATCTCAGCGTGTATTTTGAGTTTCTTCGTCGATTTTGTGCCCAGATTCAAGTGCCAAGGCCTGCTATTTATACACGAAATTTGACAAGCTTACGGACCGTAAGCTTCCTGATGTTGCGGTCCGTATGACAGCTTACGGACCGTAAGCTTGGTAGTGTTGCGGTCCGTAAGGTACACCAATGCACTATAGGGTTGCCACGCGTGGGACTAGGCCTGCTGAGTCGACAAAACGAATAAATCCAACTTCTTCCGCAAGTTTATGAAGATAATTGTCAAGTAGGAAATACCCCCCCTGAGTTTTAGGGGCCCTAATCCTGATTCTGAAATTTCTGAAAATTCTAGGGTTTGTGCGGAATCACTTGGGTGTCTTAATTAGGGTTTCCTATTAGACTATAAATCATAAGAAATAATAGTTTTTAATGAGGGTTGTTATATTTTTGTTTTAAAATTTTCGGGTGTTACAAATCTACCCCTCTTAAAAAATTTCGTCCTCGAAATTATTGCATACCTATATATATATATATATATATTAATAATCATACTTGAACGCAACCCACTTATGATCAATAGTCATACTTGAAATAAAGCTAGAGTAAAAACAATGAAGATGACGAAATACTTATGTTCGAGACTATCATGAAGTGAAAAGAAAAGTCGAAATCCTAACCCAATGTCTACCCATTACCTCACAGGTCTTATCTTATGTTTAAGTTTTCTACAGGAAAGAGCCTTTGCTCTGATACCATAGCTGTAACACCCCGACCCGGAAGGGCCGTAAGTGTCACAATAACAGTAGTCAGATCAAAAACATAATTCCATTAATACTTAAATGTATTACAAGGCTTTACAACTTAATGGAAATAGGATATCTAATCCAGTACATTATTTCTACGGTCTGTTTCATATACTCGAACACTCTTCTGTATCCCGTCCCAGCTTGTCTTGATAACCTGACGTAAAGAAGAAAACAACAACAACAAAAACGTACGTCTGAGCAAAATTTTGAAGAGTTTTGCCCAGTGTGCGGATAGAGGAAAACAAAAGCTTATTTTATTTTAATAACCGGATGGAACTTGACGATGCAAATAACTTAATTTCATAATTATATCTTACGGATGTACCCATGAGCAAACTGAAAACGTGACAATACACAGGTAGCTACTCCTGCATACTTATCACACGAGATGGCGAATTGGCATACCCGTTATCCACCTCCTTATACTTAAATTCTAGGATTCGATCCATACGCCTCCTAATATATGTACCACACTTGTACTTAAGAGACGCCGTGAACTGATCTCTCCGTCACGGGTGGAGCACATGAGGTTGATGCCACAACAACATGCTCGTGGGACACTCCACGAGAAGCGATACTCAGGGTATCAGAGTACAAATGGTCTTATTCACATAACTTATAAAACTTGTATTCAGAACAGAACGGAACATATATTGGAACATGCGATAATGAATACAACTTAACAGAAAACTATCGCATGACATGAGAGCTAAAATCAAATGATTAAAACAGGAATCGAACGGACTTATCAAAGGAATCTATAATCAAAGATGTGAGGAGTTTTATAATCAAAGAGTGGAACCAGTCACCAAGGTATGGATATCACTCCTATCTTGACAATTTCGTCCCCAAAATGTGGTTTATTAAACGAACAAGATAAAACCTTGACTCGTTAACAAGGAACCACGAGAGTATGAAATGAAAACCAATTTCTTAAAACGTTTGAAACTTTCAACATGTTTTTCCTAACTTAATCTTAATACGGAACTTGTATTCAATATCAAAAGAAAGGATTCTATCCGTACCTAACGGACATAAATCGAAATAAATGAATTCTACCCGTACCCAACGGACATAAATCTAAAGAAAGGAATTCTATCCGTACCCAACGGACATAATTCTAAAGAAAGGAATTCTATCCGTACCCAACGGACATAATTCTAAAGAAAGGAGTCTATCTGTACAGAACTTATAACTTATTTCATAACTTAATCTTAATACGGAATCTATTCGTACGAAACTTATAACTTAATCTTAATACGGAATCTATTCGTACGAAACTTATAACTTAATCTTAATACGGATCTATTCGTATGAAACTTATAACTTATTTCAGAACTAAATCTTAATACGGAAATCTAAAATTAGGAATAATATACTTGGATCAAAACGACATAAACCGAACTACAGGATTCTATCCAACGGACATAAATCGAAAGGATTCTATATGTACCTAACTGACATAAATCAAAAGAAAGGATTCTATGCGTAAGGAATGTATAACTTACTTAATCTTAATACGGAATTCAGAATTTACAGAAATCGAATGAAAGGAATCTACCCGTATGACATATCAGAATTGACAGAAATCGAAAGAAAGGAATCTACCCGTACTATATATCAGAATTGACAGAAATCGAAAGAAAGGAATCTACCCGTACTATATATCAGAATTGACAGAAATCGAAAGAAAGGAATCTACCCGTACTATATATCAGAATTGACAGAAATCGAAAGAAAGGAACCCGTACGATATATCAGAATTGACAGAAATCGAAAGAAAGGAATCTACCTGTACGGAACTTATAACTTATACTTAGATCTTAATACGGACTTTAAAATCAGAAATGATATACTTATATCAAATGACACAAATCAAAAGACAAGAGTCTATCCGTAATAACTTAATCTTACTACAGAAATTCTTATATTCAAATGACATAAATCGAAGTACGGAATCTTTTATAAAAACAACATAGATCAAAAAGGAAGGAACCTATCCGTACTGAACTTATAACTTATAACTTAGATCTTAATACGGACTTTAAAATCAGAATGATATGATGCAAATCGAAAGAAAGGAGTCTATCCGTACCTTAAAATCCCCAGGTGATGCTATCTTGTTTCCAATTGTGGATTTATACGGGCAGAGTTTATTCTACTGATTATCTTCTTAACCTAATTTGCTCACAAACTAGGTATTTAACTTAATACAGCATTTACGATAACTCACGAGATCAAATTCTCACAATGAATGACAAAATGCAATACTTTGCCCATCGAATTAACGATGATCCGTTGAATTAACAACGAACGACAAGGTATAATACTTTACCCATCGAATTAACGATGATCCGTTGAATTAACAACGAACGATAAAGTATAATACTTTACCTATCGAATTAACGACAATCCGTCAAATTAATGACGAACGATAAAGTATAACCCTAATGTGGGCGGCACTTAAACATTCATTAGATATTTGAATCAATCGGACAATGAATCGTAGCAGCGATTGAGTTAATACCCTGTTCTGCAGCACCCTGCTATACTTAATTAGTGTTTCGTGTGTGTTTGGAGAGTAATCGGACGAAATCTCAGCGTGTATTTTGAGTTTCTTCGTCGATTTTGTGCCCAGATTCAAGTGCCAAGGCCTGCTATTTATACACGAAATTTGACAAGCTTACGGACCGTAAGCTTCCTGATGTTGCGGTCCGTATGACAGCTTACGGACCGTAAGCTTGGTAGTGTTGCGGTCCGTAAGGTACACCAACGCACTATAGGGTTGCCACGCGTGGGACTAGGCCTGCTGAGTCGACAAAACGAATAAATCCAACTTCTTCCGCAAGTTTATGAAGATAATTGTCAAGTAGGAAATACCCCCCCCCCCCTGAGTTTTAGGGGCCCTAATCCTGATTCTGAAATTTCTGAAAATTCTAGGGTTTGTGCGGAATCACTTGGGTGTCTTAATTAGGGTTTCCTATTAGACTATAAATCATAAGAAATAATAGTTTTTAATGAGGGTTGTTATATTTTTGTTTTAAAATTTTCGGGTGTTACAAATCTACCCCTCTTAAAAAATTTCGTCCTCGAAATTATTGCATACCTATATATATATATATATATTAATAATCATACTTGAACGCAACCCACTTATGATCAATAGTCATACTTGAAATAAAGCTAGAGTAAAAACAATGAAGATGACGAAATACTTATGTTCGAGACTATCATGAAGTGAAAAGAAAAGTCGAAATCCTAACCCAATGTCTACCCATTACCTCACAGGTCTTATCTTATGTTTAAGTTTTCTACAGGAAAGAGCCTTTGCTCTGATACCATAGCTGTAACACCCCGACCCGGAAGGGCCGTAAGTGTCACAATAACAGTAGTCAGATCAAAAACATAATTCCATTAATACTTAAATGTATTACAAGGCTTTACAACTTAATGGAAATAGGATATCTAATCCAGTACATTATTTCTACGGTCTGTTTCATATACTCGAACACTCTTCTGTATCCCGTCCCAGCTTGTCTTGATAACCTGACGTAAAGAAGAAAACAACAACAACAAAAACGTACGTCTGAGCAAAATTTTGAAGAGTTTTGCCCAGTGTGCGGATAGAGGAAAACAAAAGCTTATTTTATTTTAATAACCGGATGGAACTTGACGATGCAAATAACTTAATTTCATAATTATATCTTACGGATGTACCCATGAGCAAACTGAAAACGTGACAATACACAGGTAGCTACTCCTGCATACTTATCACACGAGATGGCGAATTGGCATACCCGTTATCCACCTCCTTATACTTAAATTCTAGGATTCGATCCATACGCCTCCTAATATATGTACCACACTTGTACTTAAGAGACGCCGTGAACTGATCTCTCCGTCACGGGTGGAGCACATGAGGTTGATGCCACAACAACATGCTCGTGGGACACTCCACGAGAAGCGATACTCAGGGTATCAGAGTACAAATGGTCTTATTCACATAACTTATAAAACTTGTATTCAGAACAGAACGGAACATATATTGGAACATGCGATAATGAATACAACTTAACAGAAAACTATCGCATGACATGAGAGCTAAAATCAAATGATTAAAACAGGAATCGAACGGACTTATCAAAGGAATCTATAATCAAAGATGTGAGGAGTTTTATAATCAAAGAGTGGAACCAGTCACCAAGGTATGGATATCACTCCTATCTTGACAATTTCGTCCCCAAAATGTGGTTTATTAAACGAACAAGATAAAACCTTGACTCGTTAACAAGGAACCACGAGAGTATGAAATGAAAACCAATTTCTTAAAACGTTTGAAACTTTCAACATGTTTTTCCTAACTTAATCTTAATACGGAACTTGTATTCAATATCAAAAGAAAGGATTCTATCCGTACCTAACGGACATAAATCGAAATAAATGAATTCTACCCGTACCCAACGGACATAAATCTAAAGAAAGGAATTCTATCCGTACCCAACGGACATAATTCTAAAGAAAGGAATTCTATCCGTACCCAACGGACATAATTCTAAAGAAAGGAGTCTATCTGTACAGAACTTATAACTTATTTCATAACTTAATCTTAATACGGAATCTATTCGTACGAAACTTATAACTTAATCTTAATACGGAATCTATTCGTACGAAACTTATAACTTAATCTTAATACGGATCTATTCGTATGAAACTTATAACTTATTTCAGAACTAAATCTTAATACGGAAATCTAAAATTAGGAATAATATACTTGGATCAAAACGACATAAACCGAACTACAGGATTCTATCCAACGGACATAAATCGAAAGGATTCTATATGTACCTAACTGACATAAATCAAAAGAAAGGATTCTATGCGTAAGGAATGTATAACTTACTTAATCTTAATACGGAATTCAGAATTTACAGAAATCGAATGAAAGGAATCTACCCGTATGACATATCAGAATTGACAGAAATCGAAAGAAAGGAATCTACCCGTACTATATATCAGAATTGACAGAAATCGAAAGAAAGGAATCTACCCGTACTATATATCAGAATTGACAGAAATCGAAAGAAAGGAACCCGTACGATATATCAGAATTGACAGAAATCGAAAGAAAGGAATCTACCTGTACGGAACTTATAACTTATACTTAGATCTTAATACGGACTTTAAAATCAGAAATGATATACTTATATCAAATGACACAAATCAAAAGACAAGAGTCTATCCGTAATAACTTAATCTTACTACAGAAATTCTTATATTCAAATGACATAAATCGAAGTACGGAATCTTTTATAAAAACAACATAGATCAAAAAGGAAGGAACCTATCCGTACTGAACTTATAACTTATAACTTAGATCTTAATACGGACTTTAAAATCAGAATGATATGATGCAAATCGAAAGAAAGGAGTCTATCCGTACCTTAAAATCCCCAGGTGATGCTATCTTGTTTCCAATTGTGGATTTATACGGGCAGAGTTTATCCTACTGATTATCTTCTTAACCTAATTTGCTCACAAACTAGGTATTTAACTTAATACAGCATTTACGATAACTCACGAGATCAAATTCTCACAATGAATGACAAAATGCAATACTTTGCCCATCGAATTAACGATGATCCGTTGAATTAACAACGAACGACAAGGTATAATACTTTACCCATCGAATTAACGATGATCCGTTGAATTAACAACGAACGATAAAGTATAATACTTTACCTATCGAATTAACGACAATCCGTCAAATTAATGACGAACGATAAAGTATAACCCTAATGTGGGCGGCACTTAAACATTCATTAGATATTTGAATCAATCGGACAATGAATCGTAGCAGCGATTGAGTTAATACCCTGTTCTGCAGCACCCTGCTATACTTAATTAGTGTTTCGTGTGTGTTTGGAGAGTAATCGGACGAAATCTCAGCGTGTATTTTGAGTTTCTTCGTCGATTTTGTGCCCAGATTCAAGTGCCAAGGCCTGCTATTTATACACGAAATTTGACAAGCTTACGGACCGTAAGCTTCCTGATGTTGCGGTCCGTATGACAGCTTACGGACCGTAAGCTTGGTAGTGTTGCGGTCCGTAAGGTACACCAATGCACTATAGGGTTGCCACGCGTGGGACTAGGCCTGCTGAGTCGACAAAACGAATAAATCCAACTTCTTCCGCAAGTTTATGAAGATAATTGTCAAGTAGGAAATACCCCCCCTGAGTTTTAGGGGCCCTAATCCTGATTCTGAAATTTCTGAAAATTCTAGGGTTTGTGCGGAATCACTTGGGTGTCTTAATTAGGGTTTCCTATTAGACTATAAATCATAAGAAATAATAGTTTTTAATGAGGGTTGTTATATTTTTGTTTTAAAATTTTCGGGTGTTACAAATCTACCCCTCTTAAAAAATTTCGTCCTCGAAATTATTGCATACCTATATATATATATATATATTAATAATCATACTTGAACGCAACCCACTTATGATCAATAGTCATACTTGAAATAAAGCTAGAGTAAAAACAATGAAGATGACGAAATACTTATGTTCGAGACTATCATGAAGTGAAAAGAAAAGTCGAAATCCTAACCCAATGTCTACCCATTACCTCACAGGTCTTATCTTATGTTTAAGTTTTCTACAGGAAAGAGCCTTTGCTCTGATACCATAGCTGTAACACCCCGACCCGGAAGGGCCGTAAGTGTCACAATAACAGTAGTCAGATCAAAAACATAATTCCATTAATACTTAAATGTATTACAAGGCTTTACAACTTAATGGAAATAGGATATCTAATCCAGTACATTATTTCTACGGTCTGTTTCATATACTCGAACACTCTTCTGTATCCCGTCCCAGCTTGTCTTGATAACCTGACGTAAAGAAGAAAACAACAACAACAAAAACGTACGTCTGAGCAAAATTTTGAAGAGTTTTGCCCAGTGTGCGGATAGAGGAAAACAAAAGCTTATTTTATTTTAATAACCGGATGGAACTTGACGATGCAAATAACTTAATTTCATAATTATATCTTACGGATGTACCCATGAGCAAACTGAAAACGTGACAATACACAGGTAGCTACTCCTGCATACTTATCACACGAGATGGCGAATTGGCATACCCGTTATCCACCTCCTTATACTTAAATTCTAGGATTCGATCCATACGCCTCCTAATATATGTACCACACTTGTACTTAAGAGACGCCGTGAACTGATCTCTCCGTCACGGGTGGAGCACATGAGGTTGATGCCACAACAACATGCTCGTGGGACACTCCACGAGAAGCGATACTCAGGGTATCAGAGTACAAATGGTCTTATTCACATAACTTATAAAACTTGTATTCAGAACAGAACGGAACATATATTGGAACATGCGATAATGAATACAACTTAACAGAAAACTATCGCATGACATGAGAGCTAAAATCAAATGATTAAAACAGGAATCGAACGGACTTATCAAAGGAATCTATAATCAAAGATGTGAGGAGTTTTATAATCAAAGAGTGGAACCAGTCACCAAGGTATGGATATCACTCCTATCTTGACAATTTCGTCCCCAAAATGTGGTTTATTAAACGAACAAGATAAAACCTTGACTCGTTAACAAGGAACCACGAGAGTATGAAATGAAAACCAATTTCTTAAAACGTTTGAAACTTTCAACATGTTTTTCCTAACTTAATCTTAATACGGAACTTGTATTCAATATCAAAAGAAAGGATTCTATCCGTACCTAACGGACATAAATCGAAATAAATGAATTCTACCCGTACCCAACGGACATAAATCTAAAGAAAGGAATTCTATCCGTACCCAACGGACATAATTCTAAAGAAAGGAATTCTATCCGTACCCAACGGACATAATTCTAAAGAAAGGAGTCTATCTGTACAGAACTTATAACTTATTTCATAACTTAATCTTAATACGGAATCTATTCGTACGAAACTTATAACTTAATCTTAATACGGAATCTATTCGTACGAAACTTATAACTTAATCTTAATACGGATCTATTCGTATGAAACTTATAACTTATTTCAGAACTAAATCTTAATACGGAAATCTAAAATTAGGAATAATATACTTGGATCAAAACGACATAAACCGAACTACAGGATTCTATCCAACGGACATAAATCGAAAGGATTCTATATGTACCTAACTGACATAAATCAAAAGAAAGGATTCTATGCGTAAGGAATGTATAACTTACTTAATCTTAATACGGAATTCAGAATTTACAGAAATCGAATGAAAGGAATCTACCCGTATGACATATCAGAATTGACAGAAATCGAAAGAAAGGAATCTACCCGTACTATATATCAGAATTGACAGAAATCGAAAGAAAGGAATCTACCCGTACTATATATCAGAATTGACAGAAATCGAAAGAAAGGAATCTACCCGTACTATATATCAGAATTGACAGAAATCGAAAGAAAGGAACCCGTACGATATATCAGAATTGACAGAAATCGAAAGAAAGGAATCTACCTGTACGGAACTTATAACTTATACTTAGATCTTAATACGGACTTTAAAATCAGAAATGATATACTTATATCAAATGACACAAATCAAAAGACAAGAGTCTATCCGTAATAACTTAATCTTACTACAGAAATTCTTATATTCAAATGACATAAATCGAAGTACGGAATCTTTTATAAAAACAACATAGATCAAAAAGGAAGGAACCTATCCGTACTGAACTTATAACTTATAACTTAGATCTTAATACGGACTTTAAAATCAGAATGATATGATGCAAATCGAAAGAAAGGAGTCTATCCGTACCTTAAAATCCCCAGGTGATGCTATCTTGTTTCCAATTGTGGATTTATACGGGCAGAGTTTATCCTACTGATTATCTTCTTAACCTAATTTGCTCACAAACTAGGTATTTAACTTAATACAGCATTTACGATAACTCACGAGATCAAATTCTCACAATGAATGACAAAATGCAATACTTTGCCCATCGAATTAACGATGATCCGTTGAATTAACAACGAACGACAAGGTATAATACTTTACCCATCGAATTAACGATGATCCGTTGAATTAACAACGAACGATAAAGTATAATACTTTACCTATCGAATTAACGACAATCCGTCAAATTAATGACGAACGATAAAGTATAACCCTAATGTGGGCGGCACTTAAACATTCATTAGATATTTGAATCAATCGGACAATGAATCGTAGCAGCGATTGAGTTAATACCCTGTTCTGCAGCACCCTGCTATACTTAATTAGTGTTTCGTGTGTGTTTGGAGAGTAATCGGACGAAATCTCAGCGTGTATTTTGAGTTTCTTCGTCGATTTTGTGCCCAGATTCAAGTGCCAAGGCCTGCTATTTATACACGAAATTTGACAAGCTTACGGACCGTAAGCTTCCTGATGTTGCGGTCCGTATGACAGCTTACGGACCGTAAGCTTGGTAGTGTTGCGGTCCGTAAGGTACACCAATGCACTATAGGGTTGCCACGCGTGGGACTAGGCCTGCTGAGTCGACAAAACGAATAAATCCAACTTCTTCCGCAAGTTTATGAAGATAATTGTCAAGTAGGAAATACCCCCCCTGAGTTTTAGGGGCCCTAATCCTGATTCTGAAATTTCTGAAAATTCTAGGGTTTGTGCGGAATCACTTGGGTGTCTTAATTAGGGTTTCCTATTAGACTATAAATCATAAGAAATAATAGTTTTTAATGAGGGTTGTTATATTTTTGTTTTAAAATTTTCGGGTGTTACAAATCTACCCCTCTTAAAAAATTTCGTCCTCGAAATTATTGCATACCTATATATATATATATATATATTAATAATCATACTTGAACGCAACCCACTTATGATCAATAGTCATACTTGAAATAAAGCTAGAGTAAAAACAATGAAGATGACGAAATACTTATGTTCGAGACTATCATGAAGTGAAAAGAAAAGTCGAAATCCTAACCCAATGTCTACCCATTACCTCACAGGTCTTATCTTATGTTTAAGTTTTCTACAGGAAAGAGCCTTTGCTCTGATACCATAGCTGTAACACCCCGACCCGGAAGGGCCGTAAGTGTCACAATAACAGTAGTCAGATCAAAAACATAATTCCATTAATACTTAAATGTATTACAAGGCTTTACAACTTAATGGAAATAGGATATCTAATCCAGTACATTATTTCTACGGTCTGTTTCATATACTCGAACACTCTTCTGTATCCCGTCCCAGCTTGTCTTGATAACCTGACGTAAAGAAGAAAACAACAACAACAAAAACGTACGTCTGAGCAAAATTTTGAAGAGTTTTGCCCAGTGTGCGGATAGAGGAAAACAAAAGCTTATTTTATTTTAATAACCGGATGGAACTTGACGATGCAAATAACTTAATTTCATAATTATATCTTACGGATGTACCCATGAGCAAACTGAAAACGTGACAATACACAGGTAGCTACTCCTGCATACTTATCACACGAGATGGCGAATTGGCATACCCGTTATCCACCTCCTTATACTTAAATTCTAGGATTCGATCCATACGCCTCCTAATATATGTACCACACTTGTACTTAAGAGACGCCGTGAACTGATCTCTCCGTCACGGGTGGAGCACATGAGGTTGATGCCACAACAACATGCTCGTGGGACACTCCACGAGAAGCGATACTCAGGGTATCAGAGTACAAATGGTCTTATTCACATAACTTATAAAACTTGTATTCAGAACAGAACGGAACATATATTGGAACATGCGATAATGAATACAACTTAACAGAAAACTATCGCATGACATGAGAGCTAAAATCAAATGATTAAAACAGGAATCGAACGGACTTATCAAAGGAATCTATAATCAAAGATGTGAGGAGTTTTATAATCAAAGAGTGGAACCAGTCACCAAGGTATGGATATCACTCCTATCTTGACAATTTCGTCCCCAAAATGTGGTTTATTAAACGAACAAGATAAAACCTTGACTCGTTAACAAGGAACCACGAGAGTATGAAATGAAAACCAATTTCTTAAAACGTTTGAAACTTTCAACATGTTTTTCCTAACTTAATCTTAATACGGAACTTGTATTCAATATCAAAAGAAAGGATTCTATCCGTACCTAACGGACATAAATCGAAATAAATGAATTCTACCCGTACCCAACGGACATAAATCTAAAGAAAGGAATTCTATCCGTACCCAACGGACATAATTCTAAAGAAAGGAATTCTATCCGTACCCAACGGACATAATTCTAAAGAAAGGAGTCTATCTGTACAGAACTTATAACTTATTTCATAACTTAATCTTAATACGGAATCTATTCGTACGAAACTTATAACTTAATCTTAATACGGAATCTATTCGTACGAAACTTATAACTTAATCTTAATACGGATCTATTCGTATGAAACTTATAACTTATTTCAGAACTAAATCTTAATACGGAAATCTAAAATTAGGAATAATATACTTGGATCAAAACGACATAAACCGAACTACAGGATTCTATCCAACGGACATAAATCGAAAGGATTCTATATGTACCTAACTGACATAAATCAAAAGAAAGGATTCTATGCGTAAGGAATGTATAACTTACTTAATCTTAATACGGAATTCAGAATTTACAGAAATCGAATGAAAGGAATCTACCCGTATGACATATCAGAATTGACAGAAATCGAAAGAAAGGAATCTACCCGTACTATATATCAGAATTGACAGAAATCGAAAGAAAGGAATCTACCCGTACTATATATCAGAATTGACAGAAATCGAAAGAAAGGAATCTACCCGTACTATATATCAGAATTGACAGAAATCGAAAGAAAGGAACCCGTACGATATATCAGAATTGACAGAAATCGAAAGAAAGGAATCTACCTGTACGGAACTTATAACTTATACTTAGATCTTAATACGGACTTTAAAATCAGAAATGATATACTTATATCAAATGACACAAATCAAAAGACAAGAGTCTATCCGTAATAACTTAATCTTACTACAGAAATTCTTATATTCAAATGACATAAATCGAAGTACGGAATCTTTTATAAAAACAACATAGATCAAAAAGGAAGGAACCTATCCGTACTGAACTTATAACTTATAACTTAGATCTTAATACGGACTTTAAAATCAGAATGATATGATGCAAATCGAAAGAAAGGAGTCTATCCGTACCTTAAAATCCCCAGGTGATGCTATCTTGTTTCCAATTGTGGATTTATACGGGCAGAGTTTATCCTACTGATTATCTTCTTAACCTAATTTGCTCACAAACTAGGTATTTAACTTAATACAGCATTTACGATAACTCACGAGATCAAATTCTCACAATGAATGACAAAATGCAATACTTTGCCCATCGAATTAACGATGATCCGTTGAATTAACAACGAACGACAAGGTATAATACTTTACCCATCGAATTAACGATGATCCGTTGAATTAACAACGAACGATAAAGTATAATACTTTACCTATCGAATTAACGACAATCCGTCAAATTAATGACGAACGATAAAGTATAACCCTAATGTGGGCGGCACTTAAACATTCATTAGATATTTGAATCAATCGGACAATGAATCGTAGCAGCGATTGAGTTAATACCCTGTTCTGCAGCACCCTGCTATACTTAATTAGTGTTTCGTGTGTGTTTGGAGAGTAATCGGACGAAATCTCAGCGTGTATTTTGAGTTTCTTCGTCGATTTTGTGCCCAGATTCAAGTGCCAAGGCCTGCTATTTATACACGAAATTTGACAAGCTTACGGACCGTAAGCTTCCTGATGTTGCGGTCCGTATGACAGCTTACGGACCGTAAGCTTGGTAGTGTTGCGGTCCGTAAGGTACACCAACGCACTATAGGGTTGCCACGCGTGGGACTAGGCCTGCTGAGTCGACAAAACGAATAAATCCAACTTCTTCCGCAAGTTTATGAAGATAATTGTCAAGTAGGAAATACCCCCCCCCCTGAGTTTTAGGGGCCCTAATCCTGATTCTGAAATTTCTGAAAATTCTAGGGTTTGTGCGGAATCACTTGGGTGTCTTAATTAGGGTTTCCTATTAGACTATAAATCATAAGAAATAATAGTTTTTAATGAGGGTTGTTATATTTTTGTTTTAAAATTTTCGGGTGTTACAAATCTACCCCTCTTAAAAAATTTCGTCCTCGAAATTATTGCATACCTATATATATATATATATATTAATAATCATACTTGAACGCAACCCACTTATGATCAATAGTCATACTTGAAATAAAGCTAGAGTAAAAACAATGAAGATGACGAAATACTTATGTTCGAGACTATCATGAAGTGAAAAGAAAAGTCGAAATCCTAACCCAATGTCTACCCATTACCTCACAGGTCTTATCTTATGTTTAAGTTTTCTACAGGAAAGAGCCTTTGCTCTGATACCATAGCTGTAACACCCCGACCCGGAAGGGCCGTAAGTGTCACAATAACAGTAGTCAGATCAAAAACATAATTCCATTAATACTTAAATGTATTACAAGGCTTTACAACTTAATGGAAATAGGATATCTAATCCAGTACATTATTTCTACGGTCTGTTTCATATACTCGAACACTCTTCTGTATCCCGTCCCAGCTTGTCTTGATAACCTGACGTAAAGAAGAAAACAACAACAACAAAAACGTACGTCTGAGCAAAATTTTGAAGAGTTTTGCCCAGTGTGCGGATAGAGGAAAACAAAAGCTTATTTTATTTTAATAACCGGATGGAACTTGACGATGCAAATAACTTAATTTCATAATTATATCTTACGGATGTACCCATGAGCAAACTGAAAACGTGACAATACACAGGTAGCTACTCCTGCATACTTATCACACGAGATGGCGAATTGGCATACCCGTTATCCACCTCCTTATACTTAAATTCTAGGATTCGATCCATACGCCTCCTAATATATGTACCACACTTGTACTTAAGAGACGCCGTGAACTGATCTCTCCGTCACGGGTGGAGCACATGAGGTTGATGCCACAACAACATGCTCGTGGGACACTCCACGAGAAGCGATACTCAGGGTATCAGAGTACAAATGGTCTTATTCACATAACTTATAAAACTTGTATTCAGAACAGAACGGAACATATATTGGAACATGCGATAATGAATACAACTTAACAGAAAACTATCGCATGACATGAGAGCTAAAATCAAATGATTAAAACAGGAATCGAACGGACTTATCAAAGGAATCTATAATCAAAGATGTGAGGAGTTTTATAATCAAAGAGTGGAACCAGTCACCAAGGTATGGATATCACTCCTATCTTGACAATTTCGTCCCCAAAATGTGGTTTATTAAACGAACAAGATAAAACCTTGACTCGTTAACAAGGAACCACGAGAGTATGAAATGAAAACCAATTTCTTAAAACGTTTGAAACTTTCAACATGTTTTTCCTAACTTAATCTTAATACGGAACTTGTATTCAATATCAAAAGAAAGGATTCTATCCGTACCTAACGGACATAAATCGAAATAAATGAATTCTACCCGTACCCAACGGACATAAATCTAAAGAAAGGAATTCTATCCGTACCCAACGGACATAATTCTAAAGAAAGGAATTCTATCCGTACCCAACGGACATAATTCTAAAGAAAGGAGTCTATCTGTACAGAACTTATAACTTATTTCATAACTTAATCTTAATACGGAATCTATTCGTACGAAACTTATAACTTAATCTTAATACGGAATCTATTCGTACGAAACTTATAACTTAATCTTAATACGGATCTATTCGTATGAAACTTATAACTTATTTCAGAACTAAATCTTAATACGGAAATCTAAAATTAGGAATAATATACTTGGATCAAAACGACATAAACCGAACTACAGGATTCTATCCAACGGACATAAATCGAAAGGATTCTATATGTACCTAACTGACATAAATCAAAAGAAAGGATTCTATGCGTAAGGAATGTATAACTTACTTAATCTTAATACGGAATTCAGAATTTACAGAAATCGAATGAAAGGAATCTACCCGTATGACATATCAGAATTGACAGAAATCGAAAGAAAGGAATCTACCCGTACTATATATCAGAATTGACAGAAATCGAAAGAAAGGAATCTACCCGTACTATATATCAGAATTGACAGAAATCGAAAGAAAGGAATCTACCCGTACTATATATCAGAATTGACAGAAATCGAAAGAAAGGAACCCGTACGATATATCAGAATTGACAGAAATCGAAAGAAAGGAATCTACCTGTACGGAACTTATAACTTATACTTAGATCTTAATACGGACTTTAAAATCAGAAATGATATACTTATATCAAATGACACAAATCAAAAGACAAGAGTCTATCCGTAATAACTTAATCTTACTACAGAAATTCTTATATTCAAATGACATAAATCGAAGTACGGAATCTTTTATAAAAACAACATAGATCAAAAAGGAAGGAACCTATCCGTACTGAACTTATAACTTATAACTTAGATCTTAATACGGACTTTAAAATCAGAATGATATGATGCAAATCGAAAGAAAGGAGTCTATCCGTACCTTAAAATCCCCAGGTGATGCTATCTTGTTTCCAATTGTGGATTTATACGGGCAGAGTTTATCCTACTGATTATCTTCTTAACCTAATTTGCTCACAAACTAGGTATTTAACTTAATACAGCATTTACGATAACTCACGAGATCAAATTCTCACAATGAATGACAAAATGCAATACTTTGCCCATCGAATTAACGATGATCCGTTGAATTAACAACGAACGACAAGGTATAATACTTTACCCATCGAATTAACGATGATCCGTTGAATTAACAACGAACGATAAAGTATAATACTTTACCTATCGAATTAACGACAATCCGTCAAATTAATGACGAACGATAAAGTATAACCCTAATGTGGGCGGCACTTAAACATTCATTAGATATTTGAATCAATCGGACAATGAATCGTAGCAGCGATTGAGTTAATACCCTGTTCTGCAGCACCCTGCTATACTTAATTAGTGTTTCGTGTGTGTTTGGAGAGTAATCGGACGAAATCTCAGCGTGTATTTTGAGTTTCTTCGTCGATTTTGTGCCCAGATTCAAGTGCCAAGGCCTGCTATTTATACACGAAATTTGACAAGCTTACGGACCGTAAGCTTCCTGATGTTGCGGTCCGTATGACAGCTTACGGACCGTAAGCTTGGTAGTGTTGCGGTCCGTAAGGTACACCAATGCACTATAGGGTTGCCACGCGTGGGACTAGGCCTGCTGAGTCGACAAAACGAATAAATCCAACTTCTTCCGCAAGTTTATGAAGATAATTGTCAAGTAGGAAATACCCCCCCTGAGTTTTAGGGGCCCTAATCCTGATTCTGAAATTTCTGAAAATTCTAGGGTTTGTGCGGAATCACTTGGGTGTCTTAATTAGGGTTTCCTATTAGACTATAAATCATAAGAAATAATAGTTTTTAATGAGGGTTGTTATATTTTTGTTTTAAAATTTTCGGGTGTTACAAATCTACCCCTCTTAAAAAATTTCGTCCTCGAAATTATTGCATACCTATATATATATATATATATTAATAATCATACTTGAACGCAACCCACTTATGATCAATAGTCATACTTGAAATAAAGCTAGAGTAAAAACAATGAAGATGACGAAATACTTATGTTCGAGACTATCATGAAGTGAAAAGAAAAGTCGAAATCCTAACCCAATGTCTACCCATTACCTCACAGGTCTTATCTTATGTTTAAGTTTTCTACAGGAAAGAGCCTTTGCTCTGATACCATAGCTGTAACACCCCGACCCGGAAGGGCCGTAAGTGTCACAATAACAGTAGTCAGATCAAAAACATAATTCCATTAATACTTAAATGTATTACAAGGCTTTACAACTTAATGGAAATAGGATATCTAATCCAGTACATTATTTCTACGGTCTGTTTCATATACTCGAACACTCTTCTGTATCCCGTCCCAGCTTGTCTTGATAACCTGACGTAAAGAAGAAAACAACAACAACAAAAACGTACGTCTGAGCAAAATTTTGAAGAGTTTTGCCCAGTGTGCGGATAGAGGAAAACAAAAGCTTATTTTATTTTAATAACCGGATGGAACTTGACGATGCAAATAACTTAATTTCATAATTATATCTTACGGATGTACCCATGAGCAAACTGAAAACGTGACAATACACAGGTAGCTACTCCTGCATACTTATCACACGAGATGGCGAATTGGCATACCCGTTATCCACCTCCTTATACTTAAATTCTAGGATTCGATCCATACGCCTCCTAATATATGTACCACACTTGTACTTAAGAGACGCCGTGAACTGATCTCTCCGTCACGGGTGGAGCACATGAGGTTGATGCCACAACAACATGCTCGTGGGACACTCCACGAGAAGCGATACTCAGGGTATCAGAGTACAAATGGTCTTATTCACATAACTTATAAAACTTGTATTCAGAACAGAACGGAACATATATTGGAACATGCGATAATGAATACAACTTAACAGAAAACTATCGCATGACATGAGAGCTAAAATCAAATGATTAAAACAGGAATCGAACGGACTTATCAAAGGAATCTATAATCAAAGATGTGAGGAGTTTTATAATCAAAGAGTGGAACCAGTCACCAAGGTATGGATATCACTCCTATCTTGACAATTTCGTCCCCAAAATGTGGTTTATTAAACGAACAAGATAAAACCTTGACTCGTTAACAAGGAACCACGAGAGTATGAAATGAAAACCAATTTCTTAAAACGTTTGAAACTTTCAACATGTTTTTCCTAACTTAATCTTAATACGGAACTTGTATTCAATATCAAAAGAAAGGATTCTATCCGTACCTAACGGACATAAATCGAAATAAATGAATTCTACCCGTACCCAACGGACATAAATCTAAAGAAAGGAATTCTATCCGTACCCAACGGACATAATTCTAAAGAAAGGAATTCTATCCGTACCCAACGGACATAATTCTAAAGAAAGGAGTCTATCTGTACAGAACTTATAACTTATTTCATAACTTAATCTTAATACGGAATCTATTCGTACGAAACTTATAACTTAATCTTAATACGGAATCTATTCGTACGAAACTTATAACTTAATCTTAATACGGATCTATTCGTATGAAACTTATAACTTATTTCAGAACTAAATCTTAATACGGAAATCTAAAATTAGGAATAATATACTTGGATCAAAACGACATAAACCGAACTACAGGATTCTATCCAACGGACATAAATCGAAAGGATTCTATATGTACCTAACTGACATAAATCAAAAGAAAGGATTCTATGCGTAAGGAATGTATAACTTACTTAATCTTAATACGGAATTCAGAATTTACAGAAATCGAATGAAAGGAATCTACCCGTATGACATATCAGAATTGACAGAAATCGAAAGAAAGGAATCTACCCGTACTATATATCAGAATTGACAGAAATCGAAAGAAAGGAATCTACCCGTACTATATATCAGAATTGACAGAAATCGAAAGAAAGGAATCTACCCGTACTATATATCAGAATTGACAGAAATCGAAAGAAAGGAACCCGTACGATATATCAGAATTGACAGAAATCGAAAGAAAGGAATCTACCTGTACGGAACTTATAACTTATACTTAGATCTTAATACGGACTTTAAAATCAGAAATGATATACTTATATCAAATGACACAAATCAAAAGACAAGAGTCTATCCGTAATAACTTAATCTTACTACAGAAATTCTTATATTCAACTGACATAAATCGAAGTACGGAATCTTTTATAAAAACAACATAGATCAAAAAGGAAGGAACCTATCCGTACTGAACTTATAACTTATAACTTAGATCTTAATACGGACTTTAAAATCAGAATGATATGATGCAAATCGAAAGAAAGGAGTCTATCCGTACCTTAAAATCCCCAGGTGATGCTATCTTGTTTCCAATTGTGGATTTATACGGGCAGAGTTTATCCTACTGATTATCTTCTTAACCTAATTTGCTCACAAACTAGGTATTTAACTTAATACAGCATTTACGATAACTCACGAGATCAAATTCTCACAATGAATGACAAAATGCAATACTTTGCCCATCGAATTAACGATGATCCGTTGAATTAACAACGAACGACAAGGTATAATACTTTACCCATCGAATTAACGATGATCCGTTGAATTAACAACGAACGATAAAGTATAATACTTTACCTATCGAATTAACGACAATCCGTCAAATTAATGACGAACGATAAAGTATAACCCTAATGTGGGCGGCACTTAAACATTCATTAGATATTTGAATCAATCGGACAATGAATCGTAGCAGCGATTGAGTTAATACCCTGTTCTGCAGCACCCTGCTATACTTAATTAGTGTTTCGTGTGTGTTTGGAGAGTAATCGGACGAAATCTCAGCGTGTATTTTGAGTTTCTTCGTCGATTTTGTGCCCAGATTCAAGTGCCAAGGCCTGCTATTTATACACGAAATTTGACAAGCTTACGGACCGTAAGCTTCCTGATGTTGCGGTCCGTATGACAGCTTACGGACCGTAAGCTTGGTAGTGTTGCGGTCCGTAAGGTACACCAATGCACTATAGGGTTGCCACGCGTGGGACTAGGCCTGCTGAGTCGACAAAACGAATAAATCCAACTTCTTCCGCAAGTTTATGAAGATAATTGTCAAGTAGGAAATACCCCCCCTGAGTTTTAGGGGCCCTAATCCTGATTCTGAAATTTCTGAAAATTCTAGGGTTTGTGCGGAATCACTTGGGTGTCTTAATTAGGGTTTCCTATTAGACTATAAATCATAAGAAATAATAGTTTTTAATGAGGGTTGTTATATTTTTGTTTTAAAATTTTCGGGTGTTACGTTGATGATTTCGTAGTTCGCGTTATAACTTGTTCGAGACTTACGTTATTGTTAAGTGTTTAAGTTGAACGTGTTGCTTGGGATTTTGCTTAGGGGCAAGCAAAAGGTTGTTAATTACCGGTTGTCACAGTCTCGTTCATGACAAAATGTGTGTGCGAACCATGGGTTTTACCACAGTGGGCCTCTTTACCATAGTGGACCTTCGGGCAGTGGATTCCCTCTAGAATTGGTGACGGACCAGGTCACCAGCGCCCTCTGCGATCCGGGACGTGGATGTACCCGGGTAGCCTGTGACACCCTGACTCGGAGGCGGAAACGTCGAGGGTATCACGAAACTTGATAGAATGCATATGAGCACATGGTGATTAAATTAAAGTTGAAATATAATTAAGTTGATTGATAGGATTGCATTCACATCCAACTAGTACAAAACACTACAACACATTGTTCACAAAATCTTGTTTTTATTTAAACTAAGGCACTTGTCTTGAGCAATCCTATGTGATCCTTGCAAAAACTAACTTCAAACATCAACACCTGAAACATATGTTAAAAATAATTTGGGTCAACAAACGGTTGAGTGAGTTCATAGGTTTTGGTTAGTTTGGTAATAAACAAATAATGTGATAATGAAATAAAATGTTTAACATTGTGGCATTTGATAAGACTTATGCAAATGAGTGATACAGGTAGTTGCTTGGTGGAACATTCAAACCATTCTGACGTCAACCCGGATCTGTCATCCTTTCTTCCATATGTATGTAGTGGCAACAACAACAACAACATATGTATGTAGTGGCAAAACTGGAAGTCAGGATGGGGCGTCACACCTATAGCGCTATAATATTACCGGTGGGCTTGTACGGAGTTAATGAATGTGCCAGCAACAAATGTAAACAACAACAACAACAACAACAACAACAACAACAACAACAACAATGGTGAACTGGAAGTTAGGATGGGGAACATCCATAATTCCAAATGTGTTATCAAACAGTTGCAAAGACGGATCAACATAGCCACAAGTTATGCAAAAAGATTGTAACACAATAGAACATATGTTTCACCCCAAAAACAATGTAAAAGGGGGGGCTATGAACTCACCTGGTCTGCGTGTAAATTCCTAGACAAGTATATGTGTAGAGTTTTAGCGGGAACACAGGATCTTTCCACGTCACTCTATTTGTAATTGAACATGCATAAACAATATTGGACATGGAATTAACAAGTGGATATGTTGTGCAATTGTATAAACGGTTCACTATGTCTAATGTGTTTGTCCGGGTTGACTTAAATGGTAACTACGGGTTTAATGGACCTAGTTTGGGGAAAACTTGGAAACTTGGTTATAATTCAAAGGGATAACTTATGAAAGTACATTTCATATAAATACTAAGTTATACAAATGATGGGTAAAAATATTATTTGTATATTTAAAACAAATAAATATATATATATTTAACTCAAAGTTTATATATATATATTTATATACAATTAACTTATAAAAATTTTAAGTGAACAGTTTACATAAAATGAGAGTTACAACACTATGGTCCAAATGTTTAATTAATTTATAGAATCATAAATTAATTTCAGTGTTCTAAAAATATATATATTTTCAGAATAACATGATAATTATACAAATTAATTATCTAAATAATTGATTTAAGCCAAAATAATTAAAAAATAACATTTTAATTATTGAACATGTAAATATCAGATTTAAAATAATTATTATGGCCAATATATTTATTTCTGGAATAAACAATTATATATGGTTTCAAAATGAAATAACAGAATAATTATCTAAATAATTAAATTAAATCAGCAAAAATAACAGTAACATTTTTAATTACAGAACATAAATATTACTGATTTAAAATAAATATTATGGCCTCTGAATAATTTTATGTAATTAAAAGGTAAAATATCAGTATTTAAGTTTATCAGATTAATTATTAAAAATAATCTGAAAATAAACAAATTAGTTTCTGAATTTTTATAAACTCAGAAAAATATGTACTTTGTTATAAAAATATTTTTGGGCAGAATTTGTATAATTATATAATTAAAACTGTTAGGTTTAAATAAATATTTTTAACTGATTTATTTATATAAAATATTCTGTAAATATCCAAACAGTAACATCTATACTCTATAATAAAGGAAACCACTTTTGGGACACTTGTCATCATATTAGACCATCTCCTTATAGATAATTATTATTTTAGTTTAATATCTTATAGATAATTATTATTTTAGTTTAATATTATTTAGTTTAATATCTTATATTATAGATAACTTTTCTACTAAATATTAATAGTTTAATATCTTATGGATTTTCTGTTATACCAAAAACTATCTTTAAATGATATTCGTTTATTTCATTGGACCCGCATAAATCTCCACTATTATTCACTTTGCCGCGAAAGTTAAAAAAATCAATATTTTATGAACTAAGAAAATGGCAAAAAAAGAAAATGGATTTTAATATCTTATGGATTTTGGCAAAAAAAAAAAAAAAGTCACACGTTTGGATGAAAATGACAAAAAATCCCAAAAGTGAAGGACTATATTGTACAAAAATGTTGTTTTAGATGAAAATGGCAAACATGCTCAAACCTCAGGGACGATTTTGGCAATTTACTTATAGTTAATTCAAATAAATGATTTTATAAATGAGAAGGAGATTAAACTAAATAATAATTATCCATGAGATATTAAACTAATAATATTTAGTAGGAGAATTATCTACAATATAAGATATTAAACTAAATAATATTTAGTAGGAGGGTTATCTATAATTAATTAGAAGATATTAAACTTAAATTATAATTATCTATAAGAGATGGTCTTATATGATGACAAGTGTCCGTAAAGTGGTTTTTTTTATTATATAGTATAGATTATATTTATTCAACCCGTGCAATAAATGAGGTTTTTAAAAATATATTGTTTTATTATTTAGTATATAAAATTTATTTATTCAACCCGTGTAATACACGGGGTTATAACCTAGTAAATTATATAAACTCATAATAAATCTGCAACATCATAAAAATAATCCTGGACAAAAATTATATAGTTATTTGTTTTAAATAAATAAAATTAAACCATGCCTTTAATGTGTAAATACTGTTTTAATTACAAAAATATCAGAATTA
Source organism: Helianthus tuberosus (assembly GCA_030545235.1). NCBI lineage: Eukaryota > Viridiplantae > Streptophyta > Magnoliopsida > Asterales > Asteraceae > Helianthus > Helianthus tuberosus. The sequence goes on from CM060358.1 coordinate 7,906,045, forward strand.
TGTGAAATATTAACAACAATATTATTTCTGTAGAGTCCAACATATAAGATAATTACTATAAAAATTTCAATAATTAATTCATTAAATTCGAATTATTATAATTTTGTAAAGATTAAACTGATTTTAATTAAAAAATAACAGTTTTATAAACATTTTGACAAATTTTATATTTTTAATAAATGCACCAGTGTTTAGAGTATTTGTGTTAAAAATTTCAGACTTTAACTAATTATCCTCGATTTATTACGAATTAAAGAAGAAAACTGTTTTTAAACTAAAATAAAAATAAATAAATACATCATCTTCTTCCCCAAACTTGTCAACAGAAGTCAACCGATCAAATTACCCGATCGAAACAAGTTTGTTTTCAAATTAAACGTTACAGAACATAGTTTGATCGGAATTATACCGAATGATGATTGAAAACAGGTCCGGTGTCGTCTGAAACGTCACGTCGGCTGATTCCGGTGAGGTGACAAAGTTCCGATCAGTTGCAGGTCTCACTCCCGTCGATTTTCGATGTTTAAGTTAGTTTGAAGGTGCTGTGAGGTTCAAGGGAGTTCAAGGACCTTAAATAATCTATCTATTTGTTCCAATTCGACAGTGATTAGTGGAACGATTACCACTTTGAATTTTATAAGAAAACTCCGATTTCGGTGTGTCAGGCACGGGGATGAGTCAATTAAAACGCGTGGGTTGAGTTGTTATCACGAGGGAATCAGCGTGCAAACACTTTTGATTAGGGAAATCCATTGTCTTGGGGGTTGGGTTCATGTCCGGCGACAGGCGCGGTGGAGGTTTCTTTAAAAAAAAATTTGCAATTCGGTCCTTGAGGTTTAGATTTGGCACAACAGGTCCCTGTAGTAGTTAACCTAGCTAACTAACTAGGTTAGTTTTCTAATTAAGAATCCTTTATAAAGTTTTAACCTGGTTAGGATATCTTGGTTAAAACAGTTTCGTAATTGACCCTTTTAGTCCCTGAAACACTTAACTTGTTAAACTAACTAGGTTAGGTTTTAAAACATGAATCCTTTATAAACTTTTAACCCGGTTAGTGTTTTCCGGTTAAAAACAGTTTTAAATTGACAATATCAGTCCCTGGAGTTCAAGTTTCGGAAAATGACCAAATGGTCCCTAGACTTTTATTTCAAAAATATTAACTTTTATTTTATTTAAAATGTAAGTTTTAAAAATGACAATTTGAACCCTAGACTTTTTAAAAGTTTTAAAAAGTTTATATTTTTATTTATAAAACAAGTTTCAAAAATGTCACAAAGGACCCTAAACTTTATAGTTTTTCAAAAATTACACTTTTAACCCGAACTTATAAGATTTCTAAAAATGACAATTTAGTCCCCGAACTTTTGTACTTTCTCAAAATCACGGTTTTAGTCCTCGGACTTAAAATCAACGCTTTCAAACAAGTTTCAAGAAATGACAATTTGGTCCCTCAACTTATACTTTCACATAATGACACATTAGGCCCTTGTAATTAATGTAGCCTTGTTTATAAGAACAAACTTAATCAAATTTGCAAATATTCACGTGTTTGGGCCGGTAAAACATGCAGCGACAATAAAACCAAACATGTATCAAACAAATTGCATCTCAAAACACGATAACTGTTATTGGTGCATCAAACAAGTACATGTTTGAAAATCAAGGTTGTTACATAGCCGAACCTTGTTCGCCTAAATGTGGGGCACATATTGTTTGGGTTAAGTGGTAAGTGTGTGTATAAATAGCGTGGAGCACAAAATGCATAAAAAAACTTGTTAACAAATGTAGAAGCTGATCTCAAGTTCATACGGTCAAGTGGTATATATGTGCATGTAAATATTACATTACAAAATACATAAAAAAACTAATTAACAAATAGTAAGTCTTATATTAACCGTTAAAGACTCGTAAGTCTTTATATATCTATTTTGTATATATTACCGGAACGATCATGTGGTAAGGTCATATTGGTTTTGATCATTTCTTTTGGAACGTCCCACCTTTACGGGTAGTCATTTTAACTTACCAACATTCATAAATTTAATAAAAAAAGCTTATTAAGTGCATGTAACATCAACTGATTTTTAATTTAATGTTTAGTGTTTGCAACTAGTCATTACATGACTCAAAATTAAGAGACAAAAATGTTTTGAATATATAGAAATCAAGTAACTTAATATTGGTTATACAGAATAATAATGCTATACGGAATCAAAAAGAATTACAAAATTATCAGGAAAAAGAATAGCTTTTTATATCACAATAGCTATGCTTACAGCCATGGCCGGCCCTGAAGGTGGGCGGGGAGGACCACCGGCCAGGGTCCGATATTTCGAAGGGCACGTTATTTTTAAAATAAATCTGATATTTATATGTAAAAAAAATAAATTAATAGGTTATACCCATATAAACACCAGCATAGACCCACTAACAAAACTATTTTTATGGTTTAGATTAGTTGTTAGCCCATTGTCATTAGGTTTAGACCGCCTAATACCCAAATTCTTTAAGGCTTAAGGGCATGTTTTTTCGAGTTCGAACAGGGTACCCGAATTCTCGGGGCGGGGCGATGGCCTAATAATTCTCAATCAATTACAAAAAGACTACTATAATTTTGTTATGAAAAAAAAACGATGATATGACCGTAAGTTTGGGCTTCTCTCTCATGACATGTATGTTTGTACAGAGGGCAAAATCGGAATTATATTTTGAACCAGAGGCGAAATCATATTTTTAAACTGAGAGCAAAATCATAATTTTTAGCTGGGGAAAAACATATTTTCATTTTGAACGGTGTGCAAAAGCGTAATTTTGGAGGAAAATGGTTATTTTTTTTTCCAAACCTCAGTGGAATTTAACTTTATATCTAATATTGAAAGTGGAAAGAAATTGTTTGGAACGTACCAATTGGGTCTGAAAAAATTGTGTGAACACTTGTATTCTAAAACTAGATACAAAGACTTAAGTCCAGTTTCACTCTATTTTATATTTTGAAAGTGGAAATAAATTGTTTAGAAAGTATCAATTGGGTCTAAAAAAATGTGTGAACCCTTGTGAGTGTTTTACATGATGACCAACTTTTGTGATTGTTAACTAGATACAAATTGTCAAGACTTAAAGTCTTTGAACGTATAATTTGGGACAAATATTAGTCTTGTAAGCAATGTTTTAAAAACCGGTTTTTATACTCTACCAGGTTGGTCTTAACATGGTTCAACCGGTTGTATTGGGTTGTACCGAACGGTAGAATCGGGTGACTAGCGAGGCCTATAATTCCATAAAATTACAACTATAACTTCAAAAAATAATACAAACTTTATAATTCCATACTTAAAAATCAATTTTCCAACAAAGTTTTTTTAAAATAAAAGTCTACAATAGGTTTATGCATTAGAGACTTGATTGCGTCAAGTTCAGGATCACTTAAAAGACGATATTCACTATTTCGTCATCCTCATCAGCAAGAACATAACTATTTTCATTTCTTGCAATATAAAAAAAGAAGTTAATGAATGGGTTTTATCGTATGGATGATGTCTCCGGTAGCCAACTCAACAGGTAATACCAGCTGCTTTGAACGGGTTTTTTAAACATTGTTGTATGTGTTGCATGCCTCACAATCCACTCAAATTTTCCACACATAAGTGAACATGAAAGTAGAAAATAAAATCAACACAAACTTGGTTTTGTAGACATTTAATATGAGGTAGGCTATTTCAAACTTGTCTATATAGAGCTGGTCTTTGTTGATACATATTATGTGGACGCGACTCGGTTCGGTTCGACTCGGTTAGGTTCGGCTCAAGCCCGATGTCATGACATTCCTCCGTCGTGCGCCCCAGAGTTCGACACGCGAAGCACGAAGAGCCGTGAGCCGTTTCCCGCCGACACATCATCATGATGATGTCATGTGAAGACTTTTGCATCTAATCATTCCATGTTCACGTGCATTTGCTTTGAGAAACAAATTAAGTGCTTGCTGTTTATACTCCAATGAAGGATCTGCATGAATTTGTATGACGAAGACTCCATGTTAACATTCCTGACGAAACTCCTCCTGTTTGACGAAACCCCAGCCTGTTGTGACGAAACTTCTGCTCAAGTTATGCATGACGAAAGTCCAAGTTATGCATGACGAAACTCTCCTTGTTTCGTCGCTGTTGGGTTTCGCCATGACGTTTCTTCGACTCATCCTGTTTCGTCGACCCTGTGCCTATATAAGCAACAGATCTGCACACAGAACAATAGACACAAGAGAGAGCACACATCTGAGAGTTTGAGAGTATTATATCTTGTATCATTCTTGTAATCAAACTCTTCAGATCTATACACATTTAAGCTTTAAACGTTGAATCTTTGTTTTGTGTTTGTTCTCTCGCTCGGCTTGTGTCGCCACGAGGATTCCGCACTCGTTACGGCACCCGAAACAAGAAATCATCTCAAATCATCTAAGTCCGACGATTCGTATCGGGACCTACAAGTGGTATCAGAGCGTAAGGCTCGATTTCTTGTTGAAAACCGAGTTTCCGGTGTGATTTTCGAGTGGGTTTTGAGTGTGCTTTGTATGAAATTTCAAAAACCCAGTTTTGTTTCATAAAATTCTGAATTAAAACTCGAAAATCGTTTGTATTTGGTGTCGTTTTTGGTTAAAACTTGTTTAAAAACGTTGGAGATAATCGAAAGTACAAGTTGTTTTGAGCTTTGATGTTATAAACTCATTTCACCATTTTTTCCGGCGAAGAAGCTCACCGGAAAGGTCACCGGAATTTCTGTGGAGAAGATAAACTTTCAAAGGTTTTCTAAAAAGTTAAAATTTTGAATTCTGGTGTTAACCATATTTGGATATACACCAACTCTCTTTTTCTGTTAGAAAACCAGATCCTGTTTTTAAAACATATTGTTTGTCTATTTTGAATTTTGATTATTCGTGGGCCAGCATTTTCATCGAAAGACCTCCATTATTTGTGAATTGGGCCTGCAACTCTATCTTTCAGAAAACACATGTTCCATTTGGGCCTACATTTTTCATCTGGTCTATTCTTCTTGGGCTATCTCATCGAAAAAAAAAACCTTTGATTTGAAATATATTCCGAAAAACATTGGCAACTGAAATCAACGAAGAATAGGGCTGGTGACTAGTAGGCCCAAACAACATTCCAGGCCCACTATGCAAAAGGCATTTCGTGAGATGAGCTTTAGAGACATTTTTCGTTGGGCTTTAAAAATAGGGCTGGTGAAAGCTTATTATTTGTGGGATCCAATCTTTCACAAAATATAAACTTTCAATTTTCAACAAAAAAACCTCATTCCATTGGGCATTCACGAAAATAGTTCTTAGTGGGCTTATTTTTCAAACCATCTTTCAAATCATTTTTCGTGGTTGGTTAATCAGTTTTGGTATTCAATCTTTTGTGGATTGTATTTTTCGTGGAAGTTTGTGCTTCACAGAAGCTTCACAATTGGTTTGTAAGTTGGTTATTTACAATCAATCATGAGTACACACCTTTGGGGGTCAAGCATTTTAGGATCTCATTCATCATATGATCCTTCTCATCAAAGTACACCGAAAATGACAACAGATATGTATGGTCGTTGGATACCGGATCCTAACGCAGATATGTATACGAGTAAAGGATCAGGTCTAGTCCCTTCATGGGCTCAGTCTCCCACACCCTCGTCCTCACCCATTCCAACGCAAAAGGGTTCAGTGCCATCTTGGCTTCAGTCCCCCACACCGTCAAGTAACCCTCCACCATCAAAAGTCAATCTACGGAATAAATCATCTAAGTCCGACGATCCGTATCGGGACCTACAGTCTTATTTGTTGATATATAAAACATTTAAGATTTGATACAACAAAATGACAAATAAGATTTACCACAAACATTTTACCCATCCTATTTTCTTCTTTATTACTTCAGTCTTTGTGTTGGAATCATATGCCACAACAACTGCCCTTTTGCGGTTTATAACACAACATCCAACTTCCATTGGCAACCACACTAGTAATAGTAAGTGCACCGATAAGGAGAGACATGCTCTTCTTCATTTCAAATCATACATTCATTATGACCCTTATGTTTTACTACATGTTTTAAGTTATGTAATTGTTGCATTTAATGGCTGTTGTTATTTTTTGCATTCCAATTCAGTTTTGGTATTGAAATTATGAAACTGTTAATAAAGTATTTGGAATCCGTTTGCGGATTTGAGTTCTGGTGATGCAGAATTTAATCTATTAGTATGTTTTATGCAGTTGTGGTTTATTCAAAATTGATAAACAGAGTAGATTTAATATTAATTCTATATAATTAACTACATACACAATACTCTACTTTTACCTATAGTGATCGGATTTTAGGGGAGTTTGGCAATGTGTTTTGAAAGTGATTTTCTAGGGGTGACAAAATGGGTGGGTTGGGTAGGTTTGGGTAATGGGTTAGGATGGGTATGGGCTAGGATGAGTTTGGGCTAGGATGGGTTTATTAAGAAATGGGTTAGAATGGGGTTTTGTTAAGATGGATTTGTGCATGGTAAAAAATCAAAAAAATTCTGAAAAATCAAAAAAATTCTAAAAAATCAAAAAAATTCTAAAAAATCCAAACAATTCTAAAAAAAAATCAAAAGAATAAAAAAACAATAAAAATCCAAACAATTCTAAAAAAAATCAAAAGAATAAACCAACATGTTTTAAAAGCATAGTTCAATACAAAGGTATTGGCGAGTACACAAGTTTTAGACTCGTGTCGTGTGTATAAAAGTATTTTCAATCCAACATAGCATTTGGTATACAAAGTCAAACTATCATGCAATGCAATATATCAACTCTAGTGTCCACTAGTATTTAGTATTTAGCATCCCTCGCCACAAAAGTGACGAGACCGTTATGTATAATAAACAGCATCCCTCGATACCGAAGTAATCGAGACCGTATAGTATAAAACTTAACAAAACCCCGTCGGGTGGTGTGCTACTCCTATAGCGCTATAATTGTTTAAGCCGAGTTAACAAGTAGTATGTATTCTAGTATGAACTTAAGCATAACAAAGCACGTATACGGATCGAATGAATAAAAGCATGTTTGTAAATTGTGCATTTTAACAAGTAACATGTTGCACCCAAAGTGTATTAAAATAAAAATGGGATCGAATATACTCACATTGGTTGCGTTGCGATTTCTTGTAAGTAACGAACAAGTAAGTTTGGGAATTCCAAATAACGAACGGGAAACGATTAACCTAGAGATGGAATAACACAATAAACGATCTAATTATTGTTTATATTTTGAATAATATTCCTACTAATTATGGTTTACATTCTAATTATTTGTATAATTTATCTCTTAACAAAACTTTAGTGCTATATAAAAGAATTATGGTAAATTATTAATTATTTTAAAAAGTTTAATTACAAAAGCCAAGTGAAATAAATAAAACTAATAATTATATATAGTATCATTGGGTTTAAAGGTTGTTTCATAAATAACAACCGTTAATTATGGAATTTCATTATTTTATTATACCTTTTACATAACAAATAAAAAATTTAGTTTTTACAATGTTATTTTAACATCATTTGAATAACAGTAAAACATAACTTAATGATTGTTAATACTAATATTATATTACTATTAACACAAGTTATCTAACTAAATAATTGTCATCATTTTCCTTCTTCTTTGTTTACTTGAACTGTTGTATATTATCTTCTTCATAAAAGAAATACCCATCAAGCAACAGTAAGAAAATGGTTGGTTGGAACATGAAACAGAAAGGTTTGAGTTTCCATTTTATTTGAATATCATGTTATTTTCTTCAACATTTAAAACAAACAGAACGACTGTTACGTATAAGATAGTTTTATTTATGATTCGAACGTGGTTCCTTATATTCTTCCGTCTAAGAAAAAGGGGATAAAAGTATACCGAAATGGTGACGACTCGAGTCCGACGTAACTCCGGCGAAGCGGTTTACTCCGAGGGCTTCGGGGTTTCTCCGGAGAACTCCGACTCGTGTTTAGGCGACTTACGGGTTTCTCCCGACAGCGACTAGCTTTCTCCGGCGAGCTCCGGTTGTGCAGATGATATGCGAATGGTGATAAATCAACGAGGCAGTGGTTGTTGGTGTGCTGTGTCGAGATGTGGGTACGTCGTATTTATAGCGTGTTTCAGTCTCGTAAATTTGGAATTGGTTTGGTGATTGGTTGAATATATTTAATATGTGTCTAGGTTCTTGATGAGTTCAAAATGGGAACGCGTTAAATGATAATGGAATGATTTGTTCGGTGAGAAAAAAAATATAAATTAGGCTCTACAAATTATTTAAATGAAAGTTGCCATGCACTATTACAGTTGGCGGCATTTGCATTGATTTGAAAGGGATTTCAAGTGAAATATTATATATATTTTATGAGTGTAAGACTTGCACCAACACTGTGACTTGGTTACTAACCAGGTTGATTAAAACTAACTTTAATAGAGACTAACTAGATTATTTTTACAAAAAAATAAAAGAATAAAACTTTTAAATTGTAAAATTTATTTAATTCAATTAATTAAACAATGAATAAAATAATAACCATTTTTATAACGAATTAAATTAAGGATAAAACCTTTCAACGATTATTCACTTCGCGGAAATTACTGTTGGTTCAAAGTTAAGATTCGGGTTTTTAAAAATGGTTCGGATTTTGAAACGGGTCAATTTGGACGGATGTTACATCCGGTGCCATTATTTCACCTATATGTTTTTTCCACTACTTGGTGCAAATATAGAATTTATAGTTGGATGGGTTTATAAAAACATCATATATACGCTGTATGTATATTACAACCGTGTTTATTAAAATCATTACTCATTTTCTTCCAGCTGAAGCTGAACCTGAACCTGAACCTGAATAATCGTCGACACTGTGTCTCCGCGTGTGGGCACTAAGTGAAAATGAAGAAGGCATTCAGGGACATGTAAGTAACAAAATTATTATTTTTTTCGTGTAAACCATTACCACGGTACTAGCTCATATGTTATGCATGCTAATGTTTTTATTATTTTATGTAGCAAAAGAGGAGTTAATAAGAAGATTCTTAAAGTTCCTTCAATAGAACAGAAGGTTCTAGATGCTACAAGCAACGAGTCATGGGGCCCACACGGAACACATGTTGCTGATATTGCACAGGCTTCAAGAAACTAGTATGCCACACTTGTTTTGGTTTTTTTTTTTTTGAAAATGAAGAACTATATGATTTTTTTAATGCCAAAATATATTAATTTTATGTCTTGATGTTTAGCCATGAATACCAAATACTCATGTCAGTAGTTTGGAAGCGTCTCAGACTGCCCATAATGGGGCGTGTTTTATAAAAAAATGTGCACAAAAACGCTCAATCACGCCCCGACTCCACTACACCCCGGCATTTTCGGGCGTGGTTTTTGATAAAATTGTATGTGGCGTGATTTGAAAAACGCCGGAACTCTATTTCTTTGCCCAATTGAAGCTTGCCATGTGTGTATACTTAGTTTTAATTAAAAAAACAAAAGAATTTAGTTTTAGTTAGTTTTAATTAGAAGGTGATTCAAAAAGAAAAGTTGCAGGTTGTTGTTCTTGTGGGTGAAAGGAAGAAGAAGAAGCTTTTTCATTTTAGTCCCTGCATTTTGATTATATTTAAAAAAAAAGATTTAAACTTCAAACCTCTTTAAAAAGGATTTTGCATTTCAGTCCCTAAAGTTTTAATTAGTTTTAATTAGATTTTGGAAATGTAATTTTTTTTTACTTTTGAATAGGTTTTTTTATTTCTAGTATTGTATTTTTTTTTAATTTAATAAAGTATTTTAAGTTTTTAATTAGAAAAAAATAATTGTGTAATGATTGGAAGGGGCGTTATTGGGCATTATTCCCACTACGGCACTTTTGCAATAACACCCAATAATGCCCCCATGCTGACTGGACTGACACATGACAGAAAACGCCCCACGGTGGGGGCATTATTGAGCTAACCGCTATGCATGGTCTCAACGATACTGGGAAGAACTGGCGCCACGTGTAGAGGGTTTTTACATTTATACCCTTTTCTGGAAATGCTTAAAATATCTCATGGTTTTTTTTGTCAAGGGTAGTTTTGTCATGGAAAAGAGAGTGAGCTAAAACATACCCTTGGAGCAATTTTTTTCTTTGAGAAAATGATTTTTTTGGTGTCTTTGCATTCTTTTATTCTTGCATATTTTCAAGATTAATTCTTTTTGGTAGGTTCTCTACAAGTGTACCCATTGTTTGGTAAATATTTTAGAGTAAAATGTCATTTTCGTCACTTAGGTTTAGCCAATTTTGCGACTTTTGTTCAAAGATTTTTTTTTTTTCACATTAGGATCCAAAAGGTTTGAAATCTTACCATTTTCACTTGACTGGTTAACTCCCTCCGTTTTTCACCGTTTAAGTCAAGGTTATTACCGTCTTTTTAGACATTTTTTTGTTAAACTAAAAGCACTATAAGAAATAAAGTCAATAGAGGTGGATCATTATTTCTTATAGTATTTTTAGTTTAATAAAAAAAGTCTAAAAAGACGGTAATACCCCTCTGAAGAAAGTGAAAAGATTTCAAACTTTTTTAATCCAAATGTGGAAAATACAAACCTTTGGACGAAAGTAGCAACATTTTCAAGATTTGGTTTAAATCCAAATTAATGAAAGGTGGATCAAATGGCTAGGATTTTAAAGGCATCTGGACTATAAGCGGGAGAATTTCCCACCTTCACGAGATTACTTTTTCCCCCCAAATCCAATCGTCTCTCTTTCCAGCCCTAAATTCCCACTCGTCGCTCTCTTTCTAGCCCTAAATCTCCCCCCTCCAGAGTTCCGGCGTGTAGGTGGTTTGCGGATTCTTTACAACAGGTAGATAACTGAATCCTTGTGCTTGCATCCTTTCTTTTTGGTGATTTGTTTAAACCCTAATTTAAACTGATGTTTGGAACTCTGCACATATTAGATTCAACTGAATTTTGTTTTGTTTTCCTCTTTGACTGGAATCTATATCTAAACACACATAAATTAGGATTTGGGTATTTCCCGGAATAGGTAGTTTGATTTGTAAAATAAATTGTGGGGGTACAAGAGTGGGTAGTTTAAAATTGCTGGGACAGGAACTTCGTGTGTATTTTACAGTCTAGTTATTTACTAGATGGTGTTGTGTATTTAGTTTGGGTGTGAAATAAATTCCAAAGCCATTCTAAAAAATGGTAACAAATGTATGCTACATTGGTCTGATATTCCAAAATTTGGGATTTTGGTTATTATTTTAAGATAGGATCAAGGAATGCTAAATTAAATTAAGAAAATGTAGTTTTAATAATTTAAGTGGTGGCTAATATGTTTGTTAGGGGTTTTTATGAGTTGGTGGAATATTAGGCTTAAGGGTGTGGGGAACATGGGTTTGGTCATCAATGTCACGTAGGATCATTAATGGATTGCTATACCAACCCCTTGTCTCATCCACCATGGTTCACATGGTTAAACCATGGCAACCATGAGGCTCCTTTCCTTTTTCAATATCTCTTTTTTCTTTTCACAAAAATAAATTAAAATAAGAGATTAGTGGTTTTGGTCATGACCACACCCTTAGGATAGTGTGTTGGTGCACTTATGTCTGTACTTTGTCTGTATTCGGTCCGATGTAAAACGATGTCTTGTTAGTCTTGTAAGTTTGACCAAGTCAACCATCCTCCTGGTTTGACTTGGCCAAACAGTCAACATTATGTTTGTAAGATGTTGGGTCGAAGGATGTGCCATCGAAGGATTGTCCTATATCCTTCGATGATCAGCTCGAAACATGAACCTTCGATAGATGGACCACGAAAGATCACATCTTTCGAGGTACATCTGGATCATTCGAGCTCTTTCTGGTCGACAGATGATCTTTCGATCAGTCTGTCTGATCCTTCGACCAGACCTGCTGTGTTCGGGTATAAATACCCGTGTGTTGTGTTCATTTCACTAGTTAGACATTAGAGACACACAGACAGATAAGGAACACACACACACACACTAGAGAGTTTGCAGAACTGATTTGTAAACATTGAGCTTGTAACCGGACCTTTCATACATTTAATACAAGTGGTGTTAATCGTTGAATCTTGCGTGTTGTGTTTATCATTGTGCTTGTTCTATCCCGGTTTGCATGCTAGCTTGGATTCCGCACTCGCTAGTGTGTTAGACATAACAAGGAATAGGTTAAACCTCAACCTCCGAGGGACCTACAAGTGGTATCAGAGCCGTGGCTCTTTTCCTTGTTAAAAACCGGGTTTTTACAAGACTTTGGAGTGTTTTTGCTCAAAAACTCACTTGGTTTTGAACTCGTTTTTACGGTTTTTCTCGCCTTTCCAGTTGTTAAAACGTGTTCTATATTAACCGGGAGTGTTGCATGTCGGGTTGGGTAACTTAAAAACTCGTGTTTGAGGTGTTTGGTGATTTCCGGCCAAAATTCCGGCTTCTCCGGTGACCGGTTTTCGGGATAAGCTTATTATATTTTATGTTTCAAATCATGTTTTTGGCAGAAAGCATGGTCTGACCATATCTTCCGCAGAAAGTTTCTACCAACCCATCACCTTTTTCACCAACCTGTCGTCCTTTGTCAACTGTGTCAGACCGTTCGAAAGATATCCTTCGAACTCGAAAGACCATCTTTCGATCAGTGGAGGTTCGATAGATCAATCATCATTCGAACCAAGGAATCATTTCGAAAGACCATCTTTCGATCAGTGGAGGTTCGATAGATCATCATCCTTCGAACGAAGGAATCATTTCGAAGCA